>JAGTTD010000007.1:10673319-11333319 GCA_018398585.1 Simmondsia chinensis
TCAGTCGTATTGGGGGGTTTTTATGCCATCGTTTGACGTATCAGTGGTGCGGTCGTCTTCTTAATCGCTCGATGAATCCAGCTTCATTCTCTGTTGATCACTTGCCTCAGCTAACAACCAATCCTTCAAGCATACAGACATCTCCAAGCTTGACGGAGATAGCTTCGCCCTCTTCGTTCCAAGCAACCTGCCCCCGAGACTGAAAGCACACTCAGATGCTACTGAAGACATCAGACAACTTAGTATATGACGTGCCATGGTGGAAAGCACGGGGTACTGAGTTTGGTTTGTGTTCCATCATTGTAAAAGGTCAAAATGCAGGTTGGCCAGCGGCCCGAAAATATGGACCAACGGTATCCGCAAATAATAAACTAGCTTGTCACATAACGTGGGGGCTACTGTGGCCGTAAATTGCTCCAACAGCTTCCACGAATATGACGTGTGTGAACTATTTCCACTAGATGTGGAAGATCCTACTGCAGTAGTACTAGGATATGGATTATTGGACGCTAATTTCTGGGAATATTGTGAAAATAAACTATGCAAGTCGTTATCGACTTCGGCAATGAAAGTGTCAATATTGCGACTAGGATACAAATATTTAAAAAAATGTGGGCAAAACAAGTTTAAACCCCCACGTTTACAACGAGGATCTAAAATAGTTGCTAAGCAGTGTGTAAGAGGTAGTTCAGAATAATATTTAGCAAACTTTTCATTCATTGCCTTAATCGATTTGAACAAAATGGGGTTGGATTCATTACCCGTCATCCAATTTATAATATCAAGTAATCTTGATATTGCTTGAGGCATGGTTGGATAGTAGCAACCCGAAGAAAATGTCGTGGCCTCTTTAAACATGCAAAAAAATTTACAAATTTCATCTATTGTCTACCAATGTATACCGTTCAGGTTGTAATCGCTCCATTCTGGGCGATTGTCCCATGCGAATTCCATCAGAACGTCTTTATATAATAGAATGCGCTCTAACATTTCTACCGTAGACAACCACCTACTTTGGGCATCTAATTTGAATTGTTTATATTCCATGCCATGCAACCTACTTAAATTTCTAAATCTTCTTTTTCTAGTTCCGGATGATTTAATAGATATTATTACGGCTCTTAAGGTGCTAAGGGATGCGTTTATAAGCTCTAAACCATCTATTACCATTAAATGCAAAATGTGACAAATGCAACGAATATGGAAGCACTTCCCACGTAACATGGGTCTCATGTACCTAATTAAATGTGTAACGGATGCAGTGTTGTTGGTAGCTTTGTCGAACGTAATACTAAAGATACGTCGCTCTATGCCCCAGTCGTGAACTGCCGACATAATCACACCCGTAATTATCTTGGCAGTGTGGGGGCAATCTAAAATACCAAAATGAATTATCCTCTTTTGGACGATGTAAGAGTCATCGGTTCAGTGTGCCGTTATGCACATATAAGGTTGGCCGGGTTTCGACTTCCATATGTCCGTCGTCAACGAGAACATGCTCGTGTTCGTCGCAAAAAGTGTTAAAACCCCAGCTTTCATATTGTGGTGCAACGTAAAAGCGTCCCGCTTTACGGTATTCCGAGGAATCCTCACAATAGCGGGGTTCACATTTTGTGGAGGTAGTCGACGAAATATGGGTTTTCGTCGGCATTGAAAGGCCTTTCACCCAAAATTATATATTTAGCTAGCCCCTTTCGGTTGCCTTCTTAAGAGAACCTAAAATTAGCAAGTGCACCGGTCACTTACTGTACTAGACGTTGTTGGCTCTTATCTGGGTATTGCTCGGGGTGACACCTAAGTATAAGTCTGTTTAATGTGTCTGTCCCACTGCCAGGTTGATGGCTAAAATTCCTAGGTGGGTCATATAATTTACAAGTTGCTTTATTAGTTGTCCTATTAAGGGTAAAGTGATTCCATACCCCACTAGTTGTATGCCTACTAGTAGAGGTACTACTTTCAGGCTGGGCTTCGGTGGTGGGCGTGGGTTCCGCATCAGTTTATGAATCTCCAACCCCACCACCCGACTCATGATAATCTTGTTGTGAAAAGTCATAATCTATGCTATCATCAGTGTAAGGGGGCGATGGGTTTGGTTGTATAAAAGCTCATTCTTCCGTATTAAGTATGACAATTCTACTCCTTTAGGGAATCTGGGTGGCCGAGAAGAGCTAGAAGTAGCACGACCGACTCCAGAGGATGATGAAGAATTGTGTGCCATATTAGTATAAGTTATTAGTATTTATAAAATGCAAGTAGTAATGCAAATTAAATAACTAAAAATGCAAATCAAATAAAATTGCGATACTAAAATTACTGAAACGAGAGAACAATGAAATTCGAACTTCAGCCAAACACTTCACGAACTTCGAACTTTAGAGCACAATTTTGCAATTAGCAAAGTTGAAGAAGATGGGAGATGATGAATGTATAGAGAGAGAAGAGAGGATTGAAAATTTGGTGAGAAAATGGGTTGGGGAGGATTAAGTATTGATAGAAAATATATATATATATATATTTTATGGTATAGAGCCGTTGGGGCAACAGCTCGGGCCTGGCCCCCATTTATTTTTGGCCCGTGGCCCTGCCCGGATTATACCGGCCTCGGGCCAGGTTACAGGCTAACCCGGCCCACTAGCCACCTCTAATCAAAAGCAACATCGCTGCAAACAATTGGCTTCCATAAGCCAATTATCCCTACGCTAACTTTTCTGATACCACTAGCTTCAAATCCCAAAGTTCTAAAGGATCGTTATGTGTCACGTTCCTAAGATTGTGACCTTAATTTCTATGATCAAGGGAGATCAAGGAAATAGAGGTTAAAGAACTTGAAGAATTTAAGATGAGAAAATAGAAGAAATTAGATGAGAAAAAGAGAGATAGGGTTGCGACGGGTTAAAGAGTATTTCATTGGTATTTAATTGGATGATCAATTGCAAGTATAAGCATCCCTATTTATAACTACTTACATCAATTCAAAATACATAGCGGGAAATAACCGTCACAAGGAAAAGGCGGGAAGGGGAGTGGAGCGTGTTAGTTACAAGCTATTCTAGAGAGTTCTAGATTATTCTATTACATTATCTAATTCCTCATGTGGCCTAATTATTTGAATTAATACCCAATTTATCTTTATTATTATCGGATGCTAATACAACTAAGTATGGGCCAATACAAGTATACTAATGGGCTGTGACAATGTCTTGACATGCGCTGGCGCGTACCTGGACCGGACCCAGGTAGTGTCAAGACAAGCTTCTGGCAGCGAACTGGACCGGACCTTGACAACGAACTGGACCGGACCTGGACAACCCTCTAGCGCGAACTAGTGCGGACCCGTGACAGTGCCGCCCCCTTAAAACGATCGTCGTCCTCAAGGATTGAATTGAGAGAACTGCTTGCATATAAAGGCCCAGTCCTCCCAAGTTTCTTCTGCCAAGTTCTTCCACTTGATCAATATTTGTGCAACCTTCTTCTTGTCTCTTGTCACGGTACGGTGCTGGAGTACCTCTTGAGGCATAACTTCAGGATCCCCTTCTGGGTCACAATGTGGGAGCTCGTTATTGATTTGTGCTCGTTGCCCAACCTTCTTTTTGAGCCTAGAGACTTGAAAGACAGGGTGGATCTGGGGCCCTTCTAGTAGACCCAACTTATAAGCAACCGACCCAATCCTGGCTAAGACTGGATATGGTCCATAGTAGTGAACTGCCAGCTTCAAATTCTTCCTTAGAGCTAAGGAAGTTTGATGGTAGGGTTGAATCTTGAGGGAAACCAAGTCCCCCACCTCAAATGAGCGTTTAGACCTCTTTAAATCTACCATTTGCTTATAACGGTGCTGAGCTGCCTTCAGATTCTCCGTGAGAATATTGATCATGTTGCCCCGTTCCGTGACAAAGTCCTCAACATCAGGGGAGGCGGAGTGGCAAGGTACGTCCTATGCTAGGAGGCGTGGCTCATATCCATACAAGGCCTTGAACGGTGAAGTCTTCAATGATGAGTGATAATTGGTATTATACCAGAACTCCGGTAGAGGCATCCATTGGGCCCAAAGTTTGGGCTTGAGGAGAACCATAGCAGGTAGGAAATTTTCAAGGCATTGGTTAACTCTCTCCGTTTGCCCATCTGATTGTGGGTGATAAGAACTGCTCATATGAAGATCCACTCCAGCAAGGCCCATAAGTTCCTTCCAAAACAAACTCAAGAACGAGGAGTCCCTATCTGAGACTATATCCTTTGGCAATCCATGTAAATGGTAAATGTGGTCCAAGAAGAGCTGGGTCACTCTTGCTGCTGTATAAGGATATGCTAAGGTTAGAAAATGGGCATACTTGGTGAATCGGTCCACCAAAACCAAGATCACATCATTCCCTTGAGACCTAGGAAGGCCCTCAATGAAATCCAGGCTGATGCTGGCCCAGGCCTGGTCTGGAACTGGCAGAGGCTGAAGTAGGCCTGGATAGGGCACATGTTCCCCCTTAGTGCGTTGGCAGATGTCACAACTGCGCACCCATTCATGGACACTGTCTTTGAGCTTGGGCCAGTAGAACATTGTTATGATCCGAAAATTCAAGGTTTGGGCTGTCTTACTGTTTATTCTGTTTGGTGCTGGATTGGTGCTGCTACTGGGGTGTTCTGCTGCTGCGTTCTGGTTCTGTCATTTGCTGCTGTTAGTTGCTGCGTGTTGCTGATAGTCGATGATTAGTTTAAGAAAAATGTAATAGCTTTAGTTAGCTTGGTTTTGTAATAAGCTGTTAGTTTAGTCTGCATTAATAAATCTGCAATAAGATAGGCGCGTAGTGCTGTTAGCTGGTCTTTGGCCCCAAAATAGGATTTAAAAGGTAGTTAGAAGATATTTTCTTAAGGCTTAGATATTTTAGAAGTTGGTTAGGAGCTTATGTCTTGATTCAATGTATTTGTTTGCTTAGATTGCCTATAAGCAGTAACCTCTTGTAATAATTCAGATCATCAATGAAATTACAACCAAATATCTCAATTTGGGATCAATTCTCTCTCTCATCTAACTCTCTCTATTTTCTCATCCCTAATTCTCTATTTCTCATCTCCTTTCCCTTCTTTCTCATCTCAAACTCTCAACATATCCCTGTTTTACTTAGTTTACTTTTGTGATCCAATCACGAGCATAATAATTGGTATCAGAGCCTCGCTTGGCTTCCAATCGAGTGCGTAAACAAAAAAACAAAAAAAAAAAAATTATTTAGATCCAGTACTGAATTTTGGTTTAGTTCAAGCCAATTTAATTTAGATTGTGAATTACAAATTCGATCTGGAAAATTTCAGAAAAGAAATTGCATTGAAAATCAGCGTTGATCAAATCTGGTTGTGACGATTAAGAGTGCATTATGGCTGGAGGCGTGACAACAAGATCTGGAATGGCCAAAGGTGCAGCAGGTCCAACTTATGCTGATGTGGTTAGTGATAATGCAGAGAAAGACCAGCAAGTTGTTACTCGTGTTGAGCTGAATGCAGAGTTAGGCGTTGATGTTTCAGCTTAATCAGGAGCAGCTGGAGAGAGAGCAAAGAAGGGAGGATCGATTGTGCAATTTGCTGAAAGAACAAGAGCAAACACTTAGTGAGCGTTTCGGTTTGCATACTCAGCGTTTGGAAGAGAAAGTGGCTGATCAATTACACCAGAAGAAGCAACACATCGAGGAGGCAGTGGTTGAACGAATGATTGAACAAGCAAACGAGATTGATGGAAAGATTGATGCTCATTTAAATCATCAATTGCAGAATTTTGAAGAGAGGTTTATTGAAATCAACAAACAAGCAATAGATGCTCGAGTGAGTGAACAATTACAAGGAATTGAGGGTAGAGTGGATGGTTGTCTAGCTATATTGCAAAATCAGGTGCAAAAAATGAATGTAGGTGCAAATGGTGGAGTTTTGTTGCCTGTAAGTCAGTTACTACGAGCCACCGAACTACCTCAAACACAAGTACCAAACATTGGTATTCATCCACAAGATTTACCTCGAGTTGTTAATGTAAATGCTGGACATCAAATTCATCTGCAATCAAGTGATGGCAGACACCGAAATCTGGTTCCAGATGCTGCAAAATCTGGTAGTCCGCAAGTGCAAGCAAATGATCAGGAGAAAAGTCGATTTGTGAGCATGAATGCTGGTCAGGAAGATCTACTCTCAGCTCATCCGGGTCGACCTCCTGATCCGGCTGTACATATCAGATCCGAACAGCAAAATGCAGGACTTTTTGATCCATCCCATGATCCAAAACACACGCAGCCTGTTTGTGTGAATGCTGGGTGTCTTGTTCACCCTCCCATACCTGTTCAGCAGTATCACTTTAGACAAAATGCCTCTGAAATTGTTCATAGTCGAAGCAATGAAGTCTCTTATGGAAATAGAAGCAATGGCTTTCGACAATCGAGAGTTCAACTTGAAAATTTTGATGGGAAGCAACAACACTCTTGGTTAAGGAGATGCGAGCAGTATTTCCACTTTTATTCCATTCCCAATGATCAAAAGGTGGAACTAGCTACGGTTTATCTTCAAGGAGATCATGAAGTTTGGTTCTATAGTCTATAGAGCCATCCCGTACTTACTTGGGCAGATTTTATGATGGAATTTTGTGAACGGTATGGTGATGAAGATTGGGGTGATGTAGTCGATAGCTTCAACAAGCTAACTCAAGTCACAACCATGAAGGAATACATGACAAAATTTGAAAATCTTCGAGCTAGTATGATAACGATTGGCCATCAAGCCCCTGAGTCCTTTTATGTCTCGAGCTTCATAAGTGGATTAAAGCCTAAAATCAAGAATTTGGTGAAGGCACATGAACCTACTTCCTTGTCTCAAGCTTTTGCAAAGGCAAAGTTGGTTGAGGCCACAGATTTAACATTCCTTGATCGGCCAAGGCATCGGGAAGAAAACTTCCAACATTATCATAGGGGGTTAGATCACAAGGGGGTAGATGAACGTAAAGATCCACGAAATATCGAGAAGGAGCCTCGAAACTACTGTTTTAAGTGTCATCAGCCCTATGTACCTGGCCATAAGTGCAATCCTAAGTTTCTCATGGCCGTTAGAGGACTTGATGTTGAAGAACAATCTGAAAATGATGAATGTGCCACTGATAATGATGGATCAGTTCGGGATACTAGTAGTGAAGAAGAGGTTGACATCACGGTTCGAAGCAAGGGAGGAAGGAACATGTTTAAGAAAATGTCAAGGTCCAAAGCACTCCAGTTTCTAAAGGGCAATTCCTTCAACAAGTGATTTCAAGTCTCATTCTCTTCATTCTTGAGGACAAGAATGTTTTCAAGGGGAAGGGAATGTTATGATCCGAAAATTCAAGGTTTGGGCAGTGTTGCTGTTTGTTCTGTTTGGTGCTACTGTTGGGGTGTTCTGCTGCTGCATTCTGGTTTTGTCATTTGCTGTTGTTAGTTGCTGCGCGTTGCTAATAGTTGATGATTAGTTTAAGAAAAATGTAATAGCTTTAGTTAGCTTGGTTTTGTAATAAGCTGTTAGTTTAGTCTGCATTAATAAATCTGCAGTAAGACAGGCGCGTAGTGCTGTTAGCTGGTCTTTGGTGCCAAAATAGGATTTAAAAGGTAGTTAGAAGATATTTTCTTAAGGCTTAGATATTTTAGAAGTTGGTTAGGAGCTTATGTCTTGATTCAATGTATTTGTTTGCTTAGATTGCCTATAAGTAGTAACCTCTTGTAATAATTCAGATCATCAATGAAATTACAACCAAATATCTCAATTTGGGATCAATTCTCTCTCTCATCTCCTTTCCGTTCTTTCTCATCTCAAACTCTCAACTTATCCCTATTTTACTTAGTTTACGTTTGTGATCCAATCACGAGCGTAACAAACATGCCCTTGATTCTCATCAACGTGCCTGTCACCCCTGAATGTCCTCCCACTGGAGAATCATGGAGGGCGTGCAAGACTTTGTCTCTCACGGCTGCGCCTTCGCCCACATAGATGCATCCCTTATAACGGATGATTCCTTGCTCAAGAGAAAACGGAGGTTGTCCTTTAGGATCAAGGACCAGCTGTGCAAGCAATTGGAAGGCTTGGGCATCCCCTTCATAGCTGTCGCTAACCTCTCACACCCAAAGTGGAGTGACAACGGTCAGCTGGGCCAACGTTTCCTGGTCCGGACCTTCACTACGCCTTGACAGGGCATCTGCAGCACAGTTCTCAGCACCCTTGCGGTACTGAATGCCCTAGCTGAGGCCCATGAGCTTGGAGACCTTTGCTGAAGCCTGGTGCTGATGCGCTGGTCCAAGAGGTGGCGCAAGCTGGAGTGATCCGTTTTGATGATGAAATGGTTATCTAGGAGGTAATGCCTCCATTTTTGGACGGTCGTAATCACAGCCATGAGCTCCTTCTCATACACGAACAGGTCCGAGTGGCGTGGGCTGAGGGCCTGGCTGAGATAAGCCAAGGGCCTACCCTTTTGAGTCAAGAGAGCTCCAATTCCCACATCACAAGCGTCCATCTCCAAGACAAACGGTTTGCTGAAGTCGGGCAGGGCTAGCACGGGTGTTGTCATCATGGCGGACTTCAATAACTCAAAGGCATTTTGGGCGACATTGCTCCATAGTAAGGCCCCCTTTTGGAGGAGGCTTGTCAGGGGCTTGCTCAATGTTCCATAACCCTTGATGAACTTATGGTAATATCCAGTGAGGCCAAGGAACCCACACAGGCTTTTGACACTGGTTGGCACGGGCCAATCTCGCATGGCCTCAATCTTGGCTGCATTAGTGGCCACTCCCTCTTGTGAGATGATATGCCCCAGGTATTCAACATGGTCCTGTCCGAACGTGCATTTGCTATGTTTGGCGTACAGCTTATGGGCACGGAGCGTGTCCAGGACCAATGCCAAATGTTGCAAGTGTGCGCTCACCCCAGGGCTATATATTAATATGTAGTCAAAGAAGACCAAAACGAACTTACTTAAGAATGGGGAAAAAACCTCATTCATTAAGGCTTGGAACTTGGCTAGGGCGTTGGTGAGTCCAAAGGGCATGACACAGAACTTGTAATGCCCTTGGTGCTTACGGAAGGCTGTCTTGTGACGTGTTACAATCCGAAAATCCGAGGCTAGAATTTAATTGATGAAATAGGCGGGAAAACTAGTTGGAGGGAAAATCTGTTAAAATCTGTTATGGCTGCTGGACCTGTGCTGCTTCACTGTTGTTATGCAGCTACTGTTATTTTGTTCTGCCCAAGCTGCTGCTGCGTACTACTTGCTGTTGTTAGTTACTACTAATATCTGCTGTTATATTTGTGTTTTTGGCTCCAATTCAATAAGTGAATATTAGTTAATAGTTCTAGATTGTTTTTAGTAGCTTTGTTTTACTTAGATTGTTATAAATAAGTGAAGGTTGTAATGGTTCAAGCATTCAATCAATGAAATCTGAAACAATATCTCATTTGAGATTTAAACTCTCTTTTCTCATCCCCTTCCCTTCTTTCTCTCATTTAATTCTAAATTCTAACTTCTCATCTCAATTTCCTATTCTTTCTCATCTCATATTCTCAATTCTATCCAGTTTATATTAGTTTACGTTCGAGGTTCGAGCCCAAGCGTAACAATTGGTATCAGAGCCTCGATCCGAATGAGTGCGTAATCAAAAATAAAAAATAAAAAAAAAATTCAGAAATCAAATTAGTCTTGCTCAGATTGTGCAGATTTCAAACAATCAGATTGTGCTGATCAAAGTGCAAATTTCGAGTTCAATTCAGATTTTTGTCAGCAAGGCGAATTTCCGACAGGAGGCGATTCTAACAAGGTGGCGATTTCTGACAAGCGAACTCAGGTGATTGAAATCCGATATTGTTCTTGAAGATTGTTGTGTTTCGTGTGTTTAAATCATCACTATAGATAGCAATCGAACCTATTTCGAATTCTCAGTCCGAATTAATCAAGAAAACATCACTGCCAGTGTTCGATCGAAGTTAGGGTTTGTCAAATTCGTTGTGCGCGAAACTCTGCAAGCTAGGGTTTGTAATCAGTGACGATTGTCGAACTAATAGCAAGTGGTCGTTTGTGCGTACGAAGGAGTAAAACTTCATTAAGCAATTGATTGTTGAAGATTTGCGAAACACGTTCTACATTTCTTCTGCGAGCTGTTGTTTCAAGATTGAAGTTGTTGTTCATTGTCCATAAGGCTGATATGAGTTCTTTTCAATCAAAGCTTGATGAGCTTTTTGAGAAATTTAGACAAGAATGTGAGGAATATTGGCAGAAAAAACAACAAGAATATGAGCAGAAAAGGAGACAGGAATGGGACGAAATGATACAGCGAAACATGATTCGGCAATCTTTAGCTTATCCTAACATCAATTGTGATGGTGCTAGTGTTCTTGATGCAAATGAGTTTCCGGAGCTAGCGGATAGCGTTAGACAATGGAGGTCCAATGTTGAGCATGGAAAGACAGTGAAACCTGCTGTTGTTGGAGATGAATCGACCATGTCAATGCCGAAATTGAAGAACACAAGCCAGATGAACATGAGTTTGAACAAGATGATTCCTACGAAGACTCTTTGCCAGAGTCAGAGTATCTTGATGACGTTGAGTCACAAGATGACATGTATACGGAATATGATTTCCATATCAACGGGATGTTAAAGAAAGCAAAGAGTAAATCGAAGAGAAGTCACCTAATGAAGCATTGAAAGACGTTGGGGGTAAAAAGAAGTTGACAAAGTCGAAGTTGAAGCGTGAAGAAGGATCTCAAATTGTTAAGGTAAATGTTAGTCCTCAAGTTCATCATCAATCAAATGAAGATAGACCTCAAAATCAAAAATTAGAGGTGGAAATCGTTGTCAGACCTCATGAACATCCAGATCAACAAGTTTCAGATGTGGAGTTGGATGCTGCTTTTACCAATTTACATGCTGGTATACAAGATTTTGAAATGAGTGTTGGCATACAAGGGTTGGGTGCAACCGAGTTTGGGATTCCAGCTGAAAAACTAGAGGTTACTGCTACAATATCACTAAATACATCTCCAAATCAGTTAAGTATGATCCCATGGCAAGCTTATATGCAGAACCTAAGTGCTTTCAATGCTGAGCCATATCATTCTGTGTGGAATCAATCGTTGTTGTTGCTGCAATGTTCAACGTGGCTGTGCGACCAGCAGTGGTTGAAGGAATGACTCGTGAGGGACTTCAAGTTGTGAATGTGCTAGCTAAACCCAAAATTCTAACTCGAACAGCTGGTGTTAGCTTCCAAAATCTAATTCCAGTAGCAGTTAGGCAATGTCGGCAAGCCGATCGGCAAGTTCAAGATGATTTTTTGAGTGGAGTTGTGATCAATAGGGCCCCTTTCAAGAAGCTATGCTATTGGGAAGATATTTGTGAGTTGTACATCAAGTTATATAGCTGCAACAAGTTCTCATCAGTGGTATTACATAGTTCTTACAGTAATGATCCAGAATTCAGAAGTTCATTACATTCTCAGCTGCACTTCCAGCAATCTTCCAGCATGGATAAGTGATTTTAAAGTCTCAATTCTCTTTCATTCTTGAGGACAAGAATGTTTTCAAGGGAAAGGGAATGTTACAATCCGAAAATCCGAGGCTAGAATTTAATTGATGAAATAGGCGGGAAAACTAGTTGGAGGGAAAATCTGTTAAAATCTGTTATGGCTGCTGGACCTGTGCTGCTTCACTGCTGTTATGCTGCTGCTGTTATTTTGTTTTGCCCAAGCTGCTGCTGCGTACTACTTGCTGTTGTTAGTTACTACTGATATCTGCTGTTATATTTGTGTTTTTGGTGCCAATTCAATAAGTGAATATTAGTTAATAGTTCTAGATTGTTCTTAGTAGCTTTGTCTTACTTAGATTGTTATAAATAAGTGAAGGTTGTAATGGTTCAAGCATTCAATCAATGAAATCTGAAACAATATCTAATTTGAGATTTAAACTCTCTTTTCTCATCCCCTTCCCTTCTTTCTCTCATCTAATTCTAAATTCTAACTTCTCATCTCAATTTCCTATTATTTCTCATCTCATATTCTCAATTCTATCCAATTTATACTAGTTTAAGTTTGAGGTTCGAGCCCAAGCGTAACATGACAGTCCTCATCTCTAACTCTAATCTGATGATATCTGGTCCGGAGGTCTATTTTCGAGAAATCGCTACGCCTTGGAGCTCATCCAAGAGATCATCAATGACCGGAATGGGGAACTTGTCCTTGACAGTGATTTGGTTGAGCTGGCGATAATCAACACAAAAACGGTAGGTGTCGTCCTTCTTTTTGACTAAGAGGACTGGTGAGGCAAACGGACTTCTACTGGGCTAGATGATAGAGGTGGTGAGCATCTCCTTTACTTGCTTCTCTATCTCATCTTTTTGATGGTGAGGATACCAGTAAGGCCTGATGTTAACCGGTTTGGCCTCAGGCAGTGTAGGAATGCCATCATCGTGAGTACGAGGCGGAGGCAACCCCTTTGGAATGTCAAACACATCCTCATATTGGCGCAACAGGTGCGCTATGTCTGGATGCAACTCAACTTCAGATATTTCCACTCCCGTGGCCATAAAGAGATAGCCTAGGACACAGCTGCCCTATTTCTTCAAGAATCGTGTGATGCCACGCTCGGATATGGAGTGCAGAGTTGCTTGCTCAGCCATGCCTTGTAACTGGATTGCCTTTCCCTCCTTGAAGCAAGAGAAATGAAGGTTTGTGAAGTCAATGGTTACCGGCCCATAACGTTGTAACCAATCAACCCCCAAAACCATGTCGCCACCACGTAGCATAAGCACATGCAAGTCATCATTGAAGGTGGTGCCCTGGACCTTCCACTTGACGCCCGTGCAATTTTGGTAGCACATGAGGCTCTCACCGTCAGCTACGGTGACTGTCATGACAAGCGTTGGCACAGTCTCCAGCTTAAGTTCACAGACTACGGCAGCGTCTAAGAAGCTGTTGGTACTTCCACTATCAATAAGGACGGTAACAGCTCGTTTCTTGATAGATCCCCTTGGACGCATTGTATTATGAGTAATGCGTCCTGAGAGAGCATTAAGGGAGATCTCCATCACTCCTGTTTATTCCTCTTGAGCCTCTTCTTCCTCTTACACTTCCTCTTCTTGTTCTTCTTCCACCTCCTCTTGCCCCTCCATGCTTTGGAGCTGCTTGGGCTTACAAATGTGCCCAGGGAAATAACACTCCTTGCATTTGTAACACTGAGCGGGCTCGCGCCTTGGGGCGCTGGAGCCAAAGGAAGCTGTTGGGCCAGACCATGCTCCACTGGCCCTCGACACGGACTCGTATGAGGACGCTGGGCCCTGGAAGGACACAGACGGTCCCGTGCATGCACTGGACACTGTCTTGACACTGGAACCAGGTCTAGCGACACTCGATCTAGTTCCTCTAGTGCCACGGATCTCAGCGATAGCTATGTCTTGAAGCTTGGCTTGCTCAAACACCAAACTTAAGTCATTTGGCAGTGCTGCTTTGACGGAGGCTCTGAGTACGGGCTTGAGACCGCTGATAAAACTGGAAATGAAGTAGTCCTCTATTAAAGTTGGATGATAAATCAGCATCCAACTCTTAAGCTCTTCAAAACGTATAATGTAGTCCTCCACGGTGCCGTTTTGGACAATCTTGCTGAATTCTTCCACAATGTCATGAAGAGATCGATCGCCAAACCTCTTGCAAAGCTCATCAATGAAGAATTTCCAAGTGATTACTGGATTTTTAAGCTCTAAGGTTTGATACCAAGCCTCCGGTGCTCCAGCAGATGATTAGATGCGAACTCCACCCACTCCTCCGTTGGCACTTGACACCAACGAAAGTACTTAAGTAATCTCCTTATCCAACCCCTAGGATTAGAGCCATCAAAACGAGGAGGATCAAGTTTGGCGGTATGATGAGAACTCCAAGTGCGGTTACTACCATTGAACCCACTGTTTTCACCTTCTTCTCCCATCCGTGAGGGAACACGCTCATTCCTGAGCTTCGGCTGAGGTGGAGGTGGAGGAATTAAGCCATTTCTTCCTAGATGAACATAATTTTTAGATCCTCCAGCAGTAGTGTGGACAATGGCTGTCGGAATTGCTACCTCCTGTCATTTATCTTGGCTGATCGTGAATTTCTTCATAGTGGTGTTCAACGTCTCCATTGTGACCCTTAGATTCTCGGTAATTTGAGCTTGAGAATCTATGAAAGTTTTGAGCTTGTTGCTAATTCGAACTTGATTTTCAGAGATCCTCTCCAATCTCCCAAATGTTTCTCCACCAACTCAAACCTTTGTTGAACTTGTGAATCAACCGTTTCTGATGAAGACATTGTTGCAGCGGATCGAGTACTTCTAGTAATGGCCAGTTTGATGATCAAAAGATGGCTCTGATACCACCTTATCACGTTCCTAAGATCATGACCTTAATTTTAATGATCAAGGGAGATCAAGGAAATAGAGGTTAAAGAACTTGAAGAATTTAAGATGAGAAAATAGAAGAAATTAGATGAGAAAAAGAGAGATAGAGTTGAGACGGGTTAAAGAGTATTTCATTGGTATTCAATTGGATGATCAATTACAAGTATAAGCTTCCCTATTTATAACTACTTACATCAATTCAAAATAAATGGCGGGAAATGACCGTCACAAGGAAGAGGCGGGAAGGGGAGTGGAGCGTGTTAGTTACAAGCTATTCTAGAGAGTTCTAGATTATTCTATTACATTATCTAATTCCTCACATGGCCTAATTATTTGATTAATACCCAATTTATCTTTATTATTATCGGGTGCTAATACAAATAAGTATGGGCCAATACAAGTATATACTAATGGGCCGTGGCAATGTCTTGACATGGGCAGGCGCGTACCTGGACCGGACCCAGGCAGTGTTATGACAAGCCTCTGGCAGCGAACTGGACCGGACCTTGACAACGAACTGGACCGGACCTGGACAACCCTCTTGCGCGAACTAGTGCAGACCTGTGACACGAGCTGGTGCGGACCCGTGACATTATGCCATGCTTTTACAATTTGTATCCATACTGAAATCCAGAATCAAATGAACTTTTACCCTTCTATTCCACTTGAGATCTCTATTCTCATTTCATGTTAGGACACATGCTTTATGTTTTAACAGATGTGTCACCCCGGCCAAACTCCCCATCTGACACTATCCTTTGCCTGGATTAGCCCGCAAGGCAGACCTTAGGTCTAAAAAAAGGGGTAATGCCCAGCCTCCAACCATAGAATTAGTAAAATAACTTCAAAAGTAGCGGTATTTCATCATCGCCCGAGGGCTCCCACTTATACTACACCTCACAAGTCCCTCTGCCAAAGTTCGATAGATTTTTATTAGAAATTACTAATGTGGAATTTAATTATAATAATAAATGTGTCCTCTATCATAATATTAGGATTTTTAATTTTGAAATGCTAATATGACATATTATTCCATTAATATATAGACATATTCCATCATAATTTTTTTTTTTTTTTTTTTTTTTTTTTTTGTAATATGCTGGACTTTTTTTAAAATCCTTGATGCAATTTATATATATTATTGTAATCGAGTATCATATCAATGTTTTATGATGAGAATTTATTAGATTTTGATAAAAATTTACCAAGCTCTAGTATAGGGTACCTAAATGATGAAATTTTAAAACATCAGGGGACTTCATTGTACATATTGAAATGTGTGGGCTATCTAGGTAATAAATGATCAAATTTCAGGTCCTTAAGTGAAAATTTTCCTATATTTTGCTATTAAAATATAACTCCTTTCCAACCAAAGGAACCCTATATAACTTAAAATATATTGTATAGCTACGTATGTTTAACAAGGTATAGTATGATTGATAAAAGATGATTTCTTTTAGAACAAATAAGCAATATTATGAGGTGGAAGCACGCTTTCTGACAAAGCAAGCAGCGGAAAATCTTAATCGGAATTTAATTTTCCTTGGATAAACTTTTCCAAAGAAAAATACTTTCCGAGGGAAGAATACATCCCCTGAAACAAATGGAGCCTTAGTGTTTAATTTCATCCAATTTTGTCAAGGATTGGATTTTGTTTGACTTCGTTTATGGTTTGGTTTTATTTAGGGTTTGGTTTCACTCAACTTTGTTTAGGGTTTGATGTTGTTCCATTTGTTTAGGTTAGATTTTTTTTTCGGCTTTATTTAGGGTTTGATTTGATTCGACTCTGTTTAAGGTTTGAATTTGTTCCATTTTGTTTATGATTTGATCTTGTTCAAGTTTGTTTAGATATTGTTTTATTTGATTATGTTTAGGGTTTAATTTCATTTAACTTCGTTTAGGGTTTGATTTCGTTCGACTTTGATTAGGGTTTTATTTTGTTTCATTTTATTTGAAGCTTGATTTCATTCAACTTTGTTTAGGATTGTTATTTTGTACCTTTTATAAAGTAGAGACTGAGATTTATAAACATCATCATGAATTATACCGTTCCTAAGTTGTTTATGAAGATTTCATTTTTATGTCACTGTCGGTAGTACCAGAATTACTCCCCCCTCCAAAACTACTATGTTTTCGATGATTGAAAATATTTTGTCCTTAGTTTTGTATGCATTTTTTCTCTTTTAATGATATTTTATTTCAGTAAAAAATAAAATGGATTCACCTAAGTTGAGAGTATCAATATTTTTGGTAAAAAATTATAACATAGTTTTTATTTAATCCTTCTAGGATGAGATTCATTCATTCTTTTTTTATGTTTTATGTATTTCTATATTTCCTCTTTTGAGCAATTTTATTTTCCCTCGTTCTCTCATTGGCATGACAAAACAACTATGTTTCTTTGATTGACAGGCATATAATAGTCAAATTGTGGCTATGGCTATGTTAGCTCTAGCTATTGTAGACAATGCCATCTCTAATAAAGGCAGAAGAGAATCTATATAGGCCTCGTTTGGTTGCCAAAAGAATTGAATTCCTATAGAAAGTTGTATTTCGCAAGAATTCATTTTTTTTGTCAACTTCCTAGGACGTAGTATAAAAGTATTTGGTTGTCACCATGGAAAATAAAACTTTAGTGGAAGTCAATTCCTATGTCTTGTTTGGTTTACACAATAATTTCCTATGAAATACAATTAAAATAACTATTATGCCCATGGCTAATCTTCTAACATGACTAATAGAGGGAGTAATGGGCCATCCTGTCATAGTCACAAATTAGAAGGGATAGAATTGTTATATGGGTTAAAGTCATAAAAGAAGTAGAACTTACCTTGAGGGGACTAGGCAAATTACTTCCCCCATTTTGAAACAATTGGAACTTACTTAGCAATTCTAACTTCCCACAACCTACCTACATCCTGCATGCCAAACAAGACCCAAAAACAACACTTCCCATGAAATAGAACTTCCCTTGTTTACTTCCCGCATACCAAACGAGGCCATAATCGAGCACTTGTAGAGTCATTTGACTTGCCATAATAGATGACTTATTTTACTTGCAAAGCGTATTTCTTTCTTAGGATCTTTTAGCGAATGATGTAAACTTTTTGCAAGATTGATCATTTTCAAAATCTCATTTCAATTTCAAATATAGTGAGAGAGGTACTAAATTTGATCAAGAAATGAGTGATCTAGCATAACTATTGGACCTACGATGGATGAAGTTGTGATGCAATTGGAAGAGAATAAACCCAGAAACAGGTCTGCTTTATATAGCCCTAGAGAGGTACTAAATTTGATCAGGAAATGAATGACACTGCATAATTATAAGATACACTACATCATTATTATTATTTTTTCCCCGTTTCCCCCTTGATTCACTATAGTATTGACATATCTGATCTTTCGTTCTTGAAAGATTGTACTCCCTGTAAATAATTCATTATTTCTGATACATGGTTTACAAATGTGGACATTCTTATATGGCATTTGAAAGATTTGTTCCAATGGCTAGGTGAGCTTCGTTCATCCGAGCGTGTCCCTTACCCCCTGGGTGTTATTTAGAGATAATTTTACAGTAAAGTTTGATGATATCACATATTAATTAGATCTCTTTTTTGGAGGAGTGATGTTATGGATATCTTTCAATGAAGTAGGTATTGTGTAGGTCCTAAACTTTGTCAGTCACATAGGAAGTTCACTGATGCTTTTATTAAGTATTACTGCGGTGTAATTTAGGCCTATAGAGCAATGATTGATTGCTTTTTTTGTAGTTCGGAGACGTGAACCTATGCCAAAATTGTTTTGTTCTTTTAACTAAGACCAAATTCTTCATTGTCCTCAACCAACCCAAGCCAACTTGTTAAATTAAACCAAATAGGTCAAGAGGACAATACATTTAATCCTAGTTAATGCAATTTTGGATGTTTGAGTGCATGTTATATGTTATGACTATATATTGGAATTTGTATACTTTTTTATGTCGAAAATAGAAGAAGATATTGTCTATTAAAATAGTTTTATGTGTGTGTTACATTTCATCTAGAAATTTTATGTTTAGATGTTATACTTTCAATGTTTCTAGAAATATAGAATTGAGACTCATCCTTGATGACAATGTTTATGGATTTCTCTTGACTTGACCTCGAATCTTGTATTACAGGTGGCCATTATCGAAATGCAAGATAAGTTTTTAAATATTTTATAAAATTACCCACGGAATATTGTATTTCTACTGCTTTTAATCCATGTTGCAAACTTATGGTTTTTAATCAAATTTTGATTATAAAACTCTTATTAATATGTTGAAAAAACTGTATACAATTTATTCCGAGAAATTATTAAAAATTTAAATGTTTCTTCTGCATCAACCTTGTCCTCTTCTCGAGGACAATCATATGCATGGGATATGTTGAATAGATTAATGCCCAAACAAGGTCCCACGTCTTATGATAAATATTCTTTTTATATTTGTGTACTCCTTCATTGGATTTCAAATCAACAGATCCTACTGAATCTTTTGACTCTTTGCTGTAATGGAAAGCACATCAATCTGTTGGATTATGGTCCCATTAAATTCGATATCCACTATAGGATGTAACAGAGTTATGTAAGTTCATCAATAATAATAGGCTGGAGCGTCTTGACTAAATGAAAGGTTAAAATTGTCGGAGAATTTCTATTCGGGAAATTAGGATGTCGTTTGCCGGTTTTAGCCACCCGCCTTGTTTAGGCTCGTTGGAGGCAAACTTGGATGATTATATCCTAATTTGGGGAATAGAAATCATAGACAATTTTATTGATTTGAAATTGGGTTTTAAAATGGGTAAAAGATTTAGAAAATATGTTGTATTTTCATTTGGGTAAAATAATATCTTGGTTTGTTATTGTTATCCGTTGGGTTTTACCCGACCCAGATGCCCGGATACCCGTGCTACTAGCTGTTATGCGTGCTCGAATTCCACCACGTGTCCCAATGTCAGCCTTTGGATGAGGCTGTGTCACTATTGCTTTATATAATAATAGTGAGATGAAAAAGAGTGGTTACTTCACGTGAAGCAAACTTCATAGATTTTTATACTGAGAGCATTCTCTTACAGAGAGATAAGAGGGGAAAAACCCATTTTGGGGTTTTCTTTGTAACAACAAAACGCAGAGGAGAGAAAGGAGAAACGGAGGAGAAAGACGGCGTTTCTAGTGTGAGAAAGGTCGAGGAGAGAGAAAGCGTGAAGTCCGAGGTAGGAGGCTGGAGATTAAGGAGAAAAAGATGGTAGTGAACCTTGGAGCTCGGGATGCTTGGTTCAAGGCGATGGGTCGTCCCAAACGAGGTCTTCTTCATCGATTCCAGCTACGCGTGGGTCCCTAGGCTGTTCTTCGCCCGTATTCGCTCGGTGATGGCTTTCATCTTGTTCTTTCTCGTTTTCTTGCTTTAATCTCTGTTATGGTTTTCGTTTTAGACTTGTTGCTCGGTCTGTGATTTTAACCCTAACTTTACTGATAGTGGATTTGACTCCTCTGAAAACGGAGGCCCGTGGACTAGGACCTCGCTGAGGTGCCGAACCACGTATATCGCATGTTCTTCATTGTTTTTCGTTGTTTCTGGTTTAATTTTCGTATTGTTTCGCTTGTGGGTTTTTCGTTGCTTAGTGCTGGGACAAGATCCTGTTTTCGAGTTGAGTTCGGGTCTGATTTAAGGCCCGAATTCACAACAAGTGGTATCAGAGCTCCTTGGTTCGGTGTCCAGTTGCATGGTGAGCAAGAAAACAGGAACGAAATAGAACCAGAAAGTGGTTTTGTGCTTGATTGTCTTGATTTTCAGATCTAGGGTTTTCTTTAAAATTTGGGACGTTCATTGTTTTTTTGGAAAGAAATGAAAGAACCAAGAAAATGTTTACGGAGATAGGGTCTGAACTGTTTCTTGTTTTTTGTGAAATTTTTTGAGTCAAAATTTCTAAATGGATTTTAACAAGAACACTTGTTTTGAGAAAATCAATGCGCTTTTGTTTCTTCGAAAAATCTGAGTGTTATTTTTCGGCTACTGCTGTGTATGTGGTCGTATGATAAAAGTCCAAAAAAAACAGAAGAACATATGTGAGATATGAAAGAAAAAGGAAAATATTTAATCACTATCAGAAATTTAGGTTTGGCTTTACAATTAGAACTGGGTGCTGGTTTAGGCATTGGATGCTTTGTTTTGACCTGGATTGAGGACTTTTACTGCCTGGAAGGAACATACCCAGTGCCTCAAGGACTCCCGCCTACGCAAGGTCGGGGGGGGGGGGGGGGGGGGGGGGCGGATGTACGCAGCCTTCCCCCTTCAAGGTGTTAACCTGAAGAGAGGCTGTTTCCCAGTGCCCCCAACCTGAGGGTGAGGACTTCCCGGGAGGTCACCCATCCTGGTACTACTCTCTCCCAAGCACGCTTAACTTCGGAGTTCTAATCAGATCCGATGACAACGTGTTGGTGCCCTCTTTGGTAGGACTTTTACTACCTGGTTTGGATTTAAATATGTGGTGGGGTGTGCGTGGATGTTTCTTGAGAGATGGTTGGAGGACAACTATCTTGGGTATAGAACATTGAATATCCCTGAATAGTTGAGAAAACTTTGTTTTCTTTTAGAACCTTAGAAGTGTCTAATTGGTTAGGACCTTCTTGAAGTCCTTTGGTTGTCTCTAGTCGGGTTGGACTAGTATCGGAGATGGGTCATTTGGTTTGAGCGTCAGACTGCATCTAAAGCCCTAGTTTGTCTCCTACGTGGTAGTTGAGACGAGTCTTTAAGTGTCTTGGTTTTGGGCACTCGATTAAGTGGCCTTGGTAGCATGGATTTCTCATTGTTGTTTGAACATCCTGTGGTTTCCTGTTGTGGAAAAAATGTTTATGCTTTGAGACTAACGATTTGTCTTGAAGTGAGAAAGCTCTAGGTGCATCTAATCGGTGGAGCGATTCTGGGTTAATCGCTTGTTCGGTCTCGTGTATGGTCGGTTGTGAATCTTTCATAGATTCTTGTTTTGGTGGAGCGATTTCATACGTAAATTGCTCGAGCCTGAGCCAGTTGGTGGTCGGATGGGAGTCCTTGGTTTGGATTCTATTTTGGTGTTAGTTTGAACACCTTGGCATGGTGTTGGTGCTACTGTAGTGTGGCTAACTGTGCTGTTCAGAACTTGAATTATGTGCCTTTTCAATGTTCTATGTGATTGTAGTGGTTAACATTTGTTTAATGCTTGAGGTTGATTGTGAACTTGTTGGAATGGAAGCCTTGAACCTAGGATTGACAACTCTTAGGTTAGGCATTTCTAGTTGCACAATCTTGTACCCCGTGTGTAGATAGAGCATTGCATGTTTTTTCAGTTTAATCATGGATTAGACTTTGTATGCGAGAATTGGTGTTTCTTGCAAATGTTTGAGTGAACTAAGTGAAATAGTTGATCATTGTAAAGGGTTTAGAGAACTTGTGAGTTCTTATGGAAAATCTATGTGTGATTTAGTGTACTTGGTCTCCATGTTGATGTCTCATGTATTTCCCAAGGCTATGTTGGAAGCAAGTTGAATATATTGGTACATGTTGCTTGAAGTGATGATAGCATATCGTTTTAGAGATGAACCAGGTCTTTTACATGTTTATGGTTTGTTTCAAGTTGAATTTGTTGCTGTTTTGGACTGCTACATGCTGGTATGTTGTCTTTAGTGCTGCTCATACTAATTTTACTACATTTTTGGCTGATTGTTGCTAGAACATGATATAAGCTGCTGAATTTTCTGCATATTATTATGTATTTGAGCTATTTTACTGAATTTTAGCCAAGAGTTGGGAAAACATAATATGTTTAAGTCATATGTGGACATGGTGTTGTCTTGGGAGACTTATATGCCCTTTGGATCATTGTTTCATACCTTCTTTTCTAGTTTTTTTTTTTTTTTTTTTTTTTTTTGGAAAAGTGTAAAGTATAGGTCTAAGGTGAATCTTGGATTGACCATTTGTTTGGTAAGGTTGTGTTTCAGTACCTTATATTTTGAGTAATAGTCATTAAGTTGTTTGCTTATGTTGGGTTATTTTGGATATTTTTCATGGTGGAGTCTTGTGATGCAATTGTATGAATTGATTTGGCTAACTTGAATTCTAGGTGAATTGCATGTTTAGCTTGGATTTCGTGTTGATTTTGTGATAGACTTGATTACCATGATTGTGCCCATGTCGTTGTGTGAGCATGTTTGGTTTCTTGGTGTGAAACTTGTTTTCGAAATGGCCTCTATTTTCGAAGGAGCGTTGTGAGTTAATTTTATGAGACCATGGTAGAGTTTGTTGGATTATGGCCCCATGAAATTCGATATCCACTATAAGATGTAACTGAGTTATGTAAGTTCATCAGTAATAATAGGCTGGAGCGTCTTGACTAAATGAAAGGTTAAAATAGCCAGAGAATTTCTATTCAGAAAATTAGGATGTCGTTTGCCGGTTTTAGCCACCCGCCTTGTTTAGGCTCATTGGAGGCAAACTTGGACGATTATATCCTAATTTGGAAAATAGAAATTATAGACAATTTTATTGATTTGAAATTGGGTTTTAAAATGGGTAAAAGATTTGAAAAATATGTTGTATTTTCGTTTGGGTAAAATAATATCTTGGTTTGTTATTGTTACCCGTTGGGTTTTACAGGACCCAGATGCTCGGATACCCATGCTGCCAGCTGTTATGCGTGCTCGAATTCGCTCCACGTGTCCCAGTGTCAGCCTTTGGATGAGGCTGTCACTATTGCTTTATATAATAATAGTGAGATGAAAAAGAGTGGTTACTTCACATGAAGCAAACTTCACATATTTTTATATTGAGAGCATTTTCTTACAGAGAGATAAGAGGGGAAAAACCCATTTAGGGGTTTTCTCTGTAACGACAAAACGCAGAGGAGAGAAAGGAGAAATGGAGGAGAAAGACGGCGCTTCTAGTGTGAGAAAGGTCGAGGAGAGAGAGAGCGTGAAGTTCAAGGTAGGAGGTTGGAGATTAAGGAGAAGAAGACGGTAGTGAACCTTGGAGCTCGGGATGCTCGGTTCAAGGCGATGCGTAGTCCCAAACGAGGTCTTCTTCAACGATTCCGGCTAAGCTTGGGTCCCTAGACTGTTCTTCGCCCGTATTCGCTCGGTGATGGCTTTCATCTTGTTCTTTCTCATTTTCTTGCTTTAATCTCTATTATGGTTTTCGTTTTAGACTTGATGCTTAGTCTGTGATTGTAACCCTAACTTTACTGATAGTGGATTTGACTCCTCTGAAAACGGAGGCCCATGGACTAAGACCTCCCTGAGGTGCCGAACCACATATATCGCTTGTTCTTCATTGTTTTTTGTTGTTTCTGGTTTAATTTTTGTATTGTTTCGCTTGTGGGTTTTTCATTGCTTAGTGCTAGGATAAGATCCTGTTTTCAAGTTGAGTTCGGGTCTGATTTAGGGCCCGAATTCACAACACAATCCTAATATCCCATGCTTTCCGCCGTGGCACGTGATATACTAACGTGTCCAGTGTCAACATGGCATCGAAGTGTGCTTCTAATACAAGTCGAAGACTTCTAGGATAAAAGAGAGTGAAGCTAGCATTGAAGACGTTGAAAATATCTGTATGCTTGAAAGACTAGCTGGCCACATCGGACAAGAACCAGGGGGATCTTAACTTGGCATAATCAAGTGGTGATGACGAAGACACCAACTCCACTACAAGTGACACACCAACCGAAGCAATTACAAATTGATTTAGTTACATAATTATTGTACAATAATTTAATAGATTTTACCATGTTTATAATTTTCCTAATAGTGTAATTCTTAGTATACTACATTTGTATTGTTCTTAACAATTTGTAAATTTTATTTGATAACTACCTACTTCTAACTCTTAGTAAGTTAGTATACTTTCGTAAGTTCATATTGTATATTTAATACATTATTTTATTTACTAATAAAACTATAATTTTATTTAGAATAAATTACAGAAAATCATTTGATTTTTGCTTCAAAAACAGAAAACTCCTCTCACAAATAAAAGTACTCACAAAATTCTCACTTTTAAAAATTTATCACTTAACCCCATGCAACTTATTTTTGACCATTTTACCCCTAATGTTTAATTTTATTTTTAAAAAGAAATTTTATATTATTAGATAGAAATTAGAAATTTTATGTTTTTTAGCAAAAGAATTAAGGGAGTTTTCTACATTTATAAAAGCATAATTATTTTAATTAATTATAGTAATATTATTATAAGTTGAGAAGATAAAACATATTTTGAAATTTTCATAAAAAATATTATGAGATAAAATATAATATTTTTTGGTGATATTATTATGTCGGTACTATAATTAATTAAAATAATAATTTTTATAAATATAGAAAACCCCCCTTTTTAAAAATATAAAAAAAAATCCTTATTTTTTCAAAATATAAAATCCTACCTAAAAATAAAATTAAACACTTAATCATTTTATTTTGAGGGGTAAAATTGTCAAAAAAAGTTGTTTGGGAGTAAGGTGAAAAATTTTCAAAAGTGAGAAGGTTTAATGAGTGGTTTTATTTGTAAGAAAGCTTTCTGTTATTGAAGCAAAAGTCAATAGGTTTTCTGTAATTTACCCTTTTATTCATTTGTATTCTATATGTATATACTTATTTTACATTTTTTTTCTTTATTTGTTATAATGGAAAAAACAAAAAAGAGGTCTAATTTGGGTCAGACCCGCAATTACTCAAACCCAAATCAAACTCTGGTCAAACTCGGAGTTGACCTATCAAACCCCAACCCGTGTCAAACCCGTGACCTGACCCGACCCGACCCGACCCAGCTCGTCCTAAACCCATGTCATGGGCCAATCGGTCAGGGATTTTCAACCCAACCCGGTCCAGGTGTCAATCAATCCATACCATTTTGACCCGCGAGTCCGGTCACGGGTCAACCCATTGACCACCACTACAATATATCTCATATAACTATAACCTAAAGTTTTTCTTTACATTAGATTCAAACCTATGGCAACATCATCAAAACAAATGTTACATTAGACTAAAAAATCCAATACATTAAGCTAATGTAACACACTCCTTACGTAACGGTCAAAAAAGTGTTACATAAGATCTTAGGTAACATGTTTATGACTTAAGGTAACACTTTTTGTGTATTATACGTGCTCACTTTTGGTATAACATATTGACAAGTCATTAGGCAGCTTCAAAATTAAATATCTAAAGTTTGTCTATAAATTTATTGTGGAATGAACATGTCGTCTCCTACTTGACGATGAATATATTATTTATTTGGGTTCGTTTTTCTGGAACCTCATGCCAAATTCTAACAATAATATTGTTGTTCTAAAATAAATTTAAGTGTATTACTTTTAAAAATATAAAAAAAAAAAACATTGTATATTATTTTTAAAAATTTTTTTGTCAAATATATATATATATATTTTGTAAATATCTTTTGAGCCATAATATAAGTTTTAAATATTTTTAGAAATATTTTATTTACAATATTTATTTCTTTAAATCTTGATCTTTTCAATATATTTTTATGTACATATTTTCTTTAAATCTTGATCTGAATCAATTTTAAATCAAAATATAGAAAAAGTTAATTTGTTTTAAAGATGTTTTAGAGGTAAATACTTTAAAAAAAAAAAAACAAAACTTATAAAATAGATAGGTTTTCCAAAGAAATGTTTTTAGTATATATATATATTTGATAAAAATACAAAGGGATATTAATTTCATAATTTTTTTCAAGATTTCAGACATTTAAAATAAGTATGCTGAATATTATTTGTGAATTTAAAAGTACTAAGAGTATATTTACATTGTTAAATTTCATGTTTTTAATATAAGCCATTGAATTTGTCACTTAAATGAGTCCATGTAGGAATTAATTTGAAATTGTACAATTAAAGGAAATAAATTAAGCATTCTAGAGATATATTTTGTCCAAATAAATAGCGAAAACAGCAAAATCACTGTGAAAATTCAGCGAAAATCTAGCAGAAAACTCAGCGAAAAATATCTAAAACCAGCAATCAAAATAATACCGCAGGTGTCGAACAGACTACAACACCAAGGAGCAATTAGAACATTCAACAAAGGAAAGAGCAATTAGAAAGATCTTACAAAACAATGATATCGCATTGTGGTAAATGCCACTGTCCTAAAAGATAATTTCGCCGCTACATTGGTGCACACAGTATAACCGGCGAACGTCCTCCAGGATTAAGGCGATCCGACTCTTAACGTGCACTCGTTAATTGTCAGGTAGGAGTACGTTGAACTTTGCCCAAATCAAGAAGGATAAGTAAGAGGAGAAGGGAGAAGAGAAAGCCCCTTAGCCTTGCCATCATTCAACCCAGAATTAGAACTCCAATTAATTCGATCAAAACCTTAGAAATTCAACCTCTAATGATCGAGATTGAGATTCACATAGTAGTATAAGACTACAATTTCATGTCGTCACTTTGATTGGCTCATAGATATCGAATTCTGAATAGAAACGGATCAGATTTACAATAGAAAACAAATTCTGAATGATAGTTGTGAGTAGGTATGGATTGACAAGAGAGAGAGAGAGGGGTTTAATAGTGTAAAAAAGAAAACGGTAACAATAATTAAACTCCGGTGCAATGAATTCCAACGGCTATAAACGGTAAAAGGCATAAAGGCACCGGCTGCAATGAATCCGTGCAATGAATTGCAACGGTAAAATAACGGATGGAATAAATTGCAATGGCTATATTATTAATAAATTCACAATTTTAATGGCGTTAAACCATTACGGGTAAACGGCTAGTAACGGGACTAGAAAAGTATTTCCGAAAAATAAACGTACTCGCAGAGTAAAAGATCATCCACACTATTTCTCCAATGTGGGATACAATTTCCAAAAAACTAAAGGTTAGCTTGCATTATTTTTCCAACATATTTAATATCTATAATCTATTTTTTAATAATTAAGTATATTTATGATATATATTGTATAATTAAATTAAGGTTATCTATGTAAAATGTTAGTGTGCTTCGACCAAGGTGTCAATTTAGTCATTTTATTTTAATTGCATCAGTTTAGTGTTCATACAAGTTAATAATATGTTTTTTTAATCGTTTGGTTACATTAGATGTAAAATCCAATGCAAATCCACCATTTAACCTAATTAAACTCACTCGTGACCTGACCATTAAAAAATTTTATCACCACCTTAACTTTCAATTTCTAGTAGGACCAAAGTAAATTAGACTAAATTAATTTTAAGTAACTTAATTTTACTTGTAGTCCTACAGTAAAATTAAGACCAATGTTGTGAGAATTTTTTTAACAATTGGGTAATAAGTAAGTTTTATTAGGCAAAATTAATTTTTAATTAGCCTGATTTTACTCATAGTCCTATAGTAAAATTAACATTAATGTGATAAAAAGGCTTTCAACAATCGTGTCACGCGTAAGTTTAATTTATATTAAATTTTAATTAGCCTAATTTTACTTGTAGTTCTACAGTAAAATTAACATCAACGCGATGAAATTTCTTCTAACGGCAAGGTCACTAGTGAGTTTAATTAGGCTAAATTAATTTTAATTAGCCTACTTTTACTTGTAGCTCTACAATAAAATTAACGTCAATGAGGTGAAAATTTTTTTACAGGTCAAGTCACAATTGAGTTTAATTAGGCTAAAAAATACAATCAAACAATTAAAAAATATGTTATTAACTTGTATAAGGACTAATCTCGTACAATTAAAATCAAAAGAATTAAATTGACACATTGCGCGAAGTATAAGAATATTTTACATAATTAAATCTAATTTGATTGTACAATATATATCACAAAATATATTTAATTTTTAAAAAAAATAGATTATATATATTAAATATATATCTAGAACACTAAATTTATTCCCTTCAATTATACAAATCTAAGTTAATTCCTATATGGTGGTTTGATATAGCTCAATCAACAATCAATCCTCAATCACCAATGCAATAAACAATAATCCAATCACTTAATCAACAATCAACAAATATAAGGGCTCAGCTTCAAAGATATTTGTATTGCTGTAGTATTGTAAGTGATTACAAGTATGTATGGAGTAAAGAAGTATAAAGTAGGGAATTGAAGAAGAGGATTGCGGAGAAGATGAAGAGAGGGAGAGAGAGGAGTCTCAAAATATCTCAACATAATCTCCAATTACTAGCAGTGCCTTATATTTATATTAATATCTAATTGGCTATTTAATACTAATTAGGCTTCTATTTGCTGCATTCCCAAGTCATGTGCTCCTCACAAGCTTCCCATCCGATCTGTGTCACATGCGGTATAAATGAGGCCAGGAGCACTAGAATTCGGGTCATGGGCTTCAGCAGTCGGGTCTTTAGTTGGACTTGTATCATGGTTCAATTCTAAATTAATTCCTACGTGTTTGTGTGTTTGTGTGTGTTTCATATTTTCTTTTATATCATTTAAGAGTTAAATACCAAAAAATATTTTGGGGTATATTTCAAAACCTATTTAATATTTAGGCCCTTTATTGGTTGAAACTTTCCAAGATTTTTAGGAGCATGTGTTAAGAGCTATTTGAATATCTTGTATCTTTTTTAAAAAGAAAGTGTTAATGGGGGATAAAGGTGAAGACGGATGACTCAAGTGAAGGATGAGAGTGAATTTTATGTTGAGAATATGAGTATGGCAGAATATAATTTAGAAAATTCTTAAGGCTTAAGGCTTGTTTTAACACTATCTTTAAGGTATTATTTGCCCTCTACACAAAGATTATTTTTCGATAAAACAAATATACCCCCAGGATACAATAAGCCTTCTTGGATTTTGTGGAGAACAACAACCAGAAAATTCCCTGAACTCTCTTGAGAAAGAAGAAGAGAAAGTAAGAAGAAGATGACACACAGAAGAATTTAATGGGCACATCAGACATTATATAGGGGCAGATTAATTCAGTGGATTTAAATTTACTTAAAAATTCGAAAACTGCTGTTAACCTAATTTAACTGTTTTGATCATTATTCATATCCGAAAGGAAGTTTATTTAATTAAATCGATAAAAATAATAATAAAAGGTTATTATCTAGTGTGGTATGTCCCGTACTAAGCCCCCTGCACCCGCACTGCACACAAGTGCACCAATTGCCAAGTGCCAAGTGCCGCCTAATAAGCCGCCAAAAGCGCCGCGCGCGTGCGCTTGTGTGATTTTAGAATTCCCTTAGCCTATAAAGAGCAACAAGAACTCCTAAGCCCATAACAAGCCCAACATTCTAATACGCCTGTATGATTCACCCACTTATAAAGTAGTGTCTCTTCCTCTTCTTTTCTAATGTGGGATGCATTCCCATGTATTACACAAGCTCTACAATATAAACTACTAACATGGAGCGATAGTGTGTGAGAAGATGGAGAGGCATCCTCGACTGGGCCGCGCATGGCAGCGCGTCATTGGTCCTCCGGTGTTACGGCTTCGGTCTCGGCATCGGCAGACGGAGTCCGTCGTCTGGGTGGTCGGGGGTGGCCGTGAAGAGCAAAACAGTGAGGGGGAGAGAGAGAAGGTGTATAGGACACCAGGCCCTGATGGTTGCACGTCGTGGCGCGTGGGCTTGAGTCTGGTGGGGCGGATTTGGTGCCGGCGTAGGCGGACGAAGGTCGACTTTTGGGTGGCTAGGGATGGCTGTGAAATGAGAAATGATGAGGGAGAGAGAGAAAGAAAGTGAACAGTTACAGTGGTTCTTGTAGCCGGGCGTGGAGGCGCATGGCCTGGACTCGGCGGAGAGGCTCTGGCGAGGGGTTTGCCGGGAAGAGATCTTTAGAGGTGCAGAGGTTTTTGGTTCATTAGTGAGTCCGGTTTGCTGGGTCTGGGGTACGAAAGGGGTGTGGGGTGCCGATTCAATGACTTCGGGCCGTGCATGGTGGGGCTGCCACCTCTCATCTACGGTCGGGTGGTGGTTCCATGTTTTTAGGAGGGCGATGAGTATTTGTCAGCTTTCGTTGACGGTCTACAAGGATTTATTTAGTTGTTTGGGGCTCCAAAAGCTTCTAAAGAAGAAGCTCAGGGTGAAGGTAGGCTCTACAGCGTCCAGACAAAAGAGACGCGGTTGCATGTTGGAGCTTTAGCTCTCAGGTATGTCTTTCCCCACTTTCTCTATTTTTTTTTTTTTTAATTTCTTGGGACGAGCTTCGGGCCCATGGTTTCACCTGTAGGCAATGATTTATTAGCCTAGTGCTAAATTGGTGGCTTCTTGAGCCAATCTGTATCTTTTTTGTGTGATTATGAAGATTCTTGTTTGGAATATTTGCGCTTTGGCCCGTGGGCCAGCCCATCAGGAATCGGTGGGCCTTATCAGAAAGTTTAAAGCCAGGCCTAATGGCTATCTTAGAAATGTTAACGAATGAGCAAATAGTTAGGAAAGTACTACCCAGACTAGGATTTGACCAAAGTCAGTATTCCCCGGCGGTTAATCATGTTAGGGGATTATGGCTTGCATGGCACTCTTTAAGGTACCAGGTGGATATTGTGACCCATGACCATAGGGTAGCCCCCATTGTAATCAGGGGTTTGGAAGGTAGGAATAAGGGCTTTGTTTCCTTTGTCTATGCCCCGGCAAAAGAAAACAAAAAAGATGGATTTTAGAATACTCTCATTAACTAGACTCCCCACCGTGATGGCCCATGGTGTGCGATTGGTGACTTCAACGAATTGATGAGCCCGGCAGATAAAGCGGGTGGCTCTCCACCGCCTGCTCGACGGTATACTAGACTTAATGAGTTTTGTGCAAGTCTTAATCATGTGGGAACTACCGTGGACAGGTCCGAAATTTACATGGGCCAGGTCTGTTAATAACATCCTTATCCAGGAGAAGCTGGACCAGGCCGTGGTTAATGCGGCCTGGACCAGCCTCTTCCCACGGTCTTTCATTTATAACGGATTTGGTCTGGTTTTGGACCACACCCCGATCTTCCTATGCACGAATGAATCTGGGCTATCCAAAGCAGCCCCATTCCGGTTCCAGGTAGGTTGGGTGAAGCTTAAAACTACAAGGTCCTTAATTAAGCATACCTGGGCCACCAACCATAGGGGTCCAGAATGTTTGAAATTACCCAGAGACTTAAGAACATTAAGAAAAACCTAAAAGAGTGCAAATAACTTTCTCTTAGGCATCTGAAAACCAAGGTTGAAAAGAATGAATCCAAGATTCATGACATTATGGACTTGTTGGAGGGGTGTCCTAACAACCTCCAATTAAACGCCTGATCTTGCAATGGGAGAAACTCCTGTGCTTTAATCATAAGTATTGGGTGAAATATTGGAGGAAGGAATGGCTCACCAAAGGTGATAGAAATTCGAGCTTCTTCCACACCACTATACTTGCTAAGAGAAGGTGAAGAGGGATTATGGAACTAAAGAACGATATTGGCATGTCCACCACGGATAAAGTTGAGATAGCAGATACCTTCATTAGAGAGTTTAAGGCAAGGTTTAGATCCAATGGATCCAAACCCCATTTTCCGTCTTAACCCGTGGTGGGAAATAAGATCTCGGAGGAGGAAAACAACCTCCTTATCTCCGATGTCATTGATGAAGAAATCAGGAGTGCACTCTTCAAAATGAACCCTCATAAGACGATGGACCTAGATGGGTTTACGGCCTTCTTTTATCAGAACTACCGGGATGTTATTGGAAAAGATACTTCCCGGGCCATCAGATCTACCCTTAGGGGAGGCTCTCTCCTTCAGGAAGTTAACCACTCCTTTATTACTGTCATTCCTAAAGTTGATGCACCCCAAACGGTGAATCACTTTAGGTCCACAAGCTTATGAAATGTCTTGTATAAGATCATCGCTAAAATTCTTGCGAACAGGTTAAAACCGATCCTATAGAAAGTAGTGAGCCAATGGCAAGCCACATTTATTCCAGGGAAGGCAACCCAGGATAATATCCTGATTGCACATGAGGTGCTGGCAAGTTTCAAGAAGAAGCAGGGAAGATCGGGTTGGACCGCTGCAAAACTGGACTTGGAAAAGGCATACAATAGGGTCGAGTGGGCCTTTTTGGAAAAAACTCTTTCACATCTGGGGTTCCATGAGAAATGGGTGGGATGGTTGATAGAGTGTCTAACCTCTACATCCTTCTCTATCCTCATTGATGATAAGCCAATGGGATGCCCATCGAGGGGTCTCAGACAGGGGGACCCTTTATCCCCATATTTGTTCATTCTTTGCCTTGAAGTTCTGGAAGCAAACCTACAGAAGATGAGTAAAGATAAGAAGTTAGGAATAGGAATCCGAATATCGAGAGGATGCGAGCCGATCCCTTGTCTTTTCTTTGCAGATGACTGCCTGCTGTTCTGCGAAGTTAAGATCGAGGCTATTTAGAGACTCCAAAGGGTGGTGGATCAATTCTGAGAGGACTCCGAGTTGAAAGTTAACAGGGTGAAATCTCTGGTTATTGTTTCTAAGAATATGGATAGAGGCCATAAACAAAGGATAGGGGACATTTTAGAAATCCCAGTCAGTAATGGACTGGGAAGATATCTGGGGTGTGACTTTGGCACAGGGCGCTTCCTTTCTCAGATGGCTGGGGATCTTGTTATGAGGATGGGAACGAGGGTGTCCAATTGGAAGGTGGGTAACCTTTCAAAAGCTGGAAGGGCTACCCTCATACAATCTGCAGTGGAATCAATGCCGAGTCATGTTATGCAATGCTTTAAGCTTCCGAAATTAGTTTGCAAGCAGGGGGACAGAATTAGTCGCCAGTTCTACTGGAACAAAGACGGCAGGAAGGGGCTGAATATCGAGGCATGGAACAACATCTGTAAACCCAGAGGGGCGGGAGGCCTAGGTCTTAGAAAAATGGAGGCAGTCAACCAGGCTTTTCTCCGTAAGCTTGGTTGGAGAATCCTAATGGATGAGGACAACTTGCGGGTAAGATGTGTGAAGAGTAAATATCTTAAGGGTATGTCCCTCCTCGACTACGGGAGGAAGAGTTCTGACTCCCCGGCCTGGAAGGGCATCCTCGACTCAACACACATCTTAAGAAAAGGGCTAAAATGGAGAATCGGGGACGAGAACAAGGCCAGCTTTTGGTATGCCTGGTGGGTTTCATTTGGGCCTTTAATCGACGGATTCGAAGGGGACTGGGGTAGGGTCAATTTATCCCTGAAAGTGGGTGATTTCATTGAAAACGGGGAATGGAACAAAGAGAAACTTGAAAGAATCGTTCCCCTAAAACGGCTAAATGGCATCCTGGGAGTCCCCATTCCTAAATCCAGGATGGAGGACCGTCTATGTTGGGGATTCACAAGCACGGGATCCTTCAGCGTGAAATCAGCCATGTGGATGGCTCATAATCTGAACTGGGATGATAGGAGTGGGTGGAGTTCAAGTGGATCTGGGACCTAAACATCCAGCCGAAGATCAAGATTTTTCTGTGGCAAGTGCTTAATGACTACCTGGCTACAGGTTCCCAAATGGCCATAAGAATCCCTGGTTGGGATTCCCACTGTGCGTGGTGTGGGGAGGGAGGAGCAGACATATCTCATCTGCTGCTCAATTGCCCTCATGCTAAAGCAGTGTGGGAGCAGGCCAAGATTACCCAATGGGTAAACCAGCGGCCCTCCCATTCCAGGATTGCGAAGGAAATGAGAACGAGGAAGGGGAATCATGAATTGGAAAGATTTGTGGCCCTCTGTTGGCACATCTGGAAGGATATAAATGCTGCTATATTTAGGAGAGGAAGGACCAACCCAGAGCATACTGTCAGCAAAGCCCGCACCATGGTGCTGGAATGGGAGTGCAGAAAAATGCTGGACGAAGATTTGTAACCACGAGATCCACCACAATCAATAGAAGGGGCAACACTTGGGTTTCCTAGTCGCCTCCAGATCGCGAGTGGGTGAAAGTGAACTTTGATGGGTCAAAACGAGGAATTGATGCGGGAGCAGGCTATGTAATCCGTGACTGGGAGGGGAGTATTTTATCGTCAGGTACTAAAAGAATGGGAAATGCGTCAATTCTCGCTGCTGAAGCTGTTGCCGCTCGGGATGGCCTGTGGGATGCAATTTCCAAAGGGGCGCAGAAAGTTATTCTTGAAGGGGATAATCAAGTTGTGATTCGAACCCTCCAGGGCTGGTATGAATGTCCGAGCGAAATTTGTACTATCGTGGATGACATAAGGAAGGCCTGCTCTAGGGTTATCTAAGTAAATTTCTCTCATGTTTTCAGAGAAGCAAACAAAGCAGCTGATTTCATGGCTAACAAGGGTTATAAAAGAGTGGGGTTTGATCCCGATATTTTGGAGCCCCCCTCTACTCTTTGCCATATTGCCCTCTTTGATGCTTCAGGTCGTCCCTTGCTTCGAGGGCGTTGTTGAAGCTGGTTCCTAGTCTTTACCATCATAAATTAAAAAAAAAAAAAAAAACATTTTATCCTATTCATTTGGTTGTTAATATCACCTTCCTTCTATTTGACATCACTTCCAACCCCCCCCCCCCCCCCCCCCCCCCAAAAAAAAAAAAATAGGTGGCTCAAAATTCATTCTCACCCTCTCGTCTTCTCACTTTGAGTCATCCCTCGGTGGAAGATACATAAAAGATGTATGCTAATAGTTAAGAGGATACCTCCGAACATTTCAATCCCAAGTCTGTTTTGGATCAAACTTGCCTTCCTCTATTTTCATGGGTTGGTTGTCATGCTTAGGGTAAAAATATTACTCTTTATCACTATAATTTTTATTTCCATTTGAAAAATCTTCCATTGACAAGTTCAAGATTTTTATTTTTCTATTTCAAATACATTATTTTCAATTCTATGATAGCATTTTCTATACTAATTGGCTCTTAATATAACTTTTTCAATTAAAAAATCTTCCACTCAGCTTAAAACTTTAATCGTACTAATGAGTTCGAAACTCTAATTTTTAGTTTTTTTACATATGTTTAATTTTTCAATTTAATCTAACTTTTTCTTTTTCATACTAATTGACTCTGAATTTGGAAGTTTCACTTCAAAAATCTTCCGTTATGCTCTGTTTGGAACATAGAATTGGAATTGGATTGTAGAATTGAAATTCCACTGTTTGACTCATCAAAGAAATTGGAGGTCGGAAGTATAATTACATAATGATTTGAATCATTAAGGGTTTTTTGTCAATTGAGTTAGAGTATTTCGAGTTTTAAATCAACTACAGATAGATTTTGGTCGAAGCTGTTCACATAGTGTTCAAGTTACTATGGTCAGAGCGATTCACATAGTGTTTGAGTTATTCGAGTTTCAAGTCAAATCAGGTTGAATATCACGTCGAATCATTTGGTATTCAAGTTATCTAGGATTTTCAGTTAATCGGGTTAGGTCTTTTCGAGATTCAGGCTAGTTATGATCGGATTTGAGTTCATCAAGGTCATTTCAAGCTCGAGTCATCTTAGTTTTGAGACAAATGAGTTATATCATTTCAAAATTCGAGTCATCTTAGGCTGAGTTTGAGATGGGATGGATCATTTTGAGTATGGGTCGCATTAAGTTTTGGGTCAATTTGGTCTAGTCATTTCCACTTTAGCTCAACTTGTTTGTATCACATTCAAGTGGATTAGTTTCATTTTCAGGATTTGAGACATCTCGAGTTTTGAATCAATTGGATTGGATCACTTCGGACTTTGAGCTAAGGTGATTTTGGTCATTTTAAGTTCAAGTTATTCAAATGGGGTGATTTCGAGGTTCAGGTCAAATTTTAGGTTGTGTTTAAATCTTTAAATTTTGAGTCATTTTGAATTTGGGTTAATCAAGTAGGACGATTTTGGGTTTTATGTCAATGGAGTTAGTATGGGACTGCAACTCCTACCCCAAGCAGGGGAGTAAATGAAAAAACTTGAAAAACTCAGCTCGCTTTGAGCTCGAGCCGAGCCGAGCTGGCTCGTTTAGCTTATCGAGTAGAACTCGAGCCTAGTGAAGCTCGAGCTTGTATGCTCGCGAGTCTAAACGAGCCTAAGCGAGCCTTATTTAGTATAATATATTTGCTCAAATTTTGCCCAATGAAGCCAAATTGGAGCCTAAACGAGCCGAGCCCGAGCTTAAACAAGCCCAAATGAGCCTATATTGAGCTCAAATGAGTCGAAATATTACAAGCTTAATTTGAAGCTAGCTAGGCTTAGATCGAGCCGAGTTGAGCTGGAGCTTCTGACGAGAGCTCGAGCCTGAACTTTCAAAGCTCGATGAGCTTCGAGCAGAGCTCGAGCCAAGCTTAATGCAAACAAGCCGAGCCTCGAGCCTGGCAGGCTTGGGCTCAACTCAGCTCAAATACACCCCTAACCCTAAGGAATTGGAAAGTATGATTTTCAGTTAAAATCCAATTCCATGAAATTGGGCAGTGAAATTGTAATTCCAATTCCAACATATGAACCAAACAACATAATTAGAATTTTTGAGCTCCAATTCCAAGTTATAATTCCATACTTCAAACACAGCCTTAGTGAGTTTAAAATTCTAATTTTACGCTGCAAAATGCATTTGATTTTTTTTTAATCTAATTTCATACATTAAGTACAAAATTAAAGGTGGAAGAACAATTATGTATCTGACTAAGAACATAAAAAGAATTGTTTGATGTGTGTCCAAGTTTTGTTAAATTTCATATTAGATTATAAGTACAAAATTAAAAAGAGGATGAAAGAATAACTAGAGCTGGTAAAATGTGATCCATTTGAATTACCCGACCTATTTGACCCGCGACCCGACCCGACCCGGTCCTAACCTGAAAAATTTAAAATTTATTAGGACCCAAACCTGAAAAATGAACCAACTCGAACTTGACCTGACATGAACTTGACCCGACCCAAGCTGAACCGAAACCCGAAACGACTGGACCTAAATTAAACCTAACCCAAATTTGACATGAACCATAATGACCTATGACCTAAACCAAACCTGTCCTATAACTCAAAATGATCCAAATAGAAATTCAACTTATCATACAGTGTAAATAATATGTTAATTATAGTAATTTATTTTGTAGTTTTAATTATAATTTTCAAGGTTGAATAAATATATTATTAAAATAACTTAATGAATCGACCTAAAATCCAACCCAACCCAATGATGACCCAACTTAAGGTTAACCTAAACTGAGATTGACTAGACCCAATATCGACCTAACCTGACATTGACTTGAACCGAAGGCGACCTGAACCAGAGGATAATCCGATCTGAGTCTGACCCAACCCAATTTTGACCCAACTCGACCCGATTGTCAGGTCTAAGAACAACTGACCCTGAATTTGGCAAAGAGTCTAAAAAGGGTAAGTACAATATACACTAAAAAATTTCATTGTTGTGTAGGGAGGTAAATTGGGAGTTTTAAGTTGAAATAAAATAAAATCAAATAAGACTCTGTTTGACATATAAAATTAGACTTCGACTGTAGAATTGCAATTCTAATTCCAATTCTAATGGAGTTGGAATTCTGTTCGAATTGAAATTCCATTGTTTGGTTCATCAAAGGAATTGGAGATCGGAATTATATTTCTATAATGATTTGAATCATCGAAGGTTTCCGGTCAATTGAGTTGGAGTATTTCGAGTTTTGAATCAACTACGGTTCAACTTCAGATGGAGCAGTTCACATTGCTTTCAAATTATTACGATCAGAGCGATTCAATTTGAGTGCGAGTTATTCGATATGAGAGTCAAATCAGGTCGAGTATCATTGGATCATTTGGTGTTCAAACTACCTCGGATTTTTAATTAATCAAGTTAGGTGTTTTTAGGATTCAGGATAGTTGAAATCAAGTTTAAGTTCATTTAGTTTATTTCAAGCTCAAGTCATCTTAGTTTTGGGACAAATGAGTAGTATCATTTTAAATTTCGAGTCATCTTAGGCTGAGTTTTGTTGGAGTTAACACTTGTAAAATCAAGAAAACGGGTAACTATCCAATCTTTAAGTTTCGAGGCGTGAAGTTACTTTCCTTAAAACTTATTTCAGCGTGTGAAATAGTCTCGGGGATACAACGATAACCAAGTAAAGTTGAGTGAAAGTATGTAAAGGAAGATATATGGAGATGTAAAAGAATGACCGTTTTTCAAATGCACAGACACTTTTTCATCATCATTCATCAATCAAATTAGTGGGGAATTCATAATAGATCAAGTGAAAGAAGACGTCCCAAATCATACCCCAAAAAAGGGGTGCAAAAATTCAAGAAGTTATTGCACGAAAACTGGGAAAAAACGACACTGTGTGTCGACACGCACTTCTGCAAGCTCGGTTCCGTTGATATGTGTGTCGACACATGGGCCCTGTGTGTCGACACACACCTCTGTATCCCTGTTTCTGTAAGAATGTGTGTCGACATAAAGAACTGTGTGTCGACACACATCCCGACACACATCAAAACATATCAAAACACTTAGAACACACATTTGGGACCAACTTCAAAACACTTCATTCATAAATTTCATTACATAATTTGAAAATATATCAACATTCCCCCACTATTTTTAAAGTACAGTCATTCTCATAAACAACATCTATAAGTTAAAGGAGGCCATGCCGCGCATCAATGAGAGTGTCTAACGAATGAACCCTCAGCTAGTGATGATATGTTTGCAATTAATCGGATTGAAGATGGTAGACTAAGCTTTGAACCACTCAACCCTTTTGACTAACTGAACACACCACCACGCACTAGGCATTCTACTCCCCGTACATACCTTACACCTCCCAAATCGACACGTATGACGCCGTGTGTTCTGTACCCTTCGTTAGTGTATCAGGGCCAAACCCTTTGTCAAAAATCACCCCTTAAAGCGGCCAAACTTCACACTTACTAAGGTGGACCCCAACAGATCATGTCCTGCGACCGACATTCTGTTACAAGATTATCAAGGCCGGGTCCATTAAGAGCATACACTCATCCTTTAAATCTCTGACGTAGTACCAAGCATTTCACACACGGGATGGTAAAATTCTTTTGTGCTTGTAGACACACGGATGATAAAACTCACATATTGAACCCAAGATCTAGCGTCTGACTAGGCGTCGAGTTGAGGGCCAATCATGGGTGACTAAAAACGATAAGTTTCAACCCCATCCCCATACACATTTTCACTAACTCTCTAGCAAGGCCTTTTGTGAACAGATCCGTTAGATTCTGACTTGTCCTCACAAAATCCACAGTGATGACACCTTCTCGAATCAAATGCCTCACTATACTGTGTCTCATACTAATGTGTCGAGACTTCCTATTGTGTACCTCACTGTACGCTTTAGAAAGCGAGCTTGACTATCACAATAGATAGAGATCAGTGAGATCAGATTAGGCCACAAAGGTATCTCGAACAAGAGATCCTTTAACCATTCGGCTTCTTGAGCCACGGAAGCAAGAGCTATAAACTCCGCTGCCTTCGTAGAATCAGCTATACACGTCTGTTTCTTGGAACCCCTAGAAACTGCACCTCCACCGAGTAAGAAAACCCATCCACTCGTTGACGCATGATCCTCCCCATGGGAGATCCAACTGGCGTCCGAGTATCCCTCCAAAATCGGGGGATACCCCACATACGAAATACCATATTCTATGGTACTCTTCAGGTACTTCAGTACTCTATAGATCGCTTGCCAATGTAGCTTACTCGAATTGCTAGTATATCTACTAAACTTTCCAACAGCATAGGCTATGTCAGGCCTAGTGCTCATCATGGCGTTCTTCAAACACCCAATGACTCGGGCATAATCCAACTGATGAATAGGTGGGCCCCTATTTGGTACCAATTTCATACTTGGGTCCATGGGTGTGAGCACTGGTGCACATGCACCACAGTTAAACCTCTTCAACACACTCTCCACGTAGTGGGATTGAGTCAAGGATATGGAGTCCCCATTCCTTACAATCCTTACACCAAGGATTACCTCGGCATCACCTATGTCTTTCATAGCAAAGTTTTGAGAGAGAAACCTTTTAGTCCTCTCTACTTGCTCTAGATCCGTACCGAATATCAACATGTCATCCACATACAAGCAAATTATGACACATTTGCCATTCTCAAATTTGCTATAAACACACTTATCTGATTCATTTATCATGAACCCGTTGTTCAAAACAACCTCATCAAACTTTTGATGCCATTGTTTTGGGGCTTGCTTCAGTCCATATAGAGAGCGTATGAGTTTACATACCTCCCTTTCTTGGCCCGGTACAACAAACCCTTCAGATTGTTTCATGTACACTTCCTCTTCCAATTCACCATTCAGAAAGGCTGTTTTCACATCTATTTGGTGAATTACGAGCTTATACATAGAAGCAAGAGCAATCAACACTCTTATAGTCGATATCCTTGCCACGAAGGCATAAGTGTCAAAGTAGTCTAACCCATGTTTCTGGGTAAACCCTTTCGCCATCAATCGGGCCTTGAACTTATCAATAGTCCCATCGACTTTCATTCTTCTTGAAGATCCATTTACACCCAATCGGCTTACTACCTTGTGGAAGATCCACCAATATCCAGGTATTGTTGCCCATGATGGAATCCATCTCATCATTAATTGCCTCTTTCCAAAAACCGGTATCATGAGACCTCATTGCCTCATCAAACGTCATGGGGTCGGCCTCCATGACGTGACAACGTGGTACAACAGAGACCACATCATTTCTCGAACCTTCTACCAAAAAGGTATAGAAGTCCGATCCTAAAGATTTCTCTTTCCTTACTCTCTTACTCCTTCGGAGTTCTGGAGTAGAATCAGAGGTTTGTTCCCTCTCATGGTGAACATCATTATCACCATACAACACTGGTGTCTCGTTATCAACCGGTACATAATCCCTCGATTGGCATCTCTCGACTCTATTATTGTATTAATACCAACATAATCATTTGGCTCAATTATATAGAATTGATATGCTTTACTATGCGGTGCATACCCAACATATATGCTATCAATGCCTCTTTCACCGAACTTTTTACATTTAGGTTCAGAGACTCTAACTACGGCCCTACACCCCCACACTTTAAGATAACTCAACTTAGGGGGTCTACCGTTCTAGTGTTCATATGGGGTCATTTTGCATTTCTTATTTGGAATACGGTTCAAAATGTGACAGGCTGTTAGCATAGCCTCACCCCAAAAACCATCGGTGAGACCGAAGTATGACAACATGGAATTAACCATTTCAGTAAGTGTCCGGTTTTTCCTCTTAGCCACGCCATTCTGTTATGGCGTATACGGTGCGGTAATTTCATGCACTACACCGATGGATTTGAAATACTTGGGGTCATAGTACTCTCCACCATGGTTCGACCTAAGTCGTTTCAGGAAGGTTTAACAATGTAGTTCTGTTTCGGCTTTATATGCTTTAAATCTTTCTAATGACTCATCCTTATAATTAATCAGATATACATAACAATATCTCGAGCAGTCATAAATGACAGTGATAAAATATTATTTTCCCCTATGGTAGGAGTATTTTTGAAGTCACATAGGTCGCTATGTATCAAATCAAGTAAATTTGTTTCTCTTTGTACCGATGGAAACGGTAACTTAGTTATTTTCGTTAGCATGCACGTCTTAAATTTATCACTACCTTTTCAACATGTGGAATTAACATCGAAGTAGCCATTTCACGTATTTTATGATAATTCACATGTCCTAATCTATTATGCCATAAATAAGTATAGTCAAGCAAATAAAAAGAACTGGCACTTTTATTATCGATATTCAATTTAAACATGCAGTTACAAAGATACTGGTTTCCAACAAACACGCTCCCCTTCGATAGTACAACCTTGTTAGACTCGAAGACCAGTTTAAATCTGAACCTATTGAGTAGGCCACCAGACACAAGGTTCTTCTTACATCCGGGGCATAGTATACATAGGTAAGGGTAAGGGTTTTTCCAGAAGTGAAAAGTAAATCAACTTTTCCCTTCCCCTTCACCGGTATGCTCGCTCCATTGCCCATGAACAACACAGTACCGTTGTTCATGGGTTCCAATTCTGTAAAGAAACCTTTGTCTTTACATAGGTGCTTTGTGGCCCCCGAGTCAACCCACCAAGAGTCATCACTCTCAACTAGGTTGATCTCCGAGATCATCGCCACAAACCTATCATTCGAATTTTTGTTGCGATGATCCTGCCCCTTCCCCTTATTGTTCTTAAGGCGGATGCAGTCCCTCCTTAGGTGACCGGGCATATGACACTCCCAACAAACCAACTTCGTTTTCTTTTCGTTGCGTTTCTTGTGAAAGTGTCCGGTTCATTTAGTCATTTTACTCGTCTGGCCTTCTTTTATGACATTGATCTTTCCAATGTCACTGGGGCGGTCCTTGTTGTCATCATGTAACCTGTATCCTTCCTCAATTCTCAAATGGTTAGCCAATTCTTAAAGTGACATATCTTCCTTTTTGTGCTTGAGAGACTTCTTAATGTCTCTCCAAAAAGGGAAAAGTTTGTTGATCAAAGACAAAAAAAAAATGGTGTCGTCCATGTTCATATTAGGCTGTTTAAAATGATTCAAATTTCGTTCAATTTCATGGAATTGCTCCATGACCGGACGACCATCCACCATTTTATAGTTACTAAATTGACTAACTAAAAACTTCTTACTTGTAGCATCTTCTGCCATGCACTGTGTGTCAAGCGCGTCCCACAGTTCCTTAGCAATCAGGATGTTGGAGTAGATCTTGAAGAGGGCGTCCGTCATCCCATTGAGTATGTGCCCTCGACATATGTAGTCATCATTCTCCCACTTCAACCGGGCTCGTTGCTTGGCCAGTGTCTCCTCCTCCTCAACAGCGGGGGGTGCAGAGTATGATGTATTCAGGACATACACCACGTTGAGCATCGTGATCAAGAAGTGCATCTTCCTCTGCCAACGGCAGAAATTCCCGCCATCAAAACGGTCCAATTTGACGAAATTCGTGGTCATCTCTCTCAGTGACAAAGCCATGTCAAATCCAAAATCCCAAACGTAAAAATTAAGTCTTAAGATTGTTAGAGTTAACACTTGTAAAATCAAGAAAACGGGTAACTATCCGATCTTCAGGTTTCGAGGCGTGAAGTCACTTTCCTTAAGACTTATTTCAGCGTGTGAAATAGTCTTGGGGATACAATGATAACCAAGTAAAGTGGAGTGAAAGTATGTAAAGGGAGATATATGGAGATATAAAAGAATGACCGTTTTTCAAATGCAAAGACACTTTTTCATCATCATTCATCAATCAAATTGGTGGGGAATTTATAATAGATCAAGTGAAAGAAGACGTCCCAAAACATACCCCAAAAAAAGGGGTGCAAAAACCCAGGAAGTTATTGCACGAAAACTGGGAAAAAACGACACTATGTGTCGATACACAGTTCTGCAGGCTCGGTTCTGTTGATCTATGTGTCGACACACGGGCCCTGTGTGTCGACACACACCTCTGCATCCCTGTTTCTATAAGAATGTGTGTCGACACACAGCCCTGTGTGTCGACACATATCAAAACGCTTAGAACACACATTTGGGACCAACTTCAAAATACTTCATTCACAAATTTCATTACATAATTTGAAAATACATCAATAAGTTTGAGATGGATCGAGTCATTTTGGGTATGGATCGTATTAACTTTTTGGTCAATTTGTTCAGGTCATTTTCACTTTGGCTCAACTTGTTTACATCACATTTAAGTCGAGTAGTTTCATTTTTAGATTTTTGGAATTTGAGTTAAAGTGATTTCGGTCATTTCAAACTCAAGTCATTCAAGTCATGTGATTTTGAGGCGTGGCACAAATTTTAGTTTGTGTCTAAGTTTTTGGATTTTGAGTTATCTTGGATTGGATTAATCAAGTTGGGTCATTTTGGGTTTCAGGTTAATGGAGTTAATATGGAAATGCAATTCCTCACCCCCAGCCTAAGGAATTGGGATGTTTGATTTTCAGTTAAAATTCGATGCCATGGAATTGGGCAGTAGAATTATAATTCTAATTCCAGCAGGTGAACCAAACAATAGAATTGGAATTCTGGGCTCCAATTCCATCCTCAGCCCCAATTCCATGCTCCAAACACAGCCTAAAGGAATATAAGCCTAGTTTTCAAACATGAGGAATGTGCGCTGTTAGAGGACTTTCAGCAAGGGGGGAAAAATCAGAGCTCTAAGCCCTATTTAGAAATTAAAAATATTTTTAGTCTTTATTTCACCTTCAATTCTCTGTTTCTGGTTTTCATTTCGAAAACATATTTAAGAGTGGAAAATCGTTAACATTCTTTCAATACAAAAAAAAAAAAATTGGAAAATGTGATCAAGCAAGCCCCAGTTCCAAATTTATAAAAATTATAAATTATAATTACAAACAATACTCGAAAATTTTAGAACCCGATGCAGTTAGAATAACTGATGTGAAAACAACTTATTCCAAAATAGCTGATTTGCAAAAATTTTGATATTGATTCAGATACAGTTCTACTTTGAAACACATAATTTTATAAGTGTGGACTATCTGCTCCTAAGTGATTCAAACACAAAGAAAAAGAGTCAGTTATTATTAAAATAGAATACAAATGTAGCTATATGTACAACATGCTTAACTGTTCAACAAACTCCCATGGTCCTCACATGTGTCACTAAACTTGAAAGTCAATTATGTGATATTGTTGATCCCAATATGGTACAAAAAATTAGAAAATATTTGGATAACCAATATCGGCTACATAGGGTGTATTTGATTTAGCTTATTTCAACTTATCTTTTTTCAGCTTATTTGTTTCAATAAGATTTGTTCATTTAAAATATGCATCTTTTTACAGTGAAATGTTTGAATGTACTATGCAAAAAGATCTTTTTTTACAAAATAAAATGTTTGGATATAAGTTTAAAAAAGAAGTTATATATTATAATCACAAAAGTGAATTATCAATATAAATTAATTAATAATAGTAGGTATAAGAAAATCATGATAATAATTGATTATGGTAGTGAAGAGTGATGAGCTTAGTGACCCATGGGTGTAAAAAGGATGGTAATAGGTGTGGGTGGTGATAGCAAGTAAAAGTAGGTCATAGTGGTGAATATTTAATTTAATATAGTCTTTTTACAACATTTTTTCTGAAATAAGATGTGAGAAAGATCTAATTTTGCATCTTGTTTTGCTTAGTTATAAAATAGTTTTTTCATCTTTCTATTTAAGTTGTGAAAAAAATATAAAATTTTTTTTTTTTTTTGCCAAACAAATGCAAGCCCTACAATCAACTATTTCTTTTTTAGGCTTTAAGTTATTAAAAAGCTGAACCAAATATAGCCATAGTATACATTTGTAACCGACTTATGATCCGAATTGACAATAAAAGGTGTGAGAGCTCGAGAAAAAGAAAATGGAAGGATTGATAGAAAGAGAGAAAAAGAGAAGGGGGGAATAAACATAAGAATAAGAGGGAATGTGAGGGAAAATACGAAGGTAGAAAATTATGGACAATAACTTTAAACTGTTTCTCAAATTTTTCAAAAGACTAAATGGAAATTGGAAATTCTTTTCCAACTTCTCTAGTTGGAAAATTAGACTTTTGAACAACTTTTTCAATTTTTCAATTTCCTTTAAAAAAATTATAAAATTTAATGTTTCTAAACAACATCTAGATTATCAACACTTGGGATTTGAAGAGAGTTGGAAGATTTTAAATAAGGGTAAAATTACCACAAAAAAAAAAAAATTATGTCTTTCTCCTATCAAAACAAATGAAATACTTGATCTCCTCAGTTCTCAAAAATCAATCACTTTACCCAATGATTAAGTTATCCGTTAATCTAAGTTTGTATGATAATTTTGCTCTTTAAATATAGGGGGTAAGTATTTGATTTTATTTTCTGAAGCAGCTTTTATACTTTTAGGCAAAAGAAGGGGGATTTGCAGTTTACTCAAAACTACTCGTTTAGTTAATTATAGTAGTAATATCACACTTATAGAAGATGGTAAAAAATACTAGGGTAAATTACACACTAGTATCTTATGGTTTGATGTACTAATTCTTTAGTACACAACTTTGTGAAATAATATTTAATAAAAAAATTTACATATATCTAATAAAATAATTGAAAAGGTGGTGTTAAGGTGTAAAATTGGTCTCTCATTCAACTGTTCTTTATTAGAGTGGCCACTAGAGGGCAGGGCCGACCAATTGGGGGATTTTGCCCCCTATGTTTAGTGCCCATTTGGGCATTATATCTTATTTTATTGTTATATTTTGTATTTATATTATTATAATTATATATTTTTAATAAGTTATAATACATTTAATTTTATAAAATATATTTATAATTTTATAATGTACTATTATATTATTAGAGTTGTATTTTTTATCAAGTTATAATAGATTTTATTTGAAAAAATATATTTATTATTTTATAAGGCACTATTATAATTGTATTGTATGTTATATTATTATATTATATAATATTATATATATATATATAAGAGGGCCTGGCTCGCTGGGCTAAGGCCAAGCTCGGGCCAGCCCATGGCCATGCCTAAGTGTGTTGGATTAGGGGAATAACGAGAGGGTAAGTTTACCAACAAATAAAGGCAAGTTTTACACCTTTTTACACCATCATTTGGACTATTTTATTTAATATGTGTAATTTTTAAACTAAAATATTATTTTATAAAATTTATAGACTAAAAATAATTAATACATCAATATGTAATTTACCCAAATAGCTTTAAAATTCCATGAATTTTTTTTTAAAAAAACACATAAGATAAAACTCAAGAATTTAAAAAAATAAAATTTAATTAGATTGATAAGTTAAAAAATAAAAATAAATGAAACTAAAAATATTTGAAAAAATTAGGGTTGTTTATATTTTACTAACTTGATCTTTATGGGAACAGTAAAAAGGCTCATAACTTTTTTGATTTACTTTTTAGTAACTTAGGTTTTGTATATATTAATAATTAGGTAATCTCTTCAGTGAAACTTAATGATGGAAGCCTGAAAACAAAAAATTGTTCATGACAAAAACAATGCCTTATTGAAGCTTGACACTAAAGTTTTGTGCCATGATTGTTCTTGTGTTCCCGACGAGAATGAAACACACCATTTTGAAACATTTTCCAACAAAATAACAACATTTTGTATCCATTTAAAAAGTCCATGCCATCCTTTTCTCCAAATCTCTAGTAAACTAACTCAATGTCTTCTCCAAATCATCATACTTTAATATGATATCATTTTTGTCATAGACAATTTTGCCTTTTCCAGCTTGCGACATTTGGGTTTGGTTTGAGAAGGTACCTAATTATTACTTGATATGTTTTTCTACGTCTATCAAAATTTAATATTTAACCCTAGTCACTAAACACATCTAAATTGAAGTGCAGGGCGAGAGGGTGTCAAACCACGGGGACTAAGAGTACGTGAAATTATTCTATGACCTGAATTGATTTGAATAAAATTGAGAGATTTTTGTGTTAATTAATCTAGAAAACGATAATTAAACTAAAATAATCTACTTCTAATCGAAAAAGTGTATTAAATTAGAACCTAGGGTTTTAAATCCGTCATTAGCCAATTATTTTTGCATTAACCCTTAACTTGGGATTATTAATTGTCACACGGGTAGTGGTTTAGGCTACAAGCTTCAACCTACTAAGGTGATGTTGTTAGTATCGTATATTTACCCTATCTAACTAAAGATAAGGAAAATAGGCTCTACCTAACGTATCATTAATTATTAAGTGTTGACCCTATCTAACTAAAGCATAGGAAAAATAGGCTTTAATTAACAATTTGGTTAATACTATTGCTTGATTAATTAATCGTAAGGCTACAAGCACAAAGAATTAATTTATAATTATCAACATTAAAGATTAAAGGTTACAAACTCAATATTTATCTCAATTGAATAAACAATTAAAGCACAATACTTCAAAGTATTTCTCACAATCAAATAATCCATGTAACAAATAAATTATCCCAAAATTAAAAGTAATACAAAAGTAAAAAGCCTAAGACTTCATCTAATCCCAAAAAGCAAGTTAGCTCTCCATCAAGGATGAACCAGTGAAGAAGGAAATGTTTGAACTCATGTTGGTCTTCATGCTAATTTCGTTCCCATCCCAATTTAACAAAAAAATAAAGAGAAAGAAAAATAAACTAAGAGGAGAGAGAGAATTAGATGCAGGGAGAGAGGCGATGCCCCCAGAACCCAAAAAACACAAAAACCAGAGCATAGAAGTCCCCTCTTCATGATCATCCCCTTCCTCTTATACTTGACCAAAAACCTAGCGAACTGGGTTGTGCTGATGCTACATCGATGGGTCGGCGATGGGCTAAGGTAGGTGACCTGTGTCGGAGCGGGCCGGTGCCTGACGGGCTTGATGGTGAGCTGGGCTGAGGAGGATGACGATGGCCTGGAGAAGACGGGCCTATGCGTGTGTTGGGCTGGAGGTTGATGTGGTGAAATTGGGACATGAGTTGATGTGTTGATAACGGTGATGATCATAGGAGTGTTGGCCCTGTGATGAGTGGCCCCGGTCGACTGGTTGGAGCGAGTCCGGTCGGGCTTGGCTTGTATTATCTCGTTCCGATCTCCAATCGACTTGATTTAATTGTTTACACATTGAATTTGTCTTATTTGCACCAAATTTGATAATTTTCGGAACTTTAATCTTCAAACCTCTAAAACATAAAAATTGCCAAAAATGAAAATATAACTATAATTAAACAAGTACAAAATGACTAAAATAGCAAATAAAAGATGCGCAAATATGAAACACATCATTACTGCGCACAAAAAATAAATAGGAAAAGTCACGAGCATTTTTGTTCTTTCTATTAAGGTCATGGTGCTAAAACGTAAATAAGTTAAAAAATTATTAGGGTTGTGTATTTTATTGATTTGATAAAAATTTAAAGAAAAGTTATTGTGTTTATGTTAGAAGTTTCTTTAAAATTCATTTCAAAAATAAAGTATTGACAATTTTTTAAAAAATAGTTTTTTAGCTTCTAATTCTTTTTTCTTATCTAAATTACAGATTACATTCGTCCATCGGAATTATTTTTTAAAGAAGTAATAACTTTATTTTATTATTTGACTTTTATTTTATTCCTACCAATAGGCAGATTGTGTTTATATTTATTTGATGAATGTGGATTTGTTTTATTTCAAAAAAAAATGTTTTTCGACAATTTTTTAAAGCAAATTTCCCAAAATTATTTTTTTGTTGTCCAAAAATTTTCAAGTTCTCGTATGTTTTTAGTTTTGTATTTGTAAATTTGTCAGTAATTGGTAAGTATTTGGGTTATCTCTTTGATCAAAGTAGGTTCTCGTCCAATGTTACAACTAACACCTCTAGGAGATGTCTTCTAAAATTATGAGCTAGAAAGCCAACCTCTAATCTAAGGCTGGCCAAGCTATCGTTATTCAGTCATCACTTTGAGTCTACCCCAAGCCATGTTATGCAACATTTCCAACTTCCTAAGAAAATCTGCTATAGATAGGGTGGTTTGAATCGTCACTTCTTTTGGAAAACTAGCTTATATGATGGAATAAATGTTGTTGCTGTGGATAAGAAATACTGGTTAAAAAGGGCGGATGAGTTTGGCCTAAGGAAAATGGAAGCAATTAATCTTGTTTTCCTCTGTAGACGAGGGTGGAAGGTGATGAATGATAAGGAAACACTTGGGTTAAGATTGTATATGAAGCTTGCGGGGACTTCTTGACATACCAAGCAAAAAGAACATATTCTCCTGCTTAGGAAGGCATCTTGGCTGCTAGATCACTTTTAGAGAAAAGAATAAGGTGGAAAATTGGTGATAGGAATCAAGTTAGCTTCTAGTTTGACAAGTGAGCTATAGATAGACCTCTGGTGGAGTTAATTGATAATACTGTCAACATTGGAGACCTAGGTGCTATAGTCTCGTAGTACATTAGAGATGGAAAATGGGATGAGGCCAAGGTAGCAGATATTTGCATCACCAACTCTTCAATGTTGTTCGGGGAATTCATGTTCCTAAGAGCATTGTGAAAAACAGAATATGTTGGGATTATGTGAGGCCGGGTTAGTTCATTGTCAAAATTAGCCACCTATTTGGCTCACAACCTTGATTGGTCAAGTAGGGACTATTGGTAATTTAAATGGATCTGAAAATTCAATATTCATTATAAGTTGAAGGTATTCCTCTGGCAGGCTCTAAATAACAACCTTGTTATAGTAGATCTTCTTTAGAAGCGTGGTGTTAGGACTGATAGTCAATGATGGTATTATAATCATTGTTTCGAATCTCTGAACCATTGTCTTACTTCTTTGCCCCCGATCTAAGCTTATATGGAGTATTGCCAAAAACCTGGGATGGATCAAGATGCTGCCCAATGATAGGGAATTCAAGGATGAGATTCCATGTCGTAAGAACTTGAGTGGAAAGAGAGACAATATTGAGTTGATTTGGTTCATTATCTTATGTGGCATATTCGGAAAGACAGAAACAATGGGGTTTTCAGGGGAGATCAGTTTAATCCTTTTAAGACTTTTATCCTTGCTACACACATGCACTTAGATTGTAATATCTAGAATAAGGAAGACAATGAAGTCGGTCATAGGAAGGGGAAAGGTAGCTTTGGTAGAAGAGGTGGGAGTATATGGGTTTCATGGAATCCCCCTCCCCCTAGTTGAATCAAGGCAAACTTTAATGGATCTAAATGTGGTGAGTCGACATCTTAATAAGAGGTAAGGTTTTGCTTGCCGGTTCTTGTGTCTTAAGTAATGCACCTATCTTAATGGTTGAGGCAGTTGTGGTGAGGGATGCTTTTCATTATATGCTCCTTAGGAAGGTTAAAGAACATTATCCTGGAAGGGGACAACGTGGTTGTTGTTAAAGCTATCCTTGGTTCGTACTTGACTCTTGCTAATGTTGTTAGTATTGTGGAGGACATCAAGCTACTAAGTTCCCATTTTGAGCGAGACATTTTCACTTACTATTACAGAAAAGCAAATAGACTGACCGATTGGTTAGCTAATATAGGGCATGGTAGTGTAGTGGGATTTTAATCTTCTCTTGGACCTCCATCCTTTCATTCATGTTGACCTCTATCCCATAAGAGGGCATACCTAAAAGTTTTCATCCTTACCTTTAAAAAAAAAAAAAAAAAACACCGCAGTTGGGAACATTTTGCCCTATATATTTTTTAAATTAATTTTTGATGATTTTTTTTTTTTTTTTTTTTGGATCAGCTTGATGCAAATTTTAAAAGTATTTATCACTGAATTTGGCATTTTAAATCTTAGATATTAGATCCACCCATTTATGTTTGGGGTATTGATTTCTCTAAGCTTTAAAGTATATTTTGTGACTTCTTGCTATCAATAACTTTTTAGGTCATGTTTGGATCATGAAATTAAAGCCTGGAATGGGGGGTAAAATTTCATTTCTATTGTTTGGTTCACCTGCTAGAATTAGAATCACAATTTTACTGCCCAATTCCATGGAATTGGATTTCAACTGAAAATAATACATTCTAATTCCTTAGGATTGTGGTAAAGAATTGCAATCCGTATTAACTCCATTGACTTGACCATACTTGATTAACCCAAACACAAGATAACTCAAAATCGAATGACTTAGAAACAATCTAAAATTTGATCCGAACTTCAAAATCACCCCTCGAATGACTTGAACTTGAAATCACCTAAATCAACTTAACTCAAAGTCCGAAGTGACCCAGCCGGATTGACTGAAACTCGAGATGACTCAATTCCATAAAATAAAACTATTCGGCTTGAATGTGATGTAAACAAGCTGAGCCAAGGTCGAAATGACTGGAGAAAATTTACCCAAGCAAGTTGACCGAGAACTTAATATGTCCCAAATCCAATATTATTGACCCATATTAAACTCAACATAAGATGACTTGGAATTTGAAAAGAAACAACCCGTTTGTCCCAAACTAAGACGACTCAGCTGGAAACAATCTAAATCAACTCAAATCCATTTGCTCTAGCCTGAATCCCGAAAATGCCTAGGTTGATTAACTATAAGTACAAGATGACTAGAATGCCAAATGATTCGACGCAATACTTGAAACTCGAATAACTCAAACTCAAGGTGAATTACTCCGACCATAATAACTCGAACGCAATGTGAACCACTCCGACCAAATCTAGTCATAGTTGATTCAAAACTCGAAATATTCTAACTCGATTAACCAATAACTCTTGATGACTTGAATCATTATGGAATTGTAATTCTAATATCTAATTCCTTTGATGAACTGGAATTTCAATTCCAATATAAGTGGAATTGGAATTGGAATTCCATAGTCCAACTTCAATTTCATGTGCCAAACAAAACCTAAAGGCTGTGTTTGGAGCATGGAATTGGAGCCCAGAATTTCAATTCTGTTGTTTGGTTCACCTGCTGGAATTGGAATCACAATTCCACTGTTCAATTCTATGGAATTAGATTTTAATTCAAAATCATACTTTCCAATTCCTTGGGGTGGAGGTGAGGAATTGCAATTCCATATTAACTGCATTGACCTAGAACCCCAAATCACCCAACTTGATTAACAAAAATCCAAGATGACTCAAAATTCAAAGATTTAAACACAACCTAATATTTGACCCGAACCTTGAAATCACCCAACTCGAATAACTTGAACTTGGAATGACCAAAATCACCTTAGCTCAAAGTCTGAAGTAATCTAACCCGATTGACTCAAAACTCGAGATGACTTAAATCCAGACAATGAAACTAAACGAATTAAATGTGATGTAACAAGTTCAGCGGAAGTGGAAGTGACCCAACCAAATTGACTCAAAACTCAATATGACGCATACCCAAAATGACCTTACCCATCTCAAACTCAGCTTCAGATGACTCGAAATTTTAAATGATACAACTTTTTTGTCCCAAAAGTAAGATGACTAGAGTTTGAAATGACCCAAAGGAACTCAAACCCAATCATAACTAGCCTGAATCCCGAAAACACCTAACTTGTTTAACTGAAAATCCGGGAAAACTTGAACACCACATGATTCGATGCGAGACTCGACCCGATTTGACTCTAATATCGAATAACTCGAACTCAAATTGAATTGCTCTAACCATATAACTTAAACGCAATGTGAACTATTCCGACCAAAATCTAACCGTGGTTGATTTAAAACTCAAAATACTCCAACTTAATTGACCAAAAACCCTGGATGATTCGAATCATTATGTAGTTATAATGCTGACTTCCAATTCCTTTGATGAACCAAACAATGGAATTTCAATTCTATCAGAATTCTAATTCTATCAGAATTAGAATTAGAATTGCACAGTCCAATTCTAATTCCATGCTCTAAACAGAGCCTAAGATTTTTTGGGATAGCGCCCTATCATCTTTTAAAATGCAAGTCAATAGCATGACGATGAGGACATTCTTAAAACATACGTTAAAAATATTTACGTATAAGAAAAGTTCTATAAAAAAATTGACAATACCTAGAAGTGTTGCATCTAATCTTATGATACATTTGGTGTCCAAATGTCAATTAAGCAAAAACATTGAGAAAAAAAGCATTTTCTCTTATGATGATAAATGATTAACCACTATTATTATTGCAAAAAATAGTAACTTAAATCACATTTCACCATCTATTAAAATCAAGAAATCTAAATTGAGGAATAAAAATGGTTGAAAACATCATATATATATATATATATATACACAATAAATCACACTGACATTTTGCTTTCAAATTAGACAAACTCATATTTATCAAGATTAGTCATATAGAATTATGATTAAGTATATTATAAAAATAATAATGATGCACAACATATTTGAGAATAACAAAAACATGTTAACTAAATTTTAATTCTCCCTTCGCCTGATGTTACTGGATTTTATTAGAACATTATATATTATACCTATTTATTTTAAAATATTTTTTTAATATTAATAAAGAGTACAATATCTTTTCTTTTTTAAAAAAGAAAGTTACCACCACCTAAAAAAAATATATATATGTAAATTTTGAACCTATAATATCTTACATAAGAAATTGAAAAACAAACTACTACACTATACTAATACATTCAGCAAAGGAAAAAAAGTGCTATTTAAGACAATAATTATTAATTAATAATTAAACATTAGTTACAGCGAGCTTAATTCTTTGGTTACAATTCCCAAAAACAAGTCGAAAAACACTGTGGATTCTGGGATTTTGGACTTGTCTTCTCGATGTCTCATCATTCCCCCCTCTTTCTCTTTCTTTGACTCGTACTTTCTCTTTCTCTCCCCCCCTTAATCCCCAACAAATCTTCCCCCTCTTTCTCCTCCTTGTTTCAGCCACCGTAGCTTCCTCTTCTAACTCTGTGTTACTTGCTCGGTCAATTCTGGAGATTGTGGCTGTGAATGCTGCTGTGTTGAGTTGCATAGAGAGAGAGGGAGAGAGAGAGAGAGAGAGAGAGGGGGGGTTAGGGTTTGATGTTAGGAAGGAGTAGGAGAGTGATAGATGATGAAAGGGAGTAATGGGAGAGATCCAAGGAGAGGGTGGCTTCTTCTTGTAGGCGAATTTTTCACATGGAATGGCAGATCTTGCTAGCTATGCTCATCCCGATCGTGACATTGAGCAGGTTCTTTTCTCCCAATTCCACAATGTAGGAAGCCTTAATTTTTCATTAGTTCTCTTTGTTTTTTTTTTTGAGTAATTGTTGCATCGTTCGGACATGCAATGTATGAACCGTATTTTTAGGGATTTTTTTCTGGATTACCGTCGCGATTTTGCCGATGATTTTGCGGGGTGTTCGGTTGTGTTGGTCGTTGAGGGTCAAATGCGATTCTAATGCGAAATTGGTTGAACTGAATCCGTTGATTACTACAGGACATATCTGCGAGGATTTCGTTTCAGTAGGGTCTGAAATGCTCCTACTCTAGAGCTTGAAATTGTTAGGTACTTTTTTTTTTAAAATCTCAGATTAATAATAGGATAATGTTACTGCATGAGAAAAAAAATGTTAGTGTCAGAGCAATTTTGTTAGAATTTGTGGTTATTATTTATAACCAGTCATATTATTACTTTGGTAATAATAATTTTTGCCCCTGCCAATAACAATACTTCTAATATATGCAAAAATGAAAATGAGAAGAAGAAAAAAGAAAAAAAGGAAAAAGAAAAATGAAACAAACGGGTAGTTTACTTGCACAAGTCTTGTTGTAGGGGTATAGGGTTAGTATGGCTTTGGAGCGTGGTAGATTATGGTGGTATCTACTTGTAAGAGGGTTTGCACGTAAATATCGGTGTATCACATTCTTGATTTTTCACCATTGTGTTTGTGCTGATCGTTCCCAATAGAATTATTGAAGGACCTTGTTTGCATTAGACTTATACTGGAAATTATACATTTGGAGGAGGTTTACAGGAAACTATACAGAACTTCTACGTATACGAAATTACACGGAGAACTAATTTTTGGCAAAAAAATGACAAAGCTGAATTTTAGAAAAAAAAGGGGGGAGGGGGGATTGATGTGTGGCCTCATAGTTGTTGGACTACCTCTAGAAAATGATGAAGCTAACCATTTGATATTTAGGTGAATAACTTTAGGTATGGCTGGCTAGATTGATTGCCCTCTTTGAAATTTAACCAGGGTCAATAGTAGAAATTGAGGGGGGAGAGAGAAGAAGTTTAGAGAGATAAAACTACCTACTAAAATACTTTTGAGTCAGGTGCCCTACCTGTGACTAAATTAGTTTTCCTTCTTGTTGGAGGAATTTGAATTATGGGCTTTTTTGATCATTTGAGGGAGAAACTGAGACAGGGGGATTTTGAGTTGTTGTCTACCATGTGTGGAAACATAATCATGTGGCTAGTGTGTTTGTAATGGCCCAAATCAAGATGGTCTTAGGGGGTTACACACCCTTGCCTATATGGAAGGCTACAAGGCTTTTACTAAGCTAAGAAAAGACAATATAATGGACTACAAGCAAACAAATTCTTTGCTTGAATTGATCGACTTTCATAATTTCGTATATGAAGATGACCATTGTTTACAACCTAGAAGTCAACTTAAACATGGTAAAAATTCTAAATTGGCTTGATTGCTACATTATTTAGTCTTGTAGACCTATTTAATGTCCCCAAAAAAACTCTCCGTTGCTTTGTGTTTGACAAAGTTGAAGACCATGTACCAAAAAAGCAAGAAAACATTGAAGACTATAAAGCTCATGAGCTAAAAGCTTAATAAGGAGTGATAATCTATCCTAAAAGAAATTTAACTTGACTTTGTCATGGTGAGCATCACAACCCTTTTCTACACAAATTTAAAATTAGTTCAACATCATGTCTTCACCAAGTGAAACTTGAAACCCAATGATAGACATTGGTGGACAAAATCATTTCTTTGAGGAACTATTTTTAAGGGTTTTCAGTGGAAGATAATCATCACCTATAACTTGTTGATTTTCACACTACATGCACAAGAACAAGTTTGTTCTCGAGTACAGATACCATTACGCAACATAGCTTGCTATTCCAAATCATTCATAAACTTCACGAGAAAGCCATTCTGCATCTAAAACGACATAATCAAGTCTAGCAATTTGTCATAACAAATTAAACTACAAGTTTTACATTTTCAAAAGGTGATAGCAAACTACCAAAAACATAATGTGTCATCATTATCTGTAATTAATAGAATTATCTATCTTGAAAAATCAAATGAAAACAAATGTAAAAGGGTATGTATGAAATCAAGGAAATATGAACAAAGTGATGCAGATTTAGCATCCTTGTGCTCAATCAAAAAAATACCCTGACATCTTTGTACCTAGGAGGATGATTGAACAATCTAGTGTCCAACCAATTAAGTTAGTGTTGTACTTGATTTTAATCAGGAAAGTAGTTGTAATGCGTAACACAATGTAACAAATTGCTCGATTCCAATCTTCTCAAATTGTTGCAACATCGTCTTCATGGAATGAGTCTCTCTATCATATTAAGTTTCGAAATTTGTAGTAATAACGAAGTCTATGTGCTCAAATGTCCATAGTCATCTCATGTTTAGCTGGAGTTATCATATTTTTTGTATTGGCTAGTTCCTTAGGAGACACTATAACTTCTTCAATATTGTGCTCTTTAAAGGCTTAGTTGTGTAATATAATCCTCCATGGAAATTCCTAAAAATAAGCAATGTAGGATCTGTGTCTTTTGATGGTTCTCTTAATTGCTCGCTTTACAAGCCTTCAAGTAATAAGCAAGACTTTTTTACTGCCTTTTGAATAATATTTAGGATACATAACAATAACTCGGGTAATATATCATCATTTTCATCCAAGATCAATGTCGTGATCATCTCTATGAAAGAAGGCACAATGTCCTATGCTGTGGAACGGAAACAAAAAGATCAAATTGAGCATGTTAAATTTGAAAAAACAAAATCGGACTCCACCTAAGAGAGAAAATTAGGTTTGTATTTAGAATTTTTGGAAATGAAGAATACAACCATTCATTGCTACTCTTTATAGGAAAACAAGGAGAAATCCTAATATGCAAAATTACAAAAATGGCCTAATATACGAAATTACGAAACTACCCTTAAACTAGGCGGAAAACATAAAAGTGGCCCGAAAGCATGTTTAGAGGCCAAATTTGGGGAAAATAGGCGGGGCCAATGGCAAAGCGTCTGGGGTTGCATGGTTCAGTCTGAGAGCTTCATTTTGACAGGTCACGGGCCCCGTAATTGGATCAAAAGTTATGACCGTTTGAAGTTGGCCTTGCAAATTAGTGCTTCCGTTCTACCCGTTTGGGTTTCTGGCGATCCAGCTGCTCTAGAAACTCTTCTTCTACTCGTCTTACGTCAGTCCCCTCCACTTGAAAAGAACTCGACCCCTAGTTTGTATTTGGATAGAGTGGTGTCTCGGATGAATGATAGTCATACAGGTCCACCACATTGAAAGTTCTGGATATTCCCGTGCTCTCTGGTAGCTCAACCACGTAGGCATTGTCGCTGATTTTCTTCAAAATCTTGTAAGGACCGTACTTCTTTGGCTTGAGCTTGTTGTACGTTCCCACAGGAAATCTCTCCTTGCATAGGAATACCATCACCCTATCACCTTCTTGAAAGATCTTTTCCCGGTGATGCTTGTTTGCGGCGGTCTTGTATTTAGCATTCTTCTCTTCTAGCCTCTGTCCAGCTTGCACTTCTTTTGCCATCTCCTCTACAGCAATGCTCAGTCCAGGAACCCTTGGAAGTCGCACTAAATAAATAGCTAACTTAGGGGGCGTCATATAAACCACTGCAAACTACGTCTTTCATGTACTGCTATGAACAACACTATTGTAGGCAAACTTTGCTTGCGCCAAGGCATGATCCCACTGTTTCGACTTCTCATTGCAGATGCTTCTTATCAGATTCCCAAGTGTCTTATTCAAAACTTCCGTTTGTCCACTTGTTTGAGGATGGGCAGTGATGCTAAATTTCAGTGAAGTGTCGAACATCTTCCACAAGGTAAGCCATAAATGGCTAAGGAACTTGGTATCTCGATATGATACGATAGATGTGTGTACTCCATGAAGTTGAACAACCTCATGAAAGAACAAACGAACAATGTGCGATGCGTCCGAAGTCTTATGGCAAGGAATGAAGTGACCTATCTTTGAGAGCTGCTACCACAAATACTGAGTCAATCCCCCGTTGAGTGCGCTGTAATCCCAGCACAAAATTCATGGACAAATCCTCCCATATTCCGTCAGGAACTGGTAACGGCATGTATAACTCGGTATTCTGAGCACTTCCCTTGGAGTTCTGGCAGGTACAACACTTTCGAATGAAATTCCCCACATCCCTCTTAAGTTGTGGCCAATAATGCCTCTCCTCAACATTGGCGATAGTCTTATCTCTACCAAAATGTCCACTGAGTCCGCTGCCATGTAAGTCGCGAATAATCTTCTCATGGGTGACGCATGGGGAACGCAGAGCTGGTTATCGCAGAACAAGTAACCATTAGTATTGTGGAAATCCCCAACAGCAGATCGCCTCTCTGGGCGCACAGTCCAGATCGTCTAAAAGTCTTCATCATCATAGTATTGCTCTTTAAGACACTTGAACCCGATAATCTCACTGCTGAGCGTGATCAACAAGGAGGCTCGTCTACTCAATGCATTTGCTACTTTGTTAGAAAATCCAGCCTTGTGATGGAGAACGAATGGGAATTTTTTGTAGATAAGCTGCCCATCGAGCATGCATCTTATCTAAGAGCTTCTGGCTGTTCAAGTACTTCAATGCCTGATGATCAGAGTACAACACAAACTTTCGAGAGAGAAGATAATGCTCCCATTGCTTGAGAGCTCGAAACATAGCATAGAACTCTTGATTGTAAGTGGACCACTTCTGCCGAGTCTCACTGAGCTTCTCACTGAAAAAGCGCTACATGCCTACCCTCTTGGGAAAGAACGGCACCAATCCCTACTCCACTGGCATCACACTCAACCTTGAACAACTTATTAGAGCTGGCTAATTCTAAGACTGGGGTAATGCACAACTTTTCCTTAATTACGGAAAAACTCCTCTCAACTTCTTCTCCCCACTCAAACTTTCCTTACTCCAAACAATTAGTGATAGGTGCCATAATAGTTGCAAAATTCTGACTATACCCACAGTAGAAAGTAGCAAGTCCATGGAAGCTACGGGCTTCACTGATGGTATGGGGAGCTGGTCACTCCCTGATTGCCTTTACCTTGTCTTCATCGACCAATATCCCCTTTGAACTAATAACGTATCCCAAGAAAAGCAATCTCTCAGTCATTAAGTCACATTGCTTCAAATTCAATTCACGTACAGCTTATTATCTTGTAATATAAGTAGGACCTGTCGCAAGAGGTCTAGATGATCTTCCTTGCACCTGCTATATATCAAGATATCATCGAAATAAACCACCACGAACTTCCTAATGAAAGGTTTGAGCACTTGGTTCATAAGCCTAATGAAAGTGCTAGGTGCATTCGTGAGACCGAAAGGCATGACTAGCCACTCATATAGACCTTCCTTGGTCTTAAATGCAGTCTTCCACTCATCTCCTGGACGGATTCTAATATGATGATACCCACTCCGCAAATCAATCTTCGAAAACAGTTTTGACCCACCCAACATATCCAGCATATCATCTAAGCGTGGAATCGGGAAACTGTACCTCACTGTAATCTTGTTGATGGCGTGACTATCAGCACACATACGCCAACTTTCGTCCTTCTTCAAGGTAAGCAAAGCAGGAACTGCACAAGGGCTCATACTCTCTTGGATAAATCCCTTGTGTAGCAAGTCCTCTATCTTCTCTTGCAAGATCTCAGCGTCCTTAGGACTTATTCGGTAGTGCGGTAAATTGGGAAGCCTAGCCCCTGGGACTAGATCAATATGATGTTGTACCTCTCGAATCAGAGTTAACTCACTAGGTAGATCTTCAGAAACCAACTGAACAAATTCATCCAGCAGATATTTTATGTCATCAGGAACCTTCTTAACAGACTCTTCCCCACTCAACAAAACTGATCGCACTACAACTGCATGGACCTCTTGTGAGGCCTTAAGGTCCCTCTCAAACTTAGACTCTGAAGATGTGATAGAGAAAAGGCATCGCCCCTCCACTTTAGAAGTGTCTTAACACATTTGCTAAGGGTGCCATGGCAATCTTATGAACTCCCCTATTAATTACATACAGATTATCCCGCCCCTGTGAATGACATCTACATCAAACTGCCATGGTCTGCCTAACACATGGCTAGCATCCATATCTACAACATCACACTTCACTACATTATGATAATGCTTGCCAACAGAAATAGGAACAAGACTGAGTTCAGTTGCCTTAATCTGTGGACCTTTCTTGATCCACCTGATTGAATATGGGGTTGGATGTTTCTCTATGGGTAGCTTCAGGTGACCCACCAGGCGCTTCGACACGAAGTTTTAACGGCTACCACTATCCAAAATAAGATCACACACCTTCCCATTTACAGAACAATGGGATCGAAAGATGATGTTCCGCTGTGAAGGGGGCTCCTGCTTGGCATTGTGCAGAAGTTGTCCCACAACACAACTAACCCTTTCTCCTTCCTCTTCAGCAAATTCAGCACCATTGAGGAAATCGGATTCTTCCCGATCCTCAGGTATTTCTCCATCTTCCCCATGCTCTGCTAAGTTCACAGTCCGTCGACTTGGGCAGAAATTAGAGGTATGCCTGGGTTTTCCACATCGGTAACACTTCACGGGTCTAGGCTTGGCATACGGATTTTGAGTTATGGGTTGGTCCTTGTTAGTAGCAGGTCTCCTGGAACCTCGTGCAGCACCGGTTGTCGGCGCGGTGGTCTGGGCCAGTGCAGGTACTTTACCCCTAGCCGGTGACTGATTGGATGATTAAGGGATATTTCGCATTTGAAATTCGATTCTCCTGTTGCTGTCTCTCAACTCAGCCTTCAAAGTCATATTGTATGCCTCATCGACAGCCCAGAGTACTTGCAACCCTATTCTATCTTGAACAGAGGATTTCAGCCCATTAATGTATCAAGAGATGCGTTGGACCTAAGTTTCAGATAGATTGTTTCTCGCTGTAAGTCTCAAAAATTCAATAGTATAATCGACTATGGAGCGGTTACCTTTACAAAGTTTTGATACATCTGGAATAGATGTTGCTCATAATCTGGTGGGAGGAATCTTTCCCTCAAACGCTTTCTCATCTTCTTCCAACTTCTGATTCGGTCCTTTCCCCGTCTCTCCCGATTCTGTTGCACCTGGTCCCACCAAACCGAAGCTCTACCCTTCAATTTGTAAGCCACCAGTTCAACCCTTAGGTGTTAAGGGACGTCCATCATATTGAAAAAATGTTCAACCTCAGAAAGTCAGTTAAGGAAGTCTTCGATGTTTAAGTTACCATTGAAGATTGGTAACTTAGCTTTGATATGATAACCACCATCATCCCGATTGTAACGAAGGGGTGGGCTCCTTCTCGCACGCCCCATCTTTGGAAACTCCATTTGAGCCGGAGGAGTCATTATCGCTGAGATTTCGCCGACTAGGAACATGACGAACATTAGGGTTTGGGTTTGGATGGCCTTGGGCAACTCCCTTTGCATGAACATCACCTACGGGCAAAATAGGGTTAAGGTGGTTGTCAATGCTGAGAGCACGACGCAACAACTCGCGAAGCTCAGCCATCTCACGCGTCTGTTCTTCAATGGTCGCCCATAGAGCAGCCTCCGTATGACCAACCTTCATCAGGGTTTGTGTTGTGGCCAGATTGATTTTTCGCCAGGCGAAATCCTGCTCTGATACCAATTAATGCAGAATTGAAAACGAAAAGATCGAATCGAGTACGTCAAATTGGAAAAACAAAATCGAAATCCACCGAAGTGAGAAAAAATTTGGGTTTGTATTCAGAATTTTCGGGAATGAAGAATACAACCATTCATAGCTACTTTTTATAGGAAAACAAGGGGAAATTACGAAAATGCCCTGAAGTACGAAATTACGAAACTACCCTTAGACTAGGCAGAAAACATAAAAGTGGCCTGAAAACACGTTTAGAGGCCAAATTTGGGGGAAATGGGCGGGGCTAGAGGCAAAGCGTCTGGGGTTGCATGGTTTAGTCCGATAGCTTTGTTTTGACAGGTTACGGCTTCGTAACACTTTATGGATCAAAAGTTATGACCGTTTGAAGTTGGCCGCACAAATTAGTGCTTCCGGCCCACCCGTTTGGGTTTCTGGAGATCCAACTGCTCCAGAAACTCTTCTGTTACTCGTCCTACATCATCATATGATAAAAATACCTTTTGATACGAAGAAATGCTAAAACATCTCAGTAGTTAAGACCTCACATTTAAGATCTAACATCACCAAATAAGATCTAAACATCGCCATAACTTAAAGAGTCATGATCCTCTTGTTTTAAGATCTACTAGACATGTCAAATAGTTTCTTGAAACATGATATAACAAATTAAAATACCCTTATCATTTGATCATCATCATAGGGTGCATTTGGAGCTGTGATTCTTATAACCTTGCTAATGCAAGTAATAAATACAACTTCTATATCAGGGTCCTCATGTCTCAATAGTTACTCAATTGCTATTGCTTTTATTAATGAAGAAAATGCTTCTCTCATTGACATGTGAGATGTCAATTCTACCTTAGTGAGATGTGCTAAAATTATAGCAAGTGATGAGAGGAGCTGATGTGATCGTAGAGGTTGTTTTAAAACCGTCTACTCGCAAGCGTACGAGATCATCATAGCTTTGTCGGGTATATGGGTCGTGTCAATAGGGAATCAATGTTAAGCTAGACCTAATGCTTAACTAATGGTTGCAATAAGATTTTTTTTGGTTGATTCGAGTTGTTAAGTATGCAGAAGCAATTTAACAATGAAAGAGATGTCAATTCCATTTAGGGTTTTTTAGGGAGTGAATTTGGGGTAGCTTTATTTGTTTCACGTTATTATATTTTACTTAGGACGAAAATTTTAAGGACTTAGGCTACAAGCTCTAAGCCTGGGTTAATATATAAATTAGGGCTTAGGCTGATGAACTAGTCTAAAGGCATAATCTATCTTATCATCCTTAGTGTAGCATAGGTTACTCATTAGCACTACTTAATTCCTTTATTACTCCTAATTCAATATTAACTGTATAAAAGATTGTATTCAGGGTTGAGTACAACCTCAACCTTGACCATGCGTGAAATCCTGTTATGTTATGGTCTAGGCTACAATTACAAGACTAATCGCCGAAAAGCTGGAGATCTAGACGTGGCTACAAGCGCACATACAGGAATACCAAGCAATCGTGAATAACTCTCCACAGGGTTGCGAATATAACATAACTAAATCACCGTTGAGCAAAATACAAAATTGAGATACGGACGGCTACCCGTCCTTCATCCTTAAACTAAAACGTCTACTACTCCATAGGAGTTTTACACATCATAATATCTAAATAAAAGACGAATAATGCGTAAAAAACTAGAAGTAAAGACTCCCTCAATTTGTGTTGAGGCTGATCTGAGCTTGAATCCTCCCAGCACTACGACCACTTGTGCTTCGGCGTTTGAGAGCACGTCGATCTCTTAGCAGCTTCGGGAGGGAGAGGAGGGGAAGAGGCGTGCTAAAGATCTCTCAAGAAAAATTAGGTTTCGATATTTAAAAGAAGGGAGGCCGGCGCGGTGCGGCGTTTGGTGTGCGACCCTCCGTTTTTGGTCCCTCGCCCCGTCACAAATATATACATACATACATATACATGCTTACATACATATATATATACATGCATACATATATATATATACATACATACTTATATATATATATATATATATATACATACATACTTACATACATATATATATACATGCATACATATATATATGTATATATATGTATACATGCATACATATATATATGTATGTATAATATTATTATAATATAATATATAAGATTATAAAATATATATATTAACTATTCACGAAACCTATTTGGGTTACCGAATTACAACCCGATTGGTCATTCTTTTCCACATGTGGTTGGGTTTCTCAAAGTAGTCTTCAATTATTCCTCGATTACATTTGATTCTGCCATTTTTCAACCTTTGTTTGCTCCGTTGTACTCTAAGCCAAAATGTACTTAGATTACAACAACACACACATGTTAAAGTCGAATACGTCGTAGGAATGAAGAATAAAATATGTAAATATAAGGCACATCAGGAGCTCATTGTATGTATCTGAAGGTCCAGTGAGGAGTTGATTTCTAGCTATCTCAAGATTTTTCTCGAGCCTGTTTCTTGACCTCTTTATCAAATACATGTCTTAATTATAAATATAAATATAGGGCTTGTAAGAACAGACCCAAATGCCCCACTAAGGTCTTGACTCAAAATAGAGAAAGTCGATAACTCTTTTGCTTTTGGATTACCCTTTTTTCTTTTCTTACATAAAGGGCTATGATGGTGCAAAGGTGGAACTTTTTCTTTTGGTTAGGATGGAAAATGGGTGACGATGGATGCATGGTGATGGTGGACCAGTAGATTAGTGAGTGGGCGCACGAAGTGTGATGTCAGCAAGTGTAATGGTTTGGAACTTGATTGGATAATAATTTGATAGTGATTAAGCATTCTTGAGCCTAACCAAAAGGATTCTCTGATATCCTTGCGTGTTGGAGAATAATTACCTGTCCTATGCTCAACCAAGTATATAAATACTTACAACAAAAACAATAAACCCAGTGCCTAAAAGGCTCCTGCCAAGGCGGGATCCCCGCGCGGGGGGGGAGTACATAGCCTTGCTTCTACGAGGTGCTGCCCTTAAGGGAGGCTGGCTTTGAGGGCCCCCAACTTGAAAAAGCAAAAAGAAAAAACGAAGTGATATTTATAAAAATCAAAGTTAATTAAAAAAAAGTAGTACTAGACATGCAAGCAATAATAAAACATAAGCAATAATGACTACAAACGACTATGAAAGTTGAGAGGCGTTGTGAACTAGCATTGTAGTACTACCCTCTCCTAATGGCTATGTTGGCCACACTTATTTTGGCCTGCTACTTAGCTCTATCTAAGGCCATCTCCTCGTTAAAGTGTAGGTGGGTTCAGGTCATGTCTAATTGTATCCTTCTAGTTTTCTTTGGCCTACCTCTACCTTCCTCCAGTGCGTAATATGTAATTGGGCACACTTCCTAACAAGGGTGATAGTCGGTCTCCTCCTAACATGCTCAAACCATTGTAGGCGGGGAGAGATTGTCCATTTTGAAAGAACTTATTGTCAACCTTCTTCAATTGGGCCCACGCTTAATTTGCTTCTGATAACGTCGTTTTGGATCCTGTCCTTTTTAGTATGTCCACACATCCACCGCATCATCCTCATCTCCGCTACCCTCAACTTGTGTGGTGGTATTATTTAAGTGGTCAACTTTTGGCACCTTATGACATAACCGATCTCACTACCATCTTGTAGTATTTTCCTTTCAACTTTAGAGGAAACTTTTTGTTGCATAGTATTGCTGAAGCCATCTTTCACTTATGCCAATCCACTTAATCCGGTTGTTGACATCCTTGTCAAACTCTGCCGTCTTGTTGCACCATGGAGCCCAAATATTTGAAATAATCTTTTTTCGATATGCATTCCGACCCAATTTTCATGTTCTCTATGCTTCGGTCTGGTTTACAAAATTTAAATTTCATATACTCAGCGTTCATCTATTGAGCCGTAAGCCTTTCGATGTATAAATAGATTAACTTAATTTTAAGCAACTCTTGTTAATAAATAGATTAACTTAATTTATTAAGAATAGTCTTGTGCTCTGCCTTTAAGCGCTGATTACATGATTAAACCAGGCCCTTAATAGAAAAGAAGCTTGCAATGTAATAATAACTGTTTAATCTAAAACTAATTTGATAAATGTCAAAAAACCAGAGTGGTAATCCTAATGCAATTCTAACTTAATAGTGATTTCTTAAATATAGAAATTCCAATAACTGAGGATTTGTTTGGTATTGTTTGTTGTTTGCAAATTTTTTTGTTTTAGAAATTCAAAATCATTAAAAAAGAAATTTTTTTTCATTGTTTTTGGTTTTTTGTTTTTAGTTTCTTTCTTGCTTGAGTGAAAACTTAAATTCGGGAACAAAAAACAAGAAAAACCATTTTAGAACTTATTTTTAGTTTCTCAAAAATCAAAAACGGCAAACATTTAAAAAAAAAAAAAAGAGATACTAAGCAAGCCTAACATTATAATCAAATATCATAACTCTAGATCTTGTTCTCTTCTTTTCTATCTCCATCAATAGGATATTCACTTCGAAAGAAGGCTCCTTAAGCTTAGCAAGGTCGTTAAGATAGGGATTCTATATAGGATCGATGAATGCGAAGTTGATGAGGATGTCAACAACCGGATTAAAGTAGGATGGCATAAATGGAGGATGGCTTCTGTGGTACTTTGTGACAGAAAGTTTCCGTTGAAGTTGAAGGTAAAATACTATAAGACAGTAGTAAGATCAGCTATGTCATATGGTGCAGAATGTTGGCCAGTTGAACGGCAATATACGCAGAAGTTGAAGATGGCGGAGATGAGGATGCTGCGGTGGATGTGTGGACACACAAGGCAGGACAAGATCAGAAATGATGTTATAAGAAGCAAGTTAGGCGTGGCCTCAATTGAGGATAAGTTGAGGCAGCAAAGCATGTGATGGTTTGGTTATGTTAGGAGGAGACCGAACACTGTCCTGGTCAGGAGATGTGAGCAACTCCACATTATGAGCGGGAGGAGAGGTAGAGGCAAGCCAAAGAAGGGCTGGATGGAGATGATTAGGCATGACCTCACCCAATTGAAATTAAATGAGGAAATGGCCTTAGAGTTGAGTGGCGGGTTAGAATACGTGTAGCTGACGTGGTGGTTTAGGTTGGAGGGAACTATGAAACTAGTGCGTAGAACCCTTAAGCTCTCATGCTAGATATTGTTGACTGTTCCTTGCTAGATTGCTCGTGGTAGGATTGCTCTTTTGTTACTGGTTTTTCTGCTACTTTTTGCCATGTTGCGCTCCGTTGCTTTAGCTTGCTGTATACTTACTTTTTACTGGTGCTTTGTTCTTACCATTTGTTTCTAGGCTTGGGGCTCGCGGACACAGCCCTCCTTTAGGGTACTACTCTAAAGGGGTAGGGCTGCGTACATCTCATCCCCCAAACCCTGCTCAGGCGGGAGCCCTTGAGACATCGGGCTTGTTGTTGTTGTTGAAGGGTTCTCATGATCAAGATTGTAGGATGAGGTAGAGAATTCTAGGATTCTACATATTTTATTGAAAATGATATATATAAAACATATTGTTAGGATTATTTGCCTACGAATTTTGACCTAGATCTATAAATACAAAAGAACATACAAAGAAGCACAAAAGGAATTCAAGAAATTTCAAAAGTGGATCAATACAAGCAGGATCTATGTGGTTTGGATCCTAAAATCAGTCTTACATTCATGATCCCCCAATACTAGAGGAGACTTTGTCACTATTAAGAACAAAGATTACAAATACATTGCTAACACATCAATTTCTCTTAAAATTCTCATCAACTAAGCAAGTTCTAAGGATTCTGAGGATGAAACCTGGAGAAAAGACCCTAAAAAGTGCTTAAGAAAATCCTAGAGGGAAACAGAGAGAAATGAAGAACTACTAAGGGAGAGAATGAAATAATTGCTGGGAAAATAGACGAACCAATTGGCTTCCTTTGCATGCCACCCTTATTGACCCTCTTCTTGTCCCCTCCCTTTCTCTGTTTTTATTGTTCTTTTTTTTCCCCCATGCGTAACGTTGCATGGTAGCATAGGGAACAATTGGCACTGCTTCTAGAAAGAGGCAAAATGGACGCAAACGGGAAGGTCCAAAATGCCCGCAGAAATCAGTTCAAGTGACACGTAGGAGAATCCCCAAATAACCCCCCCCCCCCCCCAAAAAAAAAAAAAAAAAAAAGAAGAAATCAGAACAGGGCTGAACCTAGAATTGGCCTTGCTGATTCGGGGTATTTATATTCTTGCCACTCAACTATGCATTTGTAACGCATAGTATACACAGTGAAGTACGTATATAAAACAGACATTATAGTAAATCCACAAAAAGAATGTGTAACGCATAGCATAAAAAACATTGAAAAATCTGAAAAATTGATGTGAAATGTTGTAAATAAACGAGCTAATGTTTTTTTGTGTAGTATTATCGATGCAAGCTGTTTATACTATCATAATTTAATAAATAATATGAATTCTACTTATCATTCATTTAGGGTTTGTCATAATGGCATGATGCCACCGAAGGTTCAGATTGGCCAATTTCAAGTTAATTCAGTCATGCTTTGACCCCTCATCTCCTTGTCATAACCATCAGAGTATCAAAGGTTCTGTCTGGAATATTATATTGTATTAAACCACCAAAGGCTCGTGGGTTAAAGTCTAATTTGTGTAGGCTTTTTCTCTGGACTTTACTCCTTAAAACTAGATACGATCCTTCTCATAATGTTTTTGGTAAAATCATACGACTCTACTCTAATTTAATATGATCCGATTCGACCTTGTTTAGGTTCTACTGTGATTCTACTAGCAATTTTCGTATAATCATCAGGATCAATGGGTAACCTAGAATTGCAGATTTTTTAGGATCCTATGATCCGAATTGCAATTCTGATAACTATGGGTTTAGCATACTTTTCCAAGTATATTTAGTTAATTAAATGATCTTTACTTGATGCTAAACAATGTTTAATTCAAGGTATTAATGATAATTCACTTACCAAATGCAATCCAAGCCAAATTGATCATGTCTGGATGACTCCGCTTTCTAAGTTTCTTTGTGCTTTGCTCTTTCCTCTGATAGTGTTTTTTGTTTCCTTTTTTTTTAATAAGAAACTAAAAATGTATGTAAAATGATTCTTAATTGCTACCGAAAAGGTGCTAGCTGAGAGAAAAGCTCCTTGGTGGTTTTTCTGACACCACCATATTATAAGACATCATTGCTTGTGTCATATTGCTACGGCTAATGTAGATGACATTATCCGCTGCATCACCTCTTCTCCGCACATGCTTGGAGGTGTGAGTTCCTGCATGGTGGTTGCCATCATCTGCTTGTTGGTTGGTACCACATGCATGGATTTGGCATCATGTGCTGGTGGTGCCTTCTCTTGTTCGTAATGCCAATATATGCTTAGTGGTGCCACCAGCATTTTGCTTGGATGCTTGGTGCCACCTTGTGCTTATTGCCACCTTTTGGTTACTTGCTTAAGTCTGATTTTCCTCAATTTCTTTATATTTTTTTCAAGCTTTTGTCAAGTTTTAACAAGTTATCAATTCAAATTCATTTTCACTAAACCAGTTCTTGCACAAATTATCCTATTTACACAATAGACTTTTTAGTGTTCTAGCGTGCTTTTCTTAACCAACACACGGTGTCTAAACAATCAATCTATCTGTGTATATTTATCCAGATAGATTATTGGCTCCCTAGTTTTATTTCGTTATTGTTTATTAATATTAGAAAGTCAAGCCCTTACATTTCTAATGCGGGACAACTAGTCATTCATGTAGTAATCACTTGAAACACTCCATTCCCAGATGAGTGCCAATGGATAGGATAGATGGTGCCTTGTAAAGTTGTGTCGAATGCTCCCGTGGATTGTGGTAATCTAATGTAATACAAATGGAGTTCACAGGTATGAGGATAATCACAGAAATTCAAATAAAGATTAACCATTGCCATTCAAGTTTTGGTTTCTTTGCCAACAAGTGTGTCCAAATGGAATGAGTATTTAATCCCAGGGACTGTTTGGTCGGGAAGCAGTTTCCTTCTATCTTATTTTCATTGTTTGCTTATATCATTATGGGGAGAACTTAGGGTCTCATGAGGAGAGGAAGCCATTTTCCATTGGTCTACTCCCTCTGACCGCTCCACAGATCTCATGAACTTCCTGTCCCTGCTCTAACCTCAAATGTGCTAAATTCCGACTCCATGGAAAGTTATGCAATGATGTGCTAAATCCAAACAAAAGGAAATTTCAAAGACAAAAAATATATGTACTTAAAACTTTGTTGAGGAGAAATATTTTTTGGATGGATGTCTTCCCTACATCCGAATGGAGCCCTAGTGTTTCTTCTTTCTCAACTACTAATCACAATTGGATAAGTTCTGATTTAATGATGGGGGTTGTTATACTTCTTTAAACTACTTATTTGAACTTTGTTGACAAAGATGTCAACAACGACATTAAAGTAGGCTGGCATAAATGGAGGATGGCCTCTGCGATACTTTGCGATAGAAAGTTCCCGTTAAAGTTGAAGGGAAAATACTAGAAGGCGGTAGTGAGACCGGCTATGTCATATGGTGCGGAGTGTTGGCCAATGAAATGACACCATACACAGAAGATGAAGGTGGCGGAGATGAGGATGCTGCGGTACACACAAGGAAGGATAGGATCATAAATGAAGTCATGAGAAGCAAATTGGGCGTGGCTCCGATCGAAGATAAATTGAGGGAGCAGCGTTTGCGGTGGTATGGGCATATTAGGAGGAGACTGACCATTGGCCCTGTCAGGAGATGCGAACAACTCCATACTATAATAGGAAGGAGAGGGAGAGGTAGGCTAAAAAAGAGATGGATGGAGACAATCCGAAACAACCTCACCCCCCTAAACCTACAAGAGGAGATAGCTTCAGATAGAGCTCAGTGGTGGGTTAGCATAGGGGTAGCCAATGTGGCAGTTTAGAATTGAGGAGCATATTTTAGCTAGCAATAGTGCCCCTAGGCTTATATGTTTGCCCGCGTGATTTACTTGATATGTCTGGGAGTTGTTTATGGCCTAAATTTGCTTCATGTTTCATGCTTATGCCCTTATGCTCTTGCTCTTATGCTTTATGCTTTATATTTCATGCTTGTATGCTTCTTAGGTTGGGAACACAGCCTCCCTTTAAGGGTAGCACCTTGAAGGGGTAAGGCTGCGTACATCTTCCCCCCCCCCCCCCCCCCCCCCCCAAAAAAAAAAAAAAAAAAAGACCCTGCATATGTGGGAGCCCTTGGGGCACTATGCCGGTTGTTATTGTTGTTGTTGTTCCTAGTGGATCGTTATACTTATTCCTGAGGGAGATTTTGATAGTCAAGCAACTCCTGTAAATAAAGGGATACACATTCCTGAATAATGTTTATTTGACAGTTCTAAAACAATATATATTTTGCGGAAAATAATTGAGTTCTGCTCATCATTTAATATTTCAAAACTCATCAGGGGTATCAGGGGTTGAAGTTAATAATTGAAATTGTAAAGGGTATGGGTCATAGAGCAACCTTTATAAGTGATTTAATTATTTAATTTTATTCTGTAGGATAGGCATGCTTTTTCTGTTTTTTTTTTTTTTTTTTTGTTTTTTTGTTTTCCTGTTTAACTTCAGCATTCAAGATATCAAGAATATTTTTGGTCCTGCATATAGAAAACATGAATGTATTTTATATTTTTGTTGCATGTGTCCTGCTAATATTATACCTACTTCTACTATTGTGGTATACCAAGATGTAATTAGAATTAAGATGTTGATCTTGTGACTAATTCTATTATATCGCCAGCTCTGATTCTTGTTTAGCATTTGACTAATGATTTTTTCCTATTCCTTGCTGGATAATCCTTTCTTTTTTTTTTTTTTTTTTGCATTTTTTGTAGGCAGTAATTGCTTTGAAGAAGGGTGCTCAATTGCTTAAGTATGGCCGCAAAGGAAAGCCTAAATTTTGTCCATTTCGACTCTCTAGTGTAAGTTTGATACGGATCTTGTCTTCTTGCATCATGGTTGCATGTTTAGTTTTACTTGTCATTTGGTTCTCAAGCTACGATAGGATAGAGAACCGTGAAACTTATGGCTTCTTTCTCATTCATTGGACCTTCTAGGTAACACTTTGTGATATGGATTCTCTTACCATGCTATTTGAGCATATTTGATATATGTGAAAGGTGACTCATATTTCTTTGGTGCTTAATAATTTGGGTACCATTAAGCCTAAAAAGCAGCAAAAGCAAAAAACAAGTTATCCCCTCCAGCTATATATTATACTTCTTGCCATGGACTTGAAATATGTTTCATTTATAGAATTGATTTGTGGACGTAAGATCCATGTAAATCTGTTCGGATTCTTTTCTATTTTCTCGTAATCCATATTATTTGTGGCTTATCTGGTTTTGTGGAGATCTTTCTTATTTCTTTTGATAGGTAAGTGGGATTGTGGGAAGATGAGGTTTCAACCTAGGAGTCTTGGGGACTCAACCTTAATAGGTTCTTTTGTGACTAGACTAAGGCCTCATTGGCTTTATGTGGAGAGTTGGCATGCATTACTTGGTTCAAATTTTATCATTTAATTGACACCTAATAGATGCTTTCTTTTAGTCTGAGCTATGGGAGTTGCTCTTGAAATAGGTACTGGTCCAGAATCATTGCTAAATGTACTTTTTATACTAGACTAGAAATATGACTTGGCGAATAAGAGAGTAACATATCTTATTCCTTTTTTCCCATTTGTCTAATATTATAGTCCTCTGGTTCTGCTAAGACTTGTATCTATGGTCTTTAATACTAACTCATCCTTCTACAAACTGTATTTCTTGTGATTTGGGGATTTCGATTTGGATGTTATCCTCTGTTGTAGATTAATGAAATGAAAAAAGCATTTAAAGGTCACTTCTCAATTTTTGAGAAACACCGTTACTTTAATTGCAACTGTTTACAATTCCCACTATAACGATTCACATTGTGAGATTCACACTGGTTCAGTAGCATGAAAACTAAAGACAATATAATTTTGAGGGTCCATCACAGCAGCAACAACAACAAATCCCGTGCTTCAAGGGCTCCCCCATATGCAGGGTCTGGGAGGGGTGGGATGTACATAACCTGACCCCTTCAGGGTGCTACCCTAAAGGGGGGCTATGTCCGAGGACCCCCGACCTAAGAAGCAATTTTGAGGGTCCATTATGTTTGCTAATTTCACAAAGAAAAGAAAGAGAAAGGGGAGAAAGAGAACACTAATGCCAGGGCAATTTAATATTTTTACATTAGTAATTGCTTTACTTTTTGCCCCGACATTAGTGTTTTTGCTCTGGCAATATAAATTCCCATTACCCCCTCCTCAATGCCTTCGTCCCGAGGAAGCATTACCCTCTAGGAATTGTAAACAGTTGCAATTAAAGTAACGGTGTTACTGATGCCACATTACCCCCTCCACATACTTCCTAATTGCTTTACTTCTTGCCCTGGCATTAGGGGTGCACATGGCGGTTTATGGTTACCAAACTGGACCAAACCGTAAAAATACGGTTTGACAATTATACAAAGCAAAACCAAACCATTTTGTCCCCCAAACCAAACCGGACCAAACCGGAATTATGGTCCGGTTTATGGTTTTAACCATTATAATAGAAAAATTGTTATTAACACTAATATGAACATAATTTGATCAATATTAAAATTATTACTAACTACAAAACATCCCAAAATATGAAAACTTTACTTGTCCTCCTAATTCAGAGTGTAAAACATGTTTGTACTATATACTATATAAACAAAAACTACAAACAATACATAAAATTGGTTTGTTAAATTCATTAGTATTGTTTTTTGGACATTGGATCTGTTAAAATGTTTAAGTTGTTAATGAAATATTTAGAGGTTCGGTCACGGTTGGATTAAATTGAATCAAGGAGTGAATTTTACTTGTATCTAATATAATTTTGTCATTTAAAATTACATTATTACCTTAAATTAAATTTGACCAAATGACTAAATTGATATAATATAAATTTTGAATGAACTAAATTGATATAATTAAAAGTATAAGGCTTAAGTTGTCACAATCAGGAAAATACAAAGACCTTCAGTGTAAATAACCCTAATTATTTTTATCGAGTTATCAAGTAAATTTTTGCCACTAACATAACTTGTTATGATTTGGATGATGTAAATAATCATTGGATTCTTTAGCTTATGGTTTATATGGTTTATGGTTTAAGTTTTGTTTTAAACCAAACCTAAACCATAAATCTTAATAATCAATGTTTTCTAAACCAAACCTTAATTTTTTAAACCATAAACCAAATTAACCAAACCAAACCGTAATGTACGGTTTGGATTAGGGTTTAAACAGTTTTTTGCACACTCCTACCTAGCATTAGTGTAATTGCTCTGGCAATATTTGTGGTTTAGATGGAATCATTCATGCTACTGACCACACTTGTGCCGCATTACCCCCTCCTCAATGCCTTCGTCCCTAGTAAGCATAGATACTGATATGAGATACGATACGGTACCGATATGCTGACACATAATTTTTCGAGAAACTAGGATTTGACACCTTGGGGACACGGTACTTCAAAATTATGTATTTTTTTAGATATATATGTATCCATGTATTTGATGAAGAAACATGAATTATAAATTAACCAAAAAAAAAAAACTCAAAAGAAAAACAAAGTTTAACTAAAAAAAGGCAAATTCAAGCACATAAAATTGACAAAATAAAACCATTAACAGAGGTTCAAGCCATGCTACCACCATCGTCGTCGATTCGTGTCTCTTTCTCTCTTGTCGCTTTCTCTTGCTTCCGCGCTCTCTCTCTCACTCTCTCTCGACTTGGCTTAACAGAGGTTTAACTTTTTTTTCATCATTTTCACTCTCTCTTTCAAACTGTACATGAATATTATTATTTTTTTTTTCCGATAAATACCAAAGAGACCCCATGAACTATTGATCAATATCAAAGTGAACCTCCCCCCTCAAGGTTAATTTCATCAAACACATCCTTGAGCTATTGGTTAATGTGACCCCCATAACTTCTAATTTCATCAAAGACACCCCCAAACTATTAACTAAAATTAATTTGACCCCCTAACTTCTAATTTTATCAAAGACACCCTCCAAACTATTAACTAAAATCAATTTGATCCCAACTTTTAACTTTTTCAAACGATTTAAAATTGTGAGGAAATTATACCTCCTTAATGCGGAACTTAACATCTCAGAATTGGATTCGATTCAAATACTACAGCAAACAAGAGAAGCAAACAAAAGGTAAAAAAGAACAAGGAAAATACACAATGATTTATGTGGAAACCTTCTTCAATCGAGAGGGAGAAAACCACGGGCGGAGATGGAGATTCTTTATTGAGTATGAATAATGGAAGAATTACGACACTTCCTCTGAACGAGATCTATGGAGAATTACTGAATCACTCCCTCTATACTCTCAATGACGGCGGCTCTCTCTTACTTGGATTTGATTGGATACCTAAAACAGAAGCCCTAAAGGTCTATTTATAGTGAACGGCAAGGGCACGCGTTGCGCGGCCCTCGATCAATCCACCACTCTTGATTGATCGGGCCCCCGATCGATCGGCCTATACTGATCGATAGACTCCCTTTCTGCAGGCATTCTTGACTTTTTCTCCAGCGTTGCTCTTCGATCGATCGGTTGTATCGCTCGATCGATCGGCTGTATCGCTCGATCGATCGGCTTGCTCACGGCGAGACTCATGACTAAATTACATAAATTTGAGGCATATTCCTAACAAACCTCCACCTTGACTTAAATTTACACATAAGCAAAATTTCTCCACCTACTCCACAAAACACCCCACACACGGGGTTATATAAACAAAACAGAAAATCTAACCGAGTCCGAGCGATGCTTGAACTTCCTGCTAGGTAGCAACTGAGTGAACATATCTGTGAGGTTATCAGCAATGCCAAGCTTGTTCTTCTCTGAATTGGCTCTTGACACATCTTTTGAAATAGTCATCTGCTGCTGAACTGTGTTATTTAACTGAAACTGAACTCCCTCTGGTTTATTCACCTGAGCTAAATCACTAACAACGGATGACATCTTCTGTGGACTCAATAATGAAGAGACATCAAACGGGACATCCGTACTTGTCAGAAATTGCTTAAAGCGAACTTTTTTCTGCTTCCCATAAATGCCGTGTTCACAAGATTTCAGTCCTGTAGACTGACCATAGAACGAGCCCCTTTGACTGAGCTCAGACAGACTCTTATCACCTGAATGATCCAACCTCGTGCCCCATGACTTTGTGATACCTGGTTTTGTCAACGGTGATGATGAAGATATCTTAACTGATCTTGCAACTTTGGAACCGACAAGTTCATATAATGTTCCTACCCTTTTGCTTTTAATCACAACTAAAGCACCCTTAACGACCTTCATAACTCCATCTTCAGTTGTGTACCTGTACCCATGTGACTCAAGAGTACCTAAAGAGATGAGATTCTTCTTCAAATCAGGAATGTGATGAAAATGGCTCAAAGTCCTGATAGTGCCATCGAACATCTTAATACGAATTGTTCCTATACCCAAAACTTTGGATGTAGCATCATTGCCCGTCAAAGCAACTCCACCTTGAATTGACTCGTACGTGGAAAACCAATCTCAATTGGGACAAACATGATAGGAGCAACCCGAATCCAAAATCCAACTATCTCTAAAACTGGACTGAGGTTCAGACACAGACAGTATATCACCATCATTCTCATCTTCAACTACAACACTAGCTGCTGCGGATCTCTGGTCAGACCTGTTATCTGCTTTTAGTTTCCTCTTAAGCTTGTAACAGTCTCTCTTAATATGCCCTTTCTTATGACAGTAATTATAGGATAGATCTTGATGTCTAGGCTTAGACTTGTTTCTACTATGATCATATTCTTTAGACTCGGTTCTCCCTCTCACAAATAAACCACTACCTGAGTTCTGAACGGAGTCAGACAACTCCTTATCTACTCTTTCTTTACTCAGTAGGTTTCTCTTAACCTGATCAACTGTGATAGTTGACCTACAACCATAAATCATGCTTTCTACAAAGCCTCTATAAGAGGTAGAGAGTGAACATAACAATAACATTGCTTGATCTTCATCCTTAGGAGCATCATCAAGCTCCTTTAATTCTTGAATTAACGAATTAAATTCATTAACATGATTCTTAAGTGACGTACGTTCTGACATACGAAACGTGAACAACCGACGCTTAACTGGGAGTTTGTTGGAGACGGACTTGAAACAGAACATATCCTGCAATTTCTCCCACAACTCCTTAGCGGTATTCACTTCCAGAACTTTTGTCAAAACGTCATCGGTAAGACACATCTAAATTGCCGTAAGAGCCCTTTCATCTAACTCCTTCCACTGTGCTTCGGATAAACTCTCAGGTTTTTTATCTTTTCCATCCAAGGCTTTCTTCAAGCCTCTATGTGTCAAGAGGCCCTTAACACGAACCTGCCATAAACTGAAACTCCCTTGACCACCAAACTTCTCAAATTTAGATTTAATTCCAGACGTCATAGTACCAAATCGAAATGAACAGGGCTCTGATACCAATTTGTTGAGGAAATTAATACCTCCTTAATGCGGAACTTAACACCCCAGAACTGGATTCGATTCAAATACTATAACAAACAAGAGAAGTAAACAAAAGGTGAAAGAGAACAAAGAAAACACACAATGATTTACGTGGAAACCCTCTTCAATCGAGAGGGAGAAAACCACGGGCGGAGATGGAGATTCTTTATTGAGTATGAATAATGGAAGAATTACAACGACACTTCCTTTGAACGAGATCTATGGAGAATTATTGAGTTACTCCCTCTATACTCTCAATGATGGCAGCTTTCTTTTAATTGGATTTGATTGGATACTTAAAACAGAAGCCCTAAAGGTCTATTTATAACAAACGGCTAGGGCACGCGTTGCACGGCCCCTGATCGATCAGCCACTCTCGATCGATCGCCTCCCTTTTTGCAGGCGTTCTTGACTTTTTCTCCAGCGTTGCTCTCCAATCGATCGGTTGTACCACCCGATTGATCGGCTTGCTCACGGCGAGACTCATGACCAAATTACATAAAATTGAGGCATATTCCTAACAAAAATAACTTATTTTAATATCTAATTTGTATATCTAATATCATGATATAAAATTATTTTTTATAAACTAATTATTTTTGTTACATATATATAATATAAAAATTTTGATATAAATTTATGTTTCATAAAGTAATTATTTTTATCACATATATAATATAAAACTTAAATAAATTTTTTAATAGTTAAAATTTTACTAAAGAAAAAATATTTAATGGCTAAATATATTTTTTAATAGTTGAAATTTTTTTAAATATATTTTTGGATTATTTACGCAAAAGGTTCCTATACTTGACTCATTGTGTCTATTTAGTCCTTGCACTTTTAATTGTGTCAGTTTAGTGCATGTACAATTCAAATTGTGTTAGTTTAGTCCTATAGTGAAAATTGAAGTTAAATTAATGATGTTTATGTAAAATGCAAATGACCAGATATAAACCCTTCCGCTAATTCAATTTAAACTCACCCGTCACCCCGAGCATTAAAAGTTATGTCACCAACTTGATGCTAATTTTACTCTAAGAGACTAAATTGACATAAAATAAATAGTACAGGGATTAAATTGACAGAACTAAAAGTACAAGGACTACATTGACACAAATATTTTTTATGACCCAATGCTCCATAAGGAGATGGCGGTTTAAATTTTTTTTCTCTTTAGTAAAAGTTCAATTATTAAAAAGTCTTTTTAAATTTATGTATTTAATATGTATAATAAAAATAATGACTTTATAAAAAATAAATAATTTTGTATCATTGTCTAAAATTTGATAAATTTATATTATGATATTGGATATACAAATTAGACATTTAAATGAGTTATTTTAAATCTTTTATGAAAGTTAAAAATTGGGGTATTAATTAATAGTTTGGAGGGTGTCTTAGATGAAATTAGAAATTAGGGGGGGTCAAATTGATTTTAGTTAATAGTTCGGGGCTATCTTTGATGAAATTAGAAGTTAGGGGGGTCACATTGATTTTGACCAATAGTTCAAGGGTGGGTTTGATGAAATTAGAAGTTGGGAGATCACTCTGATATTGACCAGTAGTTCGGGTGGTCTCTTTGGTATATATCCTTTTTTTTTTTTTTTAAAATATCAAAATAGGGGTAAAGCATTTGATAATATTAGTTTATTTTTTATTTACTTTAAATATAATTATATTTTAACTAATATAATATAATTAATTATTTAAATGAACATACTATTATTTTATATAATAGTATTATATTTCTAAAGTCAAACCATCAAAAACGTGTCTCAGTACATGTCTACAGCGTGGTGGAAATTCAAAATTTAAGAAAACAGAATTGGATGCTTTTTTCACGTATCTGAACGTGTCAGCAGCATGTTGGAAATTCAAACTTAAAAAAAAGAATTGGATACTTTTTTTCACATTTCTGACACATATTGGAATGTGTCGGAAGCACGTTGATGTTGTATACGTGTCAGACAACGATACTTTGGCCAAAAAAGAGTGTCGGTGCTTTCTAGCTTCGTCCTGTTCCCCCTTTCTTTTAACTTCACATGACCTCTCTGTCTAAGCCTTTCACAGGCCATGCTCTGTTCTATCTTTGCTGCACCAGTGGTTAATTATTGGTTGCTGCCATGGTGTCTGTTTGGATTTCTCAAATCAGATGCGGTGAGCGTCGGATAATGTGGACAGGCTCAAGGCCCCAGCCATTAGAGCTAGATATGTCTTTTGGGATATTTTTTAATTATTCTATGTATTGTACCTCTTTGCAATCTAAGCGAATCCACTGGAAGGAAATGAAATTTGAATCTTTTATTCTCAATTAAGTATTCGTGTCAGAAATTACTACCCAAATGTCCATATATAATATTTCGTTTCCTTTTTCCTTTCTTGTGGGCAAAAGTTTGTAGACAACAGGCGCCTAACATGTGAATGCAAAGAATGTTACATGTTATAAACTCGTCATACTTGAACAGTTATAAAATGAAAGATTTGCGAATCAAATAAAATAACATGCATGTCTTGGAGCTACCCGCTTTCTATATTCTAATCTTCAATCAACTTGCATCCTTGTAAGAATGCTCTTGCAGATTTTGTTGTGTTCACAGGTTTTTACTGAACTGTCAGTTGGAGCCTAATCAAAAGGCTCATCTCTAATGTCAAATTTGATTCTTGGGATAACTTCTTGGAGTCAAACTCTGATGCATAATTACCAATATATTTCTTTGGGGTTAGGAGATTGGAATTTGTCTTACCAGAAGTCATTTTCTCTCTCTGAGATCGATGTGTATTCATTTCCATTTTCCCGGCATTTTCTGCACTTAATTCATCTCTTTTATACTTCTGCAAATTGGCACCGGTAATAACTCAATTATCAGACTTGCTGCAGTATAGAAGTTTCGTAAGTCTGTTTGACATTTGAGGCTTTCATTCAACTTAAAGGCGTACTGGTAGGCTGATATGACCTGATATCGAACTTCAGCAATGGTATTGAGTGACAATTAATGAGAAGAATATAGTACCACCTAATGCATGAATTAAATTTGTTAAGTTTGCACTTTTAAGTTGTAAGTCACCAGTCATACGGTCTTAATAATATTGACAACGTTGCAAGTTCGATAAGAATTGACTGAAGCTAGCTAGTGCTGTCTGAAACACCATAAATATTAGACTCCAGAAAGACAAATATCAAGTATATTTTTTTGTTTTCAAAGTCTTCAAAACTTTATAAACTTTCAATATGAATTCTTGTTGGCTTTTTTTTTACCTATCCTCCCATCATGCTTTGATATAATGCCTCTCTTATTATTGTGACAGCTATTTCCATTCTTTCAAACTAAATGATTGCCCTTTTTTTTTTTTTTTTTTTTTTTTCAGTAACACATTTGTTTTCTCTTTTATGCTTTGAATTTCTCAGTTGTTAGTAATCATGTGTTCACATTTGAAATTTTGTAGGATGAGACAACTTTGATTTGGTTATCAAGTGGCCGTGAAAAGAGTTTGAAAGTGTGTGGTGTTTCCAGAGTTATACCTGGGCAAAGAACTGTGAGATATTTGGCTTGACTTTGTGCAACTAGATAATTTGTCTGATACTTGTTTAAAAGTAGTGTTTAAATCTGTTGCACCTAAATCTATCCCCTTCTGTTCTTAGGCGGTTTTTAGAAGGTATTTGCGCCCAGATAAGGATTACCTCTCGTTTTCTCTTATATACAACAACGGAAAACGAACTCTTGATCTGGTTGGTGGTTTAGTTTCAGTTGTTCTTATGTCTTGAGTATTTGTTTTGTTGATATGATATGGAATATGTAAACTAATTTTTCTTTGTTTCTATTCTTTATCTTTGTCGTTCTCAGATTTGCAAGGATAAAGTTGAGGCTGAAGTGTGGATTACTGGCCTCACAGCACTCATAGCTACAGGAAAAGGTGGGCGCTCAAAAATTGATGGATGGAGTGACGAAGGCCTTTCTTTTAATGTAAATTTACCTACCGAGAAACTCTGCTCTGATTGTTTGTTGGGCTTTGATGCATTCTTTCTGCTACTGTCTGTACTGCTAGAAAGCTGCATAATTAATCTAGTGATAATCTATTGCAGGACAATAGAGAGTTCGTATCAAGCAGCCCAACTGACGGTTCTGTTACTCTGACTCGATATCTTAGCTCTCCTGAGTGTTCTCTATCCTTAAATGCTGGTACTCCTACCAAGCATTACCAGATTGATAATTCTGAGAGGGGTCATGTAGCTGTAGACAATTCCAACATGCAAGCAAAAGGATCTAATTCAGACATTTTACGAGTTAGTGTTTCTAGTGCACCCAGCACTTCGAGTCATGGCTCAGCAGCGGATGATTGTGATGCCTTGGGTGACGTGTACATTTGGGGTGAGGTAATATCGGATAATTCTAGCAAAGTTGGGGTGGATGGAAATTTTAATATTTTTGGTACAAGAATAGATGTGCTTGTCCCCAAGCCTTTAGAGTCCAATGTGGTTTTGGATGTGCATCACATAACTTGTGGGGTCAGACATGCTGCCCTTGTCACAAGACAAGGAGAGGTTTTCACATGGGGTGAGGAATCTGGAGGTCGTTTAGGTCATGGTGTGGGAAAGGATGTTCTTCAACCTCGTCTAGTTGAATCTCTAGCTGCATATAATGTAGATTTTGTTGCTTGTGGAGAATTTCACTCTTGCGCTGTGACAATGGCTGGGGAACTTTATACATGGGGTGATGGTACTCATAATGCAGGGCTTCTTGGTCATGGCACTGATCTTAGTCACTGGATTCCGAAGAGAATTGCAGGTCCAATTGAAGGACTGCAAGTTGCTTCAGTAAGTTGCGGTCCATGGCATACTGCTTTGATTACATCAACCGGGCAGCTCTTCACATTCGGTGATGGAACTTTTGGTGTCTTGGGTCATGGAGACAGAGAAAATGTTCCATATCCAAGGGAAGTAGAATCTTTGTCAGGGTTGAGGACAATTGCTGTTGCATGTGGGGTCTGGCATACTGCTGCTGTCATTGAGGTCATTGTGACTCAGTCTAGTTCAAGTGTTTCGTCAGGTAAATTGTTTACCTGGGGTGACGGAGATAAAAATCGTCTTGGACAAGGTGATAAGGATCCACGGCTTAAACCCACTTGTGTGCCTGCTCTTATTGAGTACAATTTTCAAAAAGTTGCCTGTGGGCACAGTTTGACTGTTGGATTGACCACATCAGGACGTGTTTTTACGATGGGAAGTACAGTATATGGTCAGCTAGGGAACCCATATTCTGATGGGAAGCTACCGTGCTTGGTGGAGGATAAGCTTGTGTGCGAGAATGTTGAAGAGATTGCTTGTGGGGCATATCATGTGGCAGTTTTGACATCAAGAAATGAGGTTTATACATGGGGAAAGGGTGCAAATGGGAGGCTGGGCCATGGAGATATCGAAGACCGAAAGACACCGACCTTGGTTGAAGCTTTAAGAGATAGACACGTGAAATACATAGCTTGTGGTTCAACCTACACAGCGGCCATATGTCTTCACAAATGGGTGTCTGGTGCAGAGCAGTCCCAATGCTCAGCGTGTAGACAGGCTTTCGGGTTTACACGGAAGAGGCATAATTGTTATAATTGTGGACTTGTTCACTGCCATTCATGTAGTTCAAAAAAGGCACTAAGAGCAGCATTGGCTCCAATTCCCAACAAACCATATCGTGTATGTGATTCTTGTTATGTCAAACTGAGTAAGGTGTCAGAATCTGTTGGCAATAGAGGCAAGAATACTGGGCCTCGCCTTTCTGGAGAAAACAGGGATAGGCTAGATAAAGCTGATTTAAGATTGTCCAAATCAACAGTGCCTTCTAATCTTGATCTCATTAAGCAGTTGGACACCAAAGCTGCCAAGCAAGGAAAGAAAGCTGAGACGTTCTCATTGGTTCAATCTTCACAAACACCTTTGTTACAGGTTAAAGATGTTTTCTCCAGTAGTGCTGATTCAAAGCAGGCTGTACCGAGGCCAGTACTGGCACCAACTGGGGTCAATTCTTTCTCGAGGCCTGTCTCTCCCTTCTCACGGAAACCGAGTCCTCCACGCTCTGCCACACCAGTCCCTACAACATCTGGCTTATCTTTCTCCAAAAGCATTGCTGATAGTTTAAAGAAGACAAATGAACTTTTAAACGAAGAAATTCTTAAACTGCGTGCTCAGGTATCGTAATTAGAGTTTTCCATGTGACCCATTAGCAATATTGCGGAGTAGTTGTAGGTTTGATGATTTTGGATCTGGTTTAGGCTGACAGTCTGAGACAGCGGTGCGAATTTCAAGATCTTGAACTTCAGAAATCAATGAAGAAAGCTCAAGAGGCTATGGAACTGGCTGCGGAGGAGTCTGCTAAGACTAAAGCTGCAAAAGAAGTTATTAAATCGCTTACAGCACAGGTTTTCTCCTGCACTAGGATGCTTTGCATTCTCTGCCTATCTCTTGCCCTTGTAATCTTATCGCAGTCTGCAGTCATGTACGGTCAATTGTGGTAGTGGTGTCACAGACATTGCGTAATTGGTTAAGGCGATTATGCGCGGTTTTTGAAGGGAACTTAAATTGCTTTTATGTCTTATATTTGCAAAATTTTGAATGAACGACCATACACTGTTTTTGGTAAATAGAACAACTATACAATTGTTAACTTTTATGTTCTTTCATGGTTTTTAACCCAAAAAATTTATAATGCGCTATAGTAAGTAAAATACAATATACATGCATTTTGAAGCCGTTACAGGAGTACCTTTAATGCCTCGCTTAACCACTTGCTCGAAATCCTTTAACAACCGTATAATGCAGCCCTGCCTCCCAGAGAACTTTTTTTTTTTTTTTTCTTTTTTCCTTGATAGACTTTTTTGTGTTTAACATAAGCATCGTCTGTTCTGTTCTCCTTTTTTTTTGTCAAACTGCGATTTCATTGCTTGCTTTGAGTGTTTATTTTTCTTCTCTTTTTTCTTTGAGGATTTTCGTATAGGATTTGTATATTATATTTTCGATATGTGACTTAAGAATGCTTTGAACTTGTATTCTTTCAGCTCAAGGACATGGCTGAACGGTTGCCGCCTGGGACTTACGATGGTGAGGCTATCAGGCTTCCACAGCTCCCAAATGGCTTGGAGCCAAACGATATTCATTCGACTGATTCAAATGGTGAACGCCTTCTAAGATCTGATGCAGCAAATGATTCATACTTGGCTTCTTCACCCAGGGATTCGCATGCCAGCAACGCCAGTATCTACTCCCAGAGTCAAGGACGTGAATCGTTAAATGTTAGAAATGACCAGCCAGATTTTAATCCGTCAAGTGTATCCGGAGCTTTGCAGACATGTAGCAGTAACGTGTCCGAGGCATCTGACATCAGGGATGCCGGGCTGCCGCAAGATGGTCAGGACACTGCGAGGCCGAGAAGCCCCGCTGCCTCTATTGGTGACAATAACCAGGTAGAAGCTGAGTGGATTGAACAGTATGAGCCTGGTGTGTACATTACTCTTGTTGCCCTTCGGGATGGAACAAGGGATCTTAAACGCGTGCGTTTCAGGTAAACTTCTTCCATTTCAATCATTCTCTGTTGGACATCTCTTTCGCGTGGTAGGGAGAGAACTTATTCAGTGGATAGTGAACTGTTGTTGCGTTGGTTTGAAAATGAGATGGAGCTGAAGAGAACTCGGAATGAGTGGCAAAGAGAAGTGGGGAGAATGTTAATTTGAAGGAAAAGAAATTTTCTAAAAAAGCCATATTTTCCGGGAAAATGTATTTGAAAGGGCACTTCTCAAATTCTTATAGGAAAGCACGGTTATTCTATTTTTCTTTACCTTTGTAGTAAGTGTTGGCGAACTTTGTTTTTGAAGTTTTCTCTTCTAAACGAAAGGTTCATTTTCCATTTGTTTCTGAATTTCCATGATCTTTTCAATTTTCCACTCCTGTAGAAAAGCATTTGACAAATAGAGGGAGAACATAGCTAACTGACAGCATTCTAATTGTCTCCCTTTCTTGACCTCAATTGGTTTTTGTGTTTTTGAGATTCTCCTGTGAGAGGTCCCAGCCTGGTTCAGTTTATCTGCTTGGCCATTATACTTGAACTGGAAATGATTCAATCGGAACAAAACCCGACCCTATTTGATCTGCAATCCGGAATGATCTAACTCGATTGACTCAAAACTTAAGATGATTCGTTATGGAATTATAATTATAACTTCCAATTTCTTTGATTACTCAAATAATGGAACTTCAATTCCTTCAAAATTAGTATTGAAATTGCAATTTCAGTCCAATTTCAATTTCATGTGTCTCGCGATCTTCGAATTCCTGCTTTCCAATTTTTTTTTTAAAAAAAAATAAAAGGTGGTTACAGAGCTTAAAGATATTAGGGCCTACCCCTCTGGAGAGGAAGACCTAGAGCCTCAGCTTGCGAAATTTAAAGAATTTCCAAATTCCTCAGTAAAACAATCTTTCTATTTGCTTCCTTCTCTACACGAAGTTTGGAAACTTCCTTGTCCTATTTTCTAAGTTTTCCTTCATACTTAAGGTCGGTTATAAACTGGGGATTTTATTAGTTTGTATATATTAGAAAAAATATATGAGGTAGTTATATTTATTTACTAGATTTAATGCCGTATCATTTAGCGTTTGCACGAGAAGAAAATTCTTAGTGCATATATTTGTCTTTCTGTTTATCCTTTGATCCATTTTCCACGGAGAACATTCGGGAAAAGAAGATAGGAAAATGAGAAATTTTTCAAAAATTAAATGCTGAGCAATTTTCTTGAACTTAATTTGTGAATTTTGACTTGAAATCATCTGTGTTGCAGCCGAAGGAGGTTCAGGGAACACCAAGCAGAAACATGGTGGTCGGAGAATCGAGAAAAGGTGTACGAAAGATACGATGTCCGTGCATCAGACAAGTCATCGGTTTCTGGGCAAACCGCACGAAGATCAGAGGGAGCCGTCTTGCCATCTTCTCACCATTAGTCACAACAACAGAAGGATAGGGGTGGATCAATTCTTGCAACTAGGTGATTGTAACTATTGAAATGCCTTGAAAATCACATCTGATCTGATGTGATCAGAACCACCCATTTTGAGAGGTTCCACTATCTCTACGCTTGGATTCTGTGGTGAGCATCAGTAATATAATAGGCCCATTAATTTAGCATCCACCTTTTGCATTGTTATGTATATAGAGTTTATCTTTAGGGAGTTGTTATTGTCAGGGTAAAAATTTTTGTTGCCAGAGCAATAATGTGACTTACAAATAATGGAAGGCATAAAATTACCTTAAAAATTAAGATCTTGTTCTGGCAATAATAATTTTGCATTGGCTACAACGTTACCCTATCTTTATTGATGGAGAAAATCTGGGCGGGCCAATCATCACATCAACCTGTCTCGGATTCGTATCTTGTCCCATTTTGGCACCAGCGATGTTATTTAGCTTTGGGCATATGAGAGTTGAACACACTTATGCGTTCAAATGTTAGACTCAGTAAGTTTTTCTCTATTTATTTGGTTTAATTTGAAGTGACCAAGTGTCATACCAGTTACCAAGTGCTCGTGGCCAACATGTATAATTTTTGGCCTTGATGTGTTTTACAGGTTCTAGGTAGATATAGTGGAGAGTTTAGGAGTTTAAATGAGTAAAGTTGGTCCATGTTCAGCTCTGCTGGCTCGGGTCCTTTCGGATTATTGATGAGTTGAACTGGTTCATTTAACTAAACTAACTGAGCTTGTAAAGGTATCAGTTAATTGGTCAAATCTGTAAGGGTGATATCAGAGACATGGGATCAAATCACGCCTCATCGAGGGTGAGGGGATTATGGGGCTGGGGAAGGTACTCAATCGGACTTCTTACCAATTATTAAAAAGAAACTAGCTGATCTCACCGCTGCTCAGTATGCATTGAGCAGAGCGTATTGCATATGATGTAGGTGCCTGAAGAGACAGATTTCTTGTTGAAGGCATCTATTGCTAGGCGTGGCCAACGGGTCGGGTCGGGTCGGGCCGGTTCGTCTGGGCCCGGCTCACACTGTAGCGGACCGGGCCCGGCCCGAGCCCGGTATACCCCGGCCTGGCCACGGGCCAAAAATAAGTTGGTGCTGGGCCCGGCTCTTTTGAAAAGAGCCGTTGAGGCTCTCAAATTACAAAAAAAAAAAAAAAATTATATGTTTTTTCGATTTATACTTAATCTTCTCTAACCCATTTCCTCGCTAAATCTTCAATCCTCTCTTCTCTCTCTATACATTCATCATCTCTCATCTTTTTCAACTTTGCTAATTGTAAAATTGTGCTCTAAAGTTTGAAGTTCGTAAAGTGTTTGGCTGAAGTTTGAATTTCATTGTTCTCTCGTTTCGGTAATTTTAGTATCTCAATTTTATTTGGTTCGCATTTTTAGTTATTTAATTTGCATTACTGCTTACATTTTATAAATACTAATCACTTATACTAATATGGTACACAACTCTTCATCATCTTTTGGAGCCAGTCGTGCTACTTCGAGCTCTTCTCGGCCACCCAGAATCCTTAAAAGGAGTAGAATTGTCATACTTAATACGGAAGAGCGAGCTTTTGTACAATCAGACCCATCACCCCCATACACTGATGATAGCATAGATTATGACTTTTTATAAAAACAAGATTATCATGAGTCGGATGGTGGTGGGGTTGGAGACTCACAAACTGATGAGGAACCCACGCTTACCACCGAAGCCCAGCCTGAAAGTAGTATCTCTACTAGTAGGCGTATAACTAGTGGGGTATGGAATCATTTTACCCTTAACAGGATAACTAATAAAGCAACTTGTAAATTATGTGACCCAGCTAGGACTTTTAGCCATCAACCTGGCAGTGGGACATGCACATTAAACATACATATACTTAGGTGCCACCCCGAGCAATACCCAGATATGAGCCAACAACGTCTAGTACAACAAGTGAACGGTGTACTGGCTAATTTTAGGTTCTCTCAAGAGGGCAACTGAAAAGGGCTAGTTAAATATATAATTTTGGGTGAAAGGCCTTTCAATGCTGGCAAAAACCCATATTTCGTCGACTACTTCCAACAATGGGTGAACCCCGCCATTATGAGGATTCCTCGGAACACCGTAAAGCAGGACGCTTTTATGTTGTACCACAGTTTGAAAGCTGGGGTCTTAACACTTTTTGCGACGAACACGAGCATGTTCTCGTTGACGTCGGACATATGGAAGTTGAAACCCGGCCAACCTTATATGTGCATAACGACACACTGAATCGATGACTCCTACATCCCCCAAAAGAGGATAATTCATTTTGGTATTTTAGATTGCCCCCACACTGTCGAGATAATTACGGGTGCGATTATGTCGGCAGTCCGCGACTGGGCATAGAGCGACTATCTTCAGTATTACGTTCGACAATGCTACCAATAACACTGCATCGGCTACACATTTAATTAGGCGAATGAGACTCATGTTTGGTGGGAAGTGTTTCCATATTCGTTGCATTTGTCACATTTTGCATTTAATGGTAATGGATGGTTTAGATCTTGTAAACGTATACCTTACCACTTTAAGATCCGTAATAATATCTATTAAATTATCCGGCATTAGAAAAAAAAGATTTAAAAATTTATGTAGGTTGCATAACATAGAATATAAACAATTCAAATTAGACTCCCAAACTAGGTGGTCGTCTACAGTAGAAATGTTAGAGCGCATTCTACCATATAAAGACGTTCTGATGGAATTCGCATGGGAAAATTGTTCAGAATGGAGCGATTACAACCTGAACAGTATATATTGGGAGACAATAGATCAAATTTGTAACTTTTTTAGCATGTTTAAAGAGGCCACGACATTTTTTTTCAGGTTACTACTATCCGACCATGCCTCAAGCAATATTAAGATTGCTTGATATTGTAAATTGGATGGCGGGTAATGAATCCAACCCCATTTTGTTCGAATCGATTAAGACAATGAAAGAAAAGTTTGCTAAATATTATTCTAAACTACCTTTTACATACTGCTTAGCAACTATTTTAGATCCTCGTTGTAAACGCAGGGGTTTAAATTTTTTTGCCAACATTTTTTCAAATATTTGTATCCTAGTCGCAATATCGACACTTTCATTGCCAAAGTTGATAACGACTTGCATAGTTTATTTTTCCAATATTCCCAGAAATTAGCGTCCAATAATCCATATCTTAGTATTGCTGCAGTAGGATCTTCCACATCTAGTGGAAGTAGTTCACACACGTCATATTCGTGTAAGCTGTTGGAGCAATTTACGCCCACAGTAGCCCACGTCATGTGACGAGCTAGATTATTATTGGCGGACACCGTTGGTCTATATTTTCGGGCCGCCGGCTAACTCGTATTTTGACCTTTTACAATGGTGGAACCCAAACTAAGCCCAATACCCCGTGCTTTCCACCATGGCACGTGATATACTAAGCTGTCCGGTATCTTCAGTAGCATCGAAGTGTGCTTTCAGTCTTGGTGGCAGGTTGCTTGGAACGAAGAGGGCGAAGTTATTGCTGTCAAGCTTGGAGATGTCCGTGTGCGAGAAGGATTGGTTGCTAGCTGAGGCACGGGATCAACAGAGAATGAAGCTGGATTCATCGAGTGATGAAGAAGACGACCGCACCACTGATACGTCAAACGATGGCATAGAAACCCCCCAATGTGACTGATATCAACACTTTTGTATGTCAATTATTTACTTTTAAATATTTACGTCAAAAGACGACCGCACCCCCCATACGTCAAACTTTGTATTTTTTGATAAACAAATTTGTATTTTTCAATATTAGGCTTCAATTGCGTTGTATTTGTACTTGATACGTTATTTATTTACTATTATTTTTTTTGATAAGATATTTACCATTATTTACTATTACTTATTGTATATTTCATTTTATTACATATATTTAGTATTATTTTTTTTTGAACATGTATATTTAGCATTCTTAGTACTTGAAAAAAAATGTATTTGTATCTCATATTATTTATCAATGAATTATAATAATTTTAGTACAAAACGACTTTATATTATTTAAAATTTGCTTTTTTTTTTTTTAAGCCGACGGAAGCGTATGAGGGTAGGCGCGGCCCACACTGTAGCGGGCCCGGGCCAGGGGCTGGGCCGGGCCTGGCCCTGGAGGCCCCCAGGCCCGGCCCGGCCCGGCCCGGCCCGACCCGGCCCGTGGCCACGCCTATCTATTGCTAATCAATCCAAACACAGATGAGGCATGTGTATTTTGAATCTTAAGTAAGCATTTAAGGTTTTTATTTATTACATTGGTATAGTTTGGGAGGAGCGGGGTGTTGGATCGAACCATGGTCCTGGGGTAGGCCATGTGCTGTCCGACCATTGGGACAAACTGTAGATCGGCAAGTAAGCATCCAAGTTGGAGCTTCAAATAACTCTCTTTCTAGCAAAAATTGAAAAACATAGTATTCTAGTGGATTATTGCATATGCTGTTGTGTGGTTTGTTTGTTTCCGAGTTGCCGGAATGCTGTGTACTGTATGGCGCTCAATAGAAAATTGATGACTTCTTTATATGAGCACTTATCGTTTAGATATTTTAAAAGTTTGAAAATTTTATTACTTATGTATTCTATCTCAAAATTGAGTTATTTTTTTGTCAGAACTTGACCAAATTTCATTGACAAAATTATTAAGGTTCACGATTATGGTAATACATATGAGCTACATTAGCGTTTTAGTTAAAATTCAGTACACTAGGATAGAAGTGTGCTCCATTCTAAAGATAAATATATATATGTTGAAGCAATGGATTATGTCCATATTTATTGGGAAAAACATTAGATACTGATAAATTGATAAAATTTTTAAATTTTAGGTACTTGTTCTTAAGAAAGACTTATTTTAAAAAAGTTGAAAAGTAGTGAAAAAATTGATGTGATTGCTTCAATGAGTTGTGACTTGCATTGCGGCACAAGTCAAAGTATGAAACATAAGTGAGACAACAACATGCAACAATAATAAAGACGAGGATCTAGCCCATGACTCATGATTTATGTCTCAATTACGACTTTGGACTCCAGGTTATCTCTTCCCTTTCTTTTTTCTAGCTCACTACGCATAAGAGGAAAAAAAAGAGATTCTTAAAGACATAGTCAACATGAAAATAAATCACCATGAACCCACCTCTCATTGTTTTTGCTTTATCCTTTTATTATTTTGGGACATAATTCACTTTCCATTTTCTAGGGACTCTTGGATTGCCGTGACTCTACAAGACCAATGTAACGGGCTTTTATTTGTTTGCTCTAGATCCAGTTGGCTTAAGACACCTAGTGTTAAGCACCTACTGAACTTAATCATCGGAGTCCAAAATTAAAAAAAAAAAAAAAAAAACTCACAACCTAAGCCGTGAGTAGTACATACCTCAAATATATGCAACAATTACAGTAGGCATTGGTGCTACCTAAGCGACTTTAAAACTTGTTCTATTTAAGGTTTACCTATGGTCTATGAAACAAGGTTGGCTTGGGTTGCTAAGTGCTAAAACATCCCTATGAATTTACTTATTCAAGACATAGAGGCCACAAGAACAAGCTAGTGGTGATACTTACTTGTTCAGTCATAGAAAAGATCAATTATTGATACCTTTTTAATATTGATACTTTTTTTTTTCTCTTTCTTTTCTCTTAGATATTTCACCATGAGAAAATAAAAAAATGTAGACTTTGTGATTCTAAAATAATTAGAGGCAAAATATTCCCTGTATTTATTTCTAAAACCATCCCAACAAATTTAATTATATATACGCAACTTAGAGAAGAAATAGTCCCATATGCTCAAAAGGATAAATTAACTAGTGAATCACAAGTGCGCAACTACAACAAATATTGCATAATTGTTTTCTTGATACAACTCAGATTCGAACCAAATGTTAGCCACATGCAACATAAGCAACCAGTCTCAAATTTTAGCTAGTTCAAAATAAAATCCTGCCCCAAGCAAATGACTAAAGTTCCATCCCAACCCAATCTTGCATTGTTGCCAATGTAAAAAACAATAAAGAAAAGGGCAAGGAAGGAAAGCCACAAACTAATGAGAACAACAAAATGACAATGTAGGCTATGGGATGTAAGCCTGTGGTCCAATGTTTGGACTTCTATAAAAGAATGAAGAACCATACTAACAAGGAAAGGTGAAGGAAAATAACTTCAATAGTCAATATTAAATACATATATTTGAAAACAGACACTCAAATTGCAGAAGAAAGACATCTTAAATAAAAATGTGAGGAAGAAACAATAAAATTGAAACATGATTCGATTGGGTTACCTTCTAGGCGCACTAACGTTGGCATCCTTAGTTGGACAGGATTGATAATAGAGTTAGTCTAGTTCCAAGGTTGTATCCTCGATTTAGATGAACCTGAAGTCTTGAGTTTGTGGCCTAGTAATTGTGAAGAGCTCTTCATTAATAAAACAATAACTAAGAGAGAGCTTAGAAGAATCATGCCCAAAAACTATTCTAGACAAATGGTTACATAATAAAACCGATATACACTTAATGGATTTGTTTGCAAGTTCATTATGGAGATCTGTTATTGACTCAAAAATTGGGTCCATGGTCTCGACTCTCATGATTGCACCCATAGTGGTTGAGTCATCACATGTCGCATGGCCATCAGAGCTAGAATGGTTGTGATTCATTAGTAGACCTCCAAGGACATTAGGTAAAACCGATTCAACCAAAGGAATTCAATCATAACCACCATGTAACACTCTTGATTATCATTATCCAGTAAGTGCTTAGCGACACTGGGGACGTTCTTGACTTTAAGGTGACAAAAAGGGACTTCGAACATTCCCCTCTTATAGTGAGTGATGACATCCATCGTTGCTAGAATGACCGCCATATTAATGGGAGTGCGGTTCCTTTGATTTGAAGTTGAATCCTTGTCAAGATATAATGAAAGCAACTGGGAAAAAATAAAATTGTCAACTTTAACAAGCACATCCTCCAATGTCACTCTAGGTAATCTCATATCTAACGGTCAATTGCAACGTAACATTGACTGGCTTGAGATCTCCTATACCCAATTCTTCGAAAATCAAGGAAGGGACGAGATTCATGCTAGCACCCAAGGAGGGCCTAACTTTTATAATGTTCACCAACGATACAAGGACATTTAAGGCTTTAAGATCTCTACACTTGGACGGGACACCCGCCATAAGAATATTGCACATTTTCTCAGTGAGCCAGACCTTTTTGGATATGTGTGCCTGTGCACAGTTCTTTCTAACACACAGTTCCTTAGGAAGTTGGCATAACTTTTTAATCACATCCATCAAAGGCAAATCAATCTTGAAGTTCTTGAATAATTGCATGAAATTTGTTCCTTCTTGGATCGCCCTTCTCCTTGGGTTCTATGAAGTTGAAAGGGTAAGATATGGTGGATTCAATGTATGAATGCTGAGGAAACTCAAGAGATTCCTCCCTATCTGTTGAAGGTGGCACGACGTCCTCTTTCTTAATTTCATCTCCACTAGTATCTATGTTGCCCCCGTCAGAAATGGACACAACTTTGGTGTACTTGGATTGAGCTTCCTACTGTTAGCACTGCTCAATCCTTTCATGTTCATGAGATGTTAAGAGTGAAATCTCACTTCTTCCCTCCTACTTAATGCTTGTTCCAACTACCCCAATTGGCTCTCCAACCTTGCAATAAACTACGCATCTGATGTACTATCTGGGTATTCTCCACCATGAATTGGAGCATTGCTTCCCTAACTGAGAGCTATATTTTGAAGGTTGGAGGGCTAAATGCATGTTAGAGGGTTCATGTTAGAGGGTTGAGACTGAGAATGATACTTTTTCCCTCCTTAAATCTAGGAGAGAATATGTTACCTACAAATCGTAGAATTGGTTGTCTAGTGGTCTGAAGTTGATTATCCCTTGCTACTTGCATGAAAAGTTTGGAAGATTATGTTATTTAGGGTTATAGGTATTAAAAAATGGGTTATAGGAATTCTAGAATCTCCACTTAAGATAAATTTGATCCTACATGAATTTAACAAATTATGGGGCATATGAATATTCTAGCACATAATGAGCAGTATTAGAGCATATACTACAAGGATCATCACCATTAGATGATTGGATGACATTAACTACATGAAGACTAGTACAACAACGACGACAACAACAATAATCCTAGTGCCTCAAGGGCTCCCGCAGAAGCGGGGTCTTGGGTTGGGGGGGTGGGTTGATGTACGCAACCTTCCCCCTTCAGGGTGTTAACTTGAAGAGAGGCTATTTCCGAGGATCCCCAACCTAAGAGACATGTCTTCATCACATTATGGCAACCTATGAGCAATAGGACATCAATGCATAGGAGTAAGCTATATCATAAAGTGAGTAATACAAAGTATAACATCCTAGAGGAGACTTCAAAGCAAAACCATGCCCCTCAAGGCAGCAAAATAAGCAAGTAAACAAATAATAAACAGCATGTAAATTGTAAACAGATAGGCGGATAGGTAGATAAGTGCACCCTAATAGGCGTATAAACCCAGGAACATAAGTATAGCAGAATAAGCAGCGGTGTCAGGCCGCTACATCTGCTACCCCTATGCTGGTCGTCCATCGAGCTCTATCTGTATTGAGCTCTATCTAAGGCCACCTCCTCCCGTGGGATTAGGTGGGTGAGGTCCTGTCGTATCGACTGCAGTCATCCCTTCTTTGGCCTGCTTCTTCCTCTCCTGCCTAGCGTGGTATGAAGTTGATCGCATCTCCTAACTGGAGCAGTGGTTGGTCTCCTCCTAACGTGCCTGAACCACTTACAAGATTGCTTCTCATTTTATCTTCTATCAAGGCCACGCCCCACTATGCCTCTTACCACATCCCAGATGACCGCCCCTGGAAACACTAGTCACCAAATTATGGAACAGGCATCCCGTAAAGCCGGGCACTAGATCGAACTTATGAGTGGTCAGATGCTCCTACCCCGCGACATCGGATAAACCTATTCTAGTCCTCTACAGAGCTCTGTCTAGAGCCATCTCTTCATTTAGGTTGAGATAGGTGAGATCCCGTTGAATTATCGCCATCCAGCTCTTTTTTGGGCGTCCTCTCCCTCTCTTTCTGTCTGTTATGTGGAGTTGTTCGCATCTCCTAATAGGGGCAGTGGTGAGTGTCCTTCTAACATGCCCAAACCAGTACAGTCTTGCTGCCTCAATTTATCTTCTATTGGGGCGACACCTAATTTACGTCTTATGATAGCATTTCGGATCCTGTCCCTCCTTGTGTGTCCGCACATCTACCTCAGCATCCTCATATCCCCTACCCTCATCTTTTGTGTTTGGCGACACTTTATAGGCTAGCACTCTGCCCCGTAAGACATAGCTGGCCTCACTACCGCCTTATAGTATTTACCCTTTAATTTTAGCGGGAACTTCCTATCACACAATATGGCCGCGACCATTCTCCATTTGTGCCAACCCACTTTAGTCCTGTTGCTAACATCTGCGTCCATTTCGCCATCTTTCTGCACCATGGAACCTAAGTATTTAAAGCATGCTCTCAGAGGTATGTGCTCTGATCCAATCTGAACGACTGTTGCGCTTGGCATGGTAGAGGTGCTGAACTTAAGTTCCATATATTCTGTCTTAGATCTACTGAGCCTTAGACCTTTCAATTCTAGGGCCAGCCTCTAAAGTTCTAGTTTTTAATTCACCTCCACTCTAGACCCTCCCACTAGAACTATATTGTTAGCGAAAAGCATGCACTAAGGTACATCCCCTTGGATGTGCCTAATGAGCTCTTCCATCACCAAAATGAACCGAAAGGGACTCAAGGCTGATCCTTGGTGTACCTGTATTGTAATGGGAAAAGCGTCTATCTCCCCTTCCATAGTGCGCACACTAGTTTGGGCATCTTCGTACATGTCCTTGATGATTCGTATGTAGGACTTGTGATGCCTTTCCTCTCCAGGACCCTCCATAGAACCTCTCTCGATACTTGTCATATGCCTTCTCCAAATCAATGAAAACCATATGAAGGTCCTTTTGTCTATCTGTAGTACTCTATGGACCTCCTCAGGAGATGGATGGCTTCTATTATTGATCTACCTGGCATAAATTCAAATTGGTTCTCTGAGACTCCTGCTTGATGGCGGAGCCTTCCTTCTATGACTCGCTCCCAAAACTTCAGAGTGTGGCTCATTAGTTTGATTCCTCTGTAGTTGGCACAACTCTGAATGTCGCCTTTGTTTTTATAGATGGGGACTAGTGTGCTCTTCCGCCAATCATCAGGCATCTTTTTCCCCTTGGAGAATTTGGTTGAATAATTTAGTCAACCATCTGATACCCGCTTCTCCAGTACATTTCCATGCCTCAATGGGTATACCGTTAGGGACGACTGATTTACACCTACCCATCTTCTTTAATGCTTCCCTAACTTCCTCAGGTCTATTTCTGGTGCAGTGGTCGTGGGACTTGTGCTCTGCTTATGCTTGTAGAACTTCTAGGGGTGTAACTGTATCTCCCTTCTCATTGAATAGATCGTGGAAGTAAGATTTTCACCTAGCTTTAATTTGTTGCTCATCCACGAGCACTTGTCCGGCTGCCCCTTTTATGCATCTTACTTGGTCTAGGTCTCTAGTCCTCCTTTCTTTTGCCTTTACAATTCTATAGAGGTCTCTAGCCCCCTCATCTGTATCCAGCCTTTTATAGAACTCCTCAAAGGCTTTGGATTGTGCTTCTCTTACTGCTATCCTTGCTTCCTTCTTAGCTTGTTCATATAGTTGTCTCTTGTCTTTATCTCCACTTCGATCCCACTCCTTGAAGCAGTCTCGTTTCGCCTTAATCTTCTCTTGGACCCCTCTACACCACCACCAGGTCTCTTTGTTGTTTGGTGCCCCACCTTTTGATATGCCTAGGACTTCCCGTGCCACATCTCTGATCTTTTAGGCTACTTGGTTCGACAGGTGGTTTAAATGTCCCTCACAATCCTCTCCAAGCTCAGCCTCAAGTCTTTCCTTAAAGACTTGAGAGTTTTCCCCCTTCAGCTCCCTCCATCACGTGCATGGCTCTGATGGTTTGATGGCTTTCTTGTTCCTTCTCTTGACCCTAACCTTAGCACACACTACCCTGTGTTGTGTTGAGAGGTCCTCCCTAGGGATAACCTTGTAATGCTTGCAATCATTTTATGTCCTCTTTCTTAGTAATATGTAGTCAATCTGGGTCTTTGCTCCACCACTCCGACAGGTGATGATGTGGTCCTCACGCTTTTGGAAGAAGGTGTTGGCCACTGTTAGCTCATAGGTGACGGCAAAGTCTAACAGAGCCTTGCCCTCATCATTTCTCCTTCCATAGTCAAATCCTCCATGAAGACTAGTAGGTTTCCTTAAATAGTCATGATTTGATCGGTTTTTCCTACTAAGTGTATCTATCTTCAATTTCCAAATCTTCTTTAGTGCCACCTCCTTGACACCTTGAGTTTTTCACCTACTAGCCTAGCTTAAAAGGAGTCTAGGGAATGTTTATTAAGGCATTCAAACGATGTCTAGGACACATCCGCATCATGTTGTTTAAAAATGCTCCCCTACATAAAGTATTAATCATATGCTTATTCAATACAATTAGACCATTGTAAAAGTTTTGAACTAGAGCCCATTTAGAGGAATTGTGGTGGGGAAAACTTCAAACGAGCTCCTTGAACCTATCTCAAATCTCATGGAAACTATTTATAAATGGTTAATTTCTCTCCTAATGGCCATGGTTTTAGACTTATGATAAAATTTGATTAGGAGCTTTTATTCGAGTTTCACCCAAGATGTGACTTCACCCTTAAACAAGGACTAAAGCCATCGTTGGATAGCGTCTTTTAGCAAGAATGGGAAACGATGCAGTAGAACAACTTCATGTGACAACCTTGATAATGGCAAGTTTCACAAATTTCAAGAAGTGCATCAAGGCGTTTGTAAGGGCTTCCATTCAACTTCCCATAAAATGTCGGTAGCATGTTGATAGTCATAGTTTTGATCTTGAAATGTGTATTATCCGTTGTAAATAGTTCGACATCGATGGGCTCAGTGTAGGTTTAGAACAAAGCGGTCCCCAATAATCTTAAGAGCTTGCACTAGCTTTGAGATTGTCCACCATGATCACAATTGAGATGGATGTTGATTTCTTACTCCTTAAATGAGACAACATTGGCTCAATCTCAGGGTCGAAGGGAATTAACTCAAATTTCATTTTGGAGTTTATGTTAAATCGTGTACTTGCAAGCGTACAAGTTCATTGGAGAAATCAATGGGTGTATGGATGTTGTATCCACAAGGAATCAATATTAGAAAACATCAACTACTTTTAAGCAATTCGTAAATTAGGATTGAGTAAGAGTTTGTGATTCTAAAACTAAATAGAAAGAAACTAAATCTAGGCAACAATTGATTGATCAAGCGATTTAGGGAAGGACTTCGGGTTCATGAATATGGACCCGGTCCATATGACTCAATTACAAAAATGACTGTAAGAATTTATGACATAAGCTCCAAATTGAATTAACATTCAACTAAGTTATTGATGAATGAATTTCTTTTAAGGGCGTACCCCATTTAATGACCTTGGTGCCCCACATATTACACATGTTAGGTCAGTAGTACTAATGAATTTCTTTTAACACCAAATTCAATGTCAATTCAATTACTCGACATGCATTCAAGGTGGAGAACAACTACAATCCACAATCACTGAAGAAAACACACTACATGATGATGTACGCTAGAAGTATAATAGGACACACAAATTAATTGAAAAATTAAAAAATAGCTGCGAACATATAGATAATAATTCAATTATGTGATCAAATTGGCCTACAGGTGTGTGGAAATCTTGTAGCAAAAGTCATCAATGAACATAATCATTTAAACTAGAGATTCAGATGGCTAACTATCCTTTATCACTAATTTGCAAGTCGACACCTTTGGAGTCTCAAAAGCACAAAACAAAATGAGAAAAAAAGGAAAGAAAAACGAAGGAACATGTTAGAGCCCTTACAAAAATTAAGAGCGAAGTATCCTTCATCTCCAAAAGTACAATGGGATACTAAGAGATTTAATGTCTGTTGTAAAATAATATCCCCACATGATATATATAAACCGCAAGATACAATCTCAAATTATACCATATATATCCTAATATTATTTAATATCAGAATATATCTTAACAACAACAATAAAAACAATAACAATAGCAGAACTAGTGCTTCAAGGGCTCCCGCATAAGCAGGGTCTTGGAGGGTGAATGTACGCAACCTTACCCCTTCAGGGTGTAACCTTGCTGAGAGGCTGTTTCCGAGGATCCCCAACCTTATAGGGTTAGCAACACGAGGACTTCCCAGGAGGTTACCCTTCCTGGTACTACTCTTGTCCAAGTACGCTTGACTTTGGAGTTCTAATGGGATCCGGTGCCTTAGTGCTTGGTAAATGAACCCTAGAATATATCTTAACACTCCCCCTCAATTATAGTGGGAGTCGGGCGAATGTGAAGATTGCTTCTAAAGTCATAAAAAAGGTATCTCAATACTCTTTGTTAAAATATCAATATACTAAAGAGCCGAGGGAACATGAAGAACCCAAACTTGGCCAAGAGTAACCTTCTCACTTACAAAGTGTATGTCAATCTCAATATGCTTGGTGCATTGATGTTAAAGCGGATTTGTGGCAAGATAGATGGCCCTAACATTATCATAGTAGACAATTGTAGCTCTAGATAAAAAGACGCCTAATTTCGATAAAAGGGAACGCAACCATATTGTTTCGGCCACTACATTGGCCACACCCCGGCATTCGGCTTTAGCATTATAATGAGAAAGAGTAGTTTGACATTTTGAAGACAAAGAAACTAGATTAGACTAAAACATACATTAACCCGTGGAGGAACGATGAGTGTTGGAACACTCGGCCCAGTCAGCATATTAATAACTAATCAACTGATTAGAAGAGTTAGGTAAAATTTTAAGTCCATAGTGAAGGGTACCAGAGATATACCTCAAAATTCATTTCACTACCTTGAAATGGATATCCAGAGGATCATGCATGAACAAGCAAACCTGTTATACAGTGTAGGCAATATCAGGGCGAGTGAAAATAAGATACTGAAGAGCGCCAATGATGCTTTGTTACTTAGTAGGATTGGCAACTGGGGGGGGGGGGGGGGGGGGGTTGTTGTTGTTGGGGTCAGTAGATAATTTCTTTTGGGAATCAACAGGAGTTTCTGTCGGGTTAGCATACCACTTCATTGGAGTAGATCCAAAGCATATTTAGATCATGACAAAAACAATCCATCCTTACTCCGTGTAATAGAAATATCTAAAAAATAGTTTAGCAGTCCCAAATAAGTCATACTAAATTCTTGCTTCAATTGTGACATAACTGAGGTGAGCAACGTCATAGAAGAAGCAGTAAGCACAATATCATCAACATAAAGTAAAAGAAAGACTATATTGCCCACTTTATGGAAAACAAAAAGAGAGAATCAGCTGTACTTGCACTGAGCCCACAAGTCAACAAAAAAGAGGCAAAATATTGATACCAAAACATATGGAGATTTCTTGAGATCATATAATGCTTGTTTTAGGTGTCACACATAATCAGAATGAGTAGTGCTCGCAAAATGTTTTGGTTGCGGCATATACACTATCTTAGATAAATGACCATTCAAAAAGAAGTTTTTGACATCAAGTTGATGAATAGGCCAGTGACAAGAGCAAGCAACCAAAAGAACTGTGCGGACAGTAACCGATTTGATAAAGGGACCGGAGGTATCATCATTGTCAAGGCAAGCTTGTTGAGTAAATCATTGCACCACCAAGCACACTTTAAAGCGTTGAATACTCCCATTAGAACGTGTTTTAATTCTATATACCCATTTGGAGCTAACAACATTAGCACTTGAAGGTTGTGGGATGAGTTCCCAATTATCATTGCATAACAAACCATCGTACTCATCACGCATAGCATTGCACCACTTAGGATCCTTTGAGGCAACACTATATGAATGAGTTTCCTCAGGGATGGTAGAGACAACAAAGGCACTAAGAGAAGGTATGATCTCTTTCTTTTGAATACCCGCTTTGACTCGTGTGGTCATATTATGAGTGTTAGTGAGTGGCCATGGACTAGTACTTGAGGGAAAAAGTGTAGGTGGGTCGGGTGGTGAGTAGCGCGAGGGTAGGGGAGGTAAACCAAGAAAAACATTGTGACGTTCAGTGCTCGGGTGCGGGTAGAGGTTGGTTGGGGTGAGAAAGTCGGTATTTGGGTCGTAGGGTCCATAAAGATAAAGACGTCATATGATTGGTGTGAGGGACGGGATGGTAAACAACACTTGATGAGAGATTAAAATTTTATTTGTGGATAGGTCAAGACAACAATAGCCTTTATGTTGATCATAATAACCCCAAAAGACACATAAGGTAAAGCGCAAGACTAGCTTGTGAAGGGTTACATGGGCAAGATTAGGATAGCAGGCACACGCGAAAACGCATAGATTAGGAAGGTTTGTCTTTTAAAAGAGACTCAAAAGGACATCGTCGCCTAAGTAGTGGCGTGGGTAAGATATTAAGTAAATAAATAGTGATGTGAAGAGCCTCAATGCATAAGCATGTAGGTAATGATGCATGAAACAACACAGTATGAATCATATTGAGAAGGGTAGATGCATACATTCAGCTTCACCATTTTGTTGAGATGTGCCAATACAAAAAAAACGATTCAGAATACCATTGCCAGCCAAATACTCAAATAAACCTATATTATCATATTCTCGATCATGATCACATTGAAAAGATTTAATATCCAATGCAAAATGATTCAGCACATATTCTCGAAATCGCTTAAAACAACACCAAACTTGCCGATTTGTTACATAGGAGAAAAACTCAACATAGTGAGTATAATAATCAGTATCAACATGTAAAAATGATATCCACTAACACTTATCACATAGGATTTATAAATTAGAATGTATTAACTCAAAAGGCTTAGAAGAACATGAGACTGAACTAGAAAAAAGGAAGATGAACGTGTTTGCCTAACTGACACGCATGACATAAACGAGAGCTAGTGTTTTTATTGGAACATGATAAAAAATGACACTGAATTAAACTAAATAAAACCGTCTAACTGGAATGACCTAGAAATTGGTGCTGCACATGGGAAGTAGTGAACCAGATAGGCCTGGAAGCAGGAGAAAGTGACAGCGCTAACGTGTAACGAGCCCGAACTATTGCACTTGAGTGTATCGATCTTCGTCAATAGGTCCTTAATAGAAAAACCAAAGGGATAACATTCAATGCTACAATTATTATCGGACGTAAATGGATGCACATAGATAAGATTTCTGGCAATATCAGAGTAACTAAAACAATATTAAAATTAAAGGAGTAGGGAGACTTTTGTATGGATGCGAACCCAACCTAAGAAATTGGAATAAGAGAACCATTACCTAGTTGAATAGGGTTAGATATAAGGACGTAAAGAAGATAAGGTACATGGTGAGTTGGTCATATGTGAAGAACCAATCGTGTCAAAGAACAAACCATCAAAAAAGGATGACTCGAGATCAAAAATAGCATAGGATTGAGGAGGATTGAGGAGAGAATGGACAAGCATAATGACCATAATTATAATTATAACAAGAATGATGTTGGACATTAGGATAAGTGTTAGTATATATCATAGAATAATTCAGACCAAAATTCGGCCTAGGGTCAAGAACAGTTGCATCCGGATTAAATGAAGGGGCAAACCACCCCCACAGGGCCGAGGACCATCGCGGCAACCACCTAGGCTGCGACCACCACTGCCTCGTCTGTTTCCTTGGCAGATCCAACCATAGCCATTTCATCCATTCCAGCCCCGATCATTCCAATCCCAGTTACACCCACGACCATCACCACGGCCTTTTCGACTACCACGACTAATACTGCGACTCCCCCCACCCCATTGCCCTTGAGATTAGTCCGCAACATATGTAGAGGGTGGGGCAAGGTTAAGAGCTATACCGGTAACTTCTTTAACTTTATCCCTAGCAAGTTTATTTTCTTCATAGAAAAGAGACGTCTAGACTTGAGTAAGACTTAGAAAGGGGTTCATATTTGTTAAGGTGGTACTAACAATACCGTAGTCCTCAGATAAACCATGAATTATTTGGAGTATAAGATAAGTTTCAGTTACCATGCAATTAACATCATTAAGGTGGTCAGCAAGGGTCTTCATACGCTCAAGATATGAGGAGATAGAGAGATCACCTTTTTCCATGGTGTAAAATTTCCGATTTATGTTGCAGAGCAATATCATTGGGTTAATGATATGTCTTGTATTTAAGCATTTTTTAATTGCTATTTTAATTATTTTGTACATGATTAATCATAGTTTTATACTCACTTTGGCAATTTTTATGTTTTATAGGTTTGAAATAAAGTTCCCAAAATTGTCAAATACAAAACAAAATTCGATGTGTAAGCAATTAAATCAAGTCAGTCAGAGAACGGGCAGACGAGATCGTACGTGCCAACCACCAACTCGCACCTGATCCGCACACCTGTTGTCATCACACGCAGGCCCATCATGCCTCAGGCCCAACGTCACTGAACAAATCAACCCACACCAGCACTGTCATTGTCACCTCGCCGCACAGCCCATCACCTCCAACACCAGCCCACGCTCATCGCAGCCCACGCTCATTGCAACACCAAGCCCAACAGCCCAGCCCATCTACCAACACCTCCCCTGCCCTGTTCCAGCCCACACGTACGTCAACCCATAGCCTCACATCCCCAGCCCAGTCCAACACGCAGGCCCAGCTCCGGTAGGGCTTGGAGAAGACCCAGAGGGTTGGTTTTAGGGAGGGATTTAAGTTCGGATTTGAGGTTTCTGTTTTTTTTTGTGGGGGGGGGGGGGGGACTGGTTCTCTGTTTTTCCACCGCAGCTCCACTGCCTCTAATTCTCTCACCTCTCAATTTGAATTTTCTTTTTTTTTTTTTCGTTAAATTGGAACAAGAGCAAAATTAGCTTGAAGACCGGCATGAGTTAGTTCATCTCCTCCCTCACCGATTCATCCTTGATGGAGAGCTAATTTATTATCTAGGGTTAGATGAAATCTTAGACTTTTTATTTTTGTATTACTTTTAAGTCTGGGTTAATTTGTTTGTTACATGAATTGCCTAATTTTGAGATAAATACTTTGAAGTATTATGTTTTTGTCATTTGTTCTATTGAGACGATTATTGAGTTTGCAACCTTTGATCATTGATGTTGTTATTTATAAATTAATTCTTTGTGCTTGTAGCCTTAGGATTAATTAATCAAGTCATAATATTCACCGAATTGTAATTTAAGCCTATTTTTCTTATGCTTTAGTTAAATATGGTCAAAACGCAATAATAAGCAATATGTTAGGTTAAGCCCATTTTCATTTTGCTTTAGTTAGATAGGTCAATACGCGATACTAATAACATCACTTTAGTAGGTTGAAACTTGTAGCCTTAACCATTTCCTATGTGACAATCAATAATCTTAATTTAAGAGTTAACGCAAGAATAATTGGCTAATGGTGGATTTGAAACCCTAGGTTCAAATTCCAAACTCTTTCCCCCTTTAGAAATAGAATACTTAGTTTAATTTTTGTTTCTTAGATTAATTAACACAAAATTTTGTCATTTTTCTCAAATCAATTTAGGTCATAGAATAAATTCACGCACTCTTAGTCCCTGTGGTTCGACGCCCTCTTGCCCTAGACTTCAATTTAGACGTGTTTAGTATATAGGGTTTACATTAAATTTTGATAGACATTGAAAAACACATCAAGATTTTTTCGTCATTGCCAGGGACTAGTCAACGTTCGTGATTTTACTTTTGTGGTTTTCTTTGATTTTTAGCTTAGGATTTTTAATTATTATTTTTTTGTTATTATGTTTTTTCTTTAAAAAAAAAGTTTCTTTACTTTTTTAAAGAAGGGTTATTTTCTTTTTTTCTTTTTTTGAAGCATTAATTGTGTTTTGATTTTCATTCATAAGTAGATTTTAGGGTAGCTTATTATTTGTTTTTCTTTTTAAGTGTTTGTTTTGTTTGTTTGGCTTCCTTTTTGTTTTGTTTGTTTGGCTAGTAGCAATTTTTAGTTTTACTTGCTTCTTGTGGTTGTTTGCTAATGCACGGTTGTCGCTCTCTTGAACTTACCATATTCGACCCTGAGATTGAAAAGACCTTAAGAGACCTTAGAGCCTAACACTGAGCATAAACCGCAATGGCTAACGAACAAAAACCACGTCCATTTATGGAGTATTTTGCTCCCACCACATGCACCTCACCTTCATGCATTAGGTTGCCACCTATAGCCCATCAGCCCGAGCTTAAGCCGCATACCATACAAATGCTTCATTCATTCCACGGCTTAGGCAATGAGAACCCATATAATCATTTGGACAGTTTCATGGAGGTTTGCTCAACCTTCAAGATCCCTGACGTGAGTGATGACGTCATCCTACTTCGCCGCCTTTTTCCTTTTTCTTTGAAGGATAAAGCTAAGTATTGGTTAGGCACCTTACCTAGTGGGACAATTAGTACTTGGACTCAAATGCAACCTTAATTTCTTAAGAAATTCTATCCTATTAGTAAGACCAACATTGCTAGGAGAGCCATTAACACATATGCCCAACTTCCGAGTGAAGAGTTTCATGAAAGTTGGTATAGGTTTAGGGAAATTTTACGAGCTTGTCCCCATCATGCTATCCCTAAATGGTAACTGGTCCAAAACTTTTATTATGGGTTAAATGAGAAGGATCAAAAAACTGTTGATGCTTCATATGGTGGTCAATTCCTTAGGAAGAATGAGGATGAAGTGTGGGAACTTTTTGAACATCTAAATGAGAATTCACAATGATCTGCTGCACATGCACATTTAAATACTGCTAGATTAAATAGAGGAGGAGTACATGAAATTGCCCACACCTTCATCTTAGATAAGAAAGTAGACTCCCTTGCCTCTTCTATGGAGCAGCTTACTTCCTTATTTAAGATTACATTGACTCCATCTACTATGTCTGATGTGTCTAACGTTCAAAACATGCGCAGTGCTTGTTTTGTTCATGTTTTAGTGTCTCTCATTCTACATTTGAGTGCCCCTCTGCTTCATCCTTTGTTTAGTGTTCACAGGAACAAGTTAATGCAGCCCAAGGATTCTCAAGGAACGATCCGTATTCGAACATATACAATCCGGGCTGGAGGCACCATCCAAACTTCTCTTGGAGGAAAAGAGGAGAAGGACAATTTATGCCATAACAATCGAACATACAACCTCAACAATCTGGTATACCATGATCTCTTGGTTTTCAACTGCAAGGGTATGCTTCTAACTATTCTCAACCTTCTAATTTGAGCTCTAATTTGAATTTTGAAGAGAAGGTATTGAGTGCGCTGAAAGGAGAAGCTAGTTCCCAACTCCTCCACTCCCATATAGAATCGATCTCAAAGCTAAAAACCTAGATAGGTCAGCTGGCTAACGCTTTGAGTAGAAGAGATGAGGGAAGACTCCCTAGCCAAACCATAAAGAACCCTATGAACTGTGTAAGGCAAGACAATTATCCTCCCCATCAAGAGTAAGCAAAGTCCATTACAGTGTTGAGAAGTGGGAAGGAGGTTGACAATGGGGTGCTGAGAGTGAAGTACCCATAAGTGGTGAGGGAGAAGAAAGCAGCGAGGAAAAAGAGAAGGAGACTGATAAGGTCACACACTCTTCCCCCATTCCTAAGACCTCTGATCTTCCTTCCTCATATGAACCTAGAGTACCCTTCCCTCAGGCTTTAGTTGCACCACATCCAAATGGGAGGAAAAGAAGCGGGAATATATTTTGGAGACATTGAGGCAAGCAAAGATAAACATTCCCATACAGAATCGATCTCAAAGCTAAAAACCTAGATAGGTCAGCTGGCTAACGCTTTGAGTAGAAGAGATGAGCGAAGACTCCCTAGCCAAACCATAAAGAACCCTATGAACTGTGTAAGGCAAGACAATTATCCTCCCCATCAAGAGCAAGCAAAGTCCATTACAGTGTTGAGAAGTGGGAAGGAGGTTGACAATGGGGTGAGTGCTGAGAGTGAAGTACCCATAAGTGGTGAGGCAGAAGAAGGGAGCGAGGAAAAAGAGAAGGAGACTGATAAGGTCACGCACTCTTCCCCCATTCCTAAGACCTCTAATCTTCCTTCCTCATATGAACCTAGAGTACCCTTCCCTCAGGCTTTAGTTGCACCATATCCAAATGGGAGGATAAGAAGTGGGAATACATTTTGGAGACATTGAGGCAAGCAAAGATAAACATTCCCCTTCTTGATGTAATCAAATAGAGCCCAGCCTATGCAAAGTTCATTAAGGACTTACTGAACCAAAAGAGGCGATTTAGAGCACATTTGCCTAAGAAAGTGTTTTTAGCCGAGCAACTGAGCTCCATTCTAAAGTGTGACACTCCGATTAAGTACAAAGACCTTGGTGTCCCGACCATCTCTTGTTCACTTGGAGACTACCCGATTGATAAAGCTTTACTGGATTAAGGAGCGAGTGTCAACAATATTCCTTACTTGGTTTATGAGAAGTTAGGCCGGGGAGAGTTGCAACCCACCATGGAGACCTTGTGGTTAGCGTATAGATAACCTAGAGTCCTTCGTAGTGAGCTTACTAACGTACTAGTGAAAGTAGACAAAGCCATATTTCCTACTAATTTTCTTATGCTGGATATAGAACTTTCTAGTTATTCGAAAAACCGTATCCCTGCCATTCTAGGTCATCCTTTCTTAGCGATGGCCAATGTCATAATTAATTGTAAATCTGTTGTAGTGGATGTTAGTTTTGCAAACATGACTATTAGGTTGAATATTTTTAAGGCTTCATCGTTACTCACTAGTGAGGATGAGTTGGAGTGTTTCTGTGTAAATGTTGCTAATAATTTGGTGGACCAAACACTCCCCTCTATCCCAGTTAGTGACCCCTTGGATGAGAATGCAAAACCTTCTAAAGAGATGTAACGAAGGTTGAACCCAGACATGAAAGAAGTCTTGGGTTGTGAGAAGAATCATCTTATAGTTCAAGAAAATTGTACTATAGAAAGTTAGCTAGACTATTGACTAGATTTGATTGTCTAAGGAGGGAATTAGGGTTGATAAGGTTAATGTAGATTTGATTGCTAACTCGCCCCCTCCCTCAAATATGAAGCAAATTAGAGCCTTTCTAGGTCATGAGTGTTTCTATAGGGGATTCATTAAGGACTATGGGAAGTTAGCCAGACCATTGACTAGTTTGCTATCTAAGGACATATATGTTGAGTTTGACGAGTCTTGGTTAGAAGCTTTTCAAAAGCTTTGATCTATGCGTGTTGTCGGCCCCATTAGGCATCCATTTGACTACTCTCTCTCTCTCTCCTGAAATTATGTGTAATGCTACCGATTTTGTTGTAGGTGTTGTCTTAGGTAAGCTCATTGAAGTGGCTTCTTTGGTTGATCTTATGACTTGAGCTTCGCTGGACCCATTGCGCTTGGCTAAAGGGGTAAAACTTAGGGCTACTAGGAGGCAACCTAGATTTGTTATTTCTAGTTTTTAGTTTTGCTTTTGAACTATTAGTTGCTTGGAGGCTTGCTTCTCTCTTTCCAAGTTCTTGTCCCATGTTGAAGGAGTTATACATACTTGTTCACGCCACCTTGTTAGGTTGTATCACTCCATCTCACCTATTTCTTGTGCCTTAACAATTTATGTTGCCGCATTGAGGACAATGCATGATTTCGGTGTGGGGGTGAGGCTCATTTGCATGTGCTCATTTTTGGTCAAATTTTTCAAATTTTTTGTGCATTTTGAGCGTGTATTATAACCTTTTAGCCAAGTTTTTCCTTGATTGATGTGTATGTTATGACAATTGCAGGATTAATTGTCTATTTCCTTCTCTCAATTTCATGAGATTAAATGGTTCTACTCCATACTTGTTAGTGAGTATTGTTGATCACAATTGATATTAATGGGTTCTACTCAATCTGCTCACATATTCACTATGCACAGGACTTTCATGTTGTGGGAAATCTGAAAAATTTAAGTAAACAGTCCTATATTTTTTGAGCTTTGCAGGCTTGCCCTATTGACTTATCCTAATCCTTGTCTCTTGATGTTATTTAAAGTACTTGTTGATCAATGTCAATTGTATTATTGAGGTACTTGTTATGCAGAAGTCCTAAAATTGGATAGAAAAAAGAAAAAGGAAACAAAAAAAAGAAAGAGAAGAAAATGAAAAGAAGGAAAGAGAAAAAAAAAAGTTTCCGTCAAAGAAAAAAAATAGAGAAAGCAAAAGAAAAAGAAGAAAGTGAAAATTGATCTGAATTCATGATTAAGTTGTTCTTCTTTGTTCTATTTTGAGGTCAAAATGTTATAAAGTGGTCACTCATATGCCGCTTAGAATTCTTATATGTTTACGTGATTCAACAGTTTGGGTGTATAAAACCTTGGTATATTTGGTTGGATGTAAGAATTTGAGGAGATTCTATGGCATAAGATCCTATTCACTTTCACTTGTGTGCTTAAATTGCTTGAGTAGTTTCTATTAATAGATACATGGTTAATGAAATTCTGTGATGATTTTTGAAGTTTAATTATCTAAATTTATGGAATTGGAGATTGCTCTAGATGACTTAATATTGCCTTGAATTGTAATATATGTTTTAATCTCAAAAAATTTGGTGAAGGTTGGGGTAGTTGGTCGCTTGAGTCTTTGTCTCTATCCTATGCTTTGCTTGAGGACTAGTAAAGGTCAGGTGTGGGGGTGTTGGTGTGTCTTATATTTACGCATTTTTTAATTGCTATTTTAATTATTTTGCACCTAATTAATTGTAATTTTATACTCACTTTGGCAATTTTATGTTTTATAGGTTTGAAATTAAAGTTAAAAAAATTGTCAAATTTTGGTGCAAATAAGACAAAATTCGATGCGTAAGCAATTAAATCAAGTCAATCGGAGGTCGGGCAGACGAGGTCGTGCGTGCCAACCACTAGATCAGCACCTGACCAGCACACGCATCGTCATCACACGCAGGCCTATTACGCCTTAGGCCGAACGTCACCGAACAAATCAGCCCACACAAGCATTGTCATTGTCAACACGCCGCACAACCCATCACCTCCGACACCAGCCCATGTTCATCGCTACCCACGCTCAACGCAACGCCAAGCCCAATAGCCCAGCCCATCTACTAGCACCTCTCGTGCCCTGTTCTAGCCCATATGCACGTCAGCCCACAGCCTCACGTCTCTAGCTCAGTCCAACACATAGGTCCAGCTCCGGTAGGGCTCGGAGATGACACAGAGGGTCGATTTTGGGGAGGGATTGAAGTTCGGATTTGAGGTCTCTGTTTTTGGGGGGGAATGGTTCTCTTTCTTTCCATCGCAGCTCCATCGCCTCTGATTCTCTCGCCTCTCAATTTGAATCCCCCCTTTTTTTTTTTTTTTTGTTAAATTAGAACAAGAGCAAAATTAGCGTGAAGACGGACATGAGTTCGTTCATGTACTCCTTCACCAGTTCATTCTTTACGGAGAGCTAATCTCTAGGGTTAAATGAAATCTTAGACTTTTTACTTTTGTATTACTTTTAAGTTTGGGTTAATTTGTTTATCACGTGAACTGCAGATTTTGAGATAAATACTTTGAAGTATTATGTTTTTATCATTTATTGAATTGAGATGATTATTGAGTTTGCAACCTTTGATCATTGATGTTGATATTTGTTAATTAATTCTTTGTCCTTGTAGCCTTAAGATTAATTAATCAAGCAACAGTATTCACCGAATTGTTAATTTAAACCTTTTTTTCTTATGCTTTAGTTAGATAGGGTCAATACGTGATAATTAACACTATGTTAGGTTGAGCTTATTTTCCTTGTGCTTTAGTTAGATAGGTCTATAAGCGATACTAATAACATCACCTTAGTAGGTTAAAGCTTGTAGCCTAAACCACTACCCATGTGACAATCAATAAACTTAATTTAAGAGTTAACACAAGAATATTTGGGTAATGATGGATTCAAAACCCCAGGTTCCAATTCCAAACTCTTTTCCCATTTAGAAGTTGAATACTTAGTTTAATTTTCTTTGCTTAGATTAATTAACACAAAATCCCATAATTTTTCTCAAATCAAATTAGGTCATAGAATAAATTCACGTACTCTTAGTCCCTGTGATTCAACACCCTCTCGTCTTGAACTTCAATTTAGATGTGTTTAGTGGATGGAGTTTACATTAAATTTTGATAGATGTTGAAAAACACATCAGCTGGGCCTGACATAAGGCTTTAATCTCATTCTAGACATACTGAGCAGTCAATTCTGTACCGGATTTCATTGCCATGCGAAACATTCAACGAGAATAGCAATAATATATCCAAGTAACGATAAGGAAGTTATGTTGACACTAATGATCGTAACCGGCCTCATCGGATGGGGGGCTCAGGCACTCACCGGTTTTATGTGACTTATAATACCATGGCCTTAAAAGAGTATTGATGAAGAGTTCACTCCAAAGATGGTAATTTGTGTAATTCAATACTTTGACAACAAAATATTTGATATTTTGAGAGGCAAGAGGATTTGGAGAAGAAGTAATGGGGACAATAGGTGAAGATGTTTCGGTTTGAGAAGAGGAAATATCGAATCTTTCATTAGCCATGGTTATTTCGAGAAGAAGAGAGAAAGGGAGAAGGGACGCATGAACTTGGGGGGGGGGGGGGGGGGGGGGGGGGGGGGGGGAATTCAAGGCTCTAATACCATATAAAATAAAATCCCACAAGATATACATAAAGCGCAAGATATAATCTCACACTATACAATATATATCCTTATATTATATATGAGCAGAATATATCTTAACATCTGCTAATCTAATCTCAATAAGTGATTATCATATTCTTGATGAGTTGTCTCACAAAACTATGTCTCACACCAATGTGCTTGGACTTTTCATTATACACCTCACTATATGCTTTTGATAGCATAGCTTGACTTTCACAATGGATAAAAATCGGTTAGATTGGTTTAGGCCACAAAAGAATCTCATACACGAGATCCTTCAACCATTCCGCTTCTTTTGCCGCAGAAGCTAGAGCGATGAACTCATCTGTCATGGTAGAATTAGTAATATAGGTCTGTTCTTAGAACCCCAAGAAATAGCATTTCCACCAATTACGAAATCCCATGTTAAGATTGGAGATTGATGGTATCCCAAAAACCGAAAATTCATGACTGGAGAGATCGGTGCCCAATGATGGTGATTCTTGGGTTAGTTAACAATGTGGAGGCCTAAATATAGGACCTCTTGTGTGATGGTTTAGGTAAGGGGATGAAGCAAGGGGTTGAGATGTAGTCCAAACAATGTGAGGTAGAGAGTAAAAGTAATACTCTGTTGTAATGCCTTGTTTAAATCATGAAAATTATGTTGCTCCCCCTCTACAGATGTAGGCTTTGACTAAACTACGTAAATTTTGGTGTCTCAATATTTTCCCCCATTTCCTTTATTATGTTTGCTATTTTGACTTATGGTTCGGTGATTCGTTGGTGGTCCTAGAACTGATATTAGAGAAGGTATTAGTTGTTGTGAAATTCATAACATCTAGTATTAGAGCCCCTGGTGAAGCCTAAATTGAGAGAAATAGCTGTTTGAGCCCGAGGAAAGGACCGATGGCTGGATGGTACTATTCCGACAAAGAAAAATAATAAAAAAATATAAAATGTGCAGAGTGGTGCATGAACAGTGCATGACAACATGGGGGCGGCGTGTGTATCGTATTGGTAGCGTGTGAGTGGCCCCTGGTGGAGCATAGAAGCGCATTGGCAGCGCGTGAGTGAGCGTGGAGGTGAACAAAGAGAGAGGATGACTAGATCAGTGTACCTGGGTGATAGATTGTGGTCAGATCTACAGTGACTATTTGAATTAGGGTCGAAAAACAAATGCGATAGGTCGCGGCGGTGGAGTTCATGGTGGTGGTGGCGGTGGCTTGGTGAGATCTAGTTGTTTTGGAAGTATAAATTCGTTCGTGGTGCTCCAGAACAACGTTAGAGTTTAGATCTGGTGCTTGGTGGCTATGAACCACCTAGATCTGGTGTTTTTGGGCTCGATGGCGGAGACCCATGGTGTCGTCGGAAATCCGATCTCAGCATCAATGACCTAGAAGTCAAAGAGAACGACGTCGGTTGTTGGCATGGGGCTTCGAGCATGATGAAGTTTTCGCCTCTCAGGGTAGTCGGCTAGTCCGACGGTGTTACGACCCAACACTTAATCTTGGATCATAACTTGTAAACCCTAGTGAATTATAGAGAAAGAGGGAGGAAAGGAAGGGAATTAAGGGAGAAATTCAGAAATTGAAGAAGAGAGTAAGGGAGAAAGAGAGTGTGAGAGAGAGAAAGAGAGAGAGAGAGAGAATGAATTGTAAATTCTATTGAACATTCAAAAGTGTCTCGTACAATGGCAATACCTTCCTCATATAGGCTAAGGAAATAAGGGAAAAGGGATGAATAGCAAAATTAGGCCAAAAATTAGTAAAACCCAGAAAAAAAAAAAAAGCTAACACGCCAATTGCCAGCTAACGGCTACTTAAACGCGATTCCCACCAAAATGCCATTTAAAAGTTTGTTAAGAGTTCCAACTTCCAAATCCATTTTATTGGGAATTTTGGTAATTTAAGTTAATAATTCCAGCTGAAATTAACAAATTAGAATTAGGAATTAAGAGAATTAATAACTTATACCCTAGGTACATGATAGACTGTGATATCGTTGGTGGCTGCGAGGTTGATGGTGAAGGTGAAGACGATGACAGAGTGGGAGTGGAACTGCGGTGGCGGTTTCTCAATTGCAGGCATGATTGCCGATGGTGGGTCTCCGACGACGATAGTCGTTGGATGAGAGTGAAGAGAGAGTGGCGGAGATAGCCCCTATGGTGCTTCATGGTGGCCTAGTGTTGGAAGTTAATAAAAGAGTCGAAATCCAGTGGTGGCCTCGAGTGACGGTGGCTGTGCATAGGTCGGCGTCGTTGACTATGTTTGCCAATGAAGAAGAAGAAGCATTGAGAGAGAGAGATGAAAGTGACAAAAGTAAATCTCTGTAAAAATTGAATCGACGTGGTAATTCGTCCTATGAGGTTAGGTTAATTTTTTGGGTCTTGGGTCAAAGCTAAAGTTGACCAAAGTAAGAAGACCAAAAATTAAGCCTAAGGTTCTCTCTAATAATTGTTATTCTGTCCTGGAGTTTGATTTTATTTTTCTTGGGGTCATGGTTGTTAACGGGTTTAGGTTGGCTAGCTAATAAAGAGAAAAATTTTGGACAGGGTTAGAGAATTAAAATCACAGCTGGCACATGGTAATTACGTGTTGAGGTAGCATGGAGGACTATTGTAAAAATGCTGTTTGTGATCCTTATCAGTTTCCAAGTGGGAGATTGTTAAGGTTGGAGACTGATGGTATTCCAAAAACTGACAATTTATGACTTGAGTTATTGGTACCTAATGATGGTGACTCTTGAGCTGTCGAGAGTTATGAATGTAAAGGTCAATAAATAGGACCTCTTGTGCCATGGTTTAAGTAATTAAGGCGATAAAGCAAGACGTTGAAACATAGTCCAAACGGTGTGAGGTAGAGAGTGAGTGTAATATCATGTTGTAATACCTCAGTTTAAGTAGTGAAAATCATGTTGCTTCCCCTCCGTGGATGTAGACTTCAGTTGAACCAAGTAAATTCTAGTGTCTGAATATTTTCCCTAATTCCCTTTATTATGTTTGCCATTCAATTTATGGTTCGATGATTCGTGGGTGGTCATAGCAACTGATATCAGAGAAGGTATTAGTTGTTGTGAAATTCCTAACAACCCATCCACTTGTAGAAGTGTTATCCTCCATATTGGAGATCCAACTAGTATCCTAGTACCCTTCTAAAGTAAGAGGATATCCATTATAAGAAATACTGTAAGTATTCTTAAGATATTTCAGTACTCTTAGTACCCCAGGCCAATGTACCATGCTTGGATTGTTAGTGTCTCCAGTTAGCTTTCCAATAGCAAAGGCTATATTAGGCCTCGTACAAGTCATAGCATACATAAAATAACCTATGACTCTAGCATACCTCAATTGATCCATTGGATCATCATCATTAGGTACAAAATTCAATTTTCGATCCATCGGTGTGCAAGCAAGAGCATATTCAGTCATATCAAATTTATTCAACACTTTTTCAATATAATGAGATTAAGTCAAGAAAATTGTCTCACTATTCATTATTATTCTAATACCAAGAATTACTTCAGCCTCACCCATGTCTTTCTTAGCAAAGTTATTTGAGAGAAATTGTTTAGTGTCATTTACTTACTCCATATCAGTACCAAATATTAACATGTCATCGACATACAAACAAACAATAACTCCTTTATCATTTTCAAACTAGCTATAGACATATTTATCCCATTCATCAATCTTGAATCCATTGTTTAAAACAACTTGATCAAATTTTTGGTGCCACTGTTTAGGGGCTTGTTTTAGCCCAAACAAAGAACCTATGAGTTTACACACTTTCTTCTTTTGGCCTAGAACAACAAATCCTTTCAATTGTTCCTATACACCTCTTCTTCCAACTTACCATTTAAGAAAGAAGTTTTAACATCCATTTGGTGAATCTTTAATTTACAGATAGAGGCTAGAGCAATCAATACACTAATGGTCGATATTCTTGCCACCCGGGCATATATATTAAAGTCGTATATTACTTATTTTTGTGTAAACCCTTTAGCCACTAACCGGGCTTTGAACTTGTCAATAGTTCCATTGACCTTCATTTGCTTCTTGAAAATCTACTTACACCCTATGGGCTTATTCCCTAATGGAAAATCCCCAAGAATCCAAGTGTTGTTCCCCATTATGGAGTCCATTTCATCATCTATTGCCTCGTTCCAAAAGACGGCATCATGAGACCTTATAGCTTCATCAAATGTCATAGGATCCAGCTCTATGACACAACAATATGGAATTTGGCATTCCACATTGTCTCTAGTTGCTTCCACTAGAAACGTATAAAAGTCCAGTCCGAAACATTTTTCTTTCCTCGCTTTTTCACTTCTTCTAAGTTCTATAGCATTTTCAGGGATTTCCTCCCTCGCATCATGATTTTCATCATATGTCAAAGGTATGTCATTGTCAACCGAAATGTTTTCTTTCGTTCTACAAATTGAACTAAAATGTTTTTCATCAAAAATGACATCTCTTAATTCAATTATTGTATTAACATTTATGAACTCATTTGCTTCAATAACATAAAATCTATAACCCTTACCATGTTGTGCATGGCCGAAAAAATACATTCAATTCCTCTTTCACCTAATTTTTTTTCTTTTTAGGTTTAGGGACTTTAACAATTGCTCTACATTCCCAAACTTTGAAATAACTCAAGTTAGGAGCTATTTGTGCCAATGTTCATATTGTGTTATTTTACTTTTCTTATTAGGAACTCGAATCAAAATGTGATAAGCCGTAAGCATAGCCTCACCCTAAAAACCATCACTAAGATTGAAATATGATAACATGACATTAACCATCTCAGTTAAAGTTCGATTTTTCCTCTCAGCTATGCCATTTTGTTATCGCGTATAAGGTGCCGTGACCTCATGAATGATACCCGTGGTTTCAAAGTATTTAGGATTATAGTGCTCACCACCACGATTAGTACTTAAGCATTTTAGGAATGTTTCACAATGTAATTCGGATTCGGCCTTATATGCTTTAAATTTATCCACTGATTCATTTTTAAAATTAAAAAGAAATATGTAGTAATACCTTAAAACAATCATCAATAAAAGTGATAAAGTATCTCTTTCCTCCTAATGTTGGAGTACTTTTAAAGTCACATACATCAATATATATTAAATCGACTGGACTCGTATTCCTTTGTATTAAAGGAAATGGTAATCTTGATATTTTTGTTAGCATACAAGTTTTATATTTATCGTTAACTTTATTAAAGTGCGGAATTAAGACCAAATTAGACATATCATGCATTCTATGAAAATTAACATGTCCAAGTCTATTATACCAAAGATAAGAAAAATCAAGCATATACACGGAACTAACCATTTTACTCACATTAAGTTTAAACATTCCTTCATACAAATAGCATTTTCCCACAAAGGCACCACCCTGAGATAGGATGAATTTATCAACCTCAAAGACCAACTTAAAACCAAACATATTAAGACGGTTACCAGATACAATATACTTTTTAATGCTGATGCAAAACATACATCAGTTAAGGTAAGTGTTTTTCCTAATGTACAAAACCAAATCAAATTTTCCGTACCTTTAACTGGTATGCTTGCACCATCTTCCATAAACAAGACCGACCCATTAACTATGGGTTCAAAAGTTCTAAAGAATCCCCTATCTTTATAAACATGCTTTGTAGCCCCCAAGTCAACCCACCATGACTCATCATCTTGAATGATGGTGATCTCAGAAATCATCACAGCGAAATTATTTTTTGAATTATCATTGCGATTAACCAGCCCCTTGCCTCTCTTATTCTTGAGGCGGGTAACAGTCTTTTTTCATATGACCAAGCTTGTGACACTCACAACAAATAGGCTTGTGCCTCTTTTCTTCATATTTCTATCAGAAGTGTCTTGTTCGTTTTGGTTCTTTACTCGATTAGCCTTCTTCCATGACATTAATTTTTCTAATGTCACCAGGACGATCCTTAGTCTTATCTTGTAACATGTAACCTTCCTCAATACGGAGATAGTTAGCCAACTTCCCAATAGACAAGTCTTCCTTCTTATGTATATGTCCCTTTTTAATATCTTTCCATGAAGGTGGAAGTTTGTCTATCAAGAAGGAAACAATAATGGCATTGTCCATTTTCATGTTATGTTGCTTAAAGTGATTTAACATTCTTTTGATTGCATGAAATTTCTCCATAACAAAATGATTATCAACCATTTTATAATTATTGACTCACAAGAAATTTCTTTCTTGGAGCATCTTCCGCCGTGTACCTCGTTTCAAGAGAGTCCCACAATTCTTTGGCTGTAGTCATGTTGGAATAAGTATCAAAGAGGGCACCTGTCATACCATTACGGATATGACCCCTATAAATGTAGTCATCATTCTCCCATTTGAATCTCGTATGTTGCTCGGACAAGGTATCATCATTGAATGGTGGAGGGAGAATTGGTGTATTTAGGATATACTCCACATTCAAAGTAGTGATCAAGAAATGTATCTTTCTTTGCCAATGAAGGAAATTTGTTCCATCAAAACGGTCGAGTTTCACAAAGTTTGCAGTCATCTCTTGTAGAGAAGAAGCTATTTTCAAAACAGAAAATAAGTCTTAAGATTGTTGAACAATTTGTAGAAAACACACAATTTTGTTAGGGAAATATAAAACAGGTATCAATGACAGCCACCGGATTAAAGGAACCTAGCGAACCATTTTCCTTAAGAGTTATTTCTTTGATATCAAAAGAGTTTAAGGGATACAATGAAACCCAACAACAAAATGAGAGTAAGAGCATAGAGAGAGAAAGATGACCGACACTTTTTAAGAGAGAAAGAGAGAATGAATTGTTCTTAGTACTTTGCAAATGCCAATAGGGGGTTTGTATAGAAAATAATATGCCTCTTGTGAAGAGACACATCAATAAACATCATTAAACACATGTTAATTATCAAAATCATATGTTAGTTACCAAGGGATACATTCCTTCAAATTAATAAATTAATGTCTAAAATTTAGAAACTGATGCGCCAAAAATAATGGCCATAATTGGTCTGTGTGTCGACACAGAGTTTCCTAAAAGCGTTTCTGCATATTAAAGCCAAAATATATAACATGTAAACATTCGAAACACTTTATTGAATACCTCATTTTGAAAACACACGAACAATAAGTAACTTATCCATTAAATTTTTACCCTTTTGGAAAGAAAACCTTTTAGTATTTTATTTTATTTATTTTTAACTATGTGTTATGACTTTCTCCATGTCCAAAATACTTCCTTTTAACACAATAATTATTAACTTATTCCTTCCTTAATGTTTTAAAAGCTAAAGTGAGTTCAAATATGTTTGTCTAAGTTTATGAAATATGGAAGTTAGCAATAGCTATTCGATATTACTATAATTTATGATTCTTTGGAAATATGATTTGATTTATGTTTATGATGCAAACATGCTGCACATTTTTTTTCTAACTTTGACTTCTTATACTTTGCTTAGCGGCTTCTTCCCTATAATGATGAGGAAAGATATATTTAGGTATACAGTGGGAGCTATACAATCTCTTTTAGCAAAAACTGTTTGGAATGCTTTTTTGAACCCGAATTTAGTCGGGCACCTTTTCAAAATGATGAATTTTGAGCTCCGAGACCCTGCTCACGCGGGAGCCCTTGTGGCACTGGGCCTGTCTTTGTTGTTATTGTTGTATACACAACCACAATCTAAGGTTGTATATCTTATGTGTTCATTTACAGTATGCTTATTCGAGTATTCCATGCCCCCCACCCCATATCTAGCTATTATTAGGAACTTTTTTTTCCAGCAATTTATAGAAGAATGAATCAGGGAAATGCTCACCATAAAGCTTTCCTTCATAAGTTCTAGTGTGTCTTACTTTTAGTTTTGATATTACATCATTTTTGTACTAAAGTACGCTTGACTCTTATTTTTTTATTGGCAAATTTGTTACTTGTTAGGCTTTATACTTCCCACATTGTTTAATAATTCCAGACATGGCATAGTGGGTCTAGTTAAGAAGTGCAAGAAATTTAGGTAAAACATTGTTCACGTTACAACACGCTTTGAAGACTTTATCTCATATTCTATTACTTCAATAGGATCATTATGTAAGACTATGTTTTAGTTGTAAGTTCTAGCATTTTGACTTGGTACATTTTGGATTTGTGGTTGTGTTCCTCCTACTAGAAAATATATTATCTATTTTTGATCATATTATGAAGCATCTTTAAGATTTCACCGATGGCTATCATTAGTTTTCTCTTTTGACTTATAAGTAACTAAGCCATTATTTGCTTAGTGTCACGGTCCTGTTGTGGACCATGACACGGTGCGTTTGTGTGAGCCTTTGTGTCTAGTGCGCGCACCCTAGCATCGGGGTGCGCGACCCAGTGTCGTGCGCTGGGTGCAAGCCAGCGCCGGTGTGCATCTCAACGCGAGCGTATGGGAGCCCGTGTATGAGGGCATGTCGCGCGCTAAATGCAAGCAGTGACACGGGCTGTGTCGCAAGTCACGTCCCGGTTGCTGAAGTTCCCCTGTTACGTAAGACAAAGGTCGTTGAAGTTGGGTTTGGGGGCATCAAGTGCCCTGACCCCGAATAGTGGTGCTAAATGGATGCCCCGGTAATGGGTGCTGGCCTCAGTGCAGCTATGAGGGCGGCATGAGGTCTCCACGTGAGTAGGACACTCCGTGGACACTGTGGTGGGCCCAAGGCCGACAGTGCGCGTAATTCGTCCAAGGAAGGCTTGGTCCCTCGTCTTTGCTGTGCGACGCAATGTCAAAGCACTCCAGCTTGTAGGATTCAACCTTCAATCGGCAAGAGCACTCGTAGTGTTCGAGCCCTCTTGTGAGCGGCGGTGTGCACCAGCCCCGTTTACCGGTCTCATGGCTTGATGGCACGGAGTTGGCAACATCGTGTCTAAGGGTAAGGTAGGGGCCGTTGGTCATATGTCGACGGGCACCCAGGTTCGACGTTGGCTATGAGATGGTTGCCCACTCGGGTGAGTGGCGTGCTACTTGGGCGGGATCATATGAGCTCCCCATAAGGACAGCGGCCTCGAACACGAGGCGCGCCTAAGGGACGTTGGGGCCCTTGGGTGTTGCTCTGGAGTAGGACTATGTCAGTCTGCTCTTAAGAGTGAGCCGACACTGTGAAGGACTTGTGGCATTGAGAGTGACCCGAGTAGTTGAGACGCAGGATTGAGACTCAAAGGGGTGCCAGTGAGGTCCGACATAGTGATGGTGTCCGGCCGGTATGTCGGCCCACCTAGCAGGGACCCTAGAAGTTGAGATGCATTGTCGAAATAGAAGGGTCATCGGTGGGGCACGACCTAAGGAAAAGAGGGCGGCCGAGGTGCCGGCCCTTGAGTAGGTGCATGGGTGCGCAAAGAGCTTCATGGACCGATGGGGATGACAAGACATTGGGGCGTTGGTATGCGTCTAAGTGTTGTGTTGGCAAGGTAACCTATTGATGGGTCACGCTCCAGGGTTTGAGGCCTTGAAGTTTCATTGGTCATCCGTATGCCACTAAGTGGGGTTTGCTTTTGGGATCATGAGACTTGAGTGAATCTGTGACACATGGTGGGACTCTCGGGTAGAGAGGGGTTGTGCTTGTCAAGTCATGTGCATCGCAAGAAAGAAAAAATATGTCATGAGGGGTGAAAGAGCCCCTCTCAGGGTAAGGCTGGCCTTGGCTCAGTAGAGTCTTGGCGCCGCACGGTCCTTTGTTCCTCTCAGCAAATTGGGACTGTGACACTTGGCATCCCATTGATAGCGTTGGAATAAAACTCAATTTTAGCAGGTGCATGAAGTCATATCAAGTAATATTGTGTGAGTAGAGTATCATTTTCATGAGGATTGTTTTATCAAATGACGACTGAATAGTGTTAATACTATTTGATTTTGGGATTTTTAGTATAAAACTAATGAAACTAAAATAACGAAAATAATGTTTTAAAAGGGGATAGGTAGGATGAAGGACCAATGCATCTGTTGCGTTGCTTCTTAGCCAATATCAAAATCAAATCTTAGCTTTCAGCTCAAATGGATTTTTTTATAGCTACAACTCCAAACTGTCAAAGCCTCTACTTGCTTTGTCCACTTTGAGCTGCATTTTCTAGCTTTTCATTATTAATTTCAATTCAAGAATAGAGGATATTCAGCATTAAGAAAGTTTATTAGCTTTTATGTATTTGTCTTTTTACCACCGGTTCACATGTAATTATGAGGCTAGTTTTATCTTTCTACCTTTGTGGTTGAGCTTGTATGCATTCATTCATACAATTCAAGTATTTATACTTCTCCACATGGTATCAGAGCCTCTCTAAGAGTCTCATCTCTCTCTCTTCTTTTTATTTTTTGTTTCTTCTTTCGCTCTAATTTATAGTTCTCGGTTTGATTTATACTTCTACTTCATTCTCAATAATTTATTTATTATGGCAGCAAATAACCCTAACCCAAACTCTAACCCTCCCTCCCTAATACCCCTAGAGTCCACCATAAGACCACCACCGCGTCGCCCATTGGCGGGAACCCAGCTCCTCCCATGCTGGTGGTTCAGTCGGTCCCTGGACGATGGCTTTCACCTTGAGTATGTCAAATTTCCCCCATATTAGTTCCATAGCCTCGGGACTATTCCTCAATGGTCTAACGGATGCCAGTGTCGCAATCTTCGGGACTTCATTAGCCCCCATGAGGCCACATGTATCTCAAATTCTTGGCTCGGGCATCACCACTTCTCACCCCGAGTTCCTCCTACCGTCGGCATCTCTCACCTCTGGTGGCCCAATTTCGTCCACCATTGGACTCCTCAGTGCACCTCGTGTCAGCCTCCCTGGTGCCACGGCTACCTTTGCCGGGCTCTGCGGTGTCATGCCGGTGCTCGACACCTATAGCCTAGGTGGACTGCAAGCCCAAACCCATGGCTGCGGCGGCGGCGGCGCTCCCCCCCCCCAAAAAAAAAAATCACTATAATCGTAATTTTTACCAAACTACAAAAACTCCTTTACTCCTTCCCCTATTAAACTAGAAAATACTACTGACTATCCTGCCTGGAGGGAATAATTTTACATGTTTTTGGTATCACTTCAATTAATGGGTTATATTGATAGTACTTAACCCTGTTTCCCCGCTTTACTCACAAACTATTATGGAACCTCTTTTCCAAAGCCCGAGCACGTCAATTGGGTTATAACAGACTAGAGCCTTCGCTCTTGTATCACTGCCATCTTATCTCGATCCCTCCTAAATGACAATGTTGGACACCCCACCTCTAAAGTGGGATGCCCTTGTCAATCGATTATGAGACCACTCGTTAGCCAAGGAATTTGATCTAAGAACTCAAATCGTTAATCCACACAAAGATGAAAAACAATGAAACCTATCTCTTTGAGTTAAAATCCATTACCGATGACTTAGCTACCATAAACTCCTCGATCTCAAATAGATAACTAGTAGACTATGCCTTCTATGGGCTACCAATTGAATACGCTGCTTTTGCTACTCTGGCATGAAACACTTTCCCCATCCCCAGTTTCGACGCACTTAAAAAGGCTTACTCAACTAAGAGAGCGCCCAATCCCCATATCAAGGGCATTCTGCCATGGTTGCTAAAAGTGCAAGTACTCTAGGATCCAACCCTAGTTGGGGGGGACGCGGCCAAGGTGACAAAGGATGCCATAATGGTCGTCGTAGTGGTCGAGAGGGCCGCTTTACGGAACAACATCAATAGCAACAATCGAGACCTAGTGCACTTGCACCCATGGTGCACTGGCAACACTCCTTTTGGCCCTTAGGTTACACATAAGTTCATGTTCATGGAATCCTCGTGTCCGGTCCTCAACACTGCCATATATGCTACTAAATTGGTCATGGTGTTGTCTCACGTCCCAACCATTTTGACCAAGCGGCTTTTCCCAATCCCTTACATTCTCTTGCTGAGCGATTCATGAGATTACAGCTGGTACCCCAACTTCCGACCATCCAATCACATGACCCGCAACTCAGGTATGCTACAGACTTGTCTTCCCTACTACTGTCTAAAACATGTTTTGGTTGGGGGACAGGGCTCTAGTACCTATAATGCATGTAGGTTCCTCACAAATTTAAACAAAACAATGTCACTTCAATTTACCAATAGCCTTTTGGTATTTAAACTCACCCACAATCTTTTATCTATCAAAAGACTCTATCAAGAAAATGGTTCTGTTGTTGAGTTTCACTCACTTATTTTCTGTAAAGGACAGGGCTACAGGGACCCCACTGCCTCGAATTGACAGTAATGGACCACCATATAATTTCTCACCTCACTCCATTGGACTCATGGCCCGCACTCAACTTGGTGATCTGTGGCATCGTCGGTTAGGGCACTAAGGACAACCCATTTTAGACATCTTATGTACTCACAAACTCATTCATTGTTCTCTTTTTGCAGAATTGTTTCAATCATGTAGCTTGGGCAAGTCCCCTCAGTCACCTTCTTCACGTGCATTACATTTGTTTGATTATCCTTTATATTTAATTCACTCTGACATATGGAAATCCCGTGTTATATTAATTCTTGTCATAATTATTATGTCACTCTCATTTATGATATTACCCGTTGTACTTGGCTTTACCTAATTCAATATAAGCTTAAAAATTTTGAAATCTTTGTCACATTCAAAACCCTCATTGAAAACCAGTTTTCTAAAAAAAAAAAAAAAAAAAGGATTTTCCAAAGTGACGGTGGACATGAATTCAATCACAAACGCATGAACTCGTTATGCCGTCAACATGGAATTCATTTCCGTCTTTCATTTCCTAATACCACATAACAAATGGGTGGTGGAATGAAAGCACCAACACACTATTAAAATGGCGCGGATGCTTTTAATCCGATCTCATTTAAGCCTTTTTCCTTTTGGGTGTGATGCAGCTTGTACTACCTGTTTTACGATAAATCGTCTCCTTGCCCCTGTTCTCAAAAAGCACATTCCCGTTTGAAAAACTCTTTCAAAAATTTCCCGATTACTCAAGTGTTTTTGTCTTGGGTGTGCATGCTATCCTAACATCATACCCCGTGTCGCTCAAAAACAGGCTCCGAAGTCCATACCGTGCACCTTCATAGGATATGCAGCATGTTATAAAGGTTATCAATGTTTTGACCCCCAAATGGACGAAGTCTATATCAATTACTGTGTTCAGTTTATATGTCTAGTTTTCCCTACCCCTAACTCATCAATCCAACTCAGGCCACTCAGCCCGGTATCACCGCAACCATTGTCGACATCCCCTTCCCCTACCCCTTGTGTTAATGCCGACCACCAACATTGCACCACCTTTGTGTGGCTACCCCACACTAGCCCGCTCCCTAGCTCCACTACCGCTTCTCCCTCCCCGGTCCACACCAGTGCCCCCAGTCCCTATGTCAACAATAGCCCAGTAGCAACCTCCCTTTGCTCTCGGTTGCCATCGGTCAACATCGACTGACCCACGGGACCTCCCTCACTCGACAAGCCAACAACAAAAATAGCAAACACCCCCCCCCCCACCGCGCATAACCACAACCACCACAAACATGGTGGCCCCACCCCCCAGCTTCCACCACTGATGTGCCGCTAGCTCCCTAAGCCTTAATATAGGAATCCACATTTTACTCTCAGAAAGTTAAAAACCCAAAGTGGCAAGAAGCCATGATGGATGAATTCAACGTTCTAATTCAAAATAATACTTAGGATCTTGATCCCCCTGGCCCAACTAAAAACATTGTAGGTAGCACTCGAAAATAAACGAGTTAAGTATAAAGTGGATGGGTCCAAAGACTACATCAAGGCTCGCATTGTGGCCCATGACTTCTACTAATGTAAAGGCATTGACTTCAAGGAAATCTTCAACCTTTGTCGCCAAACTCTACACCATTCACTTTATCCTCACAATGCAATTACCAATGTCAAGCCTATCAGACAATTGGATGTCAAAAATACAATCCCACAAGACCATCTTAAGGAAGAAGTAAATATGTGGCAATCTAAAGGCTTTATACACCCCAAATTTCCGAACCATGTGTTTGCTATATTTGTTCGTTATTTAGTGTGATGTTGTCACCGTACATATAAATGTAAATAAACATGCAAAAAGGACTAGGGTGGAGACTTTTTAGATATTTTTTCATGGATTTTTGTTTTTATATATTTTTTGACAAAAAATTAAAGGGATGGACCTAACTCAAGTGGAAGTTACAGTGACAGAGCAGGGTCCACATACACCTTTTGTCGTACACTTAAAAGTTAGGAACTAGGGTGGAGACAAGCCGAAGAGCTCAGTAGTCCACTTACAAGCCCAATTCTATGAATTTTGGGCCTGGCACCCCTGACGTATATTAAATCGAATGATTTAGGGTTTGACAAGATTTGGATGGAGCAAACCATATTTCAATCACTAAATTAGGACCAACGCAATCAAGGTCATGCCTTAGCCGTCAAAGTCCTAAACAATGGCACAAATTTAAGTTCACCTGACTTATTAAGCAATGAAAATAAAGATTAAAACCAACGCAACCGAGGTCAAGCCTTGGCTGCAAAAGCCTTAAACTAAAGCCTCAATTCTTAACTTGTCGATTTTGGGAACATATTTAATTACAGCGTTCATACCTGAAGCCCGAAGCACTATATTACTGAAGAAGCAAGTACAGCTAGATCTACGCTAAGCTAGACTATGTTAAGTTACTCTACTCCTAGGTAAAAAGCACAATTGCGCTATAAAGAAAATTTGAAGAAGTTTTTCATCAGCGTGTGTACTGATTTGGACTACAACAGAGTCACTTATTTATAGAACAACTAAATAATGGCTGCCCCCTATTTTCGTGGCACTTTTTTTTCCACTTCAGGCCACCGAGCTCCTTAAGCTCATGAATGGTCAATGAACGTGCCCTTGATTTGGTGCTCGAGCGTATTCCTTAAAGCCCACGTTCACATTTTGAGTTGAAGTCTCTTCTGGATGCTTCACATTCTCCTGGATTAAGCTTGGTGCTCGCGCATCTGAAATTGGGCTCCAAGTAATTATCTCGAGCTTGGAAACCACATGTCCTGCAACCTTCTTAGCAGTCCCTTAAGCTTGAGCTCCCTTGACCCTTCAACCATCTTGAGCCTCGAGTGTCTAATACCCTTGTTAGGGTGATAAACTTCTCAAGATGCTGGGCTCGAGATGCCATTATCTTAGTACCTAGAGGTTTGACTTTCCTCGAGGAGGACCTCACATGATAAGCAAGTGGCACTTTGCCCAAAATAGCGTCCTCGAAATTAGGGTGTAAACACCATGTCTGCAAACTCTGTATAACACTATATGACCTCAAGCAGGCTCCTCAAGTGTGGACTCACTGCTTTCTATTCAACAAATCAAATGACATCATTTTCCTCCTCATTTACATAGATGATATTATCTTTAATGGCTCTAATCCTACCTCCCTTGATGCCCTCATTCAAAAACTGGCAACCTAATTTGCTATGAGATACCTCGGTCCTTTGCATTACTTCCTAGTTATCGAATCCAAACAAACCAAACAAGGACTTTTCCTCTTATAACATAAGTACACCATTGACCTCCTCAGAAAACATCACATGCATAATGCCGAACCAATCAAAACCTCGCTCCCGGCCCACGCCTGTCTACCACTAAAGGACAATGATTTAGTTCCTGACCCAACTGAGTCTCGGAGTGTTGTTGGAGCCCTCCAATACCTCACTATGACACGTCCCAGTATATGTTATGTTCTTAATCTTGTCTCTCAGTTTATGCATGGCCCTGGGTGATGTAGACAACTTGCTAATTAAAACACAACTTAATTTTTATTTGATCAAAACTCGACACTAATGAATTACAAAGCTCTATTTATAGAAAGCTAAGCCCTAAAATAACATTACATAAGATAAATCTTAAATCTAATAGAAAACTATTACGATAAATCCTAAATCTAATAGAAAACTAGTCTCCTAAATATAAGATAAGATAAAAACGTAAATTAAATAAAATTATGCTGCATCATCAAGATTAGTCATTGGTAGGTCGTGAAGTGTATCCTCAAGTATCTCAAAAAGCAACCCTTCCATGGACTAACCATCAGTTCCGGATCCTTCACCTCTGTAGTAGTCAATGTTGATGCTGACTAAGGTGGACGTATCGGCACTTGACGCTCAACTATCGGCTATGCTTTGCTCCTTAGACCCATCTCATCTCCTAGCATGTGAAGAAACAAGGCATAGTTCCAAGTCCTTTGCCAATTTTAAATACCTTGTCATTGCTCAACTACAATGGAAGCTGATTGGGTGCGTTACCTCATTGTGGGACATTAGTCTTCGCCACTCAGGTCCATCATCATATATTGTGGTAATGTCTCTCCCTCCTACCTTGTTGTTGTTGGGAAAATATATGAATTTGTTGGAAAATAAACTCTGATGCCGACTATTGGGTTCACAGTTCTCAACTATGGTTACAACAATAGGCACCTATTAGAGCACTTAGAGTAGGAGACTCTTCTCTATACCTAAGCCCCCGGTCGGACAGTCATGCTTCGTGACACCTCACGTGTGAGAGTTTCCGGGAATAGGTTTATCTCTATAAACCTTTTGCCCTAATACCGGTTGTTGGGATGAATTTCAAAAATTTTCCCTAAAGTTTATAAAGTTAACGCAGCGGAACGGGTTGAGAATTCATAACTCTAAACCTAGGGTTGATTTAGAATTCCTAATTTTAAATCTACTGACTTAAATTCATAATTTAAATCAACAGATCTAAATTCTTAATTTAGATCTGCAGACCTTTTACTCTAATACATTCATAACAATACATAAACTTGTATAGGCACAATAATGAATACTATAAATAAATAGAAAAGCGAAAAAGAATAAAGAAAGAAGAACATACTTGGAATTGCTCCAATAATAAAGAAAACCAAGAAAATCAAAACCCCGCGATCTTCTACGCAATGACCTCGAACTTCCCGGAGGGTGGGCTCCGAAAAATATTAAACTGAGGAAAGAAAATTTTCAACGGAATTTTTTCTCTCCAATTAGGTCTCTGAAACAATTTCACAAACCCTAAAGAAATATTTCAACTTGAATGCCAAACCTCGGAATAAGCACCTCTGTTTATAGTAATATACTGGAGCGAAAAAAATCAAAAATTTCGATGTGGGAACCACCCAATTAAAATAAAAACGTAGCATATCGTTTAAATAAGCAATCAAAATGCTGCGTTTCATTGACCCAAAATGCGTCTATTTTAATTTAAACTACGTGACACGTGGCGTCTTCCCATTGGTCCTCGCCCATGCACGCGGATAGCTAGGGCACTGACCCAGCGGGCAGTTCGTCGGATCCAGAGCACACGGATCACCACTGTTTATAAACACGATTTTTTTTTTTTTGGCTTTGTTTTCCACATGTAAAAATTCATCTTATGAATTTTAATTTTCAAAATTATTTTATAATTTATAATTTTGATTCATCTCATGAATAGTATTTGGTAAAATTAATTTACCCATCTTATGGATAAATAATTCATCTTATGAATTCTTTAATATATTTTCAATGGCAATAAAATACAGAGGCTTACACAGGGATAATTTAAATCTAGCTCCAAATGGGTTAAATTAAACCATCTCATGATATTAATTTAATTACCATTTAATGAGACTTAATTCCAATAAATAAATCTCACTGCACTCCAGACTTAAATTATTTATTTGATACTCCCTAATAGACTGTATTGATGACAACAACCTTTCCACTAGATGTCCATAACAAAGGATAAATATAACCACTACCATTATCCTTCTCATAGCTTCTCCATTAGATACCGACTCGCCCCTCACTGAATAATTTATTTATACTTGAACATATTCACAATATAAATTCCAAATATCAAATACTTAGAATACTTTGGCCAAAGTTTCCAAACTATTCAAATATTTGCGAATCAACTAAGGGGACATCTGTATCTCATAAAAGACTGTAGATTCCCTATTGAACACCTGATCCTTGTCACACTTCACGCCGCTACCCAGTGTACTTGGGATTTCACTCATTTGTTTAGACCTTACTTATAGTATACCAAAGTAACTAACGCTCCATGCACAAGTTCAAAATACCCCCAGGATTTAGAGTCGTCGTTCAAACAGTACAACGTGAATCACTCATCTCCGATATTAGTCTAGAAATAAGTAACCCACATGGTCCAACTCAGTGTGTCAATCTTATTAAACACACTAACCTAACACTTTTGGATCTCCATCCACATGACCAAGACAAGTCATCTAAAGTGTCACATTATAGTCTTAACATACAAGTGGTCCAAACTAGTCTTCGACTACGAGTCTTTTAAACAACAATCCATACCATTTGTTCGAAGTCTATCTGTGGCTTATTCTCATAAACCACTTAGAACAAACATGTAAATTGTAGTCTGAGGACTACACTCATCTCATGGATGTCTCCCAAAAGAAAATCACATGTAGTATAAACGCTCACATACACAAAATAAAATAGGAAACGTCTGGAACTTCAATTTTATTTATTAATTAAAATAATATATCTAGAATAAATCTGGATTTCAGGACACTATTCCTAACAATTTTCAACTTGTCCTAAATCTAATTTATGACAAAGTCTATACTCACCCTTTTTAAGTTTGAACCAAAGATCTACTGAGCCTAACCTTTGGTGAGCTCAATTACTCTATTGTGAAGTCAGTAATACAATACTGCTTGACATTCTTCTCACTAATGGCTCCCACTCCAAGGTTAAAGACATGGTTTGATGTTGAACGTCTATCATTTTAATCTGACTGGAAGTCTTAAATCAATATAGCCAACTAGAACTAGCTCGTCACTTTGAAAGATTAGCATATGATCTCTAGTTCTTCTCAAGAACTAGAGAAAACTCTTTACTGCCACCTAGTCCAATGGACCCAGGTTAGACCAACACTTGCTTTCTATATCATAGCATAGCAGACATCAAGTCTCGTGCATAACATAGCATACCTGAGGCTCCCACTGCGAAAGCATATGGGATATTCCTCAATTGCTTCTCTTCTTGAGGTGTCCTAGAACACTACTCAAAAAAAAAAAAAAAAAAAAAATAGAGAGGGACTCCATGCTATGCCTTGACAACGTCTTGTCAATATAAGTGGTTAGGGAAAGGCCCAACATCCTACTTTCACGACCTCGCAGAAGCTTAATCCTAAGAGTAGAGCTGGCTTCTCCTATGTCTTTCATATTGAGCTATCATGACAACCAAGTGTTTACAGCTAATGACACCCGTACATCATTCTCAATGAGTAGTCTATTGGTGGCATACAATACTAAGAAAGTCACTACTTTCTTTTAATGTCATTTGTATACGCATGGTTCGTTTAACCAATTACTCAAGACTTTATGACTTAACTGCTTCATGGTTGCTAAAAGGATCAAATTTAATGCCACGGTCAACCACTAAGGCTCCTGCTATGAACCTGTCAGGTGTCCAGACAATCCTCCCACCACACCTAAGCTTTCGTGTACCTAAAACATTATCGTTCCTATTAGTATGTGCATCTAATGCTTCCACTATGACTTAAGTTGTGTCTAGCTGTTCAGAATTATTGTCATTTCCCTTTTAACACTATTTTGTTTTACTTTTGTAGTTTATTTGCAAAATTCTTCTCTAAGTATTTTGCATTATATTTACAAAAAATCTTTTAAATTAAAAAATTGTAAAAAAAAACCGTCCTCGTTCCCTTTATTTGCAACACCATTCTGCTGCGATATAACTTGAGCAGAAAGCTGAGATCTTATCTCATTTTGCAGTTTGGAAGTCCAGAAATTCACCCGAAAAATATTCTTCACCTCAATTTGATCAAAGTGACTTAACTTGTTTACCTAATAGCTTTTAAAATTCAGCTTTGTACTCTTTGAACTTTTCAAAAGTGTCCGACTAATGTCTAATTAGGTAAACATATACGTATCTTGAGTAATCATCACTAAACATGAATAAGTACTCATACCCACCTCTTGCCTGAACATGTATTGATCCACATACATCTATGTGAACCAGCTCAAGCAAGCCACTAACCTTGTTGCCTTTACTCTTAAAGACAGACTTGGTCCTCTTCTTTCTATGCAGGATTTGCAGACTGGTAATGACCTCAAGTCCAAAGCCTCTATCAGTCTATCTTTTACTAGTCTTTGGGTCTTGTTCGAATTAATGTGACCTAAACATTGGTGCCTTGTATAGGCATTATCACATTCAGGATGTTTTCTTTTAGAAGATTGAACAAATGAACTTACGTTAGATTTATTTAAATAATTACCATATTTTTGATAAGAAAATATCATGAATTAACAATTTATTCATGTACATGTGCAAATAAACAATTTATTTCTCATATTAAAATTTTTATTATCAAAATCAACCGAATAACAATTATTCACTAACTGAAATACAAAAATCAAATTCCTGTACAGTGAAAGTTTAAATAATCAATCTTTTAAAACAAAACTCTATCACTAAAGTCTAAGCGAACATCTCATACACTTAAGACCACTATTATTGTACAGTCCCTGACCATCAGGTATAACACCCATCGTGTAGCCTTTAGCCTAGCCTGAGCTCCTGTAACATATTACAGATAAGGCCAGTTGAACTTGAGTCCACCCACCAGGAACCTGGTGGACTCTCAACTGTGCATGACTCAACTAAGTGAGATATCAACATACCTTCACTAGATGGCTTAACAATCTTTGCAGGAAGAGTAGCTATATACTTAGTGTAGTTTCTCCTCCAGTGGCCTAGTTTTCTTGTAAAAGAAGCACTTTTCTTTTGCTGACTTCCTTATGGACTTGGTTGCAACAATAGCAACCTTACCCTTTCCTTTCTTTCTAGTAGGTCTCTTGTGAGTAATAACTAAGTTTAACTTATTTTTCAAGACAAAGTAATTTGATTCAGTGAGTACATTATGTATTCGAAATCAAGTGAAGTTTTCCAGGCATATCCATATACAAAAATACTGTAAATGCAAACATACGTGTAATTGTCTAACAAGATTCATGTATAATGCAGTGACATATATTCTTTCAATTTAGCATACACAATAAGTCAGATATCCACCAAACTATACTATCATGCACACAATGATGACACAAACACACCACTCCTTACTCCTCGGCAGCGGGGTTGCACGAAGCTAGCTCAGGTGAGAACTATTCTCAATTAACCTGTTTTCTTGTAACTCTTACTAAACATGATTAACTCACCATTTTACTTTAGTCTCTAATCTGACACAACAAAGCCCCTCGGGGAGGCTAATGCATCACGCTAGTTAAGTGTAAACCATTACCTAAACCTCCATACAAATACACGAAATACTCCACGGCAGCGTAGTCGCATCGGTTCTTTGCACTTTGGTTTATCCTAAAGAAGTCTAACCCTGTAATCTGCAAACCGACATCCTCCGCAGGGAGGTCTATCGATTTACTATACTGCTAGACCAGTAATGGAGACCGTGAGGTTACAACAATTGAAATCGCTCCCACTAGAATTTTATAACCAGTGATTTTTAATTAACTTGCATTTACAACCTGAATTGTCTCATAATTCTCTTTAGAATCTTATTCTAAAATTAACCAAAACTAAATAATTAATTGATTTAAAATACTACCGTTTTACAATATAGATTATCTCATAATCTTACATTAGAATCTCATTCTAAAATTCAATCAATAAATTAATTAATTAATTTTAATTAAAATAATATCAACATTTAATTTAGATTATCACATAATCTACTTTTAAAATTCTGATTCAAAAATTAAATAAAAAATAATTTTATTAAAAAACCAATAGCGATTTGTGCTAAGACTGTCCCATAGTCTATTTCAGAATCTTATTCTAAAAAATAAACAAAATTTAGACTATCTTATAGTCTATTCGTTAGACTATCATGTAGTCTATTTTAGAATCTTATTCTAAAATAATATCAAATAACTTTTATTTAAAATAACACTAATTTATAACTTAAATTGTCTCATAATTTAATTTAGAATCTCATTCTAAACGAAAATTAATTAATAAAATAATTAATTTATAATTATTATGTAAATCAGTACTGATGTCTACACATCTCAAAAAATAAATTTTTTTTTTTATTTTTGATTGCTGACGTCAGCGATGATGTGCTAACAAAATTTTTTTTTTTTGAATTTTAAATTAAAATAATTGATTTTAAATAAATTGAATCTAATCTCATTAGATCAATTTTATCTGATTTCGTAAAATAATTGAATCTAATCTCATTAAACCAATTTTATCCATTAGTAAAAATATTTGAATCTAATCTTATTAAATCAATTTTGTCCAATTTCGTAAGTCATGACAGATAACGTACAATCTCATTATACGAACAACATAATCGCAAATTTATGGGTTGTCCTGAATTAAGGATTAATTTATTAACGATTTAAACAATTTAAATTGTTACTATAAACAACCTAGTTAACTATTGAATCTTTTAGCCAATTTAAATCGATACTTTAAATAACCTAGCTAACTATTAACTCTTTTAACCAATTTAAACATTTTAAATAGATACTTTAAAATATTCTAATTAACAATTAACTACTTTAATGATTTAAACAATTTAAATCACTAATTCAAACAATCATCTGAATTAACTGGTAATTCTTTATTGATTTAAATAATTTAAATCAAACCGTCAAATTAAACTAACTTTTCTTCTTAATAAAATCTCTATTTTATTAAATTGTCAATCTATTTATTTTAATCTTATTATAGCTATTTATGTATATTATGAATGTAATAAGAGGCTGGCTCTGATACCAATTGTTGGAAAAAGATATGAATTTTGTTGAAAAATAAACTCTGATGCCGACTTTTGGGTTCACAGTTCTCAACTATGGTCACAACAATAGGCACTTATTAGAGCATTTAGAGTAGGAGACTCTTCTCTTTACCTAAGCCCCCAGTTGGAGTGTCATGCTTCGTGACATCTCATGTGCGAGAGTTCCCGGGAATAGATTTATCTTTATAAACCTTTTGCCCTAATACCGATTGTTGGGATGAATTTCAAAAATTCTCCCTAAAGTTTATAAAATTAACGCAGCGGAACAGGTTTAGAGTTCATAACTCTAAACCTAGGGTTGATTTAAAATTCTTAATTTTAAATCTACTGACTTAAATTCATAATTTAAATCAACAAATCTAAATTCTTAATTTAAATCTACAAGCCTTTTACTCTAATACATTCATAACAATACATAAATTTGTACAGGCATAATAACGGATACTATAAATAAATAGAAACTCGAAAAAGAATAAAGAAAGAAGAACATACCTAGAATTGCTCCAACAATAAAGAAAACCAAGAAAATCGAGACCCTGCGATCTTCTACGCAATGACCTCAAACTGCCTGGAGCGTGGGCTCCGAAAAATATTAAACTGAGGAAAAAAAATTTTCAACAGAAATTTTCTCTCCAATTAGGCATCTGAAACAATTTCTGAAACCCTAAAGAAATATTTCAACTTGAATGCCCAATCTCGGAATAAGCGCCTCTATTTATAGGAATATACCGGAGCGAAAAAAAATCTAATTTTTCGATGTGGGAACCACCCAGTTAAAATCAAAACGCAGCGTATCGTTTAAATAAGCAATCAAAATGCTGCATTTCATTGACCCAAAATGCGTCTGTTTTAATTTAAATTGCGTGACACGTGGCGGCTTCCCATTGGTCTGCGCCCATGCACGCGGATAGCTAGGGCACTGACCCAGCGTGTGACACGTGTTGCGCTCTGGTTTGTCGGATCCGGGGCGCATGGATCGCCACTGTTTATAAACATGATTTTTTTTTTGCTTTGTTTCCACATGTAAAAATTCATCTTATGAGTTTTATTTATTAAAATTATTTTATAATTTTTAATTTTTATTCATCTCATGAATAATGTTTGCCAAAATTAATTTACCCATCTTATTGATAAATAATTCATCTCATGAATTTTTTAATATTTTTCTAATGGCAATAAAATACAGAAGCTTGTGCAGGAACCTCAGGGACAATTTAAATCTAGCTCCAAATGGGTTAAATTAAACCATCTCATGATATTAATTTATTTATCATTTAATGAGACTTAATTCCACTAGAATAATCTCACTGCACTCTAGACTTAAATTATTTATTCGATATCTCCCTAATAGACTATATTGATGATAACAACCCCTCCACTAGATGTCCAGGACAAAGGATAAATATAACCACTACCATTATCCTTCTCACAGCTTCTCCATTAGTTACCGACTCGCCCCTCACTGAATAATTCATTTATACTTGAACATATTCACAGTATAAATTCCAAATGTCAAACACTTAGAATACTTTGGCCAAAGTTTCCAAACTATTTAAATATTTGCGAATCAACTAAGGGGACATCTGTATCTCATAAAAGACTGTAGATTCCCTATTGAACACCTGATCCTTGTCACACTTCACGCCGCTACCCAGTGTACGTGGGATTTCGCTCATTCTTTTAGACCTTACTTATAGTATACCAAAGTAACTAACACTCCATGCACAAGTTCAAAATACCCCCAGGATTTAGAGTCGTCGTTCAAACAGTACAACGTGAATCACTCATCTCCGATAGTAGTCTAGAAATAAGTAATCCACATGGTCCAACTCAGTGTGTCAATCTTATTAAACACACTAACCTAACACTTTTGGATCTCCATCCACATGACCAAGACAAGCCATCTAAAGTGTCACGTTATAGTCTTAACATGCAAGTGGTCCAAACTTGTCTTCGACTACGAGTCTTTCAAACAACAATCCATACCATTTGTTCGAAGTCTATCTGTGGCTTAGTCTCATAAACCACTTAGAACAAACATGTAAATTGGAGTCTGAGGATTACACCCATCTCATGGATGTCTCCCAAAAGAAAATCACATGCAGTATAAATGCTCACATACACAAAATTAACTAGGAAACGACTGGAACTTCAATTTTATTTATTAATTAAAACGATATATCCAAAATAAATCTAAATTTCAGGACACTGTTCCTAACAGTTGCCAACCTTATTTCAAATGATCGCAGTAAACATGTTGATATTGACAGTCACTATATCTGGGAAAAGTCCTCAAATGCAATCTTTAGGTTCGGTACACACCCACAGCCAAGCAAGCGGCTGACATGTGCGCCAAAGGTCTTAAAAGTGATCTATTCCACTGTCACAAGAACAATGTTCACGTTGCTGCTCCACATTCAAATTGGACGGGCCTATTAGAGGATATTCAAGATTTGGAAAGTTTACTAGTGTTTTATGTATTTATCTCTATTACCCCTAGTTCACATGTAATTATGAGGCTAGTTTTGTCTTCATACCTTTGTGGTTGAGCTCTATACATAAAGCAAGCTTGTACTCATTCATTCATTAAATTCAAGCATTTAAATTTCACAACACCAAGTTTTAACCGCCACTTTGTATTTTGTAGCTTTTAAATCACTAATTTTTCTCCTTCCTGATAGAATGACAAAAGGAGTAAAAGTGAGTAAAGTCCATAAATATTAAATGCAAGATAGTTAAAAAGTTAGTCTAAAATTATATAAGAAATATATACAAAATTAGACTTACCATCCGTAGTGATAATGACAAACATTTTTAATTTCAAATAAATTTGTTAGTTAAAGTATATCTAGTATCCAAATCTATATGTCTAAATTATTCTAGATTTAGATCTACATGTATGTATATCCTAGATCTATATCTAGAGATGCATATTTAGATCTATATTTAGATTAAAATCACTTTCATACTTTTCCCTATATCGTGTTCTATATATATATATTTATATGCCTCTAACCCTACTGGGAATTTCCATTCATTAACTTAACTTTAATCTCGCATGGTATGAAAGCAATAATCACCCAATTTTAGTTTAACTTTTCCCCTTTCCTTTCTTATCCTCCCTCCTAAAAGCTTAATGATCCAATGCCCCTTCCATGCCACCTCCCATAATTCAGCCGCACCGACTTCAATTGCAATTGCATAAAAGGGCTAGTATCAAGGATGCACAACTATTCCTATGTTGATGTCAGGTTGTGTCATGAATAACTGTCGAGACGATTAAGTCTCTAATGTCAGTCCCAAGGTTAGCATATCTGCCCTCCTATTAGGGGTGGCCATAAGTGGTTCAAGTAACCCCTCCCCCCCTAACCAATCCTTCAACCGGCCATCCTATGAGTCTATCCCTCCTTGACCCATGTTCCCTTGTCTCCATGGCTATACTGCTAACCGAGACCTCTACGGCAATGATGCTAGGAATAATGGCTCATATGGCCTATGATGAAGGCCCATAAGTGTCACCAACACTAGCCCTCTATTTATTACCGATTCAATATCACTACTTTAATTACAATCAAACTACAAAAGCACATTAATTATACCTCTTGGCATGAACAATTTATTATGATACTTGTCTTGCACTAGGTCTTAGACTATGTTGATGGCTCCAATCCCTACCCCCCCGGGGGGGGGGGGGGGGGGGGGGGGGGGGGTTGGGGGAGGGGCTTATATTCTTCTTAATTCTAGTTCTCCCTAAATTAATCATAAGTATATAGCATGGACTCCAAGGTCAAAGAATACACTCTTGTGTTATTGCTGCCCTTGCCCGCCTTACTCTTACTAATATTATCTATTAACCGAGGTCTAAAATGATGTTCCTTGAAATCAAATCAATTGTTGAAGACCTTGTTGCTATTGACTCTCTGTATCTTCTCGTGAGTTAATTCGCAATACCCATTTGGATTACCTTCTAAATATGAGGTGTTTCCATATATGAGAAATATTTCCCAACCCATCACATTTTGAAGAACTCAAGATTGTCCTCCTAAATGAAGAAGTAGTCCTCAATTGCCTCAAAAGTTTCCAAGTCATGTGTTGGTAGTAATCGGTCAGGCTAACCTGAGTTTAAACTAGGGCGAACATGGAGGGTGCAGAAAAGGAGGCCAGGAACATAACTATAATCTCCATGGCAATGATGAAAGCAGAACGGTTAGTGAAGGACAACCTCAAAAACACTCACCACATCTTGCTACCTTAGAGATCTAAGCTCGTTAGCTATTGCTGTCCCCTCTTTACGCTCTTCACCTTGGTTATGGTCTGCTAGTAACCTATTTCCTCACCCATGTGATATTTTACTCTCTCCTAGATCTCTCTTAAGTCCAATATGTAATCAAACTAGACATAATGTGGTAAACAGTCTTCAATGGTATGATCAAACATCTCGGGCCTATATCTCTCTTATGTTAGATATGTAATCACCATGGACCTAGTGTGGTTAATGGTCCTTACTCAGGTGGTATTTTACTTGGGTGGTATTTGCCTCAAGCCTGGACCTCTCTTATGTCAAATATAGAATCAAATTGGACACAATGCTAGTAATTGTCTATGATCAAACATTTTCTCACGACCTTTCTCTATCCTTTTGTATTATGTCTATTAGTGAATTTGTTAACTATAACTGGTATCCGAACTTATGATAGTTTAATCATATGACACCTTAACTAGGTATTATTAACAATTGTCTACCTTATTAATGTCATAAAACAGTTCTTGTGCATGGTAGTGTCAAACCCTGTGTCACAAACATCAAACATTGTGACCTTCTGGTGCCCATGCTTCTTCGTTTTCCTCGACTGATCACGTGCGTACATCTCCCTCTTTTAATGCAGTTTTGATTAGTGACCATTCTGCTTTTATACCAACCAGCAAGCAGTAGTTGCCAGTGTCAATTAGTGTTGGGTTTGGATTGGTCTAACTTTATTAACTATATTTTGCATCTAAACGCACACCCTATGTGAGAATGTGATAAAGATGCAATCTAAAAACCTAAATATTCCTTGAAATCAAATCAATTGTTGAAGACCTTGTTGCTATTGAGTCCCTGTCTCTTCTCGTGAGTTAATTCACTATACCCATTTGGATTACCTTCTAAATATGAGGTGTTTCCATATCGTGAGAAATATTTCCCAACCCATCACATTTTGAAGAACTCAAGATTGTCCTCCTAAACGAAGAAGTAGTCCTCAATTGCCTTAAAAGTTTCCAAGTCATGTGTTGGTAGTAATCAATGAGACTAACCTGAGTTTAAACCAGGGTGATTGTGGAGGGTGCAGAAAAGGAGGCCTGGAACATAACTATAATCTCCATGGCAATGATGGAAGCAGCATGGTTAGTGAAGGACAACCTCAAAAAGACCAACCACATCCTGCTACCCTCGAGATCTGAGCTCGTTAGCTATTGGTGTCCCCTCTTTACACTCTTGACCTTGGTTATGGTCTGCAAGTAACCTATTTCCTCCCCCATGTGATATTTTACTCCCTCCTATACCTCTCTTAAGTCCAATATGTAATCAAACTAGACATAATGTGGTAAAAAGTCTTCACTAGTATGATCAAACATCTCGGGCCTGTATCTCTCTTATGTTAGATATGTAATCACCATGGACGTAGTGTGGTTAATTGTCCTTACTCAGGTGGTATTTTACTTGGGTGGTATTTTGCTCAAGCCTGGACCTCTCTTATATCAAATATAGAATCAAATTGGACACAATGCTATTAATTGTCTCTGATCAAACATTTTCTCATGACCTCTCTATCCTTTTGTATTATGTCTATTGGTGAATCTGTTAATTATAACTGGTATATGAACCTATGATAGTTTAACCATATGACACCTTAACCAGGTATTATTAACAATTTTCTACCTTATTATGGTCATAAAATAGTTCTTATTCATGGTAGTGTCAAACCCTGTGTCACAAACATCAAACATTGCGACTTTCCAGTGCCCATGCTTCTTTGTTTTACTCGACTGATCACGTGCGTGCATCTCCCTCTTCTAATGCAATTTTGATTAGTGACCATCCTGGTTTTATACCAACCAGCAAGCAGCAGTTATCAGCGTGAATTAGTGTTGGGTTTCGATTGGTCTAACCCTATTAACTTGGTTTTCCATCTAAACGCACACCTTATGTGAGAACGTGATAAAGATGGAATCTCAAAACCTAATTATTCCTTGAAATCAAATCAATTGTTGAAGACCTTGTTGCTATTGACTCTCTATCTCTTCTCATGAGTTAATTCGCTATACCCATTTGGATTACCTTCTAAATATGAGGTGTTTCCTTATTATGCGAAATATTTCCCAAGCCATCACATTTTGAAGAACTCAAGATTGTCCTCCTAAGCAAATTATGGTGAACTAAGTTAATGTGTTAATTCAGAATTACACCTGGGATTTAGTTCCCTATAGTTCGACTAAAAACATGAGTATATGGAAATATAAGGTTGAATATAAGGTCAATGGTTCTATTGATCGGTTCAAGGCCAATTTTGTTACTCAAGGGTTTCATTAAGGTGAAGGAAAAGGTGATCATGGCATGTTCAATTCCGTTGTCAAACCATCTACTATGTATTTATTTTGTTCTTAGTTGCCACCTACTCTGAGCCTATTCTTCAACTTGATTGTCAAAAATGTGTTCCTTAATGGGCTACTAACAAAAAGGTCTATATATGTCAACCTCAAGAGTTTGTCCATTGCAAATACTTTAATCTTGTTGATTTCTTTCTAAGGCTTCCTATGAACTCAAATAGGCTACTTGAGCATGTTTCAATTAGTATAACACATTTTTGTATAGCCATGTGTTCATCTGCAACAATGCAGGCCCATCCCTCTTTATCTTCCACACTGCTAATGATTTAGTTTGTCTTCTTCTTTATCTAGATGTTATCATCTTCACTGGAACTAGTATGAGCATTATCATTATCTTTATTGATACCCTCTTAGCTCAATTTTTCATCAAAGATTTTGGTTCTCTCCACTATCTTCTAGGCATTATTGCTAAGCATGCCACAACGGGCTTTTTTCTTTCTCAAGATAAGTAGACAGTTTTGACGTAACTAAACATAAATGCATGATGCAAAGCCTATTAAAACTATCCTCCAAGCTCAATTACACCCATCCATTAGTGAAGGAGGACTACTTGTAGACCCCGCTAAGTATAAAAGCGTTGTTAGGCTCTCTAATGCATAATTACGACTCAGCTTGATATTTGCTATGTTATATTAAACTTGTAGCTCAGTTTTTGCATGCTACTAGGTCCTCTAACTCATAGGTTGTAAAGCGCATCCTATGGTACCTTAGAACCACACTCGATCACAACATCTTCATTCTTCATGTATTTTGTGCCAGCATCATTAACTTTGCTGATGTAGATAACAATGGGTGTCCCGATACGCACCTATCTACTACAAGCTATGCTCTTTTCCTTAGCCTTAATTTATTGTCTCGATGAGCCAAGAAACAAGCAACCATTGTGAAGTCTACTATTGAGTTTGAATATCTAGCACTTGCCCAAGCAATTTTAAAGAGTTGCTAGGTTCGGTTGCTTATGCAAGATCTTGGTCTCAATCACACTAGTCCTATCACAGTCTATTGTGACAATGATTTCGCCACATAGCTCACTAGTAATCATTTTTTGCATGATCTGAAAAAGAGCATGGATTTTGATTTTCACTACGTACGAAAAAAAGTTAAAGGTAATCTTGAGATTCGGTATATGCCTACCAGTAAATGGGGCCGCTATGATTGGATATTACATGGGGTGGTATTTTTATTGTTTTCAGATTACTTGAGAAGGAAGGACTTTAGGGTTAACACAAATTTTCTAACCCTCTTTAGATGGGCTTTTGCTGTAAATAATTGGAGAGAAAATTTCTGTAAGAAAATCGAGCTTTGTGTGTTTTGTGTACCCGTACTTATTTAGATGCATTTGGTTTTTATTTTATCACTTTTTTCATCCACAATTCATTGTATGATTCAAGCGTTTTATATCAACAGAAAAATTAAAAAGTTACTCTTAAGGCAAATGGACTAAAAAACAATTTTCTCACACTTTATAAAGTAACTTACCATATAAAATTATTTTTTTAATTCAATAGTATTTTACCAAATATGAAGTATTAGATAATTAGATGACTGAGATTGATTAGTGTAGCGGGTTAAAGCTCCTCACCCTAATATGAAGGACCCCTATTCCGGGCAAAATTTTTACTCCTTACTACTTTTGAAAAAAATATATTAGATTTTTAAATTGTATATAATATGTGCAGTTTTTATGTAAATAATGACATTATAATTTCCTAAATAGTAATTTCAAAAAAGTTTAGTCGATTTTCACAAAGAAAATGCCAAAAAAAAACGAATTTTAACTACTAAATTAGCCTTTTGAACGCCCATATATCTATTTATACTCTTCTACGGGTTTTTTACCCAAAAAAAAAAAATTTACTTTGAAAATTTGTCATGTTTCACTTAATTATTATAACTTTTTAATTTTTTAAAAAATTATCTTCAAAAGTATAAAAATTTTCAATTAACCACTTTTAAATCACACCGTTAATTATTTGTTAACAACTAGCAGTTTTTATATAGATTTAAAATATCCATTACTTCGACTTAAAATACCTATGAAAGGCCCTCTATCTAAAGGGAAAATGGGCTAAAAATGCTTCCTAGAAAGGCTTTACCCAACACATTAGCCAATACAATGAACCCTAAATTTGAGCTAAGTAACAAGGACCGCCACAATGTAAATTAACCTCTAAGCTAAACGAGTTAAAACCTCAACACATCCCTTTTGATGTTTTTTTTTTTTTTTTAAAGAAGTAAGGAGAATGCTAAAATTACTAATTAAAGTTAGGAAGATCTAGCGATTCATTTTCAATTATCCGATAAAACTGTATATGAATTTTCTGCTTAAATACCCTTGAACTTTACCAAGTTGAATTCAACATAGCCACCTATTTGCCGCTTCATATCTTTTATGAGAAAAATAAAATACTCTATACTTTGTAGAGAACTGTAATACATCTCAGATGTCTCAATTATGATTCTAACTCGCCTAAAAGCGGTATTCGCAACCGATGACTCAAACTGGAAAAATGGAATGAGATCCATTTGGTGGTAGTTGTCGTCGTACTAGCTGCACTGGCAGCAACTTCTCTCCAACGTTGGATGAAACGCACAATTTTGTGGTGCAGTCCATCCAAAAGTCCGCAGTCTTCACGACACTCTCAAAACCCCAGAAGAGAAGAAGTATTGAAATCTCTGACACGACCCTCCAATGGAAGCTCGAATTGCATCTTCAATTGGTCTTCCCCCACTATGCCAAACCCCTTTATCTCTCTCTACTTCTGACTTTGACTCCCTCTTCTCTCGCCTCAATGCCGCGCTTCTCTCCTCCAGCCCCACAAAACCAACCAAACCCAGATCCAGTTTTTCCAATTTTCTTACGGTTTCCATCTCCATTGAACCCCAATCCCAGAATAATTCAACACCCAGATCTCAAAATTGGCTTAAACCCACCACTAAGGGCAGTAATTTGAGATCCCAAGCGCTCTTGAAAGGCCTCTCCGTCGTTGAGCGCGCGGCAATTGGCGGCGGGGCTGGTGGGTTCGCCGGCGCGTTCACCTATTTCTGCCTACACCCACTTGACACAATCAAGACCAAGCTTCAGACTAGAGGGGCAAGCCAGGTTTACAGCAGTACCCTTGATGCCATTGTTAAGACTTTTCAATCTAAGGGGATTTTGGGGTTTTACAGTGGGATTTCTGCAGTGATTGTTGGGTCTACTGTCTCTTCTGCTATATACTTTGGGACTTGCGAATTTGGGAAGTCAGTTTTGTCCAAATTTGAGGGCTACCCATCTGTGTTGATCCCACCAACTGCTGGAGCAATGGGAAATATTGTGTCTTCTGCTATAATGGTGCCTAAAGAGTTGATTACACAAAGAATGCAGGCTGGGGCAAAGGGCCGATCTTGGGAGGTGTTAGTGAAGATTTTGGAGAAAGATGGGGTTTTGGGTTTGTATGCAGGGTATTCAGCTACGTTACTGAGGAACTTGCCTGCAGGGGTGTTGAGTTACTCATCGTTTGAGTACTTGAAATCTGCGGTGTTGAAGAGGAAGGAGAAAGGGAATTTGGAGCCAATTGAGAGTGTTTGTTGTGGTGCATTGGCTGGTGCCATATCGGCGTCATTGACTACTCCTTTGGATGTGGTCAAGACCAGGTTGATGACACAGGTTCATGGTGAAGCGACTAGCAAAGTTGCTGCTGCCATGTATGGCGGAATAAGAACGATGGTGAAGCAGATTTTGAGGGAAGAAGGATGGACTGGATTGACTAGGGGGATGGGGCCAAGAGTTCTCCATAGTGCTTGTTTCTCAGCGTTGGGATATTTTGCATTTGAGACAGCTAGGCTTACCATTTTGCATCAGTACCTTAAGCATAAAGAGGCTAGGGTTAATGAGGCTTTAGTCTAACGATGAGAACTGTACGTGTTGGGTGCAACTTAATCTTTTAGTCCTACTTCTTTTATGAGTACAAAAGATAAAACAAAAGGAAAATAGGTATCACTTGTGATGTGATGATATGCTGCTGATGCTCTGGGGATTGTTGTTATCTTTTTTTTTGACTTTTTATCCTGGTTTTGCTGTAATGTTGTCAGATCAGTTGCAATATGAGCTGAGCTTTGCATTGATTTCTGTAATTTTGTAGGTGGTAATTTGGCTAGGATTATAGAGTTTGTAGACACCCAAATTGAAACAATAACCACATTTTCGTTTCTAATAATCAAGATTGAGATACTCATCATATATTCACTTGTCCATTTCGATGATCCTTTTTCTTTGATGTTTCGTTAGGGTGATAAATTGCTTCAACAATGTTGTGTTTTTAGAGTTTTAGGTAGCGATGGTAATAGGTCGGACATGTACAAACAAATTCAACTCAATATTCGAGCTATCAGGTCATAACTAAATTTACCCAGTTTGCCAATCCATATCCGTCCAACCCAATCCCAAAATTCAAGAGTTGGGTGCTAAATAAGAAATAGGTTTGTTGTTGGTCGGATTAGAGGTCATCTGGGTCGGGTTGGATTTCTTTTGTTGGATCAAATTATTTTTAGTCAAAATTGGGTTGGATTTTTTTTACTATGAGTGAGGTCTAATTTCCGTCAAGTGAGATTGATTTGTTATCTCTACTTTCTAGCATTGGTCAGTTGCTTGAGTAATACCATGCAGCCTTCAACTTCTTATATATCTTTAGATTAAGCAGGTTTGCAAGAACATAAGCTGTTTAGAAACAGATTTTTCCGGTGCTTTTGGAAAATTTTCCAAAAAAAAAAAAACTAGAAAAGTTGTTTGAAAGCCTAATTTTCCCTATTGAGGATTTTACCACTAGTGTCAATTCTATCTCGGAAAATCTAAATGTCTATCCTTCCTCTGGATTTTGATAATGTTTGAATCTATCGGCTTACTACTTGAGATAAAGTCCAGCTCATTTATTTTTCTTCGTTGCAATCTGGAATGCAAAAGGGATTTGCTGAGTTCCATGGAATTATCTTGTATCGAGATCTTTATCTTTGCTAGTTGCATTCATATAAAAACCGCTATGAAACATGATAGTTATAACATATCAAATCGTGAGCTAGTTGTAATTAACCCTTACATAGAGGGGTGCTTTGATAATGGATACTTCATGTAGTAAAACACAATTATACGTGTGTATATAAGGTAAACTATCCAATGTTAATAATAGTTATATTACCATTTATTGAAATTTTCTTGCATAAAGTTGCAAAACAATTTATATTCTTAGAAATAACATAACAAAATAGCTACGACCCATTAGTTAACATATCTGAAGTGTTAGAATCATTACGAAAAAAAAGTCCATAAAATCGCAAAATTGGATTGCACAATATCAACATCATGTGGTAGATTTTCAATTGGCAAACTTTACAACTTAATTCTCTTATGAATTTGTTATAATGGTCATCTACACTAGCTTATGTAACACTCAAATTCACAATCAATAGTGTACTGGCAAAGGATAAAGCTTCAATTCTCTCTACAATCAAAAACATACCTGATTCATTCTATGATATCTGGAGCAAAATGGGTCCTAGGGGTCAGCCATGGACTGTCATTAGCAATAATCCCATGGCCAATAGTGGACTCCATTATTTCTCGCGATCCTTCAGGTAAAATCAATTTGAGCCTCAACTTTGGCTTCTTGGCTGGCAATGGGGGAATCTCAATCTCATCTCTCAGCATCATCGCTGCTTCTTTAACTGTAGGCCTCTTGTCGCAATTAGGATGCACACAGCAAAGACCCACCTTTACCAGCCTCTCCATCTCCACTGTACTATACTTTCCTCCAAACCTACAATCAATGGCCTCAATCATCTTCCTCTTCTCCCATAGGTCCCACATCCAATTGTGGATTGTCGTATTGTCTTCCTCCAAGGGCTTCCTCCCTGATGCCACCTCCAACACCAACACTCCAAAGCTAAACACATCAGTTTTCACAGTAGGAACCCCAGTGTGGGCATACTCAGGCGCCATGCACCCCATTGTTCCAGCTGGAATAGTCGCTTCCCTTAATATTGAACCATGGTCATAGGCCTCTGCTAGCCCGAAATCGCCAAGCTTGGCAGTGAAATCAGAATCAAGCATAACATTACAACTTTTCACATCCCTATGAATTATCTGAGTATCACATTCTTCATGTAAATATGTAAGGGCAGAAGCAATGCCTAACACAATATTAAGCCTTTGTTCCCATGTGAGAACATATAAAGAACTAGAGCTCCTATGGAGGATTTTGTCTAGGCTCCCATTACACAAGTACTCGAAGACCAGTATAAGTTCATCTTGCTCACGGCACCATCCTAAGAGCTGAACCAAGTTCCTATGTGTTCTGTAGTGTGTCATTATGTGAAATTCAGTGAAGAAGGGATTGGTGAAGCTTTCGGATCGACTCGAGCTTTTTAACCTCTTGATTGCTACTTGTTTCCCATTGTTGAGAAACCCGCGATAGACGAATGAGGATCCTCCTTCACCAATGATCCTATTCTTGCTAAACCCAGCTGTGGCCAGTCGAATCTCATTGATTGACATCTCTACAGGTACCTCGTACAATTGAATATTATTAGTGTGTTGCTCTTCCTCTCTTTCTCTTTTAGCCCGGTCTTTTTTCACACAATACACGACAATCACCCCAAGGATAACCACAATTAAAATAGTCATCACTGCAATCACTAAAGCTATAATTTTGATCGGAGTCTTCTTGTTCTTTGATTCAAATTCCGCATTGACCGTACTTGATTCCTCTGTAAAGCACATGAAACAATCCCCTTCTTCAAGAGTCTGTAATGGCATTGAAGAAACACCAAGCATGAAAGTTTTGAATCTCCAACTATCCACCACATGAATTGCAGACCCATTACCATTTGCAGCAGAGAAACCCACATGCATAAACTCCTTGAGATGCTTAGAAAGATCAATGTGAGCAGCAAGAATAGGGTTTGGGGGTCGAACCAAGTAGTAACTAAGCCAAACCCGGATCATCTTGCTTGAATCCCTGTACTCTATCCAAGCAGTTAAATGCCTTCCACTACTAAGATCAATCCCATTAGAGTAAGCATCAACAGAAGTAGAAGAACTATGGGAACTAACATCGACACCCACATGGTTTCCATTAATGTCCCCAACAGAAGGGTCCAAATTGGTATCAAATTCGACTGCGAAAAACGAATCTTGAAAGCTTGGATCCAGTTCAGGTAGACCCAGATGCCCATTTTCTCTGCTGAATGAACCCAAATTGGAGGTGATCACAAAAGCAATGCCGTCACCCGCGGGGCACAGAGGGGAGGGGACAATGGAGAAGGAGAAACGGCAGGAGAAAGAGGCGATGCTGTTGGTTTTGGCATCAAGAAATCGAACTGGGTACACATAGAATGCTCTCCCAATCCCTGAATACGGCGCTGTTGATGATGATGATGGAGATGGAGACGACGACGACGATGATGGTAAAGGACAAGCATGTTCAGTAGTGAGACTAATGGCGTGGTTGATGAAGTAAGCGTCGCCATAGAGAGTGACATTGTTATGGGGCAAGAAAGGGAAGGAAAGTGCAGGAAAATTTGCAGTAGGAAGGAAAACGATGAGGGTAATGCTGTATGCCCATAAGAGATTAAGCATGGATGAATCCATTTTGCTGTGAGGGAAATCGAAAATCTTGGAAGTAGAAGAAATTGGGTATTTCTGATGGTTTACTTGGTGTTCTCTATCTTACTTGTGGGTTTGAGTTGGATAATTGTGGGTTTCAGTTAGTACTTTGATTCTTCAACGTGAAATCTAGACCATTAAATTTCTGTTACAAGCAGAATGGAAGAGAAGAGAGGTGTGGTGGAAACGTTTTTCGCGCCTTTTTACTTGGGACAAATGAAAAACAGCTTATGAACTTTCAAATTTTATAAAATATCTCCATAAACTTTGTTATTACATACAATACATTCTTGAATTTTACAATTAAACACAATACACAACATACACTTTTAATTTTAAAAAATAGCCTTTAAACTTTGTTATTACATACAATTTACCCCCTAAACCTTGTTACTATACATAACTAATCCCTAAGACATTAATAAATTTGTATATTTGAGGCAGGGGAATCTTGCTTGCTCTAACCACTAACGACTATTAGAATACCATACTAGACGAGGTTTAAATTATGCTTTTTCATACTCTCAGGGGCAACCTAACCAAGGGCAATGCATGCAATTTAGTCTCTTAGGTTTGCTTATGTAAACGTACCCTTAAACTACTCCTTTATTATTCAATACAGTATTAATTATGTTCTCACATAATATCACAGCTCTTAATCCCTTCTCCTTTCTCATTCTATTTTGTTTACTTTTGGTTCTAAGCTCTTTGTTAATTTGTTTAATTACTTTCTACATATAAGTTAAACTTCATTCATAATTATTGGCAACAAACTCTATCCCAAATCGTTCATACGCTAGCGCCATGTCCAATCCCCCCTCTCCCCACCACCGGCATCACTGAACACCCGTTGGAGTCCAACGTCATCCAAGCTGGAACCCCAATGGGCTGAAAATCAATGGCCAACAATCCATTGGTAGCTGACTAAACCGTGGTCGGTCCCACAATATCGGATTCATCCCTCCATAGGTTGGTGGATGCCGGTGTTGCCTGTTGGAAGAAAAATTTTTAATTTCATAAACTAAAATTTCCTAAACCTATTGGATCAAGCGCAACAGAGTCCCGATTTAAAATTCTAAATTTTAAACTATTAAAGGTCTCCACTCTAATTTATACATGACAATGCATAGCATGGATAGACAAAAAACGAAAAACAAATTAAAGACAAATTTAAAATAATAAATTGAGAATTTGATACAAGTCAAAAAAAGAATAATAGAAAAATGTAATCCCACATTGGTGGGTTAGAAGAGGAAGTACCACTTTATATACTTAAGGGGCTGATCCACCCATTGCCACTTGGTTTTGAGATGGAATCTCCTTTAGTATGTGACAATGGTATCAGAGTCGTCGATCCTCAGATCGATTCTAAGGAGCTCGGTTTGGTATGGGACGGACCCCGTTCTGGAGTTGTGCTCGGTTTGGTATGGGACGAGTTGTGCTTGACAAGCCACACGTAACGGGCCCAAGTTTTGAAAAGGGCTACCTAAGAGAGGGCTACCTAGAGTAGAGTGGAGTCATCCACGAGAGAAAAGGGATATCTATTCAGAGTGAAGCTACCTAGAGTGAAGCCGTTCATGAGAGAAAAGGGCTACCTAGAGTAGAGTGAAGCTGTCCACGAGAGAAAAAAAACTACCTACTCAGAGTGAAGCTATCTAGAGCAAAGCCATCGAGGACAACAATTGCGGAGCGTGGTGGTTTGATACAAGTCAAAAAACGAATAATAGAAAAATACAATCCCACATTGGTGGGTTAGAAGAGAAAGTACCACTTTATATACCTAAGGAGCTACTCCACCCATTGCCAATTAGTTTTGGGATGGAACCTCCTTTAGTATGTAACAGAATTATATACCTCGATGCAAACCACAAGTGTACACTGATGCACGAACGAAGCCACCAAGGTCTTCTCCGTAGTTCCCCTCAACATCGGACGTGTAGGTGTCAAGAAATCAAAAACTCTAAAAAATTATTTTATAGAGCAAAAAACGGGAGAGCACTTTTGCCTCTACAGTTCGCTAATTGGAGAAGTAGGTTAAAAGCATGAATCACATAAACCCTAATAATCATATCGTTGATAAATAACTTCAAAAAATCTAACTTTAATTTTAAAATAAAATAAAGATTCTTGATAAGTCAAAATACCAAGAAATTTATCCAAAAGAAAAGAAAAAAGCGTAAAATTTATCCAAAAGACGTGGATCAACCACGCCATACGTCCCAGTTTGCAACACGTGTCATGCGCTGGTTGGCCTGGGGCATCAAGCGGATCAACCCCCGTGTCAGTCAGTGTGAGGCACTAATTGGCCCAGTATTTTTTTGCTTTTCCTTTATTTTATTTTATGTTATTTATCTAGTATAAATTCATCTCATGAATTTTGTGTATAGGAAAAAGAAAAAAATAATTTATTCATCTCATGAATTCTATTGATTTCTTAAGGTGTATATTTTAGAAGCTTGCGCAGACACCTTAGGGACAATTTAGTTCTAACTCCAAATGGGTCAAATTTTATTATCATCTCATGATAACGATTGATTACTTTTTAGTAAAACTTAATTCCACTAAATAAGTATTACTGCACTCTATAAATAAATATATTAACTCGTTAAATTCTCGATGTTTGTTTACTCACAATTGACCCTTGTATTAAATGTCTGTGAGAAAAATAATTTAAACTACTATTATTGCTCTTTCTCACATTCTCTTCTTAGTTTGTGACTCGCCCTTCTCAAATAATTCACTAATATAGGAAAATAGTTCTATACTAATTCCAAATATCAAACATATGGAATGCTTTGGCCAAAGTCCCTAGAATCAATTTGAATGTTTGCAAATCAACCAAGGGGACATCTTATATTGTAGATTCCTATAAAAGATCCGTTCCCGCTACACTTTATGTAGTTATCCAACAAACATAAGGTCTCAGTTACACATTGTAACCGAGTCCTTTTAGTGCATCAAAGTAACTAACATTTCATGCATGAGTTTAGACTATTTCCTGGATTTAGAGTCATTGTATAAATATAATAAAATGAGTTTCTCATTGCTAATAGTAGTGCAGATACGAGCAAGTCTCGTGGTCCAATTCAGTGTAGCAATCTCATTGTAATACATCAACATAACATTCTGAATCATTATCTATATAACCAAGAATAGTTATCTAAAAGTTATTTTATAGTCTTAGCAAACAAGCAGTCCAAACTTATAATTGACAACAGATATTCCAAATGTCATTTAAGGACTACGTTCATCTCATGGTGCGTTACTTGAAAACAATCTCATGTATATTTGACTCGTAAAACATAATCAAATAATAAGTAAGTAAAACCATTTTATTTAATTAATATTTAAAATATGATAATTTGGTTTTTCAAGACACCAATTCGAACAATCTTCCACTTGTCTTAAATGCAATTAGCCCTATATTGCATAACTATCCCCTAGAGATTTGTCAACTCATTGACTATGAACTTTAATACTGATATCTCAATGTGCCACTGTTTTGCTTGCAAACTTTAATCTATAAAAAACTTTCCGAGTCAACTAGTCCACTATACAACTTCATGAGATGTGTAGTACCAGATTTCCATGGTAAATTAAACAAAACAAGACTGCTTCACACTTCACCATCTAATGACTCCCACTCCATGGGTAAATATTAATTATAACGTCTAATGTCTAGAATCCTTTTTTAAAACAACCCATGATAAACTCAAACATCCTTTTTGTGAATCTCGCTAAAGCTTGAACCTAAGAACATAGTTGGCTTATTTTAGGTCTTTCACTTTTAAATAACTGGATAAAAAAATCTTAATAGCTCATAACAATTCTACACCATTCTTAATAAGTAGAATACCATCTATATACAACACTTAGAAAGTTACTACTTTCTTAGTCATGTCACTTGTACTCTCATTATTTACTAACTATTGGCTCAAATCCATATGATTTAATGGGCATCATTGAATCCACTATTCAATGAATAAGATACTTATTTAAGTATACAAATAGACTATCTCAGTTTGAATGCTATCTGCTCCTAACTCTTGGCAACAAATTTGTCTGGTTGTATCAAACACATAACTTTTTCAAGATGATCATTCAGAAAACGTCATCTTGATTTCCATTTTTTGCATCTTGTTACAATGAGATACAATAGATAAGAGCATCCTTATAGACTTAAGCATAGTATATGGCTAAAAGGTCTTATGAAAGACGATTCCTTCCTTGAGGTCATAACCCACTGCCATCAACCTGGACTTAAATGTCTCAGCCTTCTTGTCCACTCAACTCTATATTCTTACAGATCCATTCAGATCCAATTTAAAGGACTTAATGTATTTCGACGCCTTGACTAGATCCCAGACATAGTCAAAATACAATTATTCTAACTTAGCTTTTATTGCTCTGACCTATGGGTCTGCATCAATATTCTTAAGAGTTTTATTGCAATCTAGAGGATCAGATTCAATATCGTATATTATGGATGACAACATGTATTTGTTAGATATCCTAACAATCCTCCCACTACACCAAGGCTTTTATGTACTAAGTGTAGCATTAACACTTGTTGAGGATATATCTAATACATTAAGTAAACTATAAGTTGTATCATGCTGCTGAGATATAGTCTCTCATAATATCAATTTATCTAACACAAGCTACCTATTGTACTTTTAGGATACTTTTTAAAACCTCTTACATAACAAAGGTTTTGATATGTAGACGTGACTCATCATATGAATCTTATCATATTCAAAATCTTGTTATTAATCCTTCCTACAACACTTTGTAGTAAGGAAAAATAAGAACTATCCTGAAATCCATCACTTCAATCTAACCAAAGTGACTTGATATAATTACCTAACTAATTCCAACTTTAGTCTTTAATTCTTTGAAACATTTCAAAAGATTCAAGACTTTAGTCTTTATAGTTATATACATATATCAACTTATTTAGTAGTCATGCATAAACTTTTATGGAACACTTAGAGCTTCCACTCGCTTGAACATTCATTAGTCCACAAACATTTTATGAACAAGTTCAAGCAACTTAGTGGCTCTACTGCCTTTACTCTTGAAGGTACTTTTAGTCACAATACACTCTAACATGATTCGCATACTAGTTATTATTTTAGAACTTAATGATCTAATAAGACCATCTCAAACCAACCTTTGAATCATAATAGATTAACATGACCTAAGATCTAGTGCCACTTTTAAGCTATACGGGCTCATGAAATTATTCTTTTATATAGTGATGTAGCTTAGATTGTATTAGACGAATATATTGCCATTTACATAGTTCGATAAAAAATAGTTAACTATCTACCAAAGTACCTTTTTAAATAAACACTTTATGTATTTAAATATGAGTCTATTTTAAAAAAAAAAAAAAAAGAAACTATTTAAAAACAAGTAGCAAACAGAACTCAAATTTTTAAAGAAACTTGTACATTACGATAGTTATTCAAAATTGAAACTACACTCCTTAACTTAAACTACTATATTTTGGTGCCTTTACTAAAAGCCCACTTACCGGAACACCAGTGAAGTACCTACTAGTCACAACTAGAGGATATGGGATATCGAATACTTTGTCATATTAGCTTTCTTGTCTTGGAAACAATAGTAACTAAGCAACTAGGCAATTTCTTTTAAATACAAATGTCTAGAACCTTTGCGAAAGAGACAACCTATTTTAACTTTTGCATTATTTTACCCTTTAGAGATTCCTAATTCCTTGATATAGATACTTACACTAAGCGGACTCTTCCCTTAGTTCTCATGACATCTTTTCTCTCAAAATGTACCTTCATCAGTTTAGACAATGAGCAGTCTCTATCACTCAATGTGTCCAGCCTAAACTGATCGAAAGACCTTAATAGGCAAGTTAGGATCACATCTTGTTAAGATTGGTTATCAATGTTTGTGTCAAGAATTCCAGTTCAATTAAATAAGACATCATCATACGACACACTCTTGAACTGAACTTTCTTAACATAATTGAGTGTTTGTAATATCTCAGATTTGTTGTTCTCATGCTACTAGTTCTCTCATCAAACACTTTTTTCGAATATCTTATCATCTCCACTGTAATTGACATTTCAAGCATCTAATACTAGAGCACATTCAACATCTAATGTTTGAAACTTACATCCGACTAACTCATTAGTCTAGTCAAACATTCCAAATGTTCTTTTCAACTTAGTAGATATACTAGAAGCTAACTAGCGAACTTTGGAGCATCTACAAGTGCTCTACATTAACAAAGAAATATTATATATCAGTGAGCAAAACAAAATAGACAAGTAACACGTATTAATATTGATTGCAATGCAAAATATAACAAACAATCTGAAGTCATATTTGTAAACAAGTCATATAACATACAGGATTACTTTTTTTACTTTTAGCAAGCAATCAAAGTGCAGAGTTCATAGTCCAACACTTACATGTATGCTATGGTGACCCAATCAAACTACCTAACACTTGTCACAAACCTAGGGTTTGTGAGGGGAAAGGAAGTGAGTTAGAGTTGAGGTGAGAGAGAAAATATATAGAATTTGAGGATGAGAAGGGAGATAGTAGAATATGGGATGAGAAAGAGAGAAGTGAGAGATGAGAAAGTAAGGGAAATTGTATTAAGTGTTGAACATTGAATGAATCCTTCCAAGAGGTTGCATGACAACCCTTTTATATTAGGAACTAAGCACAACAACCAAACTCCGTAACAACCTAAAAACTAGGCTACACTAACATATCCTAGGCTATGACCTAGTTACCGTGACAGTGTGCACTGGATAACCCCCTTGCTCGCGTTTGGACTGTGACACCATACCTCACTGCCGCTACTTTGACTCGTCGGTGGCACTGCCTTGCCCTGACAGTGTGCACTTGGCACTACAACCCATGACACCCAGCTCGCGCTACTCCAGATCATGACACAACAGCTTGCCATTGTTGGGAACCTTTCGAAAAATATTCCCAAAATCGACGGGCGCAGCAGAAAACCAATTTGAACTTCTCAATTTGAAATCCTAACCCCTGATCTAATTAAACAATATATTTAAATATAGATCTTGCTTTAATAAGTTAATAATATGACAAATAAAAAATATCGAATAAAATATATATAAACATGGTTTGTGGAACAAACCAAATGAAGGAAAAATAAACTAAATATCAAATATTTAATTAAACATACCTGAAGAGCGAATCCCAACTCCGACTTTAAGATCTGAAGTTACAATAAGATTTCTTAACACCTCAAGGTCTTCTTCGCAATGACCTCTTTTAGCACCGGGAGTGTGGGCTCCCAAAATATTTAACTTAGAAAAAATTCAGAACAAAATTTTTCCTTTAATCTTTTCAAAAAACAAAGTTTCACTAAAATTATGATAAACAATAAATTTAGAAAACCCTTAAAACCAGATTTTAGGGTTTTCACCGTGGGAAAAAATAAGTACCAAAACCCTTTTTTTCCCCCCTTAAGGTTAAACACGTATATATACAAAAACCAACCTAGCCGCTGATGTCACTATGACATCAGCATAATATAAAAAAAGCATCAGATAAACATTGCGCGTGAGAGGCAGATGACTTGCGGTCGTTGAAGTCAGCAGCCCGCTTTTTTTTAAAAAAAAAAACTCACGCGCTCGCCCCTCCTGTTGCAACTTGCGATGTTCTTTTTGACATCGCTTTTTCTTTTTTTTTTTTGTTTTGTTTTAAATAAATATAATTTATCGTATTATGTATCCATCTAATGAATATTTGTTCAGCATAAAAATTTATTTATCTCATAAATAAGTAATTCATTTCATAAATTCATTTTTTAAATATTTTAACCTCAGGGACAAACCAATGCTAGCTCCAAATGGATCAAATCTGATTATTATCTCATAATAATAATTGATTACCATTTAGTAAAACTTAATTCTTCTAAATAAGTTTACTGCACTCTAAAATTAAATGTATTCATTCAAGAATTTTCCAAGTAACTTTTATTGTGACAATCAACCCTTCTGGTAGATATCCGTGGGAAAAAAATAACTTTAACTACTATCGTCATTTTTCTCATATATCGCTATAATTCCCGACTCGCCCTTCTTGGACAATTCAGTAATATAGAAAACAAATTTCTGTACTAATTCTAAATGTCAAATACATGGAATACTTTGGCCGAAAATTCTAGAATATGTTTATATGCTTGTGAATCAACTAAGGAGATATCTTTATCTCGTTAGAGACTATAATTTCTGCGTAAAATAATTGTTCAGGCAACACTTCATGCCATTAGTCAATGCATGTAAGAGTTAAGTCAACGTGACGTGACTAATCCTTTTGGCACATCAAAGCAACAAACATTCCATGTACGAGTTCAAACTATTTCCTGGATTTGGATATCGTCTTACAGAATTAATTATTTCTTATAGCAGTTAAGAAACAACTAATTCATGTGGTCCTGCCCAATGTTTCAATCATATAGACAACACCAATATTGTACTTTTGGATCCCTATCCATATGACCAAGGTAAGCCATCTAAAGTATCATATTATAGTCTTGTCAAACAAGTCTAAACTCATCACTGACTACATGCACATACTTTGACAACATATTACTAGTTTGATCTAAGTCTATCTGTAGTTTAATCTCATTGACTACTTAAACGAAACCTGACATGTAATCTTGGCTATGTCCATCTCATGGAACGTTTTAGAAAACAATCACAAGCATATTTGACTCAAAAAACATAGTCAGACAATAAATAAATAAAATAATTTCATTTATTTAATATTTAAAGTTAACGAATTGGATTTTCCAAGACACCAATTCCAACAGCTATGACCTCATATGACACCTGCTACCATGATGCACGACAGTGTTGTGCTGTTCTTGACACGACACGGTCCATGTTCGTGACATTCCCCATCTCTTCAAATCATCCTTGTCCCCAAGGATGGAACTCTAGAACTAGGCTTTGATAATGGTTCAAACCTCCATCTGTTGGCTTCCATGTCAACCATACCTGTGAGAGGAAATACATGCATTACGCACTATGTCAATTGCCTTAACTAACTAACACAACTATTCTCCTAAACATTATTTCCACTACGCTTCATTTAACAAGCTAACACAGTATCTTACACACATAACTACCTAACTATATAACTAACTAATACATCATCTAATCAACCATTAAATCCTATAACAACCTATTACATGACATAACAACTAACTATTAGATGAAAATATCCTACTAAATAATATGTGACAATCAAAGCTATAAACTATCAGTCACTGAGCCATTTTTGAGAACATCCAAGTAGGCTAACCAATTCCCTTCCGTATGCCGACCCAACAACCCCCAGGTACGTGCCTACTATTCCCAGGAAAAAGAAGTAACCCTTGTCCCAACGATTAACGGCCAAGATCAGTATCGGTATGTTATTTTTCTTGTACCAATCTTGGTTCTTGGAAAGCATCTCCATGCCTGAGTCTTCTTTGCTTTCTTGTTGAAACCATTCAACGAGCTTCTTCACAAACCATCCACAACCTTACCTGTTCAAAGTGAACCGAAAACCGAGAAAATTTTTGTGGGTTTTGAATGAGGAATCGCATTCTTGATTGTGCGGTTATGTTTCTCGGTCGGATCAAAGGGTTCTTGAATCTTCACTGACACCAACCTTTTCACATCATCACAACATAATTTTTGAGATTGTGGTGGGGGTTCGGGTACCAATTCCATAATTGAACCTGAATTCAGATCCGTTTCATGTTTCAAACCCAAAATTGTCGGTTTTATGATACCCATTCGCACTCGCAATGCATTCATCTTTTCTATAAGCGAATCAATTGAGTATTGCAATTTTTTGTTTATCCTCGACTATTCCTCCTTATTTTTCACTATTTCATGCTGCAAAGTGTCAGTAGCATTGGACAAGGCATCCAATTGCTTCTCTATAAATATGAATCGCTCATGGAATCTAGAAGTTTCCTTCAATTTGGACTCTAATATTTGGAATTGACATTCCTTCATTGTTACATTGCAAGAATTGATTACGAGCAATCCGATATTGCCTCGATTATACTAGAAATGAAGAATATACTCGCAACTAGAACATACATGATTACTATGAATTCTTCATGCACCTCGAGTTGCCAACCAATGGAGGTTTAGTGAACATCAAGAAGACTCAATTCTTGAAGGGACTTGCAGATTGTTTTCCTAGCTCAAAAGAGCTCTGATACCAATTGTCACAAACCTAGGGTTTGTGACGGGAAGGGAAGTGAGTTAGAGTTGAGGTGAGAGAGAAAATAGAAAGAACTTGGGGATGACAAGGGTGAAAGTAGAATATGAGATGATAGCGAGAAAAAAAGGATGAGAAAGTAAGTGAAATTATAGTGAGTATTGAATATTGATTGAATCCTTCCAAGAGGTGACATGACAACCCTTTTATACTAGGAACTAACTAAGTACAACAACCAAACTCCCCAACAACCTAAAAACTAGGCTACACTAACATATCCTAGGCTATGACCTTGCTGCCGTGACAGTGTGCATTGGACAACCCCCTTGCGTGCGCCTAGACTATGACAAGGTACCTCACTGCCACTACTTTGACCTGCCTGTGACACTATCTTGCGCTAACAATGCGTGCTTGGCACTAGAACCCGTGACACCTAACCTGGCTACTCTAGATCATTACACAACACCCTGTTGTGACCTCATACGACACTCACAACCCTGAGGTGTGACAGTGCTGTGCTGTTCTTGATAGGTAACGAACCATGTTCTTGACAACACTCCTCATCAGTAGGGTTGAATCAAGATATCAGAAGGGAGAGAACATTTCTCAATAAATGTCTTTTCTTGTAAGCTCTTATTAAACATATTTAACATACCATACTTCCCTTGGCCTCTAAGATGATATAACTTAGCTCCTCGGGGAGGCTAATGGAGCACCCTATTCGTGTACACCCTTACCTAGAGATCCATACAAGTCCACAAAGTACTTCACGACAGAGTGGCTGCACCCATTTTTTTGCATTAAGTCTATCTCTAAGAGGTCTAACTTTGTACTCTGCAGATGAACGCCCTCCTCAGGGAGTAGCACCCACCTACTATGTTGCTAGACCGGCAATGGAGGCCATGAGCATTCATTTACAGAAGCTCGTCCCACTTGATAATTTAAGTCTTCTGAACTTTTTCAATTAAGCTTTAGCAGACAAACAAAACATGGTATCTACCTAACCATTCTCTGTGTGTGCAACGATGAGGTAACCAATCTATCCATTACTGCCTTAGGAGTGGAGTCGCAACGAGTTATTAGTGAGGTGAGAACTATTCTCAATTAATATGTTTCCTAAATATAATTAATTCATTGTTTCTATCTTGGCCTCAAAGACGGTATCATAATGCTCCCTAGGAAACTAACATACTATTCTAGTCAAGTATATACCATTGCCTGAACATAAAGTAGACAAGATACTCCATGGCAATGTGGTTGCATCTGTTTTCCCGTACCACTATCTATCCTAAAGAAGTCTAGCCTCTATCTATTCTAAAGAAGTCTAACCCTGTATTCTGTGAATAAATGCCCTTGTTGGGGAGTAGAGCCTTCCATTATACTATTAGACCGATAATGGAGACCATGACGATTAAACTCTTGTACCTCGTTACCCCTAGAAATTTTAAATAGTGATCTTTATTTTATGTTTGATTATTTCATAATCCATTATTAGAATCATATTCTAAATTTTATTTAACGATTAAATAATATCCTAATCATATTGGGTTCCTTTAATTATCCAACCTATGTAATCCAATCTCATTAGATATTTAGTGAGAATGTTTTCATTTCAAATAATTCAATTATTAAATTTCCTAATTTTGTTAAACCTATTTGAAAAAACTCTCTTGCTCAATGAAATCAAATATTTCACAAAGTTGCATATTAATGACCTTTCTAACTTTATTCACATCGCATATAATATTTAACTTATTTAAATAATATTAAATACTTTAATAAAATTTAATAAGTACCATGTTAGCAAACTCTTTTGAATAACATTACATAAAACAAACAAAGAATATTGCAATGGGAGAACATGTTTTCTATTGAAACAAACAACGAAAAAACTCAACGGGAATTACTTTTTCCATGGAAAACATTTTCCAAAGGAAAATATTTTTCCGGGGATAAGTACTTCCCTTGAAACAAACGAAGCCTTCATGTTAATTTAGTAAATTGCATGATCATAATTTTTTAAAATTTTGGAGCAATTATGACATTTAGAAATAATTAGATATATGTTTATTATATTTTTACTAAATTTCATTTATGAATGTTTTTTTATCAAATTTGAATAGTATTGACCATTTTACACATTATTTGAAAAAAAAAAAAAATAAAAGCTCACGTAACCTCAAAAAAATTTAAATAATGGCGTAACAAAAATACACAAACAAAGTGAGAATTAGTATTGAATTTAAATGTAAATATAATATTAAAGTTTTAGAAAATGAAAAATAGAGAGATAAGAAGACAATACACTGAAATGCCAAAGTAAGATTTAGGATAGATTTAGAGTACAACTTGATTACTCACCTCAAATTCATAGAAAACCTAGACATTGTGGAAATTAGTGTCAATTATATTTGGAAGTTTGGTTTTACATATACCTTTTCGAAGAAAACATTTGAGAATATAAGATTTAGTTTGCATTTAACTTGTAAAATGAAGTCCAATTGAAACGTAAATTTTGATTACAATAAAAATGTTAAAAGTGGGGGGAGTTTCCGAAATTTTCAAAGGCAGTGGGATGAGTTGGGAAGTTAGATTTTCGAATATTATTATTATTATTATTTTTCCTATTTTGGGTATTCCTAAGATAGGAATGGAATGTACGGACAATATATATATTTAAAAAAAAAAATATTGGGCTATCAATAATGAAAAATATTTTTATGTATTTGTATTTATGCAAAATTATATTGCATACTATGAATTTCTAATTCTTGGGAAAATGCATTTTGTGGTGCAAAGAAACTAAAACATTAATATCATTTACCGTATGAGTTTCATGCAAAGTGTAATGTTTGGTTTGACTGCCCAACTTGCCTCACTTATGTTCGATAGTAACATACAATATACAGCAGCAAAGTTATCTAAGTATGTAATCGGCAAGTTGTTTCTATGGATGTACATAAGCTATGTCATTGAATGAATAATGAAGAATACTAGATTTAGGAAATATCTAGAGGATATTCCAATATATCTAGAAGATATTCCAATATATCTAGAAGATATTCAATATCATAATATATCTTCTAATATTTATCATAATATCATGATATGCCTACAAGATACTCTAATAAGCCCCCTCAATCTAAGCGGGGCAGTAGCACTCTAAGACTGGATTTGTATTAGTTGAACCAATTAGCAGCTAGACCCTTTGTGAGGATATCAGCAACCTGTTTCGCCGCGGGAGTGTAGCGAACTTGAAGGTCTCATTTGAGCACCTTTTCTCGAACGTAGTGGAAATCAATGTTGACGTGCTTGCTACGATCATTGAAAATGGGATTGGTGGCGAGATAAGATGCAGAGACATTGTCACAGTAAATAGTTATTGGTCCTGAGTGACGAAGACCAAGGTCCCACATCAGATACCAAATCCAATCACTTTCAGCAACAGATTGAGCGACAACCCTGTACTTGGATTAAGTGGTTGATTTTGAAACTGTTGCTTGTTTCTTGGCTCTCCATGAAATGAGGTTGGGACCTAATGAGGTTGGGACCTAAGTCAACAGCATATCCCATGGTGTATTGGCGTGTCTCGAGACACCCACTCCAATCAGCGTCAGCAAAGGTAGTAAAGGAAAGCGTGCAAGCAGGGGCAACGAGAAGGCCATGATAAGGTGTGGATTTAAGATGCTGAAGGATACGTTTGACGGCCTGCCAGAATGGGGTGCGAGGGGCATGCATGAATTGACGGGCAAGGTTAACAACGTAGCATATGTCAGGACAAGTCATGGCGAAGTACTGAAGGGCTCATATTGCACTCCTATACACAGTGGAATCCTCAAGAGGCTCGCCATCACTCATAGAGAGGTGTGCTCGGGTGGGAATAGGTGTTTTAACAGGTTTGGCATCACAAAGGTCGTGTTTGGTGAGGAGGTCCATAGGGTACTTGTGTTGATTGAGGAAAAGACCGGTTGGGGTGCGTTGGGCCTCAATCCCAAGGCAGAAATGCAAATGTCCACGGTCTTTCATAGCAAACTGTATGGATAGGGAGCTAAAAATTTTGTCAAGATGTTTAGAGTCAGTTCTTGTTAAGATTATGTCATCAACATATAAAAGTAGACACATAAGATGTGAGTTGAACCTATGAATAAACAGAGACGAGTCAGCACGACAACAAATAAAACCTAGACAAAGTAAAAAACACACTAAACTGTTGGAACGATGCTTGAGGTGCCCATTTAAGCCCATATTGTTCCTTATGTAAGCGACATACATAGTCAGGATATTTGGGATGTATGAACCCCTGTGGTTGCTTCATGTCAACCTCTTCCTTGAGAAGACCATGTACGAATGCATTTTTGACATCCTACTGCCTAAAAGGCCAGTTGTATGTAACTGCAAGTGTAAGTATAAAGCAAATGGTGGATGGTTTTAAGACAAGGATGAAGGTCTCCTTATAATCAAGGCCCTCACATTGATGAAAGCCTTGAGCCACAAGGCAGGCCTTAAATCGCTCAACAGAGTCATCAGCTTTGTACTTAACTTTGTATTTTCAAGTACTAGCTACAAGGTTTTTCGAATGGTCATGTGGGACTAGGTCCCAGGTATGGTTGAGAATTAAAGCATTAAACTCATTTGCCATGGCTTCTAGCCATTGCGGATTTTTCACAGCCTGTGTGAAGCATATGGACTCCTGGACAGCAGTGATAGAGGATACTTAGTCTTATGTATGCCATCTTTAAGCCTAGTGCGCATGAGATGAATATTCAAGGTGTCCTGTGGGGGAGGTGGCGAAGAATGTGCCGTGGGGGAGGGTCAGACCAGGGAGGTTTGGACTAACAGGAATCTCAGTTGGAAAACGGGGGGAAGAGGGATGGGTGGGAGGGGCGCCACTGGCCTTGATCGGGAGCCATGAGCCAGGACCATAGGCGGCGAGCTTGTAGGGGCGATAGTTGCAGGCCCACAAGGGGCTAACCGAATGGAGAGGGAAGGGTTCGAAGGCAACTGTCGATCATTGAAAGAGGTGATCGGATGGCGCGCAGGATCGCGAGTGAGACCCGGGGCTTGAAGTATTGATAGCGGGGAGATTGTGATAGAAGAGCTAGTTGTAACAGTTTTAATAAGGTCGTTATAGGGAAAAGAAGATTCGTCAGAGACTACATGACGACTAATATAAATTTGTTTGTTTGTGAGGTCAAAACACCTGTATCCTTTGTATCGGGACGCATAGCGCAAAAAAATGCATGTGATGGATCATGAGACAATTTTATGCGTAGCACCAGGATGCAATGTGTAGGTAACAAATGCACCCAAAAGCGCTAAAATGCTTGTAATCCGGGTTTGTGCGAAAAAGCTTTTGAAAAGGAGATTCATTTGGAAGAGTTGGTGTGGGAAGACGATTTATAGTGAAACACGCAATACAAAGGCGTCGTCCCAAAATTTGCAAGGAAGTTTTGAGTGAATTAGTAGCATTCGTGCCATTTCAAATAAATGTCGATACTTGCGTTCCACCACCCCATTTTGTTATGGGGTATTAGGACATGATAGGCGAAAATGAATCTCAACATCATGACATAGAGCATTCAAACGCCGTTGATCAATCAACCCTGCCATAACTTTGAAAATTTTTAATTTTGAGATTAAACTAGTTTTCGACAAGCTTTTCAAAGTTAACAAAAATCGTGCAAACATAAGATTTATGCTACATCGGGTAGAGCCAAGTGAATCGTGAAAAATCGTCAATGAACAAAACATAGTATTTGTATGCTGAATCAGAGGATACAGGCAATTGCAAAACATCAGAATGTATTAATTATATAGGCACAGTAGAATTGTGCAATACGTGTTCAAAAGAGAGCTTTCTAGATTTCCCAAAACAACACAATGAATATTTATTCAAAAACTTAACAGCTGAAAAAAAAAAAAATGTTTCTTACATAACGTATCAAGAACACTGCTACCTAAATGCCCTAGTCTTTGATGCCACAATTCACCATTTTTGACTTGTGCTATGAGTCCGATATCATGTGGGGAGAAACTATAGAGTAATGGGCACTCGTAGAAGTGGCGTCCCCGTAGCTTGGTCCTTGACATAAAAAAAATTGAGAGTCAAATTCTATCTTAAAATTGTTGCCATGACACAGTTGTTTGATAAATAATAGATTATGCATGAGGCTAGGTACAAGCATGAGATGGGGTAGTTCAAGTGGGGATTCACATGTGGGAATTGTAGTAGAGCTAACATGCATCACAAGTAATAATGCTCCATTTCCAACAATTACACCTCTATGACCATTATAAGGAAGCAATTTAGAGAGAAGACCTTGGTTAGGCATCATATGGCTTGAGGTACCTGAGTCAGGATACCAGTTTTAGTCGTGCGGTTCTCCTATCGTCATGGCAACAAAAGATTGGCTTGGATCAGGAAAGGAAGAGCTGTCAAATTGGTGAGAACAGGCAACAGAAGTATGATCGGTCTGGGAGCACATCTAACAAGACTGGGGACTGGGGCCGAGCACATCTGCACTAGGGTTGGGGAAAGAACCAGTTTGAGGTCAAATCAGGTTAGGGGTGCCATGGTAGGAGCCCCCCCACAGAGGGCAGTGCACCGTAGGTGGCTGGAGGAGCTAGAGGGCCCCCATGGCCAACGTGGTTACCGGGACGGTTGCTGCCGCAACCATGGCTGGGAACGCCCCAGGAAGATGGGGGTTGGGTTGCAAGGGTCCGGCGGCCACCATGGCATGGGACGATTCAGTTGACGACCGAGTAGAATACCGATTCAAGGCAGCCTCTTCTTTAAGTAAAGCAGTTTTAAGTTCCTCATACATGTAATATTTGGAAAGTGGACGAGTAAAAGTGGAAAAAGAGGCATACTCAGGAGGTAAGTCATAAAGTGCAAAATATTGAAATTCTCTATTAAAAACTAGGGAATCAATGGTAGCTAGATCGTCCGTAATTGATTTAAGTTGAGAGAGGTATGAGTCCATTGTTTTGCAATCCTTACGATGATTCACGAGTTTGGTTCTTAGGTCAAACTCCTTGACCAAGGAGTGATCCCTAAAGCGCTTAGCCATGGCATTCCACATAGCTTTTGAGGTAGGGTGGCATACAATGTCATTAATTAGAGATCTAGAAAGGGTGGCTGCGATGTAGGATCTAAGACTTTTGATCTGTGCGTAGCCAGGTCAAATAGTCGGGGTTGGGGTAAATCGCTCCATCTGGTTGTGTTATTCAGGCATTGGGACAAGGGTAAGACCAATGAACCTTAACAATTGGTAAGCTATTAACAACATTTGAAATTGTTCGGGCCAGGGTGGGTAGTCAGTGGTTGTTTCAAGTTTTATCGTAACAATGCTCATTATATTAGAGAGGGGAATCAAATTTGGTGAAGAAGGGTAATTGTATCGATTAGGGTTCATAAATTAGGGTTTCAGAAAATAGAAGAGAGAGAGTGGGGAGGCGCTGGCCCCCCATCACCGGCACTAGGGAGTGCCGATGGCAGGGGGGACAAGGCACCATCGCAGGTCAGTGGCAAACCGATGAGACCGGCGCCGGTCAAGAACAGGGAGGGAAAAGCGGGGGGGAGAGGGATGCCTAAGTTAAGTGCTGGGTTCACAGTTAACCTCCTGGTTGGCGGTGGGGCACCGAAGATGGCGACACTGGTATCCCCCAACTAAGGGAGTGTGCCACCTACAGGAATGGATCTGAGATTGTAAATGTTGGTCATTATTCCAGTTGAAATGCCAGCCACGGCACGAGGTAGGGTATCGGTATGGGAGACACCGATCTCCACCCTAGTTGTGGTGGTGCTGGTAGTGAGGGGAGGGGAGGAGAGGGGAGGGGGAGAGGGCACTTGTATAAGAACGATTAGAGTTAGTTGCCATTGCTCAGAAAATGAATGTAACGAATAAAAAATTCAACATAGCAAGAAAAATAATAACAGCGGAAGACAAGACAAGAAATTAGAAAACTAGATCAAAGTTTGCTCTGATACTATATGAATGTAAATATGCTATGTCATTGAAATGATAATGAAGGATACAAAGAGGCCTTTATATAAGCACACAATATTAGAAATAGGAAATATCTAGAGGATATTCCAATATATATAGAAGATACTAACTATCATAATATATCTTCTTGTATATATCCTATTATCCTGATATATCTAGAAGATACTCTAATAATTTCCATTAGCCAATATACAATCAAACAATAATATACTTTCCCAACTATTGCCTTGTCGTGCCACCCCACTCTAATGGTGGGAGTCACACCACCTACAAATGGATAATTCGTAGTATACTGTGCCTAATTCAACCAAGGACGCAGGCTTAATATCGAGAAAGGGTCACATGCCGTAAGTTTCAAATCCTAGCGAATGATATGCATGTCAACCGTTTTTTGAGCACTACCGTACGTGGAGATAACAAAATCGTTGAGGTAAGCAAATTTTATAGACATGTCATTTCATAATTTATTTAAGAATCTGAATTTAGAGATGAGTACTAAAAATGTAAAAAATAATAGCTCCCCATACAGTTCATATTAAACTTGGGTGTGATGCACGCGTAAATAAAAATTAGGGAAACGGGAAGGATTCAACAGCCTTCGCTTCAATTTTATTATGAAAATAAAGTAGGGGGAACAAAGTACTCAATTTCTCATAACCTGAGAAAGAGAGAAAACTCTAAAATATAGAACTAAAATCTGAAAATTAAATAATAAAACCCTAGGTTTTTTCTTGTTTAAATAGAGGAGCTATTTGACTAAGAATAAAACACTAGAAAATAATTATAATTAAAATATGAAAATAAAAACTAATACTAATCCTAATAGTATTCAAACTCTACTTGCCAAGTCACGTCTCCCTTGCCACCAACCCGACAACGCCAACATCTCCCCGCCAAGCTTGGGATTGCTGGCTGCATCATCGTCCCAGACTGGTGAGAATTTGCCGTCGAATTCGCTACGTCAACCACGGGGTCATTGTCGCCAAAGTACAGAATAAGATGCTTGATGCTGAACACGTCAGATGTCCTCATGCCGGGTGGAAGCTAAAGGCGATAGGCGTTATCGTTGATCTTCTAAAGTATCGCCAAAGGTTCAATCTTGTGAGCTGTCAGCTTATTATACTCCCACGCTAGAAATTGTTCCCATGTCAAAATTGCCCAAAACTTGTCACCCACATGAAACTGAACTATCCAGTGTCTCTTATCACTTGCGATCATGTACTTGGCGGTAGCCTCTAGCAGGCGAGCTCGAGTTTGCTGATGGACGTCTTTAAGGATAGCGATGAAGTCTTTCGCCTTGCCATGAGGACGATTCAGATCCGGAATAGGAGCTAAGTCTATCAGAGATCATGGCACAAAGCCATAGATGACTTTGAAAGGCATGAAACCCGTACTTCTATTAACGGAGCAGCTGTAGGCGAACTCAGCGTGGTGTAGCTTCGACTCCCATCCCCTAATGTTATCAGCAACAAGGCATCGAGGAAATTGCCTAGTGAGCGGTTGGTAACCTCGGTTTGTCCATCCATTTGAGGATGATGGACTGCGCTGAAGGCGAGAGATGTGTTCGCCATCTTTTGTAACGTCTTTCAGAAATAATTGATGAACCTGACATCTCTATTAGAGACAATCCTAGCCAGTAACCCATGAAACTTGTACACCCCACAAAAGTATAACCCCGCCACATGTATGGCATCAGCAGCCTTCTTACACCCAATGAAGTGCGCCATCTTTGAGAACTGATGCACCACGACGAATATCGAATCTAGCCTCCTTGTGTCCGTAGTAGCCACAAGACGAAGTCCATATTGACATCTGCCCAAGGCCGACTCGGAACCAGTAAAGGAAGATATACTCTTGCATTGGTCACCCCGCCTTGCGAGCCTTGACAAATTCGGCAGCGTCTAACGAATCTCTCTACTTCTTTCAGCACTGAAGGCTAGTAAAAGTTGGCTCTAACAAGCTACAACGCCTTATCTTGCCCCATATGCCCCTCGTTGTGTTTCTCCTCAATAATCTCTTATTGTAGGCTCGAATCCGGAATACAAAGTTGGTTCCCTTTGAAGATAAACCCATCATGAATCAAATATCCTGAGATAGAGTCAGATCGGTCATCCCGCCATATGTCGCCAAAGGTAGGATCACCTTCATATTGCTCCACCAACTGCTCAAATCTAGTAACCATCACTCTGCTCTGTGCCAAGATAATGTTCCATCTACTCAATTCATCCACCACATTGTTCAAATCAGACTTGTGCATGATCACGAAGTGAAAAAGCTGAATGAAGCTTGTCCACTTGGCGTGTTGATCTGAGAGCTCATCTTGGCAATTGATGTATTTCAGGGCCACATTGTTGAAATATAACCCCTATCTAGTAAGTATGAGTTCCAATGTCTCAGTGCTCGGACCAATGTGTAGAACTCAAGGTCGTAAGTAGAGTAGTTCAATCTACTTCCATCGAGCTTCTCAATAAAAAATACGATGTGCTTCCTGTCTTGACCTGTCTTAGAGGCATCTATGTGCTGCTCAAACACCTTGGGGAAGTTCGAAAAGGCTAGCACCGGTGTTGTTGTCCACCTCCTCTTCATCTTTTCGAAAGCGCAAGCAGCTACCAGAGCCTAAACAAAGGAACTCCCTTTCATACAGTCCGTGATTGGTGCCATCATTGAGCTGACAGTGGGCACGAACTACCTACAAAATGACTTCAATCCATAGAAGCTCTTGACTTCACCAACTGTCTTTGACGGTGGCTAGTCTTGTATCGCCGCGATCTTCCCTTCGTTAGCTGATATACCATCGTCAAACACAGTGAACCCAAGGAAGGTTACCTCGTCCCTCATGAACTCACATTTCTTCAAGATGGCAAATAGACTCTGCGCTCGCAAGGTACTCAGCACCTCGTCAAAATGCCTGATATGCTCAGATCGATCCCGGCTATAAATCAAAATATCATCAAAATAGATCACGGTAAACTTTCCAATGAAAGGACACATAACCTGATTCATAAAACTCATGAAGGTGCTTGGCGCGTTAGATAATTTGAATGGCATGACCAGCCACTCGTAAAGGCCCTCTCGTATTTTGAAGACAATTTTCCACTTGTCTCCAGGCGATATGTGAATCTGATGGTATCTGCTCTTCAAATCCTACTTCGTAAACACCATTGAATTCTGCAGCTGATCAAGCAAGCCATCTAACCTCGGAATGGGGGATTGATAACGTACCGTGATCTTGTTAATGGTGCGACTCCCAACACACATCCGCCAACTACCATCTTTCTTTGGCATCAACAGAGCCGGTACTGCACAAGGGCTCAAGCTCTCTCTGATGAACCCCTAGGTGAGAAGATCCTCTGCCTGACATCTTAGCTCCTTATGCTCTGATGGACTCATGCGGTAGTGAGGCCTATTCCGTAATACAACACCCGGCATCAGATCAATGCGGTGTTGTATGCCTTATAATGGCGATGACGTATTCGATAAAGCCTCCAAAAATACATCAATGTACTTCTTCAACAAGGCGGTAATTTCACTCAGTATCTCCCCGTGACTCACTGTGCTCTCCTTCCCAGTTAATACAAATATGATCTTGGTGTTGCAAACCTCCTTGGTGAACATGGCCCATCCCTATATGTTCGGGTGTTGAGTTGCTAAAGCTCGCGGTGCCTCGTCCTTCTTGGCAACAAAATAATCTTTTTTCCCTTGAAAAGAAGCTATAAGTGTTCTTCCTCCCATCATGTATGGCGCTTCTATTATACTACGATGGCCTCCCTAACAGTAAGTGGCAAGCATCCATGGTCACCATATCACCACACGCCATCCCCATACTTCGACCCAATTGAACAGTTAACCAAGCAAAATTTAGACACGGTCACCTGATTTCCCTTCTTGATCCATGTTAACTAGTAGGGACTTGGATGAGCCTCTGTCTTCAACCCTAGCTTGGCGGCTGCCTCTTCAGATATGACGTTCTCACAACTTCCTGAGCCTATAATCATGCGGCATACTCTACCGCTAATGGTGTAGGTGGTCTGGAAGATGTTATTCCTCAACCATCCATCTTCCTGTTCTTCCCTTGGCACAAAGCAAGTGCACCTAACCACAAGTAGGCATCCTTTGTCACCTGCTACAGCGGTTTCTTCCAGTGGCGCTAGCTCCTCTTGGGGCTCCTCCTTAATAACCTCGCCGTCTTCTCCGTGAACCTCCTCGATGAAAAGGCCCTTCCGAGTCTATCACCCTTATGGCACTCAACAGCACGGTGCCCCACCTCTCCACACTTGAAGCAATGGGTTCTAAAAGTACTCGACAAGTCTTGAGTAACTGGCTTATCGGTATTGGCGACTATTGGCCTATTTTGTGTACCCTGAGTTAGCAGTACTCTCACTTGGTCTCTTCCGCGAACCTGTGGTCCCCGGGCTCTGCTAACTTGGTGACACCTCTACTGCTGTTCAATGTTCGTGGCTCTATGGCTTGCCTCTGAGATTGAAAAGATGTCGAACATGTTCAACACCTCCTGTATAGACTTTTTCAACCCGCCAATGTAGCGATTCGCCAATTACTCTCCCGTCTCCGCTAAGTCATTCCTGACGACTAACGAGTAGAACTCCGCCGTACACTTTTCCATGGATCTAGAGCCCTAACGCAACCCCTATAGTCGTTGATACATCACCTTGGCAAGATTGTGAGGCAAGAAGGTGCCTCGCATATATTTCTTCATCTTCTCCCATAACTCTATCTTCACCTTCCCCTGACAAAGCCGCATGTGCTTCAGCTACTGCCACTGGGCGGCAGCTCTACCCCGTAGCCGGGTAGCAACCAATGGTGCTTGATTCCTCTCCGGAGAACCTCTTCCACTATGACAAGGCAATCCTAGAAATCCTTCAGGCATCGTCTTCCATTATACTCCGGAATTTCAATCCGGAGACCAGATTTCCACCTCCGATTATCAAAATCGTTAGTGTTGCCGGTATTGAACCAATGTTTCCTCGACCTAGGATCCCATAGCTTAGCATCCAGGAATGGATTGTGGAAGCTCTCGTTCATCTCCTCTTCTTCACTCGGTGTCGACGGGTGTTGTGGCTGGTTTCCCTGCACCTGCTCGGGATTTGCCCCCCAACTGAATCATTCAACACTGGATTCGACGTAATTTCTCCTCGATCTCTTCAAACCTCCTCTCGATCTGCCACTGGAAATCCCGCTTATATATGTCTCCAACGGAAGCATATCTCTATCTCCCACGGGCCATCTCAGAAGTTGTTCTGAGCTCTGATACCAACTGATGCAGTGCGTAAGTGGAAATTAGTAAAACGGGAAGGATTCAATAGCCTTCCCTTCAAATAGTATGTTTTCAAACCTGAGAAAGAGATAAAACTCTAAAATATAGAAATAAAATCTAAAAATTGAATAATAAAACCTTAGGTTTCCTCTTGTTTAAATAGAGGAGCTATTTGACTAAGAATAAAACAATAGAAGATAATTAAAATTAAAATTTGAAAGTAAAAACTACTACTAATCCTAATAGTATTCAAACGCTACTTGTTGCTTCTGCGTCTCCCTTACTGCCAACCCAACAAGGCCAACATAACTCGATGACGCCAACATGGTGAGTTTAAATTTTGTCAATTTTGTTTTTGTGTAATTTACATTATGCTAATGCAATCCTATAGTTGAGTCATTTGGTGGGCATGTGCATTGGGTTTTTATTATCATCAAAAAAGTAAAAATTATGTTATTAAATGAATTTAAATTTCATTGTAAAACCAACTTACTTTGTCAGAATTGAAAAACCAAATTGAAATGACATTGAAATGATAGATGAATATATACTAACTTAATTGATATAATATCATTCATTAAAGTTTTATGAATGTATATGATTAAATTTACCATAATAGGATCTAGAATTTTCCTAATCAATAACCAATTAGGCCTCCACGGTCACACTAATCCTCCTTGTTTGCTTTAATTTTTTTGCAGCTAAGTGCGATGTGGTCGTTGTAAAATGTTAAACAAAAAAAACGTTCAAAAGGGATTCAGCGTAACTAGAGAGTGAGCCTAATTACGAACTGCATGTCTTTGACCTCAACTACTCAGTGTTTTCAAAGAAAAGGTTTTGATATGTTGATGTATCTAAATTTGGTTATACCATGAATTCTGCTTGTGCTTCAATTAACAAGACTTTTGTTAAGTATTTTTATAGATTTTTTATATATGTGTTGACAGAAAATAAAAGGATATGGACTCAACTCAAGTGGCAGGTACAGTGACGGAGCAGGGCCTACAGACACCTTTTCTCATATACTTAAAAGTTAGGAACTGAGGTGGAGACAAATCCAAGAGCTCAGCAGTCTACTTACAAGCCTGAGTCAATCAGGTTTTTAAGCCCGGTACCCTTGACTTATAATAATCGAGTGAGTTAAGGTCTGACATGATTAAAGTGGAGTAAACCGCATTCAGGACACTAGATTAGGACCAACGCAGTCAAGGTCAAGCTTTGGCAAAGCCCTAATAAATGATGCAAACCTGACTTATCAAGAAGTAACAGTAGTGTTAAGACCAACACAATCAATGGACCAGCCTAACTAAAGCCTCAAATCTCAACTTGTCAATTTGTGGGAATAGATTAAAACTGGAAAGTCATACCTAAAGCCCGAGAAACTGTATTGCCAAAGAAGTGAGTGCAACAACGTTCTATGCTACACTAGGCTACGCTAGAGGAATCCTTAGTGAGGGTTAGGACTCAACTCTTTTGATTTTTAGTTCTTGTAAAGAGATTTTGGCTATACAAGTCACTCACTTGTAATTTTTTGTATGCAATCCATGTACTCTCCCATAATTAATGAAATACGCAATTTGACCAATACATCTCTCAGATTGGTGGTTCTTTTCTTTTCTTTTTATTTCAACTTAAGGACCATGAAGCCAATCCTCAAGACATTGATACTAAAATGGAGCTCATAGCTCTGGGAAGCTGTACTTAAGGGATTTTTTGTTAGAATCCCAGATTGATGGCACATATATCTTTAGGAACCTATCATTGATAGCCCTTGGGTAAGTTCTTCCATCTAGGTCTTGGTGTAAATAGGCATTGCCTCCAAACACCTCTATAACTTTAAATGGGCCCTCCTTGTTCGGGAATCACTTCCCAAAGACACAGTCCTTTCAGCTAATAGGTAAAACCACTTTCCAGAACAAATCTCCCAAGTCAAAAGACCTAGTCTTGACCTCTTTTTGTAGGCTTCGGCTACCCTCTTCTTTTGTGTCTCTAACTTGTGAAAGGCATCAAGCCTTACTTTGTCTAAGTTAGTAAGCTTGTCCATCATGGACTGCTAGTATTCAAGTTCAAAAAACCTCCCTTGATGAGCTAGTCTAATAAACTAAACTATTACTTCCATTGGGGGCATGGCATCATGGCCATACGTCAAATGGAAGGGAGTTGTGCTAGTTGTGTCTCGATTAGAGGTCCTGTAAGCCCAAAGCGCATCTAGTAGCAATTTATGCCACTTTCGGGGATTATCCTTGATCATCCTTTCAATGTTGGCCTTCATAATCTTGTTGGTTGACTCTACAACTTGAGCATAATAAGGGATTGAGTTCAAGATTTCTATGTTGAAACTCTTGGTAAACTCCTTAACTTCAGCTCCATTAAACCCTCTAGCTTGGTCCACTGTAATGGTTTCTGGGATACCATACCTCATAGGATGTATTCTTTAATCAAGTCATTCATATCCTGCTGATTGATGCTCCTTTATGGCTTAGCCTCCATCCATTTTGTGAAATAGCTAGTGGCCACAAGAATATAAGAGTGTTGTTTATTGGAAGAATAATTAATCTCCCCTGTGATGTCCATTGCCTAATCTCTAAATGGCTATGGTTTGATAATAGCATGCATCTCAGCTGTAGGGATTCTTGGCACATGACCATGCCAATGGCATGCTCTGCATCCCTTGGCATACTTTATGCAGTCATCCACCATTGATGGCCAATAGTAGCCATAACGCCTAATGAGCCAATGCATTTTGCTTGCAGCTAGATGGGATCCACAGATACCCTCATGGGCTCCTCCTACAAGTAGCATTGCTTCATCCAAGTCAAGGCACTTGAGAAGCACTCCACTAGTGTCCCTTTTATATAAGTCTCTAGATTCATTGTCAAGATGGAATCTATGAGCCCTCATCATCATATTTCTGTCCTTAACGTAGCCTTGAGGGTTCTTGAAGTAGTCTATTAGAGGCTTCCTCCAGTCCTCACATTGACTCAAGAAAGTTTGATGGGTTTCAAAGTATTCCAAGTTTCCACTTGGCACTACTTCACTCTCAAGACTGAATGACACGATGTCACGGTCTAAAACTTTGGTTTTAATGACCATGGCTTGTTCGCTCCAAGTCCTAGACAATTTATATCCTGATGCTAACTGAGCCAAGTCATTGGCTACTTTATTCTGTTCCCTGGGAATATGTTCAAACTGCACACCATCGAATTTTCTCGATAGTTTTTGCACTACTGATAAGTATCAATTTAAGGAATTACTTAAACATTGAAATTCCCCTTTGACTTGGCAAATTATCAACTGTGAATCCCCCTTAATGATAACATTGAGGACTTGCATTTCTATGAGAGTTTGTAGGCCTATTATCAATTCCTCATACTCTGCCTTATTGTTGGAACCTTGACCAACCAAAGTGACGACCAACTTGGTAATGATCCCAACAGGGGATTCTATGACAATCTCAACTCCATCGCTTGAATTGGTCCTCGAACCATCAAAGAATAGTTTCCAAGGAACCACTTCCACTGCTAAAAGTTGGTCTGGCCCACCAATTAAGCCAGTTTGAATGCTTGGGTTATCAGCCAAAAAGTCTGCTAAGGCTTGTCCCTTTACTGACTTTTGTGAAACATAAACCAACTCAAATTAAAGTAGAGCTATACTCCACTTGCTCAGTCTTCCCCTAAAAAATGGTCTATTTGGCATGTATTTAAGGACAACTGCCTGGGCAACTACATATACAGTAAACATCAAGAAGTAATGTCTTAATTTGGCTGATGCATAGAATAACGATAGACACAATTTCTCAATTGAGAAATATCTTATTTCACATTCATTTAGGAAATGGCTAAGGTAGACCAAATCTTGTTCGAATCCTTGCTCTTTGTCTTGTACAAGCAAACAACCAATAGATTCCTCCGAACCAGAAGCATAGATCTTCAAAGGCTTTCCCTGCTTTGGTGGAATAAGTACTGGCGACCTAATCAAATACTGCTTGATGACCTCAAAAGCTACTTGATGTGGCTCCTCCCACTTGAAGTCCTTCTCAGACTTGAGCCTCAGTAGTGAAGAGAAGACTTCTGTTTTTTCCTACGACAACTCCTTAAGAAATTAACTTACCCAAGGCAGCATTGAAGCTCCTTTTTGTTTGAAGATGGTTTTTCTTGTTGAATGGCCTTAGTTTTATTAATATCCACCTCGATGCCCCTTTGGTGCACTAGAAAACTAAGAAGGTTTCCATCTCGCACGCTAAAAGTACATTTCAATGGATTCATCTTGGGGCTATGGGTCCTCATTCTAAGGAACGCACCCCTCAAGTCTTCTAAGTGTTTGACTTTGGATTTGGATTGACAACGGTATCATCTACATAGACTTCCATGGTCTTGTCAATGAGGTCATGAAAAATCATATTCATGGCTCTTTGGTAGGTGGCACCAGCATTCTTCAAACCAAATGGCATAGCCACCCACTAAAATGTTCTTATTGACCCAAGAAATTCAAATGCTATCATGTGGGTGTCCTCTGAAGTGATCATCACCTGGTAGTGCCTACAATAGCCATCCATAAAGGACAAGACCTCATGCCTTGAGGCTGAGTCAATGAGCATATTAGCAATAGGTATTGGATATTCATCCTTTGGGGTGGCTACATTCAGATGTCTAAAATCAATATAGACCTTGATTTTTCCACTCCTTTTAATGACAGGAATGATATTTGCTAGCCACTCAACATACACGGCTGTTCTGATAAATTTGGAATTTAGGAGTCTTTCGATCTCTTCTTTGACCAAACCGATAACCACTTGGGACATCCTTCTCTAGGCCTGAATGGTGGGCCTTGAACCTGGCTTCGTAGGATGCCTATGCTCAACCACCTTTTTGTTTAGTCCAGGCATCTCATGATGGTCCCAAGCAAAGCAGTCTTTGAATTTCTAAAGCAAAGGCAAATACTACTTTCTTTACTCTTCAGAAGGCAGGGCACTCAAATAAGTAGGTCACGGGTCTTTTGTCGAGACCAAATTAACCTCGAGGAGGAGGTCTTGAACTTCAGCCCTTGAATCCTTCATTTTGGCTTGTGCTACTCTTAAGTTAGAGAGTTCCAGTTCTTTTTCTTGTGCTGTATGGACTTAGAAACCACTGAATAACTGCTCAGTCTAAAGTTGATCCTCAGCGTGTCAGGCCACGAGCCTTAATAATGTTGAGGAAATGGTCTCTTAGGCCATTACTAGGAGGTGTTAGCACCTCCGCATTTGGATTCGGGCGTGCCTTGGAAGTCTCCTTTGTCAAGAAGGGTCCTCATGCATCCCTAGAAGTCAGAGTCTTCAGACACTATGTCCACTTGACCAACCTCAGCTTCTGTCAGCAGGCTGTCAAGGATGGCTATTATGTCCTGTTGTTAAGCAGATTGTGGGGTTGTCCTTTGACATCTAGGCGTCCCACACGATCCTCATAGAACTTTGCCTCAACACAGTTGGAGCGACCCATGAATACTGTAATTGGCATGTAGGCAATCTCTGCTGAGCAAAGCATTGTAGCTCGAGGTAGTCTCCACCAAAAGGAAAGTTGTTAGCTTGCTTAAGCCGCCAACAGTTAAGTCAATCGAGATGAACCCTTTTGATTTAGTAGCAGCTCCAAAAAGCCACAGATTGCAACACCCGAAGTAATTAGATCATCTCAAGATTTACCAATGACCCTAACATATATGAAGGTAAGACGTTGATGGCTATCCACCAAGACCATGTTCACTAAAATGTCATCAAATTTGGCCTTGATGTATAGGGGCTTGATGTGTTTATTGGCGGTGTTAGGCCCATTAAACATCATCTTCATTATGTTAGGAGTGTCATCTGGCAGTTTGGATTTTGTAGCATTAATTTTAAAAGACAAAGGGTCAGGGTTATCTCTGATGGCCACTGTCTCAGCCATAAGTTCCAATTGGCCTCCTCGTGTAATGCTATAATCCCCTTTAAGACCTCTTTAAGTATCAACCGCCATGAACTCTAAGGGAATGAGTAAGGCAGTTCTAACATCAATTCTTTCAAGAAGCATCCCGAATTATATCTGGATTCCTTGGTCTAATCCCTTTTTTAGGCTGTCAACCATGGATATTTCCTGATCTTGTTTTTTAGGGCTGCCATTTGCTAGCATATCTTGTTCTTGAGGTTTGTTCTTGAGATTAACCTTTGGAGTTTGAGATTCCTCCATAGGCTATGGGAAGTCATTTTCATGGAAATCCTTCTCGATATCAGACCATGTTGGGTTAACATGGTCTAGAGGTTCCACTAAGTTGATGCTGAGAGGCAAGTACTCCTCCTCCTCTTCAGTTGCTCCATGGACTAGGGCATTCTTGGCAAGCTGATCCCACCAGATTCTCTCCCTTTAGAGGATGAGAGGCTAGCCCATCTCTCGAGGTTCTTGTATGTCTGCCCTTTACCGGTAGTAGTAAAAGGCCTGAACTTCGTCATTGGATCCTCGAGATCTATCTCCTTAGTTTGCTTGCCCTTGCGGACTCTGGCTTCCTCTTGAAAGAGCCTACTTAAGCAAGTATCAAACAAAGTCCTCCGTTGAGCTACCTTCTTCCCCAACTGCCTCATTTTATGAGTTCGAGTAAGGTTGGAAGGACTAAATGCCTCTTGATCGAGGTGACTTCTGCTCCAGACATTACCGAACCTAATGCCAGAAGGCTGGTGTCCTGACTGTCATGGTGCCTAGCTGGTCTCCATGTTCAGTAGGTGGTATTTCATATTCTTCTTGGGATGCGTAGTCCTCATAATGATCTGAGTTCTTGAGGGAGAGTTCTCAGCGGGTTCATATCTTTGAGACTTTTTAGATAGCATCTTTAGTTCCAGAAGAGGGTTAGTGGGGGAAATATGTTGAAGAAGCAACTTGAGTTTCCTCATTGCAGCGTGTATCCTCCCATAGCATTACTAACATCTCGTGTATGACATTCTTTCTATTTTTTTCAATAATGCTAATGACATTGACTTAAAGAGGACTAGGGAAGGGGTCTTTGTCAATGACCCTCTGTCCTTCTCTTGGGAATATTAATTCCCTCGCTTCTATGGCACCATTAACCACGTTTCTAAGATCACACAGTCTTAGTTGAATGGGTCAACGAATCATGCCATTTACAGTATATCTTTCCCTTATTAGGATTAGGGTTAGGTTTTCTATGTTTACCCCTGATCTTGAGGCTGTTATTTGCCTCAAGCCAACCAAATATTACATCGGCTCTTAAGAGGTCAAATAAGTACTTTCTCAAGTCTTGGAATTGATAAGACTTCATGGCTTTTTAATATCCTTCTTAACCAAAGGACTGCAAACCATAGAAGGCCCCTTGATGTATTCAGCAACATCAATCTCATAAGGCGGATCTTCATCCTCTTCAATTAGAACGTGTACATAAGTCCCATACCCGCTATTTTTCTTCAGGCTTTCTTTGTTTAGGACAACCTCGTATGTAGCGGCACACTTGACCAGCTATAGGAGTGTCATGAAGTTAGATCCTTCAAACTTATTCCTAAATTCAATATCCAAGCCATTTAAGGCTAGCTTGGTGTATTCAACTTCAGGAAGGGCTACTATGCACTTTAACATGGCTCTCTTGAACCGCTTAATGTAATCTTCCACAGATTCACCTGGTTTTTGTCTCAATCGGGCCAAGTCAGACATAGAAGCTTCTAATTCCATTCTTAGAAACTAAGCTAAAATTGCCTTGCCGTGTCATCCCAATAATAGATGGAATTAGGTGGCAGGTAAATGTACCACTAAAAAGCGGTCCCAGTTAAGAAGCTGGGGAACAACCTAAGCTTGAGATACTGCTTGTTAGCCGCTTCCCAACACTGGCAATTAAATCTTGCTAAGTGCTTGAGGGCAAACACAGTCCCTTCCCCTGAGAAGGGGGGTAAATTTGTGGATTTTATATCTTCAAGAAAAAAGGTAGTCCCTGTCTCTATAATCAAGGTAAGTTTTACTGTATAAAGGTCTAATGAACCTTCTTAGGCCTGCCCTATACATCTACTCGATGAGGGCAGCCAGTTGGTCCTGGAGGGGTAGGTTAGGCACATGGTTATGTGCATGTCATTGCCCCCCAGTGAGTAAGGATCTTGAGGGGGATCTGCAAGATACCCTTATGCATCGGTCACAATTGGGTGTGGGAATGGATGTTATTGCAGAAACCCAGGGTAACCCCCTTGATCAATATGGCCATGCGCTTGGTTGCCCACAAAATATGTTCCAGTGGGACCTGAGTTATATAGCATACCTAGAAGCACGCCAACATTAGCAGGTTGTTGGTTCACCCTCGCTTGATCAGTCCCCAAGTCATGGTCTTGAGGAAGTGGGTGGTTAACTAACCCCCCAGTATGATAAGTATGGAGAGGTTTAGGAAGGATAGGCTGGTTCTCAGGAGTGGAAACTTCTCGTTGCATTCCTACTTCAAGGCCTTAAGTGCGCCTCGAGATCACCTTTACTACCTGAGGAGGGTATGAATAGTTTTGCCCCCTGTCTCGAGGACAGGTAACACCAGCACTTTGGCGTTGAGATCCCTTGGGACTAGAGAAAAACTCTTATTCAAAGGGTCAGCAAACCCTAGAGGCATTGCTCCTACGGCTAGATTCTAAGTGTGTGACACTTAGGTTAGCCATAATTGGGTTTTCCGTTTTCTCAAGACATTATAATTAACTTGAGTCACTGGTAATCATGAGCTCGAGGGAGCCCCAAGGGGATATCCAGTTGGTGCTGATGGAAGAGGTGAAGGCCTAAGGTGTCTTACATCCTCTCTAACGGCTTGAACCAAGCCATTATAAGCCTTTGCCTGTCTAACCAAGATAGGCCCGACCTCAATTACTGTCTGCCTTGCCACGTCCAAAGCAATAAGGGTAGCAGTAGAAGACAAAGTTAAGTTCATTTCAACTAAGACTCTGTCAGTCTCTTTGTGAAGCATATCATGCATCAAGGTTCAAAGGTTGTTTATTACGGCTCTCATGGTGACAGAGCTTTCATGCTAGCCTGCTAGATGTTAGGAATAGTGTCCTAAAAATCCAAATTTATCCTACACATATTATGTTATTAAAGAATAAAATTGAAGTTCCTATCGTATCCTTGTTAAATTTGTGTAAGTGAGCATGTATGCTGCATGTGATTTTCTTTTAAGTGACGTCCATGAGATGGATGTAGTCCTCATATTAATTTTGCATATTTGTTATAAATGGATTATGAGACTAACCCACAAATAGACTTGGAGCAAATGGAATGAAATGTTATTTGAAAAACTCATAGTTAGTTTGGACTACTTATCTGCAAAGGCTATAACGTGACCTTTTTTATGACCTTTCTTGGTCAACGTGACGGTGATCCAAAAGTTTTATGTTGGCGTATTCAATAAGATTAATACACTGAGTTGGACCATGTGATTTACTTGTCCCTAGACTACTATCGAAAATGAGTGATTCATAATGTAATATTTGAACAACGACTCTAAATCTTGGGAGTATCTAGTTGTGTGCATGGAACGTTAGTTAGCTTGGTGAACTATAAATAAGGTCTTAATAAATGGCCAAAGCCCCACATGGATTGGGAATTTAATATGGAATCTATGGTTTCTTATTAGATTCAAATGTCCCCTTAGAAATTTTGGCCAAAGTGTTTCAAATGTTTGACAATTGGAAGTTATACTATGAATTTGTTCAAGTATAAATGAGTTATTCGGAAAAGGGCAAGTCGATAACTAATTTAAAAACTGTAAGAAAAATAATGGTAATAGTTCTAATTATTTTCTTGTCATGGATATCTAATTGAGGGGTTGTTGTCAATATAGTCTATTTAGAAATTATCGAATAAATAATTTAAATCTAGAATGCAGTGGAATTTATTTAGTGGAATTAAGTCTCATTAAATGATAATTAAATTTTACCATAATATGCTAATTAATTTAACCCATTTGGAGATAGATTTAAATTGTCCCAGGGGTTCCTGCTCAAGCCTTCTATTTCTAATGCCATTAGAAAAATATAAAAAAAATTAATGTAATGAATTATTTACTCATGAGTTGAGTAAATTTAATTTTGCTAAATATTATTTATTAGATGAATAAAAGTTAAAAATTATAAAATAAAATAATTTTTAAAATTAAAATTCATAGGAGTGGCTGAAATGAGAATTCAAGTTTCGTGAGAATATGAAAAAAAAATTAAATCTGCACCGTTAGGTCATAAATAAGATTGATCATCGGCCCTAATTAAATCCTTATCTTTTTTTACTCTTTTTTTTTTAATATCTTTTTTTACTTTTTTAAGTTTTCACATTTGATAAAAAAAAGCTTCCACCAATTTCTTTTTCTCTCTCCTCCACTTTTTAAGTTTTCACCAATTTTTTTACTTTTTTTTTAACTTTTAAGTTTCCACATCTGATCAAAAAATTCACCAATTTCTTTTTTCCCTCGCTCCTCCTTTTTTTTTTTTTTTTGAAATCTTTGCACTAATTTTTTAACCTTTTAAAGTTTTCATCAATTTCCTTTTTTCTCTCTCTACTCTCTTTTTAACTTTTTAATAATTTCTTTTTACTCTCTTTCTCATTTTTTTTTAAACTTTTACCATTTTTTTTTTTTTTTTGCGCTTTCCTCCCAATACTAAGTTTATATTCCAATTTTATTTACTCTTTCTCTCTCCTCCCCTTTCTGCTTTACATCCTAATTTTTAATTACTCCCCCTATCTCTATACTCTCTTTTCTACATTTATACCCTAATTTTTTTTCCTCTTCTCCGCTTTTTACATTTGTATCCCAATTTTTTTACTATCTCTCTCCTCCTCTTTCTACGTTTACTCCTAATCTTGCTGAAGGTAATTCATTCTCTCCTCTCTCTTCTCTATTTATTAAAATTGGTTATATTTTTTTTAACAATATTAGGTAAAGTTTGTAATAAGAGATAAAAAAATTAAATACTACAAATTAAAAACTAATTAGCAAACACACAAATTAAGATTTTACAATTATTGGCCAATTTAATAAGGGAGTAAAAAGATTTATGGATATTTTAGTTAATTGGAGGAAAGAATTTAATACGTTAATATTCAATTGAAAGTTTCAACAAAGCAATAGTACAAATTCTGGGATGATTGAGAGTTAGTGGTGAATGAATGTTGAAAGAAGTGGGATGCATAGACACCATAGCTTTATCACCTAATCTTTAGAAGTTATAAGCGCCAATACCAAAATTATAAATAGTAGAAAAAATAAAGTTATGAATCAACATAAGAAGTCACCTTTAGACTAGTGGTAGAGTGCGTTATCAAATTTTTGTAAGTTGCGGGTTAGATTTCGAGTATTGCGTATTTATCACTTTTATCCTTTTATTTTTTATTGGCTTACTCAATAACTTGTACCATAAAATTTTTTTAATTCGAATACCAAAAAATTAAACCCTAGTTTTTAAAATCATAATTATTTTCTCTTTTCCTATCTCTTACCTTTCTCTTTCACTCATAATCGTATCGTATCACTCATATAGTATAACTAATTGATTCTTTTTCTCTCAATTGTTTAATTTTATTATATATATATATATATATATATATATATATATATATATATATATATATTCATTTTCCTAATTTGTATAATATTTAAATACAAACAAACAATACAAATAGTTAATATTAATGTTCGTTGTTATTATTATTATTTTATTTGTAATATAAAGATGGACCCCGCATCTGTCACTGTTGAGAGTCTTTATATTAAACTTTACAAATAGGTTACTTATTTTAATAATTTTGAATTTTAATATTTGTTGCTTATAGTTATAGCCTTAAAAGATCATGTTTCTTTTTAATTTTAATTATAGATTATTTTAAGTCTCTTATATAAATGTTCATACTATCTCAATAGTCAATAGTTACTAGAATTTAGTTTCATATTCTGACTTTTTGTTTTTCTTTGGTTGAAAATTAATAATGGAGGCCCAACATAGTGAGTTAGACATTCCGGTAACTCCGAAGCAATCTAACAATTTTAATGGATTCACAAATCATTTAATCCCCACATGTACTGAGGACATAAAACCGATGACGGAATTATTTTTGACACCAAACAACAAGGAGAGGATTTTTACAAATGGTATGCTTTTAGTGTCGGCTTCGATGTTCGAAATTCAGCGGTGGAAAAAGATTAAGAACAAGGATTTGTAATTTGGAAATACTTGTTGTGTTCAAAAGAAGGTTGAAATTTACACGTGAATGATCCAACTAAAGTGTCTAGTTTTTCTTGTAAAGAAACTAATATACGTAATAGTAGAGGAAAAGTAGCAAATATGGAGAAAAACAATCCAGGTAAGAAAACGAAAGATACAAATAAGGGTTTCAGGCAAGGATGAAGTTGAAGAGGACCATAGAAGGAAAATACGCAATTAAAGAATTTATAGAAGGACATACACATGTACTTGCTACCTCTAGAAAGAGAAAGGTTTTAAGGTTTGGCAGGAAAGTGAACTCAGTGCACAAAAAACATTGTAAACACATGTTGTCGAGGTTAATAAAAGAGAGAGCAGAAAAAATTAGAGAAAGGTTAAAAATGAGAGGAAAGAGGAAAAAAAAGGGGTGTAAACATAGAAAGGAGGTGAGAGAGAAAAAAATAAGTAAAAGGTTAAAAAAAGATATAGTAAAAAAATTGATGAAATGTTAAAAAGAAAAGGAGAGAGATAGTTAAAAAATTAGGATACAAAGGGAGGAGAAAGAATAAAAATTTGGAGTGTAAACGTAAGAGGAGGGGAGAGTGAAAAAAATTGGTGAAAACTTGAAAAATTTTTAAAAAAATTAGTGCGAAGTTAAAAAAGGAGGAGAGAGAGAGAGAGAAAAGAAATTGGTGGAAACTTTTTCTTTATTAAATGTGGAAACTTAAAAAGTCAAAAGAAAAAAGAGAGAGAGAGAGAGAGCAAAAAGGTTAAAAAAAAAAGAGTAAAAAAATTGGTGAATTTTTTTTTTTTTTTTTTTTTTTTTATCAAAGGTGGAAACCTAAAATGGTAAAAAAAAAAAAAGGAGTAAAAAAGCAAGTAAAAATGTAAACAAAGTGGTGAAAGGTTAAAAAGAGAGGAGAGAAGAGATCTAATTTTCTCATATTCTAACAAATATATATATATATATCGCAATAGGCCACGATCCATGTGAAGCTCAGCTAACCAATGTCGTGCTGGTGGTCACAGGGGGTGGATCCGTGCCCGCTTGTGCAGACCAATCCTGCGGTGACACTTGGCACGCGGGGTTTAATAAATGTGTTTTACTCCTAGTACAAAATACAGCGTCGTTTTTGCTTATACTTTGAATCCCACATCGGTTTTGCTTGAAATTTTTGCTCCGGCTTCCTACTATAAACAGGGGTAATGGAGTTAGGTTTTAACATCGAATTTGAAATTAAAGTTTTCTGAAAGTATTGACTTTTTGAAGAACTAAAAGAGAAAAAAATTTTCATTGAAAATTTTCTCTTAAGTTTAGTATTTCTCGGAGCCCACACTCTGGGTTTTGAGAAGATTGTGTAGAAGGCTTCTGGGTTGGTATTCTACTGGTTTTCTTTATTGGAAAAATTTTCAAGTATTCTTTTTTTCCTTTCCTTTTAGTTTTTCACTTTTCTATTTATTTACAGTATTCTTATTATTCTAGTTTATATTCATATTATTAATATGAATGTATTAGAGTAGAGGGGTTGACTCAGAGCTCGCTATATTTTGCAACACTGTCGCTAAATGTTGAAAAAATTTTGTGACTTGAATATATCAGGTGGTTGTAAGATTTAACTTATCAAAAAAAAATGTATTAGAGTAGAGGTCTGTAGATTTAAAATTATGAATTTTATATCTTGAAATTTAAAATTAAGGAATTTTATATCTGGAATTTAAAATTAAGGAACTTTTAAATCACCTGTGGGTTTAAAATTCGAATTTTTAAGCCGTTCTGTTGCATTAGTCTAGTTAATTAGGGAATATTTTTAAAAGTTGTCCCAATAATTGGTATTCGAGCCAACCTTTGATGACTTCCATAATATACATGATAGGCAGAGTAAGATCGAAATAAATAGTCTTAGGACCTAATAAAATAGAGATTTTATTAAATTAGTAAGGAAATATTAATAAGTTTGATATTGATCGTAATTGTAGATCTAATTTTAAATTGTTTAAAACGCTGTTTAAATTAATAGTTAATTTAGATCTTTAGATATAATTTTTTTCAAATTATATATTAGTTTATGTATGATGGGATTGTGCGTATATTGTTAAGATACTAAATCAGATGGATTGATCTAATGAGATTAGAGCCACCATTTTCCTAAATAAAAATAAATAAATAAAATTATTTTTTATAATGCTGACGCTAATGTTAGTAGCTGACGGCGGTGGTTGCTGACGTTAGCGATGATTTCAGCAGTTAAATGGCAAATTTAAAAAACTAAAAACAATTTTTGGGCCATGTAGACATCAGTACTGAATTAAATAATAATAATAAAAAAATAATTTTATTTTAGAATATGATTCTAATGTAGATTATAAGATAATCAAGTTATAAATGCAATTTAAATAAAGACAATAGTTTATAAAATTTAAGTGGGAACAAGTTTCGTTTGTTGAAACCTCACGGTCTTCATTACTGGTGTAGCAGTATAGTGAATCGACATCACTCCCCAGAGAGGGTGTCTGTTTGCAAGTTACAAGGTAGAATTCTAATAGGATAAACTAAAGTGCAAAGTAAATTTACTCATCTCATAAATAAATAACTCATCACATGAGTTTTTTTTTATATTTTTATGATGGCATTAAAAACAAAGTCTTGCTCAAGGATCTCATCTTTAAATCTAGCTCCAAATGTATCAAATTAATTGCCATCTGATGATAAAATTTACCATTTAATGGGACATAATTTTACTAAATAAATCCCACTGCACTCTAGACTTAAATTATCTATTCGATAATTCCTAGATAGACTGTATTGATAACAACAACCTCTCTATTAGATATCCATGATAAAAAATAATTAGAACTATTACTGTTATTTTTTGTCACAGCTTTTTTCCATTAGTTACGGCCACTCCCTTTTCCGAATAATTCATTTGTACTTGAACAAATTCATAATATAACTTCCAAATGTAAAACACTTGGAACACTTTGACCAAAGTTTTTGAATTAATTCAAACACTTGCAAATCAACTAAGGAGATATTTATAACTCATAAGAGACTATAGATTCTATATTGAATACCTGATCCCTGTCACACTTCATACCATTACCCAATGCGCGTGGGACTTCGGCCATTTATTAAGACCTTAGGTATTGTACACCAAGGTGACTAACATTCCATGCACATCACAATTTAGAGTGTCGTTCAAATAGTACATCATGCATTACTCATTTCCGATAATAGTCTAGAAACAAGTAAATAACATGGTCCAACTCAGTGTATTGATCTTATTGAACACACCAATATAATACTTTTGGATCACCATCAACATAACAAAGACAGGTCGTCTAAAATGTTACATTATAGCCTTAGCAGACAAGTAGTCCAAACTTATCACTAACTATGAGTTTTTTAAATAATATTTCATTTCATTTGCTCCAAGTCTATTCTTGGGCCAGTCCCATAGTCCACTTAAAACAAACATGTAAAAGTAATCTGAGGACTACATCTATCTCTTGGATGTCACTTAAAAGAAAATCACATGCAACATTTATGCTCACTAACACAAATTTAATGAGGAAATGATTAGAACTTCAATTTTATTCTTTAATAAAGTAATATTTACAGGTTAAATTTGAATTTTCATGACACTATTCCTAAAAATCTCCCACTTGTCCTAAATCCAATTTACTATACACTTTATACTCAATCCTTCTAAGTGTGATTCAAAGGTCTTTTGAGTCAAAATCTTTGTAAAAGGATCTGAAAGATTATTGCTTGTACCTATCTTCAAGATCACTATCTCACCCTTCTCCATGTAGTCTCAAATGAGGTGGCATTTCCTTTCAGTGTGTTTGGATGTCTTGTGCCTTCTAGGCTCCCTGGAATTAGCCATAGCACCTGTGTTGTCATGAAAGACTTTACCCGATGTTAGACCATCTCTAACAACCCGAAGATCTATTAAGAACTTTTTGAGTCAACATGCCTCCTTTTGTAGCTTCTTAAGTTGCAACATATTCGGCTTTCATGGTTGAGTTAGCAATGCAAGACTACTTGACACTCCTTCAACCAATGGCTCCACCTCCAAAGGTCAAGACATATCCAGACGTCGAATATCTGGAATCTCTATCTTACTAAAAATATGAATCAGCATGGCCACTAGAACCACTAGTCACTATGAAAGATTAGCATATAATCTTTAGTTCTTCTCAAGTACATGAGAATATGCTTCACTGCCATCCAGTGCATCGGACCTGGGTTAGACTGATATCTACTCACCATGGCTACAACATAGCAGATATCTGGTCTCATGCACAATATGGCATACATGAGGCTTCCCACAGCCGAAGCATATGAAACATTCCTCATCTGCTCCTCCTCTTAAGATGTCTTAGAATAGTGCTCTAAAGATAGAGGGACCCCATGCTTGAAAGGTAAAAGCCCTTTCTTAGAGTCCTGCATGTGATACCTTTGCAACATCTTGTCAATTTAAGTGGCTTGAGAAAGTCCCAACATCCTTTTCTTACAATCTTGCAAAAGCTTGATCCCAAGAATATAGCTGGCTTCTCCTCGGTCCTTCATATTGAACCGACTTGACAACCAAATATTTAAAGCTAATAAGACACCTACATCATTCCCAATGGGTAGTATGTCGTCCGCATACAACACTAAAAAAGTCACTACTTTCTCTTGATGTCGTTTGTACACGCATGGTTCATCAACCAATTGCTCAAATCCATAGGACTTAATGGCTTCATTGAATCTAATATTCCATGAGCGTGATGCTTCCTTCAGTCCATATATGGACTTCTTTAGTTTGCATGCCATATGATCCTGATTTTTGCCAACAAAATCATCCGGTTGCCCCATATAGATGTCTTCATTAAGATGACCATTCAAAAAGGCCGTTTTGACATCCATTTGCCAAATCTCATAATCATAATGAGCTACAAATGGATAGGAGTATCCTTTTGGACTTTAGCATGGCTACTGGTGAGAAGGTCTTATCATAATCGTTTCTATCCCTTTAGGTAAGCAACCAATTTTGCCTTGAAGGTCTCTATCTTCACGTCTACTCCTCTTTTCCTCTTGTAGACCCATTTACATCCAATGGGTTTAATGCCTTCCGGCGCCTCTATAAGTTCCTAGACCTGATTAGAATACATAGATCCCACCTCATATTTTATTGCCAAGACCCACTTGTCAACATCCTTGTCTATAATTGCCTTATTGACAGCTGAGAGGATTAGATTCAATGTCACAATCAACCATTAAGGCTCCCACCACGAACTTGCAAAACATCTTGACAATCCTCCCATTATGCCTAGGCTCTTGTGTACTTGGAACATTCTCGGCCCCATCCGTAGGTGCATCTAATATATCCATTGTGTCCCAAGATGTGTCTACCTGTTCAGAATTAGTGTCGTTATCTCTCAATTCCTCTACACTACTTTACTTTTGCTTTTGTAGTCTTCTACAAATCATCCTCTAAATATTTCGCATTCACACTTACAAACACTTTTTGTTCAAAAGGATTGTCGAATAGACCACCCCTTGTTCCTTTGGGATAACCAACAAACATACACACCTTCGTTCTTGATTCCAACTTGTTAGGATTCTTTTTCAACACATGTGCTAGGCACACCCAAATTTGAAGGTACCTTAAAATTGGCTTTCGCCCAGTCCATAACTCCACAGCCATTTTAGGAACTAACTTACACAGACTAAGTTAAGGACATAAGCTGTTGTTTCCAAGGCATAACCCGAAAAGGAGATTGGTAAAGTCCATGACTCATCATGGACCTTACCATCTCCAATAATGTCCGATACCTTCTTTCTGCAGTATCATTCTGCTACAGTGTACCCGGAGCAGAAAGTTGAGATCTTATCCCATTTGCAGTTAGGAAATCAAGAAATTATCCTAAAAGGTACTCTCCACCTCGATATGATCGAAGTGACTTGACTTGTTTACCTAATTACTTTTCAACTTCAGCTTTGTACTCTTTGAACTTTTCAAATGAGTTTGACTTAGGTCTCATTAGGCAAATATATCCATACCTAGAGTAATCATCAGTGAATGTGGTGAAGTACTCATGCCCACCTCTTGCCTGAACATTCATTGGTCCATATACTTTATTTTTTATTTTATTCCAATTTATGATTGAATACATTTATGTGAACCAGCTCAAGCAAGTCACCAATGCTGTTGCCTTTACTCTTAAAGATAGACTTGGTCATCTTCTTACGATGCAGGATTCGCAGATTGGCAAGAGCTTCAAGTCCAAAGGTTTTACCAGTTCATCTTTTACCTGTCTTTGGATCCTATTAGAATTAATGTGACATAAACTTTGGTGCCATGTGTAGGCATTACCCCTTTCAGGATATTTTCTTTTAAGATATTGAACAAGTGAGCTTGTGTTAGATTCATTCAAACAAATATCCAAGTTTTGATTAGGAAATAACATGAATAAACCATCCCCTCATGTACCTTTGCAAATAAACAATTTATTTCTCATTACAATAACTTCCAAACCGAAATTAACTGAATAACCATTATCCACTAATCTGGACACAGAAATCAAATTCCTACACAATGCAGGTACGAATAAACAATCGTTCAAAATCAAAACCCTACCACTAAAAGCTAAGCTAGCATCCCCTACTCATAAGACCACAACTCTTATACCATCTCCAATCGTAAGGTACACATCTCTATTATGCAACTTTCTGGTTAGCCTGAGCACTTGTAACATATTACAAACGTGGTCAGGTGAGCCTGAGTCCACACACTAGAATCCTGGTGGACTTTCAACTACGCATGATTCAAATAAGTGAGATATCAACATACCTTCACTAGATGGTTTGCTAGTCTTTGCAGGAAGGGTAACTAAGTGCTTAGTGCAATCCCCTGTCTAGTGGCCCATATCTTTGCAAAGAATACACTTTCTTTGGCTTTCTGACTCGTCCTTGATGCCTAGGTCGATTGGACATTCCATTCGGCCCACAACCGGTCCTCTGTTACTTGCAGCTCTTTCATTAGCTGAAGCAATGAATAGTTTTTGTTATTCATAGAAATATTCAGCCTGAACTGAATGAATGATCCGGACAAAGAATTAAGGATGATGTCCTACTTAATTTGACTATCAAACTCAGCTCCAAGGACTTCCAGTTCAGAAAATCACGCCATCGAGCTCATGTTGTGTTCCTTAACTGGCATTCTCCGGACATCCTCATACTGAGCAACTTTTTGATAAGATCTTTCTTAGCTCGTCTATACTATTGTTCAAACATTTCTTCCAAATGTTTCATCATCTCAGCTACTGTTTGCATCTCAAGCATCTAATAGTTAAAACATCTGACACAGAGGTCAATATGTAGCACATGGCTAACTTATTAGCCTTATGCCAGCATTCATAACGCTCTTTAACAACAGTGTTACCATCATTAGTGGGCACAAAAGGACAAGCATCAGTAAGAACAAACTTAAGACCCTCGTGAAATAGAATGATGTCCAAACTCTTTTTCCAGGTAAAATAATTCGGTCCAGAGAGTACATTATGCTTAAGAATTGAATGAGGCATACCAGTCGCAGCCATTATAAATCTCTGTAAATGCAAACATATGTGTAACTATATAATATAAGTCATGTACAATGTAGTGATATCTATTCTTTTAATTTTAGCAAACACAATGAGTCAGGTCTCCACAAAACTGAATTATCATACATGCAATGATGACCCAAACACACCACTCCTTGCTCCTTGGCAGCAGGGCCATGTGAAATTAGCTTAGGTGAGAACTATTCTCAATTAATGTATTCTTGTAACTTTTACTAAACATGATTAACTCACTACTTTCCCTTAGTCTCTAACATGACACAACAAAGCTCCTCGGGGAAGCTAATGTGTCATGCTAGTTAAGTGTAAACCTTTACCTAATTTTTCTAAACATTATTCATTACATGAATAAAAGTTAAAATTTATAAAATCAAATAATTTTTAAAATTAAAATTTATTGGATGATTTTTTACATATGGAAAATAAAACAAAAAATACGACGCTGTGGCATGCTCCTGGACACCCTTCTCAGCGATCCATGCCCACGTGCACGGAGCAATCCTATGGTGACACGTGGCATGCAGGGTTTAATATACAAAACATCGTTTTTCTTTATGCTTTTAATCCCACATCAGTTTTGCTTGATTTTTTTGCTTAGGGAGTCGACTATAAATAGAGGTACTGGTGTCAAGGTTTAGCATCTAATTTTAAATAAAAGTTTTCTGAAAGTATTGACTTTCGAAGAACTAAAAGAGAAAAATTTCGTTGAAATTTTTTCTCTTAAGTTTAATATTTTTTGAAGCCCACACTCTGGGTTTTTGAGGAGATTGCGTAGAAGGCTTCTGGGTCTCAGCATTCTTTTCATTTTCTTTGTTGGAGCAATTTCTAGTTATTCTTCTTGTCCTTTCCTTTTAATTTTTTATTTTTTTATTTATTTACAGTATTCTTATTATGCTAGTTTATATTTATATTATTATTATGAATGTATCAGAGTAGAAGCCTGTAGAATTAAATAAGGAATTTTAAAATTGTAGATTTCAAATTAAGGAATTTTTAAATCGCCTATAGGTTTAAAATTAAGAAATTTAAATTGTTCTGCTGTATCAATCCAGTTAATTGAGGAAAATTTTTGAAAATCGTCCCAACATTAGATTGCGCTTTGTTTCAGCACATTGTCTCTCTCATTGTTTGTTGGACTCTTTGGTCCACAATTTCTAAACGGCATTTATGCGTAGCCATGAAACTTGAAGGCCCAAAGAGCAACCTAAGAGGGGAGTAAATTAGGTGCATTCATGATAAAATTAAAATTCAAACTTTAAGAACCAAAAAATTTCAAAAGATAAACAATAAATGTAAAATATAAAAAGTAAATGCAAGAACAAAAAGATGCACAATGATTTTAATTGTGCTTCACTTCCAACCCGAAAGCTAGTCCACTCCTCGAGTGACTACTCTATGTCACTTGAGCCTTTAATTGAGCTTGATGATCTTTTTCCAAACTAAACCCAGGATCCAACCTTTACAACCAGTTTTTTTGTACACAAGCTCATGATCCAACGTTTACAACCAATCTTTTTGTAAAAGTAGGCTCAGGATCCAACCTTTACAAGAAGAAATTGAAATAAAGTAATGAAAGAATTAAAGCATTGAAACTCTTCACTCTTTCAAGAGTGAATTGACAATAGATCAAGCTTAGCCGAAGCCAAGGATATGCCAATTAACCTCAATGATCAACAATAAAGAGAACTGGTGATGCTCAAGAAAAAATTTATACAGAAACTCGAAATTTAAAACGTTAAAGCACAAGAGAGTAAGAGCCCTTTATCAAAGAATGCTTAAAGAGCATTGGATGATTTAAACCAAAGCATTCAAGCCCTATTTATAGACAAATGAGAGCCTAAGGGACGTTGAAATTGTTAGAAAAAAGATTAGGAAAGAAATCAAGTCAAACGCAGCAGTTTTGAGCCTTTTCTAGGCTATGTGTCGACACACTGCAGCTCCAGAGGGCTACTGTATGTTTGTGCGTCGACACGTCCCTTCTTTGTCAATACTTAACATCCCTGGGTGTATTTGAACGTTTTTGACCATTTAGCTTGTTTGATTAATTAATTACCATATTGGCTAAGCAAAATTGATTGATTAATCGATTATCATATTAGCTTAATTTTTGAATTAATTTCCTTAATTTTGCTTATTCATTTGAAAGATTGATTGATTCATTCAAGCTGATAAATCACCCTATTAAAATTTGATCTTGTTAGATTTGAGCATGCTTTTCATAATACCAATCTCGAAAAATATTTTTAGTAAGAAACTTGATTGGCTTGACTTGAGTATTTTTCAAAAGACATTTGGACATCAAATTTCAAAAATATTCCAAAAACATTTTTGTTGAGCCCTACATATCAAAATTGAGATATTAACTCAATTGATATAATCCCGATTCTATGTCTTAGAAAATAAAAAATAAATGACTTAAAGCACTTGGACTCGGATCGTTCTCTTAACTTTGATCTCATTTCCTCTTGATCCATAGTCTTAGAAAGTTTGGTATCACCATGATTAGTCTTGATTTTTTCTAGCTTTCTTATGAGTCACTTTTTAAAAAAGATTAGAACAATTTAAGCATAATGACTCATTAAATGACTGTTATCATTAAAATTACAATATAAATGGCCCTATGGCCAACAAAACTCTTGTGAGAATAGCCATCTATACCTATTCATTCATCCTCTTGGATGTCATCATCACCACTGCTCTCACCGCTATGGCTGTGACTCGGTTCATCCCTTCATGTTATAGGGCATTATTCAAGAGGATGCTCAAGCGAGGATCCAATCAGAGCTAAGCCCTCTAGCTCCTAATACGTGAGAGCACTAGACTTCTCGATTTTGACCATGGGTGAATCATCTGAAACTGCATTATGGTAATCCACAATGGGCCAAACACGATGAAGTTTTGTTCCAACACTCCCGCTGTGGTTGCCAAAAGGTGTGTTTGCTTTATTTTGTTTGTAGTTAAGTGTGATGTGGTCGTTATAAAATAATAAACAAAACAAACGTGCAAAGGGGATTCACCGTGACTCAGGAATGAGCCTAATCACAAACCGCATGTCTTTGACCTCAACTATTCATATTTTGCGAAGAAAAGGTTATGATATGTTGGTGTATCTAACTTCGGCCATACTGTGAGTTTTACCTATGCTTCAATTAAAAAGACTTTTGTTAAGTATTTTTGTGGAGTTTTATATATATGTTGACAGAAAATAACAAGATATGGACCTAACTAAAGTGGCAGTTACAGTGAAAGAGCAAGGCCCACAGACACCTTTCCTCATACACTTAAAAGTCAAGAATTGGGGTGGAGATAGAGCCAAGAGCTCAGTAGTCCACTTACAAGCCCCAGTCAATTAGGTTTTTAAGCCTATAATCTTTGACTTATAATAACCTGAATGAGTTAAGGTATGACAAGATTAAGGTGGAGCAAACCGTATTCAGGTCACAGGATTAGGACCGATGCAATCAAGGTCAAGCCTTGACTGTCAAAGCCCTAATCAATGGCGCAAACCTAAGTTCACTCGACTTATCAAGCAGTGACAGTAATGCTAAGACCAATGCAATCAAGGGTCAAGCCTAGGCCATCAAAGCCTTAAACTAAAGCCTCAAATCTCAACTTGTCAATTTGTTAGAATAGATTAAAACTGGACAGTCATACCTGAAGCCCAAAAATAGTATTACTGAAGAGGTAAGTACAACAATGTTCTCTACTACACTAAGCTATGTTAAGTTACACAACTCCTAAGAGAAGAGCACAAGTGTACTGTAAAAGAAAACTTGAAGAAGTTTTGTATTGAGTTGTGTACTACTTTGCACTGAAGTAGAGTCCGTTATTTATAGAAAACGAAAAATAACGGCTGCTCCTATTTTTGCGGCAACATCACCCACGTCTAGCTACTAAGCTTCTTCTTTGCATGCATAAATCTTCAATGAATGTGTCTTGAAATCAGTAATGGAGGGAAATCCATGGTGCCCACGTCCTTAATCTTAGAGGAAGTCCCTTCTAGAAACTCCATGTCCTCTTGGATTAAGCTTAGTGCCCAAGTATATGAGATTGTACTCCGAATAACTGTCTCAAATTTGGAAGCTGCCTATCTTGCAACCTTCTTGGCATCCCCTGGAGCTCGAGCTCCCTTCACCCCTCAGCCATATCAACCCTTGAGTGATTGATAACCTTGTCAAGGATATTAATCCTCTCAGTAGACTAGGCTCGAGATGCCGTTATCCTAGTACTTGAAGGCCTCACATACCTCAAGAAGGACCTTACGTGTTGACTACATGGCATTTTATCCAAAACGGCTCATCCTAGCCCCTTCAAAACTAGGGTGTAAACACACCTTGTTCGTAATTTCTCAATAATCAAAGCAGAGCCACATAAATGACCCACCGGTTTATGATTATCCATAGTAATGCTTGAAATTGAGATGTAGAACACATACAATTGTCAAATTCGAAGATTGAGCCTGCAATTGTTCACTGCCTACTCTGAATTATGGATTGCATAAATCCCTCATGTGGCAACAACCATTAATGCCCAAGGACATATAGATTGTTGGGTTTAATTTAGAATATGATACGAATGCTAATGTTGACCCAATGACTCATGATGTAGATTCTCAGCATGTGACTGGCATGTAGATTCTTAGCAGTAGCAGCATATATTTTGGGGGATTAGTATGGTTAATCACAACTAGTGGATCAATTAGTTACATAGTATAAATAAGCTCCTCATATTCAGTTTTGAAATTATGTTGATTGATGCTGAGCCTCTATCTCGCTACCCTTTATTTCTCTCGCTCTTCTCCCAAGTCGTCTTCTTCTTCTCCCAAATCTTTTTCTCATACTTATACTCTATACTTGTAATTGCCTCTTGCTCAGTTAATATCTTTACAGTTTTCATTGAGCTTGAGCAATTGTGATTGTTGACTGATTGAGTTGAGTTGATTGGAGCTTTGTTATTATTGGATTGTACCATTATTGGGTTGACTGGAGCTTTGTTATTATTGGGTCTCATCAGAATCCCTATTGAGGGAAGGAAAAAAAATCACGAATTAAGAAAATTTAGTTTCAAATTTTCAAAAAACTATCTAAAACATTTCCAGCGTGTATTTAAAAATGATCATGATAAATAAAACAAAGCATAAAAAATATCAGGAATAATAATGGGCTTTCATCTACCCAAATTTGATTATGTTTTATTAATGTTTACTGTTTGTATACACAGTCAATATAAAGACTAGCTATTTTGTGTATAAATGAATGGAAAAAAATGTATCCAATAGATGTATTAAAGGAGAAAAAAATACTTAAAATAACATTACCTAAAATGAAGTAAAATTGATTGTTTGATCATAACATAATGGGGACGAGAAGAAGAGGCCGGCCAAAAAAGAATTGGATAGAGACAATTAGAAACGACCTCGCCTACCTCAACCTAAATAAAGAGATGGCCCTAGATGGAGCTCAGGATTAGTATAGGGGTACCCAATTTAACGGAGTGGAAACAGGGAGCATGAGTAAGCTGGCTCTCTCTATCTACTTTCTCCCCCTTCCTTTCCCTTTCTCTTTCTCTCTCCACTCTATTTCTCTCTATCTCCCTATACTCCCTCTATGTTATACTTTCTCTATTTGTGCAGTGTGTTGTATGTATGATTTGTCTCCTTCTTGCTTATTAGCTTTTCCCTTTTGCTCGAGCTGCGGTGCTCCCCTGCCTATAGGTTTTCATGTTTATATGCTTACATGTTTATTTGCTTCCATGATTACATGCTTATTTGCCTACATGCTCGCATGCTTTACATCCTATCAACTATCAGGTTGGGAGTCCTTGAAAACGGCCTCTCGTCAGGGTCTCACCCTGAGGGGGTAAAGCTGCATATATCCTACCCCTCCCACCCTGCGTATGCGGGAGCCCTTGAAGTATTGGGACTGTTGTTGTTAGTTGTATTATAACATAATGCATGATGCATAATAAATAGGGAAAATATCACACATTCACGTAAAATTTAAGCCAGGAGGGGGTAATAATCTATAGTAAGTAAAATCAAGATAACAAAGTATTGAAAAAGCAAAAGAGACCATACCTGAGAGTGCAATAATCATCCATAATAAGTAAAGGATTGAAAGAGCAAGAGAGAACTTACACAATGAATGAATTAGAGGTAATAATACCAAAGTATCTCCATTATTTTTCTCCATTACTTGATAGATAATATTTGTTTTTTAATTCAAATTTTTTTAATTTAATTTTTAGTATTCTTTTATTGGTCAAAATATATCGGTTCTTAAAAGTACATTTGCAAACAGACTATTTTGGGTATTTAATGTGTTGCTTTATTTTTATAAAGAATTTTTTTTTTGAATTAAGGACTTCTAAAATTTTATTATTAATATTTTTTGTATTGGTGAAAACATATTGTTTCTAGAAAATATGTTTCAAAATATATTTTTTTTTGTAGTATTTAAAATATGTATGGTTGTTTGGAATTTTTTTTTTTTTTAAATTAGGATAGGAATCCTTAGATTTCAAGGAATAGCAAAGGAAAAGATTGTGGGAGAGGTGGAAACGCCCCCTTAGATAACAGATAGATTTATGTTATGAGAAAGAACACGTTAAGGTTGGAGACTGATGGTATTCCAAAACCGTCTATTCATGTCTTGATTTATTTGTGTCTAATGATGGTGACTTTGAGGCTGCCAGGGGGATTATGAATGTAAAGGTCTATAAATAGGACATCTTATGCCATAGTTTTGGTAAGAAGTTCAAGATGTAGAGCAAAGAGTGTGAGGTAGAGTATGAGTGTGAAACTTTTTTGTAATATTTTTATTCCTATATAGTGAAATCATGTTGCTGCCCCTCCATGGACGTAGGCTTCCGCTAAACCGCATAAACTCTGGTGTCTAAATTTTTCCCCCAATCCCTTTTGCTATTTTTGATTTATGATTCGGTGATTCATGGGTGGTCCTAACAACTAATTATTCTAAAAGGTATTAGTTGTTTTGAAATTCTTAACAACTGGTATTAGAGTCCAAGTTGAACCTAAATTGGAGAAATTGCTAAGAGAGTGGGAAGAAAGGACCAGCAGCCAGGTGGTATTGTTCCGATAAGGAAAAAAAATGGAGGGCGTAGGAGTGCACGGCGGCGCATGAGAAGGTGTGGCGGCACATGGAGATGCGCAAAACGACATGTGAGCACGCTTGGGAGCGAGATGGAGGCTCATGACAACGTGTGAGCGCAGATGGGTGGTGCATGGCAATGTTTAGCCGTGCATGGTGTTGAACCAAAGAAGAGCGATACTAGATCGATGTACCTAGGTGGTAAAAAATGATCAGATCTATGAGACCATGTGAGTCAAGGCCGGAAAACTAAGTGGCGGTGGTAGCAGGTTGTGGCTGCAGTGCTCACAGCGGTGGTGGCTTGCGGAGATCTAGTGGTTCTTGAAGTATCACTTTGTTTGTGGTGTCGGTGGGTCGTGCAACTACCGGAAAGTCTAACACTGAAGTCGATGGAGGTTCGGTGGTGGTACCCAGATCTGGTGGTTATAGGTTGATGGTGTTGTCGGAAATTTGACCTCGCTGTAAATGGCCTTAAAGTCAAGAGAATGACTGGTTTTCAGCAAGGGGAATCAAGCGTGGAAGCAAAGTTGCATTTTGGAGTGGCTGGCCAAGCTCGACGGTGGTGATGGGTTGAGAAAGGATCGGTAAAACTTGGCAACTTCGGTGGTGGCTGGAAGGTCGACGATGAATAAGAAAATGGCAAGGATCGACGTCGCAGCTTTTGCGGGCATTGGCTGTCAGATGAGTGATGAGGTGGTGGTTCCGACGTCGGTGCCTGGGTTGGAAAGAAAGGAAGTGAAAAGGCCACAGAAAAATTAGGATAGAGGAGGGAGACAAAGTTGAGGCCACGTGGGTTTTTTTTTGTCTCGCTAGGCTAAGTTTATTTTAGGTCTAGGTCAAAGTTAGGTTGACCAAAAATTAAATGTAGGGCTTTTTTTTTTTTCCTTCTGTTGAATTATCTGCCCTGGAGTTCAATTTTATTTTCCTTGGGGTCTTGGTAATCAACAAGTTTACGCTGACTGGCTATTGAAGCACAAAATTTAGACAGAGTTAGAAAATTAAAATCAGTGTTGGCACATGGTAATTGCACGTAAGGGGGTAACATGGAGTACAATTGTAAAAATGCTACTTATGATCCTCATCAATCTGTAAGTGGAAGATTGTTTAGGATGAAGACTGATGGTATCCCAAAACTAACTATTCATGACTAAATTTATTTGTGCTCAATGATGGTGACTTTTGGCTGTCAGGGGGTTATGAATATAGAGGCCTATAAATAGGACCTCTTATGCCATGGTTTTTGTATGGGGTTAAAGTTGTAGAGCAAATAGTGTGAGGTAGAGTGTGAATGTAAGACTCTATAGTAATATATCTATTCCTATATAGTGAAATTATGTTGCTACCCCTCGGTGGATGCAGGCTTCGGAAAAAACCACACAAACTCTGGTGTCTACATATTTTTTTCGCAATCCCTTTGTTATGTTTGCTATTTCGATTTATGATTCGATAATTCGGGGGTGGTCCTAGCAACTAACATTCTAGAAGGTATTAGTTGTTCAAAAGTTCCTAACAGAACATATCAAAATATCTAAGATCATTGTGTAAAATATTCAAAGTGACACTTTGGCAGTGGTTGTCATGTGAAATGCTACCATATTTTGAATTGCACCTTCCTCACCCAAAGATGTTGTTTAGAAACTCTATGCATGTTAATTTACCTAAACACAAATAGCCTACACTTTGCTATCTTAACTTTAAAAGTCCAAGGGATATATTACTGGGTGGTGGAGAACTCTAGGCTTGATCCCCACGAAGGACAAATGTTGCCTCCTTTAAAGGGAATTTTCCCCCACCTCAAGATCCTTACCATCATTAGCACAAAAAAAAAAAAAAAAAAAAAAAAAAAAAAAGAGTTTAAAAGGCTATTAGCCCTAAAGCCAATATTATTGTAATTTTGATGATAACAACCATTTAGTGAGTCCTGAGATTTAAATTGTTATAATCTTGTTTTTAAGTGACTTATAGGAAAGCTAGGAATATTAAGATTAATCATGGATACGAAGCTTTTTAAAAGATGATAAATCAAGAGCAAAAGAGATAAAAGCTGAAGAGAAGATTTATCCAAATTGAAGAGAACGTGATCCGAGTTCGAGCATCCTCAAGTTATTTATTTTTATTGTCTAGGACTTAGGATCGAGATATATCAATTGAGTCCAAGTCTCAATATTGATATGTGATGCTCTTACAAAAATGTTTTTGAAAAATATTTTAGAAAGTTGATTTATCAAATTTTATTTGAAAAACATTCAAGTCAAAATTAAACCAATCTAGCTTATCAATTAAAATATTTTTTAAGATTGGTACTTTAAAAAGTATGATCAAATCAAATAAATATGAAATTTTAATGGGTGATGATTTAGCTTGATTTATAGAACAAATTATTTTTATGATCAAAGTTAAGTGGGAAATAAATTCAAAAAATTAAACAAATAAAGCAATCAATCAATCAATTTTGTAACTTAAGAAATGTGTAAAAGTATCCCACCAATCCAGTAAATTGATCAAAACATGTAAATGGACCCGGGTAGGCTAAGTGTCGACACACAGATGGTACGTGTCGACACACAGGCTTACTGTAGCCACCAAGAGCTGCTGTGTGTCGACACAGAGACTAAAAAAGCTCAAAACGGCTACTTTTGACTTGATTTCTTTCCAAAACCTTTTCCCAACTTTTTGAACGTCTTATTGGCCCTCATTTGTCTATAAATAGGGCTTGAATGCTTTGGTTGAAATCGTCTAATACTCTCTAAGCATTCTTTGATAAAAAGCTCTCTTATATACTTGCGCTTTAAAGGTTTGTTTTTAAGTTTTGTTTAAAACTTTTATTAGAGTATCACTTGTTCTCTTATTGTTGATCTTTGAGCTTTATTGGAATATCCTTAGCTTTGGCTAAGCTTGATCAAGTGTCAATTCACTCTTGAACGAGTGAAGAATTTGAGTGCTTTAATTCTTTCATTGCTTTATTCAAATTTGTTGCATTGTAAAGGTTGGATCCTAAGCCTACAGTTGCAAAAGGATCGGTTGTAAAAGGTTGGCCTTGAACCTACATACAAAAATACCGGTTGTAAATGTTGGATCCTGAGCCAGTTTTTAAAAAGGATCATCGAACTTAGTTAAAGGCACAAGTGACTAAGAGTAGTCACTTGAAAAGTGGTCGAGCTTCCGGTTTGGAAGTGAACCACTATAAAAATCTTTGTGCATCCCTTTTAATTTTGTCTTTGTTTTTTTCATTTAACATTTATTGTTTAGCTTTTAATTAAATTTTTGGTTCATAAATTTAAAATTTTTATTTATCACTAAAGAACCTAATTCACCCCCTCTCTAAGGTTGTCATTTGGACCTTCAATTGGTATAAGAGCCAGTGCTCTATTCTTTTTAGGCCTAACAACCTTAGAGTGATCCTATGGCAACTTTCACTCCAATCTTAGCCGAGGGTCAATCAACCAACAAGCCTCCTCTTTTTTATGGGAAAAATTTCTCCTATTGGAAGCTAAGAATGAGACTTTATATTACATCCATTGATTTCGACTTATGGCTCATTACAAAAAATGGTGATTATATATCCTCAAAGAAACAAGGTGAGAAAACCATTGAAAAAGAAGAAAATGAGCTTATGCAAGATGACAAAGAAAAACTTGCAAAAAATGCAAAAGCTCATTTATCAACTCTTATGTGTTATTACCCCAAATGTCTTTAACCACGTGTCTGGTTGTCAATCAGCAAAACACATTTGGGACAAGCTAGAGGTCACCTATGAAAGTACGGATCAAGTTAAATCTTCTAAAATCAATATGTTGGTAAGAGTTTACGAACTTTTCAAAATGAAACCAGAGGAATCAATAAAAGAGATGTACACTAGATTTTCGGATGTTACTAACAAACTCCAAGCTCTTGGAAAAATGTATTCAAATGAGGAGCAAGTTAGTAAAATTCTTCGATGTCTCCCTATTTCATGGCAAGGCAAGGTTACTGCTATTTGGGAAGCTCATAACCTCTCTACTTATAAACTTGATCAACCAATTTGAAATCTCATAACCCATGAGATTGACATGGAAGAGTTTAAAGAAGAGGAAAAACAAAAGAAAAACAAAGACATAGCATTTAAATCATCTTTGAGTGACGGAAGTGACGAAAGTGATGATGAAGTTGTTATGTCAGCAAAAAGATTTTACAAACGTCTTGAAAAGAAAAGATTTAAGAAAAACTTAAAAAAAGGGTTCATCTTCCTCCAAAGATGAACCAACTTGGTATGAGTGTGGAGAAGTCAGACATCGTAAAATAAATTGTCCCAAGCCAAAAAATAAGAAGTTCTTCAACAAACTCAAAAAGAAAGACAGAAAGGAAGAATGCAAGAAAGCTTTTGCGGCTTGCGGAGATAGCGACGATGACTCCAATGAAGAAAGTGAAGAGGAAGTAGCTAACTTTTGTCTAATGGCTATTGATGATGATAGCATTGAAGAGGATGAGGTAAACGATCTACCTTATGATGAACAACACAATACTTTTGTAAAAGGTCTGGAAAAGACGGGATCGGAAAAGGATTCAAAACGACTTTTAGTGCTTGAACTTGAAACTGAATCCCTAAAGAAAAAGAATGAGTCCTTAAATAATGAGATCATTAAATTAACAATTGCAAAGAAATCCTTGGAAGAAACACTTCATACTCTAAAGGAAAATGAGAAAGGAAAATCCAAGGAAGATGAATCACTTTTAAAAGAAAATGAGTCTTTGAAAGAGAAAATGGAAGAACTTTCGAAAATATCAAGCAAATTTTTTAAAGGTCAAGAAACATTTGACAAAATTCTTGCATCTCAAAAGCCAATTTATAACAAAGAAGGAATAAGTTATAATGGAAATGTCCAAAAGAAAATTTTGAATGTTCTTTTTGTTAAAGCCTCGTCACCTTCAACAAACTCTGCAAGGTGCAACTATTGCGGTGACCATGGGCACATCATTTACCAATGTTCTTTAAAAAGAAACGTGAAAAAGACAAAGATGGTTTGGGTCCCAAAAGGATCTCGACCACCAAATGTAAAGGCTAACAACAAAGGACCCAAGAAAATTTGGTTACCTAAAAGTATTTGAATTGTGATAGGTGTGTATGAAAATCCAAAGCAAAAAACAACAGCGGTACTTGGATAGTGATTGCTCAAGACACATGACCAAAGATAAATCCAAGTTCACTTCACTAATGCCAAGAAAAGGAAATGTCACATTTGGTGACAACAAGAAAGGAAAAATAATCGGTATCGGTAATGTTGCTTCTAACTCTTCTTCTTGCATTGAAGATGTCTTACTTGTGGAAGGTTTTAAGCACAACTTGCTAAGCATTAGTCAATTATGTGATAAAGGCTATTGTGTGAACTTTGAATCATCTAGATGCATAGTTAAACATGCTAAAACAAATAAAATTTTGCTTGTTGGTCTACGATGTGAAAATGTCTATATGATTGATCTTGATTGTGTGGTCTCATTAAAATGTTTTAGTGTCTTGGATGAAAATGATCATTGGATTTGGCATAGAAGATTTGGACATGCTAGTATGGATTTAATTTCAAAACTTTCAAAAAAAAATCTTGTTAGAGGCTTACCAAAGCTAAAATTTGAAAAAGATCATATTTGTGATGCATGTCAATATGGCAAACAAACTAGATCGTCATTCAAACCCAAGAACATAGTTTCAACATCAAGGCATCTTGAACTCTTACATATAGACTTGTTTGGTCCTACTCGTTATTTGAGCCTTGGTGAAAAGCGATATAGACTTGTAATTGTTGATGATTACTCTCGCTTTACTTGGGTCCTATTCCTTTCTCATAAGAGTGAAGCATTTGATAAATTTGAAAAATTTTGTAAAAAGGTATAAAATTAAAACGATTTGAAAATTGTTTTGGTTAGAAGCGATCATGGAAGGGAATTTGAAAATGATGATTTTGAAATTTATTGTGATTAATTTGGAATTGATCACAATTTTTCGGCACCTCGAACTCCTCAACAAAATGGAATGGTTGAAAGAAAAATAGAACTCTAGAAGAAATGGCAAGAACAATGATTTTTGAAAATAACTTGCCTAAATCTTTTTGGGCCAAAGCCGTCAACACCGCCTGCTATATTTTAAATCGAGCTTTAATAAGACCAATTTTAAAGAAAACACCATATGAACTTTATAAAGGTAGAAAGCCAAACATTGCATATTTTAAACCTTTTGGATGCAAATGCTTCATTCACAACAATGGCAAAACAAATCTTGGAAAATTTGATTCATGAGTTGATGGTGGTATTTTCATTGGATACTCTTTAACAAGTGAAGTATATAGAGTCTATAATAAAAAGACAAAGATTGCAGAAGACTCTATACATGTAGTTTTTGATGAAACTAATGTCTTGTCCTCTTGAACTCCTTGTGATACCGATGATATAATAATCAAACCAATAAACATCACACACTCATCCAATGAGCAAGAAAAGGTTGTATCTAACGATCAAATGAATAAATCAAAAGAAGATAACCAAAATGTAGAATCCAAAGAGGAAAACTTAAGACGAGATTGGAAATACTTGAAGGATCACCCAACAAGTCAAATCATTGGTGATCCCTCTCAAGGTGTAAAAACTAAGCATGCATTAACGAAATATTGTCATTTAGCCGCATTCATCTCTCTTGAAGAACCCAAGAACATAAAAGAAGCTCTTAATGATGCAAATTGGATAATGACAATGGAGGAAGAGCTCAACCAACTCAAGAGAAGTGATGTATGAGAACTTGTAGACAGACCCCAAGGTCATCAAGTCATAGGTACCAAGTGGGTCTACCGCAACGAGAAGGATGAGGAAAGTAACGTGATAAAATATAGGCAAGGTTGGTAGCTAAAGGCTATAACCAAGAAGAAGGTATAGACTATAAGGAAACCTTTGCTTCCATTGCTAGGCTAGAAGCTATTCGATTCTTATGTGCATTTGCTTCATTTAAAGAATTCAAACTTTTTCAAATGGATATTAAAAGTGCATTTTTAAATGGTCTTATTAAGGAAGAGGTCTATGTTGAACAACCACCTAGATTTGAGGATGACAAATTTCCCAATCATGTCTTCAAACTCAAAAAGGCACTCTATGGATTGAAACAAGCTCCTAGAGCTTGGTACTAGAGATTGAGTTCCTTTTTAATGCAAAATGGATTTTCAAGAGGAAAAGTTGACACCACACTTTTTATCAAACACTCTAAACGTGACATTCTTATTGTACAAATTTATATTGATCATATAGTGTTTGGTGCTACTAATCCATCTCTTTGTGAAGAATTTGCAAATCTTATGAGTAGGAAATTCGAAATGACTATGATAGCAGAACTCAACTACTTCCTTGGATTACAAATCAAGCAAGGCAAGGAAGGAATTTTCATCAACTAAGCCAAGTACATATAGGAAATGCTCAAGAAATTTGGCATGGAAAATTCTAGAGCAATAGCAACACCATTGAGCTCAACTCTTAAGTTAGATATGGATAACAAAGGTAAAAAAGTGGACCAAAAGCCATATCAAGGTATGATCGGATCCCTTCTTTACCTTACTGTTAGTAGACCTGATATATTGTTCAGTGTATGTTTATGTGCTAGAATTCATGCATGTCCCAAGGAATCTCATCTATGTGCGGTGAAAAGAATATTTTGATACCTAGTTGGTACTCGTACTTTAGGCATATTTTACCCTAAATGTGATTTCTCTGATTTAGTTGGATATAGTGATGCGGATTTTGCCGGATACAAAGTGGACCGAAAATCAACTAGTGGTACTTGTCAATTTCTTGGTCACGCTTTGGTGTCATGGTTTAGCAAAAAAGCAAAATTCCGTTGATTTATCCACTACTGAGGCCGAATATGTTGCATGTGGTAGTTGTTGTGCTCAAATGTTATGGTTGATGCACCAACTAAATGACTATGGCATTCATATTAACCATACTTCCATAATGTGTGATAACACTAGTGCTATATGCCTAACTAAAAACCCTGCTCAACATTCAAGAACAAAGCATATTGAGGTTCGATATCATTTCATTCGTGATCATGTACTCAAAGGAGATGTCATTGTAAAATTTGTTCCCACCAACGACTAATTAGCGGACATTTTTACTAAACCTCTAGGTGAAGAAATCTTTTGCAACATTAGAAGTAAAATTGGCATGTGTAATCTATCATCTTGACCTTGATTGCATACATGAGTGATTTGCATTTATTATTGAGTCTTAATACTCATCATAAAACAGCTCCAATAGACCAAGTATTCTTATCAAACTCATGGATATAGGAACTTGGACCAATTTTTTTAAAAAAATATATATATTAGAAAAAAGGGATAAAACACACAGAAAAACAGAGCCAAGTTCTGTATACTGTGTGTTGACACACAGAGCAGCAGTGCCGCTGCTCTACATCTGTGCGGTGACACACAGAAAGTGTGTGTCGACACACAAGGGCAAAATACAGATGTTTTTTTTTTTTACGTTACTTCCCCTTTTCATTTTCAATACATCTTCATCCTCTTCAATCTCTCTCTCTCTCTCTCTCTCTAACCCCAATTCTTTTCTTCCAAAATCTCACCAAAATCACCATTTTTCTTCCAATTTCTTCTAAATGTTTACTTAAAATCAAGTTTCTAACTACCTTTTAACATCAAAACCTAAGAATTTTGTCAAAAACTCATCCTTTTCACAAACCCTAACATAAAACCGAACCTTCACAAATTTTTCTCAAGTTTGTCTGTTTTTCTTCAATTTTCTTGCTCAAAATACTCTATTTTCACTACCATTACATCCTTCTTCAACAAACATCAAATTTTTTTTTCACAAACCCTAACCAACCTCCGATTTTTCTTCTTTTCTTCCAAATCTCCTCAAACCTACTCATCAATGGGTCACAAAACCACTGCCAAGAAGAAATCTTGAAACACTGGAGGGGCTTTTTCTTCTCGGGGTCCTGGCTCGGTAAATTCCTCTAACCCCTTCCTAGAAAAGGAGGTATTATTCGGTCGATTCATTGACTGGACTTAAATTAAGACTCATAACTTGGGAGAATAATTTTCTCTATTTGAAGGAGAAGGTTGGATTGAAATTTGCTCTATAAAGGAACCGATATATCCGGAATTAGTAAGAGAATTTTATTTTAACTTAAACATTTCTAAAACTACTTTAGAACTATCCTCTGTTATTTCAGGTCAATAAATCAAAACTACTACTAATTATATCAATGATTTACTTGGCTTTGATTTTAATATAGAGGATGAATTTAATTTTCCTTAAGAACTCCACCAATTCCCGCTCCCCGAATCTCGCCGACACTCCTTACTTCGTCGCGTTTGGGGTGAAATGCCACTCTTCAACCCATCAAGGCCTAACTCCAATGATTTAGGAGTGGTTCTTAAGCTAGCACATAAAATAATTTGTATGAACATCACTCCTAGGTCGGGTGGCTTTGACTCGGTCTCTAATTTACATCTATTTTTGCTATCTAGACTCCTCAAAGGGAAGAAAATAAATTTAGGGGATTTAGTTCTAAAATTCATGTTCCACATTTACACTAGAAAGACTAATCCCGCATATGGGATGCTTCTTACCCACATTTTCCGACAATGTTTAACCCGCTTATCTTTTCAAAACCCCATTCCCTATCAAGATGACTCTATAGAGACATCCTTAAAGAAAATGGGCTTCGAATTTTGAAAAAATGAATGGGTAAAGAAGCAATGAGGAGCTAGAAGGGTAGACGTAGAAGAGGAAATAAGAGCCGAGGACGAAGAAGAAGAGAATTTTGATGAAGGGGGAAATGGGGATAACGAGCTAGAATCCCAGCTCGGACCTCAAAAACGAAGGAGTTTAGATGAAAGACTTACTTCTGTAGAAGTTCAATTAGCTTCCATACAAGAAAGTCAGTCTTCACTACACTCTCAATTTGAAGAGTTCCGCAAAGAACATCGTTCTACAATGCAAAAGTTGTTTGACTTTTTATCTTGTAGACTTCGACCCCCTACCCCTTAGGTTTTTTTCTTATTTTCACAAACTTGGAGCCACATTTTTCCATATTGTACAATCATGTTTAACCTTATGCAATTTATGGATGTTCTTCTTTATTCTGCTTGTGTGCATTAATGTTCTAATTGTCATATTCAATCCCCTCCCTTATTGCTTTTTATTGATGACAAAGGGGGAGAAAAATTGGCGTACTGATATGTAGTATTCATGCTAATTATGTATGTGTTTGATTGATTGAGAAATGTTGAAAATAATGATGATGTTAATATACCGAATGTATGATTCCTAAAATGCATCAACTTAGGGGGAGCAATTGCGTTTGAACCTTAATCATGATATACATTGCTCCATAAGTTCATAGTCATGTGTATGCTTCAATAAGTGAATACTTTTATGGTGGAATCTATGCTTCAACTTTCACATTTCCAAGAGAAAACACCAAATATATGTCATCATCAAAAAGGAGGAGATTGTTGGCCCTAAAGCTAATATTATTGTAATTTTGATGATAACAACAAATGAGTGACTCATGAGATTTAAATTGTTCTAATCCTGTTTTTAAGTGACTTATAAGAAAGCTAGGAACATCAAGATTAATCATGGATACGAAGCTTTCCAAAAGATGTGTTATGATTGGAGAATCCACGACACTTCCTAATGCAGTTAATACAGCTCAAGACTTGATATTGCTACAGAGAATCATAAATCACAGCAACAATTCTATAATTCTGCTTGTAAAATGCTGCATAACCGAATTTAAATGTCATTAAACCTATAAGACTGCATATGAAGTCCCTTATCATCTCGAGCGGCCTTCCAAACTCAAACCAATTGAATAGAGCAACAGCACACATTTTAGAGGACTTCCAATTACGGCTAACGCAATTCAACAACACAAACTTGACTATGAGTCTGAATGATTTCCACCGAGCCAAATTTCCTAAAGTATCAATCGCTCTCCAAGGAAACAAGGTCACCATTTGTACTATCAATATAGCAGAGCTCACATCCCACAATTTGCAGTATAACAATACCAGATTATTCACCAAAACATCAACTCCCGCTTGTATCTCATTTTGCTCCTTATATATAAGTGATATTTTGCAGCAATGTCAGTTCAAAGAACCCTGTAACCAAGGCTCGTTTTGAACCCATTTTCTTCTTAAATGAACGAACGTAGATCTCTTAACAATGAACAAAAGTATGCTTGCAAAGTACACTAGCCCATGAAGCCAATGGAGCAACAAAGCAGCTGTGCATAATTCAGGTTCAAGACCTGATCTGTTCTTAACTCATCTGCTAAAGCATCTAATGATTTCTATTGGAGTTAATCTTAATCTCCTGTTGATGTTTTCAACTGAGGCATGGTGATGACATCGTAGCTGATACATCTGACTCTTCCATTTAATGTAACCTACTGCAACAATGCCCACATAACAGACTCTCAGTAAGTTGTAGTGAACATACACCGACGGCCAAAATTTTAGCAGCTGTAACCTCCAAACTTCAGTGGTTTCTTTGTCCTCAACTGAAGCCCTGCAGATAAAAAAACTTGCAAATATCCTCCCAACTGCAAGGTGTCATCATAAGGCCCTTTGGGTTCTTGGTGAATGTGTGCAGGCTCCAAGAATGCTTGTTTCCATAGAGTTTAAACGACTTAACAACAATAACAAAACCAAACTCAAGCTTCTTCTCGCTTTCTTGACCCGAGTAGGGTGTTCCAGAGATTCTTACAGCAACTTGCCGAAATAACCGATCTTTGGATGAATTCAATTCAACAACTGACCTGTTCTTGCTCACATACAGCCAACGCTTGTGCAGATCAGCTTGAGAATCAACCTCTGATTTTGGGGCTTGGGTTGCATCAGAATTGGATCTGCATTTGTTTCTAAATTGCATCTGATTCTTGCTACTTGCTGTTGATTTAACATCTGTCAATGTACCACCAGATTTCCCCAAGGCATCAGGGGGTCTACCATTATTGTTCTTAGATGAGTACAAATCAGCTTCGCTCCATTGAACATGCATTTGGATCAGGCCCTGCAACCCGTCTAGCTGAAATGATTCACCCCCTTGCACTGGATTCGCATCAGCATATTGCATTGCTGAGTTTCTCTCATTAGGCTTTTGGATTTCTTCACTCAATACAAGAAAGAATAAGCCAAATACCCACCTAAGGAACCAACAGAGCTTCCCAACATATGCAATCAACACCTGAGCAGAGGATTTTCTGTGCTTAGCTTTTCTATTGATATATAAGCCATCTCTTGCTGGTCTTGAGCTTACATCTTCATAGACAAGCTGAGCTACTACTTCAACTTGTATGCCACTTCGGTTTATCCTCAATGTTGCACTGATCTTTTCCATCCAAACATTAAGAAAATATTGAAGCTTGTGCATATAATTTTTCCATTCAGAACAACCACAACAGATCACCCCAAACATGTTCAGGTTCTGAATCTCGTCAGCACCTTTCAGTTGCTGTTTGTTCCAATTTCCAAGTGCTATCATCTTTCTCTTCACTTGGCTTCATGCACCAGTTGTGAGGTCATACCGGTAGCCCAACGTATCTTCAACCCATCCACAATTCCTCAAGCAACTAACAGCAGTTACCATTTCTTCAAGGAGAAACTTTTGTAACAATCGAGACTTCAATGACACCAATTCTGGATTATGCAGTTTGCAACATGTAAAAGCCTTTTCCTCAAAGCTTGCTTTGATGTTAACTTCATCATGACCCACAGCCTCTACCATCTGTCCACCATTACTTGCACGGCGACTGCATTGATCATCATCAAACAGCAGCACCACAGGTCTAGCTTTCCAATCACCTGTAATTCATCCCTTTCTGGGTCAAAGGGATTGCCAACATCAATTACATCATTTAAAGCATCTATTGTACTGATGTGGATCTGACCAGGAATCTATCTCCCCACAGTACATCCTTTGTACACATCCATCAGCTCAATTGCTTGCATAGGAACCAAGCTTTGTTTGTTGTGAACCTTGAAATTCACTCTCGAAGCTCAATTACTTCTTTTCAGTAAAAATTCGACTCTTTTCAGCTTCATATAGTCCTGAGAATCTTCTCCCGGTTCAGGAGGAAACTCGTCATAAGATTGTGTATTGGAATACACTTTTTCTCCACTCGAAAAAGGAAATAGATCATCTCGATCCTGCCGAACGTCCTGTCGACAGTGCATTTCAGCCACTCTAAGTTCGTAATCATTCACCCAACACAAGAGACATTGCAAAGCATCCAAGATAATGTTGTTCTAGTCCTGAGTTAGCACAACAGCATGCCCAAAAGTGAACTTAAGCATGTTCTGATTTGTATTTGATGACACTACAGCAGCAACTCCCTGGTCCTGATCCGGTGGTCGAACAAAATGTTCTCTCATCCAGTGAGTAGGTCGCATGTGTGTTGGACCAGGAGGCTGAACAAGATGCCTTGCATTCAAAGTGTTCAGCCTGATGTGTGCTGAATGATCCTGAGGATGCACATTTTGTCCACGATTCAAGCTAGACTGATTTTGCACTTGCTCGAATGCACGCACAAGAGATCTGGAAGTTACTTCAGCAGCTGGAATTGGATCTTGAGGACTAACACCAGCTGTTTGAAGTTGAATTTGCAGATTAGCCGACACATTAACAACTTGAGATCCATCTTGAGATTTTTCATCAGCTGCTGCGGGTCTAACAGCCTCACAATGTAACTGATGATTCAATTCTTCAGAAGACCTCATAGGTTGATTAGTTTGTAACACGCTAGCAAGTAACAATGGATCCGGAACAGCAGGAGAATTTGGCCTTTTAAATTGTTCTTGAATCTCAGCTAATTTCACTTCAAGTTGTAGCATTTGCTGACCAAACCGCATGATAACCCTTTCTACCAATTCCTGTGATTGAAGAGCAACCTAATAAGAGATCTTTTCCTCAATCTACTGCGCTCGCTCATCAATCTTATCATTGAGCTGCTGATTAAATTGATTCATTTGAAGTAGCCGATCACTCTGATTCTGCAATAATGCTTCTGTAGTTGATTGCCTAATTTCAGCAACCACTGCCTTCAATTGAAGGTCCAATTGAGCATTCATGACAATATCTGATGCTCAAATCTGAATGTGATCAATGTACTGCAATTAACTCTCAATTCCGATCACATATACGATCAAACCGAATTTACTCTTCAATCACTGAATACTGCTGTTTAACTGCCAACAATGAGATCAACTCAAGCTTGAATTCAAGGACTCACAACCGATCATCAATTGAACCTCTTTTTATGTGTTTTTCAAGCAACCTTTTCTGCAATTTACAATAGAATTCAGAACTGAATTCTTAAGCAAATTGCAATGCAATCAAAGCATATTTGATATCAAATCACGTTTTATTTGGAAGCCAAACGAGGCTATGATACCAAGTTTTAAGATCGAGATTAAATCTTGATCTTAACCTAAGACAAAGAGAGTTTGAGATGAGAAAGAAGTGAAGGAGATGAGAAAATAGAGAGAGTTAGATGAGAGAAAGAAGATTTAATCTCAAAGAGATTGGTTTGGTATTTTCATTGAATGAGTAAGAATTACACAAGATCACCTACTTATAAGAATCTAGATACAATGCACTAAACTCACTAGCTTAACCGACTATACCAAAATATCTGCTAATATCTAACTAACTAACAACTAAACTATTGGCGCCGAGACCAACAACCACATGACAGCAGCATGCTTACTGCAGGACACCATACAGCTGCGAGCTACCAGATTACAAGAGAGATTAGCAGCCTATTAACACCTCATAGCTAGAACAACACTTAACCAAGACTAATACATCTTTATTAGCTAACGACCCCACAATAACAGCACCAATTCAACTACGTATCAGCCCCTAACAGCAGCTACAAAACACAGCATTATCCCCTCTCAAGTCTTGGATTCTCCAATCATAACAAGATGATATATCAAGAGGAAAAGAGATAAAAGCTTAAGAGAAGATTTATCCAAATTGAAGAGAACGTGATCCGAGTCCGAACATCCTAAAGCTATTTATTTTTATTGTCTCGGACATAGGATCGGGATATCAATTGAGTCCAAGTCTCAATATTGATATGTGATGCTCTTACAAAAATGTTTTTGAAAAATATTTTAGAAAGTTGATTTATCAAATTTTATATGAAAAATATTCAAGTCAAAATTAAACCAATCTAGTTTATCAATTAAAATATTTTTTAAGATTGGTACTTTAAAAAATATGATCAAATCAAATAAAGATGAAATTTTAATGGGTGATGATTTAGCTTGATTTATGGAACAAATCATTTTTATGATCCAAGTTAAGTGTCGACACACAGATGGTATGTGTTGACACACAGGCTTACAGTAACCACCAAGAGCTACTGTGTGTCGACACACAGCCCTTGTGTGTCAACACACAGACTAAAAAAGCTCAAAACGGCTATTTTTGACTTGATTTCTTTCCAAAACCTTTTCCCAATGTTTTGAACGTCATATTGGCCCTTATTTGCCTATAAATAGGGCTTGAATGCTTTGGTTGAAATCATCCAATACTTTCTAAGTATTCTTTGATAAAAAGTTCTCTTACATACTTGCGCTCTAAAGGTTTGTTTTTAGGTTTTGTTTAAACTTTTATTAGAGCATCACTTGTTCTCTTATTGTTGATCTTTGAGCTTTATTGGCATATCCTTAGCTTTGGCTAAACTTGATCAAGTGTCAATTCACTCTTGAACAAGTGAAGAATTTGAGTGCTTTAATTCTTTCATTGCTTTATTCAAATTTGTTGCATTGTAAAGGTTGGATCCTAAGCCTACGGCTACAAAAGGATCGGTTGTAAAAGGTTGGTCTTGAGCCTATGTACAAAAAGATCGGTTGTAAAGGTTGGAACCTAGGCCTATTTTTAAAAAGGATCATCAAGCTTAGTTAAAGGCTCAAGTGACTAAGAGTAGTCACTTGAGAAGTAGACTAGCTTCCGGTTTGAAAGTGAACCACTATAAAAATCTTTGTGCATCCCTTTTATTTTTGTCTTTGTCTTTTTCATTTAACATTTATTGTTTAGCTTTAGATTAAATTTTTGGTTCATAAATTAAAAATTTTCATTTATCACTAAGAACCTAATTTACCCCCCCCCCCCCCCCCCCCCCCTTCCCCCCTCTGAGGTTGCCATTTGGACCTGCAAAGGCCACAAACTCTATCTCTACAGTATCCACATAATGTGCCAAATTTTTGATTGGCAAACTATACAGCTTGATTTTGTTATGAATTTATTGGAATGCCCATCTACACTAGTACATGTATCACTCAAATTGACTATCAAAAACAAAATTCACAATCAATTATGCATCGGAAAAAGATAAAGCTTCAATTCTCTATGCAATCAAAAGCGTACTGCATTCTTTCTGTGATATTTGGAGCAAAATGGGTCCTAGGGGTTAGCCATGGACTGTCACCTAAAACCATCCCATTAGTAAAAGCCAACTCCATTATTTCTCTTGATCCTTCAGGTAAAAGCGATTTGATTATGAGCTTTGGTGTCTTGGCTTCCAATGGAGGAATTTCGACCTTACTTGTTAGCATCTTTGCTACTTCTCTAACTATGGGTCTTTTATTACTGTCAACATGCACGTAGTAAAGCCCCACCTTTAACATCCTCTCCATCTCCACCCTACTATACTTTCCCTCTAACCTTCTATCAATGGATGTTGTAATCCTCCCCTTTTCCCATAAGTCCCTAACCCAATCGTAAATTCTGGTATTATCTTTCATGCTGGGCATCATCTTCGATGCCACCTCCAACACCAACACCCTAAAGCTAAACACATCAGCTTTCACAGTAGGCACGCTAGAGCAATTGTACTCGGGTTCCATGTACCTCGCTATGCCAGCTGGTATAGTCGCTTCTCTTGAAGCTAAACTGCTACCATATCTCTCTGCTGGCCCAAAATCTCCAAGCTTGGCTATGAAATCACAATTAAGCAAAAATTTGCCACTCTTCACATCCTTATGAATTATCAGAGTATCACATTGCAAATATGTAAAGGTAGAAGCAATGCCATCTCAAGAACTAAAGCTCTTGTGGAGGACTTTGCCTAAGTTCTTATTAGACAAGTAGTTGAAGACCAATATCATTTCATCCTGCTTATGACACCAATGTAAGAGCTGAACCAAGTTTTTTTTGTGTTATGCAATGCTTCATTATGTGATAAAGAAGGGATTGATTAAGCTCTTGGATGGACTCAATCTTTTTAACCTCTTAACTTCTACTTGATTCCCATTGGTGAGGAACTAGTGATAGATGACTGTGAATCCTCCTTCACCAATTATCTTATTCTTCTCAAACACAGTTGTGGCCTCTGTAATATCTTTCCAGGTGCCTCATTCAACAAAATATCATTAGTGCATTGCTCTCTCTCTCTCTCTCTCTCTCTCTCTCTCTCTCTTCCCAATTGACATCTCTGCAGGTACCTTGTTCAACCGAATATCATTAGTGCGTTGCTCTCTCTCTCTCTCTCTCTCTCTCTCTCCCCCTCCCTCCCTCTCTCCCTCTCTCTGTCTCTTCTAGCCCTTTCCTTCCTTTTCACACTGCACATGGCAATCACTCCAATTATAACCAAAATTAAAAGAGTCACCCCTGTAATCACCAAGGGTATAATTTCGATCAGAGTCTTCCTGGTCTTCGATTCAAGTTCTACATCGAAAATCCTTGATTCCTCTGGAGAGCACATGAAACAATCCCCTTCTTTAAGAATCTCCAATGTCATTATAGGAACATCAAGCATGAAAGTCTTGAATCTCCAACTATTCACCACATGAATTGCAGACCCATTACCATTTGTAACAAAGAAACCCACATGCTTAAACTCCTTGAGATGCTTAGACAGATCAATATGAGCTGCAAGAATCGAGTTTTTGGGTTGAACCAAGGAGTAACTAAGCCAAACTTGGATCATCTTACTTGAATCTCTGTACTCTATCCAAGCCGTTTGACAAGGAATTGGATCAACGATCAACTCGAACAACCAAATCAATGATTAGACAACGAATTCTTGGGCCTACAGGGCAGTAAACTTCTGCCTCATTTGTATGATTTGTATATATGTATATGGTAGTTGTGCTTAAAATTATAATAAGGGGGAGGGGCATAGAAAGAAATTTAGGGGGAGAGAGAGGGATACATCGCAATTCTCATACTATCCCCCTTAATTCCTACCCTCTTATTTATAAACAAAAATATCCAACTGAGGTTGTTAAACATGCTACCTCATTAGGGATACATGGCAGTTAGAGAGGCAGCCTTAGGATCATGCTTGAGATTAAGCATATCAATACCACCCCCACGAGACGACCCTTGTCCTAAAGGTCGAAGGTGGGAAACCGATGCTAAAACTCATGCAAGAACTCTCATGTAGCATCTTTAGACAGATGGCCAAACCAATGAACCAAGACCTAAGTGGCGATGACGTAACGGTGTTTGAAAACTCGACGGTCTAATATAACCAATGGTTGAGAGGGAGCAACAACAGGTGGCCAAATGTTAGGAAGGGGAATGCTGGTGGCGGGAACAGAGAGACAACACTTCAAGAGGGAGAAATGAACAGAGTGGTGGATGGAAGCATGGGCAAGCAAGTCAAGTCAGTAAGCAATGGGGCTGATGCGGTCCATAACATGAAAAGGGCCATAGAAGAGAGGAGTGAGCCTCTGCGAGTGACAAGAAGCTGCACTATGGTGCCTATATATAGGATTGTAACTTTAACTATACCTAGCCATCGACTTGAAACTCACAATCAACCCGATGACGATAGGCCTGTTGCTTCATCCTGTTCTATGCTCGAAATAAATGATGACGGAGACACTGAATGATATCTTCATGAGCCATCAAGGTACGATCCATGGCCTCGACTGTGGACTCACCTGAAAGATATGGTAAATGACTAGCCAAAGAATGATCGTAAAGGAGCTCGAAAGGAGTGGCATGAGCGGCCGACTAAAAGCTAGTGTTATACCACCATTCAGCCAACGGAAGCCAATGGTGCTATAGATGGGATGGATCGCTCACCATGCATCATAAATAAGTCTCGAATAGTGGTTAAGGACCTCCGTCTTCCCGTCAGAGTGTGGGTGATAAGAAGAGGAGAGGTTGAGATAAGTGCCAAACCAAGAGAAGAGCTCGCGCTAGAAGGTGCTAGTAAAGACCGGGTCACTGATGATGCTGTCCGGCAGACCATGTAACCGATAAAGGTCCATGAATAACTTAGCGACCTCGGCCACAGTATACGGATGAGCAAACGAGAGAAAGTGTGCATACTTCGTGAGTCTGTCAACGAAAATGAGAATCACGGAGTGACCACCCGATAAAGGCAACCCCTTTATAAAATACATAGAGATGATACTCCAGATGGTTGTAGGGACGGGGAGTGGCTGGAGAAGTCTCACTGGAGTCGAGGTGTCGTACTTTTTCCATTGGCAAACTTAGCTCTGCCGAATGTAAGTCTGGAGATCGTGCCGAAGGCCTTCCTAGTAGAACAAGGTACGTATGCGGCAGTAAGTGACCTCGACCCCTGAATGACCACCTTGCGCTAAATCGTGAAGCCATAATAAAATAGAGTGTCAGAGATCGAAATGTTTACCAACGACCAAGTGGCCATGGTAGCGTAAATAACTGTGCTGCTAGGAGTATCAAGGATGTGACAAGGGATTGGTGATCTTATCCACAATGGCCACCGCGAGAGCCAGATCGGCGGATCATAAAGATCGAAGACAGTCCATAAAGTCAAAGGAGAACGTCGACAGGGCCATACATAAACCTCAGAACTGGAGAGATGAGATAGAGAATCTACGGCCCCGTTGTTGGACCCCTTCTTGTACACAATATCATATTGAAAGCAAATTAATTGGGAGAACCACAAGTGCTTAAGCGAGGTAGATAGGCATTGCTCAAAAATAAACTTGAGGCTAAGTTGGCCCGTTCGAATAATAAAATGGCGACCCGTGAGATACTGTTCCCATTTCTCAACAACGAACACGACAGCAAGTAACTTACGCTCATAAACTGAAAAGCCCTAATGTCGAGAAGCAAGTGTCCAACTATTATGTGAAAGTGGCCGGGCATCTTGCATAAGAACCGTTCCTATCCTAGTGCCTGAAGCATCAGTCTCCACTGTGAATGTATTGGAAAAATCCGGAAGTGCTAACACTGGAGCGGATGTGAGAGCACGTTTGATGTTCTCAAATGCAGTCTCGACGGCTAGAGTCCATATGAAGTTTTCCTTTTTGAGGAGATTAGTGAGAGGGCGAGCAATAAGACCATAGTGAGCAATGAATTGACAATAATATCTGGCAAGACCAAGGAAGCCACGGAGTTGCTTCAAGGAGGTCGGTCTCGGCCAACTAGCCACGGCAGCAATTTAGCGGGGATCGGCCTCCACACCGGCGCTCGAGACAAAGTGTCCCAAGTACTCCATACGTTGGGCACCAAAAGAGCATTTCTCACAGTTGGTCATGAGGTGGTGTGATCAAAGTATGCCTAAATCACACTGGAGGTGATCTAAATGAGTCGCCCATGTAGTACTATATACTAGAATATCGTCGAAAAATACTAATACGAAGTGCCACAAATAGGGCCAACAATTCGTTCATAAGGCTCTAAAAAGTGAAGGGGGTGTTAGATAACCTGAAGAGCATTACAGTAAACTCATAATGGCCGAAGTGGGTTCTAAACGCTGTTTCGTGAACATCATCTGGAGCTATATGAATTTGCCAATATCCGGACTTAAGATCCAACTTGGAGAAAAAAGAAGCCCCACCCAACTCATCAAGTAATTCCTTCACGATCAGAATAGAGAATTTATCCTTCACGGTCATCTTATTAAGAGCTCCATAGTCAACACGAACCATCTTTAATCTTAACCAACACCACGGGTGAAGCAAATGACGAATTACTATTGCGAATGACTCCGGCTTGAAGCATTTCCTTAAGCAAAGCATCAATAATATCCTTATATAACAAAGGGCAATGGTAGGGTTGGAGATTGACCGAGTTGCTACCCTCTTTAAGAGGGATATGGTGGTCAAACGATGGTCCGAATGGCGGGAGACCCGATAAGGGTTGAAACACGTCCTCAAAATCACGTAAAACAAGTTGAAGTTGCGAATCATCCGGAACAGAGTCGCGGGTTGCAATAACTGAAAACATTGTAGCAGGGTACTATTCGGTTACTGCAGTACCTGAAACAATAGCAAGGGAATCCGACCCGATTGACAGCGCAATAGCAAAAAATGATGCGAGAGTGGATAACTAAGCTAATAATGTAATGTTAGTCACGGTTTAGAGGGGTGGGGGAAAGCTACCGCGAAGAACATGACGACAATCCTGAATAGTAAACTCAATAAGTAACTCAGAAAAATCCCATGTCACCTTACCCAAAGTCCGAAGCCATTGTATGCCGAATACCATATCACAACCCGAGAGAGAAATAAAGAGCATATTGGAGCAAAAGGAAGCATCTCACCCTACTGAAATTACGGCAAATATCAGCACATGATACGAGCTTCCCATTGGCAACCGCGACAGTAGGCTAAATGGTAGCGTCAATGGAGCAACCCAAAAGCGGAGCAAGATGAACATCAAGGAAATTGTGCATGCTATCACTGTCTATGAGAATGCTCAATGAACAGCGGCCACATTGATCATATACCCGCACAGTCTGACACTAAGTAATACCCTCCAAAGCATGAATCGAAATATGGGGATCCGAATTAGGATTGTGGTCCAGATCAAGGGACAGATGCTCGGGTGCTGGATCCTCATCTTCGACCCTAAGCCAAAAAGCCCAAGGTCTATTGCGAGCAGCACTGATGACCCGAAGAAAAAGGTTCCCAACAATAAAAGCACAAATTATGGGCTCAAAGCTCGTCCAATTGAGCAGATGTCAAGCTGAATTGACCCCGAGGACCGGGCCGGGATGTCGCTCCGATCGTGGGTAACAGCTGAGGTGGTGGGAGTGCGAAATAAACCTCGGAGGGCCTGTAATTGAAGTAATAGCGCTGTTTTCATAGAATTTTTCCTGGTTATTCATTCAACATAAACACAATTATGCTCCTCTTACTTGGCAAGGACTACCGCATCATGTAAAGAATGGGGCCTAAACATGAGAATGTATCCTGAGATCTCTTCTTGTGGTCCACCCAAAAGAATATTAATCTTTTGATCCTTTTTTAACCCGCATCTATTCACTAATGCCTTAAACTTGCTCAAACATTCATCTACACTACCTATTTGCCTCAATCTCGTTCGCACAGTCAGAGGATTAGTCGTGATCTTCACGAATCTCACTCGAATTTGAGGGCCATAAGCCTCCCACGGGATGTAACACAATTCATCAAACAAACCGTGCCACTCTAGTGCATCACCCTCCAGTGATACACTATCTAACATTACCTTTAAATCATCTGGTATTCTATCAAGCACGAAACATCTCTCACATCGATGTAACCAACCATCCACACCTCTACCTCTAAATTTCAGGAAATTAATCTTAGTGAATCGATTTGGGACTTGATAATTACCTTGAGTGAGAGCCAGAGCATGGGCCCTACAATCGGCCGTTGGAGCCAGTTCTAGAGGCTAATACCAGCCATTCATCTGTGCAAGGCCAGCAATCTGAACAACGATGCCTCCAATAGCTGCCCAGAGTGCCTCCTTCAAGTTGGTGATGGATCTTTCGATTGCGTTGAAGCGCCGATCATTAGCCTCGTCCATTTCCTCAATGATACTTGAGTTCTTGTTCCATCAGCCATGGCATTACCGATTGATTGAGCCGAAAATCAATGCCGAGGAGCGAATTGCTCGGATACCAATTGATAAGGAATTGGATCAACGAACAACTCAGACAACCAAAGCAACGATCAAACAACGAATTCTCGGGTCTATGGTGCAGTAAACGGCTGCCCCGTTTGTATGATTTGTATATATGTATATAATACTTGTGCTTACAAGTATAAGAAAGGGGAAGGAGACATAAAAATAAATTTAGGAAGAGAGAGAGAGAGAGAGATACATCACAATTCACATAGCATCCCCCTAATGCCTACCCTCTTATTTATAAACATAAATATCTAAGTGAGGTGGTTGAACATGCCACCTCATCAGGGACACGTGGCAGTCACAGAGGTAGCCTCGGGATCGGGCTTTGGACCAACTGTATCACAGTTAAATGCCTTTCGCTACTAAGATCAATCCCATCAGAGTAAACGTCAACAGAAGTGGAAGAACTGTGGGAACTAACATGGATACCCACATGGTTCCCGTTAAGTCCCCAACAGAAGGGTCCAAATTGGTATCAAACTCGACTGAGAAAAATGAATCTTAAAGTTCAGATCCAATTTAGGTAGACCTAGATACCCATTTTCTCTGCTGAAAGACCCAAAATTCGAGGTGATCAAGAAGGCGATGTCATCGTCCTGTGGGCACAAAGGGGACGGGACAATGGAGTTGGAGAAACAACAAGAGAAAGAAGCTATGTTGTTGGTTTTAGGATCAAGAAATCGAATTGGGTACACATAAAATGCTCTCCCAATCCCCAAGTTGGTGCTTTTGATGATGATGGAAGTGAAGATATTGAAGATGATGGTGAAGGTCAGGGACAAGCTCACTCTATAGTGAGACTAATGACATTGTTGATGAAGTAAGCGTCGCCATAGAGAGTGACATTTTTAGCAGGCCAGAAAGGGAAGGAAAGTGCAGGAAAATTTGCAGTAGGAAGGAAAACGATGAAGATAATGCTGTATGCCCATAAGATAGTAAGCATGGATGAATCCATTTTGCAGGGCAGAAAATCGAAAATTGTTTTGAATTGTGCTTGTGGGTTTGAATTGGATATAATTGATTCTTCAAGGCGAAATCCACACCCTTACATTTCTGTTACAAGGAATGGGGGAGCTTTTGGCGCCTTTTTTCATATGGTGAAAGTGTGGCGTGAAATGTTAGAATTTTGGACTTAATTGATTAAGTTAGTCTGAGTAAATAATGACGAAAATTCGGTCCATAATAATATAAACTAGGTTTAAATCTAATTATACATTGTGCTGAGTCCATTGTGATGCATGAGTTTGAGGTGGATTATGAAGACAAGAATGGAATACATGAGTCTGTGATGGGTAGACTCGAATATTTGTCTATATAAAGAGGTCACCACTCCCTATAATGATGATTATAACTCTTAATCAATCATCATTCTCTACTAATCATAAACCAAACTAAGTCTTCCAGAACTTTCTCGTATTTTCTCTTTTCCCAATGGATGGATATCATCGTAAATGAAAGGAAGTGCGTTTTAAGCTTAATTCCTGGTTATACTTAATAGATCAACACTCATGGGTTCAAATGATATGTTTTCATTACCTATATTTGGTTCAAGTTGGTGTTGCAATCTCTGTCATGTTCAAACAATTAATCGTACATGTGGTATTCGAGGCATCATGAATAGATATTATTACCTAGTTTTCCATGATTGTTAACCAACATGCATTTGAAATTTTAATGGTCGGAAAATCATAGATACAATCATATGCTACAACATAACAACAATAATGAAAGTTTAGGCGATGCCAAAAACAAATATTCTTATTTGGGTTGGTTGTTCAAAATAGGCATTACAGTGACGCCAAAAAAGAACATCCTTATTTGGGTGGCTATTACTCTTGTTTTATGTTCTTGTTGAAACCGGGCGTTGTATCAATGCAAGAAAGGATTTAAAACAAAAAAAAAAAAAGAATCTTTAAATTCATGGGTTCTATCGATTGAAGAAAACAAAAACCTTAATGCCATCCACACCTTGGCGGGACAAGCTACAACCCATATCTTGTGGCTCATCAATCCATATTCGAGGCAAGCATGGAGGGATGGAGCTTGGCAGGATTGGAAGCTAGCATGAGGAAACGCAACTTGGCAAGAATGGCCTAGAAAATCCATTCACAAATTCGAGGGCGAATTCTCTTCAGGCCGAAGAGGATGATGTAGCCCCGCCTTTTAATTGGCGGATAGCTTGGAGTGTGGCATTGGCAAGGTGCTTGAGATGGCAAGAAGGGAGGCGTATAGCTAGGAGAGTATAGAATTTCACCTAATTAGGAAAGCTTAGATTTTAAATCTAATTAGTTAATTTTATTTGTAACTTTTAGTCTTTATTATAGAAAGATCACATGGATTGCTAGATGAAGCAACGGATTGCAATCTCCAGCGTTGATCTATTTAATTAAAATTCGTATTAGTTTGAGTCTGGTTAGAAAAGCTCCTCTATTTTAAGAAAGGGCTAGTTAGGGTCTTAAGCATTCAATTCATAGATTTTCTCATTATTTTCTAGAGTTCTCTCCTATTCTTGGGTGTGAGAATTTGAGGTACTTACTTTTTTTCCCTTTGTACTTTAATATTTTCGTAATAAAAACTTAAAGGAAGGCTGTTGAACATTTCATTCTCTAATTTTCCATCTATGCACTGCATCAAACCTCCTTTATGCATGTTCATGATAATTCAGCGATAGTATACCCATGCATGAATGCATGTTTTTCTTCGGTGAAAAGAAAAATTACAAATGTTGATATGAGTACAAATTCATGAATGCTAAATTCATGGATATCAAATGGAAAAACATGATATACTCCAAAGTCATGGTAATAAAGCACTTAATATGTACTCTTTGGCATTCTTTTGATAAATTATCATAATATAAAATTCGAAAAGGCACTTGACAAAAATTTGATTCAAAACCAACAAAGTAAATCCATTTGTAATTTGCATTAAATAAATAACTATTCACCCAAAGAAGTTATCTGTTTGTTTAAGCCAAGTGATATATTATTATAATGTTGAGCAAATCAGCCCATTGAAAGGGGCTAACTTCTTGATATTGAAATAACTTGTATTGTTATAACAAGAGAAACAATTACACTTTTTGCCCAAAAGGAAAATAGTAATGAAATGTCTTGGACCCTCACAGGTGGATCTATATACAAAGAAGTTGCATTTTCTGTCCAAATGGAAAAATGTATCACAGTATTTGACGTTGATTGCAGAAAATGCAATGAAATGTCTTGTACTCTCAGTAGTGGTTCTATAAGAGGAATAGTTTCATTTTCCTCCCAAAGAGAAAAAGTAAGTCTTCTTCATGTTGATAAGAGTAATATATATATGTTGTTGGATGACTTATGTTTGTTCTAACATGGCTTTGTTACTTCTTTGTTTTCTCTCATCTTCAATTGTCAATCATTTGATCAATCAACTAACTTTCATTGAAATGTTGACTGGTACTAATCACATTAAAAGAAAAAATGGAAACAGGATGTGGAAATAGCCTTAGGGTTGATGGATTTAGATATAGAGAGAAAAAACCCGCTAACCTTACCCTCGAAGTATGCTTGAAGTGAAATTAAGCATAAAAATGGGTAAAGCTAATGGCAATGCTAGGTCCGATCAAAGAGAATGGCAATGCTAAGCATTTTTTTGATGCCATAGGACAAAAGACACCAAGAGTCCAACAAAGTAAAAATAGGATAGTTGATTGAAAAACTTACTAACATGAAATACGATTCTGTGTACAGTAGTAGGGAGCACATTATGAAAATATTTAACATTGCTTAAAACTTAGCAACCTAGGGGTGACTATAGTTGATGATTTCATGTCCACCGTGCACTCAAATCTCTTCTTAAACATTTTTACGACTTATATTGTGTAGAAGGATAAGCAGAGTGTAAATGAACTTATCTTTGTATGTGTTCTAGAAGAAGAAAGACTTCACCATAAAAAATGTGGAAATAATACAAATCTTGTTAATTTTTTAAAACATGGAAGAGTCAAATATCACGACAAATATAACAAGAAACATAGTCAAAATTATAAGTCAAGGGGTTAGCGAGGGCATTTGCACAAGCCTAGTGGTAGTCATATTCAATCTCATGACTCAGTTAGTCCCCGTGTAATTAATAAGCAAATTAAGTTTCGAAAATGTGGAAAAATCACAAAACGTATGATTTCCCTAAACCAAAAACCAAAAAAAAGGTAAACTTTTTCTGCTAATTATAAAGGCATGGAAAAAATTATTAGTTGCGGGGTAAAGTATTGTTTTTAGTTTTTATGGGCAAAAGTGCCCTTGCTTTTTACTTTTTCAACTTTTCCTATTTTTCACTCTAGAAAGCATGTAAATTTAATTTGGTCAATATTTAATTAAGAAAAATAAAATATATTAATTCAAAGCTGAACCTGGTGAACAATATGGCTGAATAGATAGTAGACACCGGCGCTACCAGGCACATCTGCACAAACCAAAGCATGTTCCAAGAATACCAGAAAGTGACTGATGGAGAGGTAGTCCACATAGGCAATTGTGCAGCACCACCTATCCTCGGAAAAGGGAAGATTTCTATAAAACTACTTTTGGAAAATTTCTTACTTTAACAAATGTACTGCATGTGTCTAAAATGCATAGAAATTTGAGTAGTCTTTTCATTAAAGCTGGTTTAAAGCTATCTTTTGACTCAGATAGACTTGTCCTAACTAGAAATGGGGAATTTGTGGGCAAGAAATTTTGTAATGAGGGTCTCTTTATAATTGACATTGTTTACATGAATGATAATGCTGGTACCTCTTCTGCTAATCTTATTAAATCTCTTGAATTATGGCATGCTGGGGGTGTAATCGAGTCGATCGAGCCGAGTATCTCAGTACTCAACTCGAACTCGATTAACTACTCGAGCTCGAACTCAATTCGAGTAGTAAATTTTGCTCGAACTTGAACTCAACTAACTATTCGAGTACTCGACTCGATTCGAATACTCGTTTATTGTACATATGAAAGTTTAACAAATTAGCTCCATTATAATATTATTCGTACACTCAAACATTAGTTATACTCAATTATTGCCCACTCTATATTTTAACATATATAACCATAACTTACTGATATATTAATAGTAACTATGTATCAAAACCTAAGTTTTAGAAAATACCAGCAAACCAAATACAAGTTCTTTCACTTCACCACAAATATAACATGTCATCTTTTATAAAGAATTCAATCTTCCTTCTTTCATTCTACTATTAATGTCACAAGCCATCCATTTCAAAAGAAAATAATACACAACAACTACTTCATATGAGTCGAGTATCGAGTCAAGTACCAATTCGAGTATGAAGTAGAGTATTTAATCGAGTATCAAGTCGAGTATTTAATCGAGTATCGAGTATCGAGCCGGGTAGTTCACTACTCGACTCAAACTCATTTATTAATCAAGTATCTTTTGATACTTGAACTCGAACTCGAACTCAGTTAATTCGAGTTCGAGTCGAGCTTTATTCAAGCTACTCACGAGCGGCTCGGATCATTTACACCCCTATGGCATGCTTACTTAAGACACATAAGCGTTGAGTCTATTAAACGACTAAGAAAATGAACATGATTCATAACTTCAGTAATACCAACTTTTGTAAATGTGAAGTATGTGTAGAAGCTAAACATGCTAAAAAACCCTTTAAGTCAATTGAGAGACAATCTGAACTCCTTGAGCTAGTTTACAGTGATTTAGGAGACTTTAAAAGCCAAATGAGTAGAGGTGGAAAAAGATACTACATGTCCTTTGTAGATGATTATTCTAGATACCCGATGGTATACCTCCTAAGTGCAAAAGATGAAATAGAAAAAAATATTTCTAAAATACAAAGCTAAAGTTAAAAATCAACTAGGAAGAAAAATAAAAAGGGTTAGGTCCGATTGAAGGGGAGAATATGACCCAAATTCAATACAAAAATTTTGCAAGGAAAATGAGATAATACATGAACAAAGCCCTCCTTACCGTCCACAAGCTAACGGTGTCGCAGAAAGGAAAAATAGAACCTTAAAGAACATGATGAATGCTATGCTTATCAGTTCTACACTACTTGATAACATGTGAGGGAGGCGATATTAACTGCTTGTCATATGCTAAATAGAGTTCCTCATAAGAAGCTAGATAAAACCCCATATGAAATGTCGAAAGATCATGCGTCTAATCTAAAATACTTGAAAGTATGTGGTGTCTAGCCAAGGTTGGATTACTTGACTTTAAACAAAATAAAATTGGACCTAAGACTGTTAATTCTATTTTCATCGGATATGCTTATCACAATGCTGCTTATCGATTTCTAATCAAGGGATGTAATAATTCATATGCATGCGGTAGAATCATTGAATCTAGAGATGTTGAATACTTTGAACATATACTTCCCTTGCAACCTAATGATGCACGACCTATTAACTTGCCTTCTCATGTGGTGACTGATAACCATGACCATAATAATGATATAGACACTCCTAAAATTCAAAAAAGTAAAAAGAACTAGGAAAAAAACCAACTTCGGACCCGATTTTGTTACTACTTTCCTAACAGAAGATAACTTCATAAATGAAGAAATCATAAGTGTTTATATGCTAGAAGAAAAGCCCAAAACCTATGAAGAGGCTGCGAGATCGGTTAACTCGACCTTTTGGAAAGAGGCTATTAATAGCGAACTAGAATCAATCCTAAACAATCACACATAAGAATTGGTATACCTTCCTAGAGAATGTATACCAATAGGCTGTAAGTGGGTCTTTAGAAGAAAAATGATGGCTTATGGAACAATAGATAAGTTTAAAGCAAGGTTAGTGGCGAAGGGTTACACCCAGAAAAAGGGGGTCGATTGTTTTGACACTTATTCACTTGTCACTAAATTAGCAACAATTAGAACCTTTTTTGCCCTTGGATCTATTCATGATTTAGTAGTGCTTCAAATGGATGTTTAAACAACATTTCTTAATGGTGACTTAGACAAGGAGATTTACATAGAACAACCCGAGTGTTTTTTGTCCCTGGTAACTAAAAGAAAGTCTATAAACTTATTAAATCTCTTTACAGTCTCAAACAGGCACCAAAACAATGGCATGAGAAATTTAATAGCACACTAATTGCTAATAATTTCCGTGTAAATAATGGTGACTCTTGTGTATATTTTAAGTCTGATTCAAATGGATGCATAATTGCCTGTCTATATGTTGATGATATACTGATATTTGGCACAAACTTGAATGTTGTCAATGAAACTAAAAACTTTCTAAGCTCTAAATTTGATATGAAAGACCTGGGTGAGGCAGACATGATTTTAGGAGTTAAGGTTGTGAAAACTTCCGAAAATATAAGCCTAAACCAGTCTCACTACATTAAGCGGTGGCCATGGGCCTGGCCCGATTTTTGACCGGGCCCGAGCCGACCTGGCAGCCCCCCCCCCCCCCCCCCCCCCCCCCCCCCCCCCTCTCTCCTCTTTTAAGTACAACTAATGAAAATATAACATACACATTCGTTTTGTCAAAAAAAAAAAAATAATAATTCATTAATGAATGATATAATATATAAATACAGTACAACACCATCATAAATAATGTTAAATATAGCTAATAGAATAAAATGTAACGTAAATTATTAACAAATACAACTACTCCTTCTAAAATTACAAATATATTCTATAAAAACATATACTATAGAGAAATAGAATTACAATGCGCCTTAGGGCTTTTTTGATTAAAAAAAAAAAAAAAGAATTACTTAGGCTAAGCTGGCAAGGGTTGGTAAGCCGGGACTTGACATATCTGTGGTACGGTTTTCTTCATTCAAGCTCGATGAACCTTACTTCAGCTGGTCTTGCTCCCTATCTGCTACATGCAGCTAGTCCTTCAATCATACCGACATTTGCAAGTTGGACGATGATAGCTTCGCTCTTTTTGTTCCAAGCAACCTACCACCTGCACTAAAAGCATATTCCGATGCTATCAAAGACACTGGACACACTAGTATATCCCATGCCATGGCAGAAAGCACGGGATATTGGGTTTGGTTGGAACACCATCATTGTAAAATGTCAAAGCGCGGACTCGCCGATGTCGAGAAGAACTAGAGCATCGGCGAACGCAAGTAATAATCTAACTCATTACATGACGTTAGATTTTATTTGGGCTTGAATCGGTCCAACATCTTCCACGCATATGACTTTTCTTCGAAACTTCTACTATATGAGGAAGAACCATAAAATGTGGAAGAAACTTGAGGATTATTAGTCGATAATCTTCGAAAATAAGAGGAAAATAATTCATGTAAATCTCGATCGACTTCTGCAATAAAAGCTGCATTATCAAAACTTGGATATAATTTTTCGCAAAAAAAAATTTAGAAAACAATTGCAAACCCAGAAGTTTACAACGGGGATCCAAAATGGTGGCAAAACAATAAGTAAGGGGTAGTTCAAAATAATATTTAACAAATTTTACCTTCATTGTGGCAACCGAGGCCTCGAACAAGGGGTTGGATTGGTTATCTGCCATTAAAGCAGCAATATCTACCAATCTAGATATTTCTTGTGGCATGGTAGGATAATAACAACCAGAAAAAAAAAAAAAAAAGTCTTAACGTCTCTAAACATACTGAAAATTTTGCCTACTTTGCTAATTGTATTCCAATCTACTGCTTCTAAATTAAAGAACCTAAGATCTGAACGACTATCCTGTACAAATTCAATTAATATATCTTTATATGGTAGTATTCTTTCTAATATATCTACTGTTGATGACCACCTATTTTGTGTATCTAATTTAAATTGTTTATATTGTATACCATACGTGTCACAAAGATTTTTAAACCTTTTCCTCCTAGTTCCGGATGATTTGATCGCTATAGTAACTTCTCTTAAACACTTAAAAGAAGCTTATATTAGGTCTAAATCATCCGTTACCATTAAATGCATAATATGGCATATGCAATATAAATGAAAATATTTTCCATCTAACATGGGGCTCATGTGCCTAATCAATTGTTTTATGGATGCATTGTTGCTTGTAGGGTTGTCAAAAGTAATGCTAAAAATTATACGATCTATACCCCACTCGCGGCATGCCTGCATAATGGCACCTGTGATTATCTCAGCAGTGTGGGGATAATCTAGATGGTAAAAATGAATTATTCTTTTTTGCATAATGAAGGAAGAATCAATCCAGTGTGCCGTTATGCAAATGAAAGGCACGCCGAGTTTCGACCTCCACGTGTCGGACGTCAATGAGAACATGCTGGTGTTCGTCCTAAAAATGTCTGCAAGCTCATTTTTCATTCTATTAAATTCTTTAAATGCTTCCCGCTTGAAAGTGTTCCGAGGAACCTTTATGACGGTGGAGTTTAACGCATTTTAGCAATAGTGGACGAATCTAGAGTCTTTGCCAGTGTTAAATGGCTTTTCAGCCCCAATGACATATTTTACTAATTCTCGCCTACTATTTTCTTGTGAAAACCTAAAGCTAGCAAGTGCACCCATCATTTGCTGTATTAAATATTTTTGGGATCTATCTGGGTTTAGTTCAGGGTGGCGTCTCGCATGGTGCCTTTTTAAGGTGCCTGTCCCACCACCACGTGAATGACTAAAGTTTTAGGGGGGTCACAAAATTTAAAGTAGGCTTTATTAACTGTCCGATCTAGTGTGAAGTGCTTCCACACCTTACTAGTATTACGCCTACTACTAGTGGTGTCATCGTGGGTTTTAGTCTGGACGCTAGTAGGCGTGGGTTCTTATTGGAATTGTGAAGTTTGAGCACCCCCGATTTAGGTAAATCCTGGTCGTGGTAGTACTATTCTTGCTCCTCTCAATTTAAAGTGTCTGTGTAGGGAGGAGATGGGCCAGGTTCTAAAAATGTTCGTTCTTGGGTATCAAGTTCGACAACTCTACCTATCCTATGAATTTTAGGCGGTCATGAAGAGCTTGAACTAGATTTACCTGCTCCAGATGAAGAAGAATTGTGTTCCATGGTAGTATTGTTGATTATTAATTAAAAAATACAACTAAGAATGCAAGTTCAGTAAATAAAAATGACAAACAAATAAAATTTCGATACTAAATTTTATCGAAGCGAAAACTGAAATTTGAACTTGTGCGAGATTCTACGAGCAAAACAAGTTGCAACTCCGAACTTCAGAAATTTAGAGCAAGAGAACTTTGGATTAGCAGTGCTGAAACGAGTCCATAGCCATATGTTTGGTGGTGCAAGTAAAGCTTGCTCTTAATAGTCACTGTCGATATGTTACAAAGGGGTGAGGTTGAGATTTAGCTCTTAATGACCCATAAGCATATGTTTGGTGGTGTGCGATAGCATACACTTGATGGGATCCACCTATGTAGGTGTGGGAGTGTAGCCGCTCCCTATGAAGGTTTGAGACTTGCCTTGTAAAATACCTATGAAGATCCAGGACAGGTGCATGGCCGATAAAAACACGCTAAACCAAAGGAGCTGCAAAGATCTAGAGTTTGGTATGTGTCCAAGTGGCAGACCACACAACTCCTTGTGAGATTCAAGACGAAAGTCGCCTAGCAAGCTGTTGATCCTAAACTTGGGTTACACTAGGTGGTGAATCAAGTTGCAAGACATTAGCACTGAACTCACTTTGCCCAATCGATCCTTCTTTGTTCTCTTCATCTTGTATCTTTTGTGGGGGATTGTTAGGAAAAAAAATGATACAAGCTAATGTATCTTGAGTCTTATAAAAAAACACTATCCCACATGGAAAAAAGAGTGAAGGTTGGCCTAGTTTAAGTATAGATATGCCATTCAACTTCTTGAATTAAGTTAGGGGTGAGAGAATGGTTGGGACCACACGCGCACGCCACCCGCTCGCTACGCCATGTCGTGCTCGGGTGAGGGTGTGGGTGTGGGTGTGGGTGATCTTTTCTTAATGGGTATATTTATTTTTCAAAATGTATTTTCAAAATCACCACACCTCTTTACTATCCTGTTAATATTTACATTGTCCCTCCATTTACTGCAACTGTTTCCAGTCACATTGGCCCTCTATTTATTACATCCGTTTTTCATTTTGTGACTGTTGAAATATGGCTGCTAGGAGGTCTTTACCGATATAAAATGCCTTGCTCAGAATAGTTCATCGACATCAACAACAACATATCAGTCTCCTCTCTCTCACTCTCCATTTTTGTCCTTCTCTTTCATTGGGCAAAGTTAATAGGCACTCCTACCCGACAATTAACGAGTGCACGTTAAGAGTTGGATTGCATTAATCTTGGAGGACAGCTGCTTATACTACTGTTTGTACCGGAGCAACGATAAAATCGTCTTCTAAGACAGTGGCTTTTGCCACAGCGCGACATCTTCAGTATTGTAAGGATTTCAGTTTTTCACTTTCGGTCTTTTTTATTTGATTGTTATGTTTAGATATTTATCGCAATTTTTCCATTAGGTATCATTTAAACTAGAACAATATTCGGATGTATATTTTGTGCATCCCAGCTCTTAAAAAATAATATTAATTGTGTTATATCTTATTTTTACAATTTAATAACTTATAAAATACTATTTAATACATAGTTAAATTTAATAATTGAATTAATATATTTAATATTTTCTTAATTAAATTTCTAACCCTGTTGACCAAATTAAATTTCCATATTTTCTGTAGTGAAAAATAGAGAAAGCTCAAAAAGTATAGGCAAGGGCAATTTTGTCCATAAAAACTAAAACAATGCTTTGCTCTGCAACTAGTAATTTTTGCCAGACCTTTATCATTAGCCACTTTTTTGGTTTTTTTTTTTTTTTTTTTTTTTGTTTTGTAAATAATATGCAAAGTATGATTTTCTTGTATATATTCCTTTTAACTCTTGGTGGTTAGATAGTGGTGCATCGATTCACATTGTCAATAATTTTTTTCTATTTTTATTTTCTTAACATGTGGAATTCGAACCTGCATCCTGGGGTTGTTCAATTGCCACCCCAACCACTGGGACAAAGCTGAGGCGTGCCACATTGTTAATAATTTGCAACACTTCTTACGCAAGTGAAAACTAAATCGGAATGGGTCAATGTTTACGTGGGCAGTGGATTTAAAGTCAAGGTTGACTTATAGGTGCTGTTAAGTTCCACTTTAAGGTGGTAATTATGTACTTTTAAAAAATACTACCTTTGTACTTTCCATGATATGGAACTTAATTTCTCCGGGGCTTTTATAGAAATGTAGTCATTGATTTGATTTTGAAAGTGGTGTTTTAAAATTAATTTATAAATCTCATGATACTGATGATGGTTTATATCGTCTAAGTCTACAGCCTTTTGAAATTTGTTTGCTTAATGATTTTGAGGGTGTTGTCCACAAATGTTCCACTATGTATGAGAAATCTTATGTTTTATTGCATAGACATCTTGGTTAGATTTCTAAAAAAAAATTTGAAAGATTGATAACATATAGAATTTTGTTAAAACTTAGCTTTGAAATATTTGAATTTTGCATTGATTATACTAAAGGGAAAATGACCAAGACAAAATGGAAGGGCTCAATTCGTAGTTTGGATTTTTTTAGAAACCATTCACACTGATATAAGTGATATATACCATCATTGAATGGGGGAAAGTATTATATATCTTTCATTGATGACTTTTTTGAATATAGGTAATGTGCACCTCATTAAGGAAAAGTCTGAGACACTTGACAAATTTAAGATGTATAAGTCTGAAGCTAAAAAACAATTTGGCAAATGATTAAAGCTATGAGGCCTGACCATGGTGAATGTTAAGGAAAATATAATGAATCTGATCATTGTAAGGGCATGTGCATCTAAGGAGAATGTGGGTTCATTAGTCAATAAACCATGCCAAGTATATTTGAGTAGAATGGTTTGGCAGAAAGACAAAACTGTACTACAATGGATATGGCAAGGTGTATCATATCTAGAGCTAATCTTCCTGAATTTTAATGGAGTGAGGTTTTGAAAACTGTTGCCAATGCTCTTAATAGGGTTATTTTTTAATTTCTTTGCAAAACTCCTTTTGAACTTTGGACCAGTACAAAACTTAGTTTTAACCATTTTCATATTTGGAGTTGTCGAGCCAAAGTCAAATTTGTAACCCTATTGAAAAGAAAACTAACCCTAGAATGAAAAGTTGTTAATTCATTGGAGAGTCGGTTCCCAAAATAATGCTAAAAAATAAAAAAATTTAAAAAATAATGCTGAAAAAAAAATATTTCCAAATCTACTGTTGAACCGCGTTTGCAAAACGCGTTTAAATTTCAATAAAACCGGATCAAAAAAATGCGGGTTATTTCAGTATAAACCGCATTTACTAAACGCGTATAAACCGCGTCTATTAAACGCGGTTTATCCTTGAACCACGTTTACAAAATGCGGTTTAACGCCAGGAATCCAAAATCCCCTTTTTTTCACTTATATTTACCATTATGCCGCAATTCTTCACTTTTTTATTCGCTTATAGTTTTTATTATGACGCAATTTGTGATGATTATCATATTGATCCCATGTCTCTCTTAATGAAGCTCCAACATCATAAGTGGAGGTCAAATAACTCCAATAATAGTACTTAAAAGATCTCCAGTGTATAAGCAAAAGAAAGGAGGAGGCGAACGACGTAACTGGTGGTGGGTTAACGAGAAAGAGGCAGAGAGACGGTGAGAGCAGCGGAGAGAGCACGCGTGAATGAATGGGCCGGGGCTTTTTAGATAAACTTAGTAAACCGGGTCATAAAGACGCGGTTATAACAACTAGAAACCGCCATGACCCGGTTTTATTGATATAACCGCGTTATTAAAACGCGGTTTATGCCAATGTTAAACACGTTTTATGGACGCGGTTTATTAAAGCCGCGTTTTGTAAACGCGGCTCAAAAGTAGATTTGGAAATATTTTTTTTTCAGCATTATTTTTTTATTTTTTTTATTTTTTAGCATTATTTTGAGAACCAACTCTTCATTGGATACCTAGATAATTTTAAATGCTATAGATTTTTTTGCCATGGGTGTGGCATTAGAATTTTTAAATCTATTAATTCCAAATGCCTTGAATATGATGTTTGTGATTATGATTGCTCATGTAAGGATAATGTGGTATTGGAAGAGAAGGAAGCCATAATTCCCATTCTCATTATTCATGGAAAGATCATCAATAAATCTTACTTTGGAAATGAGGGTAGAGTCCCACATGAGCAACCAGTGGATCCGCCTCAAACATTGAATATTCCTATTGAACCTAGACTAACGTCATTCACATAGATAGTGCAAGTCTACTATTCCTGATTATTATATTGTGTTCTTGCCTGAAAATGGTGGTGATATAGTAGATTTTTCTAATCCAATTTCTTATAGTGATGTTATTTTTTCATCACAAGTCGAAAAGTGGCATGAAGCCAAGAAGGATGAAATGCAGTCTGTGGCATGGAATAAGATACGGAACTTGGCAGAATTGCGTAACGAACACAAACACGTTGGATGTAAGTGGGTATTTAAGTCTAAAAGTATTCTAAGGGAAACATAGATGATTTTGAGGAGAGATTAGCGGCTAAAGGTTATACTAAGAGAAAAAGAATCGATTATAAGGAAACATTTTTCCCCATTTTTTTAGAGGGTGCTTTTAGAATTGTTATGGCTTGTTTAGCATATTTTGATCTAGAATTGGATAAAACAACAATTTTAAATGGTAATTTAGAAGAAGAGATGGACATGATTCAACCAGAAGGTTTAATGAAAAAAGGGAAAGAACATTTGGTGTACAAACTTAAGAAATTGATATATGGCTTAAAACAAGCCTTCCACCAGTGGTATTTAAAATTTGGCTTTGTGGAGAACAAGGTTGAGGAATTCATATACATTAAGATTAGTGAGAATAAATTCATCATTTTGGTGATAGATGTAGATGACCATTTACTTGTTAGGAATGACTTGGGTATATTACATGAGACAAACTTTTGTCTAACACCTTTGACATGAAAGATATATGGGACTTGCATCTTTTATGCTTGCAATAGAGGTACCTTCAGAAAACAAAATATTTTATGTTGGTCTATAAATACATAGATGATCTTGATATACATTCATATTAGCCAATGGTGTATTGTCCTAGAAAAGTGAAAAATAGGGTTTAACCACTACATCCACAATGACAGAAAAATTTATGGCATGTTTTGGCTATATCACATGCAATTTGGCTAATAAACTTCCTTTAAAAATTACAGACTATAGATTTTTTTTCTAAGCCACTCAATTTTTTTGGGATAACAATGCAACCATATTCTTTTCAAGAAACAACAATAGGACAAGAGGCTCAAAACATATAGTATGAGAAAAGCAATATTGAACCCGTGCTTGCTTACCCATTGACAAAAAGGCTACGCTCAATAATTTTCAAGCTACACACACAAAAATGAGTGTTTAATAATTAGTGGGAGCATATTGTTCTTTGATGTACATCACTTATGTGTATTTTAACTTCGATGCCTAATACATATGGATGAAAAATTATCTTTTTGCAATTTGTTTTTTCATGGATATAGTCTATTTGAATATTTTATTTTTATTATTTCTCATTTGGCATTAATTTTGGCTGGATAAGCTTATTATAAAATTCTTTAGCTACTTAAGAAAAGCATAAGGGTCGCCAAAGAAATTATTATAATTTGTTTATCTAAAGACATGTTACACTTTCTAAAAGGTGTGGTTGCCTTTGATTAGAAAGAGAATATTTTCTAAGTGATATCATTATTATTGATTAGGAAAAGGTATTTTTTTTTTATGATATTACAAAAAATTAAACCATATGCTTATAATCCTGGTTGATAGAATTACTAGTCTTTTATGATCATAGATAAAAGTCGTATCGTTGAAAGACGTGATTATTGCCATGATTCAACTATTAAGAACTATATTAGAAACTGGTTTTGGGGCTTTTATTATTTTGGTTATGATGCACATTTGGCGATGACTAAATTAGTTTTTGTAACCTTTCGAATAGTAATGTTGTCATTTAAACTTATGATGAAATTTATTTAAAATGGAATTGTTCTTCGAATATTTAAAAAGATTGCGATATTTTTCTAAAATATTTTGTTCACCAATCAATAACATTCAAGTAAGAGAATATTAGAATTTTAGACTTAATTGATTGGATTAGTCTGAGAAGATAATAATAAAAGCCTGGTCCATCAGATATTAGTTACGCCTAAATCTAATTGTGTATTTTGTTGGCGTATTGTAACATATGATTTTGGCGTGGATTATAAAGGACCTATTAGAATATGTGTGCTTGTGATTGGTAGACCTGAATATTTGTCTATATAAAGAGGCCACTCTTTCCCTACAATGATGATTAAATCATAATCATTTTGCTCCCCCTAATCATGAATCAAGAGAAGTCTTAGAGAACTTTTCAAAAAAGGAAGTCTTAGAAAAGACAGAAAAGTTCTCTAAGAAAGGAAGTCTTAGAGAACTTTTCCGTCTTTTCTCTTTTCCCTATTGGTGGATATCAGTGTGGGTGAAAGGAATTGCATCTAAGCCTTAATCGCCAATTATACTTGATTGATCAACAATCATAAATGCAAATGTTATGTTTTGACTACTTATATTTGATTCAAGTTGGTGTTGTAATCTATATCATATTCAAATAATTAATCTTATAGTGAAAACACAAAATCTTTGTTCAGCACATACGAATTGGATATATAATACCATTTTAATTGCAATTATAATAGAATGATGCACGAATTCATGTTGGCGCCGCCCCCCCGGGGGGATGGTGGCTTGAAAGGTTTCCACGCCTTTTCCTTATTATATAGTCAAAGTGTGACGATAAACACAACACTTTATTTGGCACCTGAAATTTGACGTACAATACAATTTTAATTCCGATTCTAATGAAATGATGCACGAATTTGCGTTCTGGGGTAGGGGGCTGGAAAAGTTTTTGCACCTTTTTCCTTTTGATGCAGTCTAACTATGGTGATGAAAATACAAATATTTTGTTTGGCACCTAAAATTGGATGTACAATAGAATTTTTAATTTCGATTCTCATGGGATGGTGCACGAATTCTCATTGGGAGTTATGAATATCCAGGCTGTATTAAGGTATATCTTTTTTATTAGAGGTTAAATCAATCACCAGAAGAAGAATTAGGCCAAAAAATTAGGATACTTTCTAGGAAAATAGACTTCCATCAAAGAGAAGCAAATGAATGGCTTTCATAAAAATTCATGTAGAATCAAGAATGGAAAATGGAACTTCAACAATGACTGCAATTCCCTCTAATATCATTTGAGAATACATATTCTTCTTATGTCCAAAAAATTCATTTTGATAAGAATCATTAGCAGAAAGAATCAAATGATTCAGTTGATACATTCAAGTAATTAAGCGTTTCAAAATTAGGAACCATTAGTAATGCGAATTCGGAATATCATACATTGTTCAATCAAAGAAAGATTCAACAACTAAAAAAAAGGATAGATTCTTTTTTCAGAGAATGGAGTATTGCTCTATGAAAGAGACATGGGAGCCAAACGAGAAAATGGACAAAAGAGGAGAGCGTGGATGGGAGATAGAGAGAACGAATTATGTGTTTATTGTGATCCTTGAGTAGGAGAACTACATCCCTATTTATATATTTGCACAAGGGAATCTTCCTTGTTCTAACCACTAACGACTTCCCCAACATATTGTACCAAGTTCTCTTTAATTGATTGCAAGTAGTTGTTGCACATTACATGTAACAATATTCCCCTCTTTGCAAGCCCCCGAGGAAGCATCCTTATCCTCAAGGGTGAAAAAGAGAAAAAGCAAAACAAATATGGGTGAAATATTCCCATGATGCATCTTTTGGTCCTTGCCTTTCCTAGTGGACGAGAACTTGAGCAACAACTCAGTTGCATCAATTCATCAAATGACGATTGATGGTGGCTAGTGGTTCTCATACATCATCGCGCATGATGTGCATTAATACCAGGAGAAATTTGCTTCCAACATGACGTCGAAGTTGAGAAACATGGAAATTTTGGTGGATACCCACCTTAGGAGGAACGCTTGAAGTATCCACGATATTACCAGCCCAAGCTAAAATTTCATAGAGCCCAAATCAAGACGCAAGCTTGTTAGTGGATCAATGCCGAACTAAGAATATCTATATGGTTGTATTTTTTAAGTATACAAAATCATAGGGTGTGACTTCACGATACGAACGATGGCTATCTGTTTGAGACGTCTAAGGGTTTTTATTTGCAACTTAAATGATGCTTAAGAATTTCACAACCTCCTCATGAGCTTGAAGGGATCATTCGACTGCCTCGATATATGTATTCCCATAATTTACGGATCAAAAGTGGATGAGGTTGCGCATAAAGAACCTCATATGGCCTGGTATGAGTTTTCATGTGAAAATTGGTCTTATGCTACCACTCGGCTAACAAAAGTGAGGACCACTAACAATGGGGAGCATTGAAGGGGCATAACAAATATATGTTTCATGATAGTTGTTTACACCCCCAACATGAGAGAGTCAGAGCAACGTCGTTTAGGCGCAGCGTGATATGTGCTCAACAAGTGCAACCATGCTCAAAACCTAGAAGGTTTGAAAAGTGGAGACAGAAAATCTAGATTATAGCTGCCCCAATAACTAAAGTCCTTAAAACATAGTTGTTCAAGGTGGCTGACTGGACTTGACAAGCTCAAGCTCGAGGCTATCACTAGGAGCCATACGGGCAAGGTCAACACCAAGCTCGAGATGGCTATTTAAAGCATGGATAAGAAGTGTGGACCTCAAGTATATTCAAGCAAGCATGGACAAAAGTGAGGGAGACTATTTAACCTCGGGCATGTGCATCATAGCCTTTTCAAATCCAATCCAAGGTCATGGACGCGTGGAGGCCAAATGTGTGCAGAAAAGTGGCGCCAAGCAAGTACACAGCAGTTTGTTTCATAGCTTATAAATAAAGGACACTTGCAATTATGCAAAAGGTCCCAGTATAATACCAATACACACTCTTCAATTTCGTCTTTTACAACACTCTTGTGCTTTATCTTTTTCTTTTTTCATTAGAAGTAGATGCACTTGTAGCTTCATCTTGCTTCTCAGCAATACAATTGGGTGCTCAGTTACAGTATACAAGAAGGTATCCTTTTCTACCATAGTTTCTATTCCCTAACCTTTCAACAAATTAAGTTTAGTGTCATTGTTCTAAGACTTCGAAGGCTAATCCCAAAGCTTGATTGTGTCGGTCATAGATTGGTGACATAACTTAGTGTGCTAGCTGAATTTAGGTTTGAGTCATTGTTTTAGTGCTTTGATGACCAAGGCTTTGTTCTTGATTGCATTGGTCTAATTCGGTGACCGGAACATGGTTTGCTCCACTTAAATCTTGTCAAGTTTAAACTCATATAAGTTATCCTGAGTTAAGGGTGTCAAGCCTATGAATCTATAAATCTGAACTCAAGGTAGGCTGCTAAGCTCTTAAGCTTGTCTCCACTCCAGTTCCTAACTCTTAAGTGTAAGACGAAAGGTATATGTAGGCTTCGCTCCATCACCGCAACCGCCACTTGTGCCAGGTTCACATCCCTTTTCTATTTTCTCTCATCTCATAAAAGAAAATACCGAACTAATATAATTAAGGCCCCCTTAATTGTATCACTGGATGAATCCACCTATAAATTGTTAGAGAATTTCTTAACAAACTAAATATCCTTAAACGATCTCAAGTGTCGAGGCTGTGTAATCATTATCCCTAAGACTTATTTCAGGGTAGTGAAATAGTCTCGTAGATACAATGACAACCAAAAATGAAGTGAGATTATGTGCAGAAAGGAAGAAGGAGAGATATAGAATGAGAATGAACTTTCAAAGACTTTTACAAATCTTTCATAAACACTTCGTAAGTATTTCGTAGATAAAAGTGGAGGATATTTATATAAATGCAAGTGTCCCAAATGAAGGGACACAACTCTTCCAAAAGATGCAAAAATAACCGCCAAAACCACAATCAACCACGCAAAGTAACGGTCAAAAATGCCATGAGTGTCGAAGCTATGTATCGACATACATGCCTTCACACAGCTTACTATAAAGCTATGTGTTGAAGTGAATGTCGACACTTAGATCAACATACGACATACATATCTTCACACAGCTTACTATAAAGCTATGTGTTGAAGTGAATGTCGACACTTAGATCAACACACAGGGTACTGTAAGATTGTGTGTCGAAGTGAGTGTCGACATTCACTTCAACACACGGTTTTGTAAGATCTGTGTGTCAACACACAGAAACTGTGTGTCGACACTCAAATCCCTGAGAGCATTTCTGCATGACTGTTTGTCGACACACTCAACACATGTGTCGATACATACCATACTTAAACCAAATACATTCAAACAACTATGAAACACCTCTCAAACACTTCATTAAGTACTTAATTTTAAAAATACATCAACATAAATTGCAACCGAAATCAAAGATACCAAAAGTATCAACTGGGGTTGTAAATGAGCCAAGCTGAGCCTAAGCTCAATAGCCTCTGGGCTCAGCTTGTCAACATTTAGCTTGGTCGGGCTCCACTTGAAACTCATCAAGCCTAAAAATTTTGGGCTCGAGCTCGGCTTGCCACTGGAGTAAGGTATACATATTTGGTCTTTTGGGGAAAAAAAAGGTATAATTAATATGCACACATCAATATGTTATGTACTTTACCATGTAAAATCAAAATAAATTACACATAAAATTAAAACAAGACAAATAATTAACATATATCTTTAAAGGTTATATAGTAAAGTATAATTAATTTTAACTATACATAAAACAATGACAAGATAAATAAAACAAATATTCAAAAATATTTGATTTTTATTTTGTATCTTAAAAAGCTGAACAAGCCATAATACTTCAATATCGTAAAAAAAATAGAAAGAGAAGACATACCTGTTTTGAAACTTCAATCACGTAATATAAGCATAGAAGACCAACTCAATGTTCATTTTTTTGCTTTTTGGTTACTGCCTGGTGCCCACTAGTAAGCGAAGAGTTCAAAATATAAGTTTTGATTATTTATAATAAATTTATTCAAATAAATGGGAAGTCAAAAGGAGCCCCTGTTCACGCATGACGCATCATGCCGGCCATAAAATAGCTATTTACTTTTTTGCATTCTTGCTTCAATGGTTGAATTAGGCAATGGGGAAGTCTAAAGTACTGGACATTGTGCGGAAATAAATAATTCTCCCAATATGTAATCGAATCAAATACCACAATAATACAAGAAGTAAATGGACTAAAAGAGAAAAGAAACAAACGACACAATGATTTACGTGGAAACCCCTTTATAATCCAAAGGGGAGAAAATTACGAGCAAAGATTGGAGCTTTTATTATTGAATCAAAAAGAAGAATTACAATCACTTCTTTTCTCTCACTCTCTCTCTATTTGAATTGGCGTCGCTGGGGAAAATAACCTCACGAGAATTGGATGCTTGTGACCTAAACCCTACATCCATATATATAAGCCCAAGAAAACGCGCTTCCCCATCGATCGGGGGGGTCCCGCTCGATTGGAGTCCCGATCGATCGGTATTTCACCAATCGATCAGCTGGCTTACTGCTGCCGTCCTTCTTTTACGTAACACTCCCGATCGATCGGTTTTCACCCAATCGATCGGCCTCCTCACGGCATCCCTGCTTAAAATACCAAGGAATTTTGAGACATTTTCCTAACAAATCTCCACGTTGGCTCAAAATTAACATCAACAATAAAATAACTCCACCTTCTCCACAAACGCCCCCTCAACCGAGGCTAACACACATCAAACGCAAAGACCCACCAAACTCGAGCAATGCTCGATTTGCTCCCTGGTAGAACCTTAGTGAACATGTCTGCTGGATTGTCCTCAGTCCCAATCTTTTTCAACTCCACCTTCTGCTCGTCAATCAGATCTCTAATAAAGTGATGCTTCACATCTATATGCTTCGTTCTGTCATGATGTGACATCTGATCCTTCGCTAGGTGAATGGCGGACTGACTATCACAATAGACTCTAACAATGCCCTGCTCAACACTGATTTCACTGATCAAACCTCTCAACCAGACAGCTTCTTTGAATGCTTCTGTGACTGCCATATATTCGGCCTCGGTAGTCGACTGTGCTGTAACAGACTATAAACACGCTCTCCAACTGATAGTTGTGTCACCTAAACAAAACACATACCCTGATGTGGACTTTCTCTTATCAAGGTCTCCACCATAATCAGAATCTACATACCCAACCAAACAACACTTACTTTTCCTATATTCCAAACAAATATCAGAAGTTCCATGAAGATACCTGAGAATCCACTTCACAGCATGCAATTGCGCTTGACCTGGATTCACCATGTACCTACTAATTCTGCTCACCGCAAAAGCAATATCAGGACGCGTACAAACCATTGCATACATAATATTGCCCACTGCACTAGAATAGGGAATCTAAGACATGTACCTGACATTCTCCTCAGTCTAAGGAGAATCTAATGTAGAGATCTGAAGTGAGCTGCTAAGGGCGTGCTAACTGGATTAGCATCCTTCATATGAAACCTGTCTAACACCTTCTCAATATACTTCTCCTATGACAAGTATAATTTTCTGGCTTTTCGGTTTCTACGAATCTCCATGCCTAAAATCTTCTTAGCTGCTCCAAGATCTTTCATCTCAAACTCACTCTTCAATATAGATTTCAAGCCATCAACATCCTTCATGTCTCGTGCTGTAATCAACATATCATCAATGTGCAAAAGCAAATAAACAAAGCCTGAATCAGTCTTTCTGAAGTACATACAACTGTCGTACTTACTCCTGACGTACTCATGACCTGTCATGAACTGATCAAATCTCCTATACCATTGCCTAGGAGATTGCTTCAAACCATATAAAGACTTCTTAAGCAAACATACATGATCTTCCTTTCCTTCTACAACAAAGCCCTCGGGCTGATGCATATAGATACTCTCTTCTAGTTCACCATGCAAAAATGCAGTCTTTACTTCTAACTGCTCAAGTTTTAAGTCATGTAGGGCAACTAAAGACAAAAGCGCACGAATCAAAGTATGTCTAACTACAGGTGAAAATATGTCATGAAAATCAACACTTTGTACCTGACTGTAGCCTTTAGCTACCAAACGTGCCTTGTATCTTGCATCTTCAACTCCAAGAATGCCCTCCTTTCTTTTGAAGACCCATTTGCAACCAATCAGTCTTTTCCCTGTTTGAGGCTTCACCAGTTCCCATGTCTGACTCTTATGAAGAGATTGCATCTCTTCATTCATAGCAACGAGCCAATTCTCAGCATCTGATCTGGATACAGCCTCTGAATATGAAGTCGGCTCACTGTCATCTAAAGACTCAACAGTTGTAAGGGCATAAGCAATCATCTCCTCATACACATATCTCTCTGGAGGCCTGATCTGTCTCCTCGGTCTACCACCAGCTATAGTATAATTCTCCACCTGCTGACCTGTTTTTGCATTATCAATAACAACATCAGAAACCTATACCTGAGGTGCTGGAATACTCTCTAGCTGAACAATCTGCTGATCTGACTGTATTTTGTAGCATCAGTTGTCTCAACCTGAACTGAATCACTGTCAATGGAGGGTGTGTGTGGCAGATGTAGTAGAGCAAAGTCATCAAAAGTAACATCTCTACTAGTCAGAAACTTCTGAGCACTGGGATCCCACAACCTATATCCCTTCACACCTGACGAATAACCAAGAAAGATGCATTTCTTGGCCCTAGGCTCCAGCTTTCCATCATTAACATATGCATATGCAGGACAACCAAATACTTTAATCTAAGAATAATCAGAAGTAGAACTAGACCATACCTCTTCAGGTGTCTTCATCTGCAATGAAGAATGCAGTGTCTTGTTCACAAGATTGCAACCCATGCTAACTGCTTCTGCTCACCATTCTCTTTTCAAGCTTGCATTTGAAAGCATACATCGAGCCTTCTCAAGTAACATCCTGTTCAATCTTTCAGCCACTCCATTTTACTGAGGTCAACCTGTATATGTCCTATGTCTGACCGTACCCTGATCTTAACAAAATCGAGTGAAGTCACCTTCAACAAACTCAAGACCATTATTAGTCCTCAACCTCTTTATCGGCTTTCCCATCTATTTTTAAAGTAGAATCTTCCATTTCTTGAAGACATCATACACTTCATTTTTTTGCTTCAGAAAATAGACCCAAACTTTACGTGAATAATCATCAGTAAACGTTAGAAGATACCTGGACCCACCTTTAGAAGTCACTCTGGAAGGTCCCCACAGATCAGAATGTATGTAATCTAACGTTCCCTTTGTCTGATGCACTGCCGACTTGAAGCTGACTCTCTTCTACTTCCCTTACACACAGTGCTCACAGAATTCCACTCAGCTCTAACAATGCCTTATCACCAATGTGACCCATTCTCATGTGCCACAGTCTTGTGATCTCTGCATCTGTCATAGTAGATGTGAAAACAGCAACTGAACCTGTCACGGTAGTACCTACAAGCTCATACAAAGTACCAACCCTATTCTCTTTCATCACAACTAAAGCACCCTTACTGACCCGCATGACTCCACCTTCAGCAGTGTACTTGTACCCACTAGGCTCAAGGGTACCTAGAGAAATCAAGTTTTGCTTCAACTCTGGGACGTGTTGTACATCACTCAAAGTTCTAATAGCCCCATCAAACATCTTCACACAAATTGTTCCAATCCCCACTACCTTACAAGAAGCATCGTTACCCATTAAGACAACTCCACCCTGTATAGACTTATACGTGGAAAACCAGTCTCTAGTTGGACTAACCTGATATGAACAACCCAAATCCATGACCCACTTATCCTTGGACATGGACTGAGAATCAGCAACTAAAAGAAACTCTCCATCACTATCATCCTCTACAACACTAGCCTCAACGGACTTGTCTTTGCCCTGGTCACCCCTGTTCCCTTCTTTCAATTTGTTTTTATATTTGTAACAGTCTTTCTTTATGTGCCCTTTCATGTGACAGTAATGGCACGACAGGTTCTTATGTCTAGATTTAGATCTAGACTTTTTCCCACCATTGGATCCCCTAGGTTCTGATCTACCTCTCACATGTAAACCACTACCTGAGTCATTCACCAAGTCAGATAACTCCCTATCTACCCGTTCTTTACTCACAAGGTTTCTTTTCACCTCATCAACAGTAATGGTCGGCCTACCCCCCTATATCATGCTTTCTACGAAGCCCTTATACGAATTAGAGAGTGAACACAGTAACAACATAGCTTGATCCTCGTCCTTAAGGACATCATCCAATTCCTTTAATTCTTGTATAATAGAGGTAAACTCGCTAAGATGGTTTTTAAGAGATGTACCTTCTGTCATACGGAAAGTGAATAACCGACGCTTCACTGCGAGTTTGTTGGAGACTGACTTGTGGCAAAACATGGCTAATAATTTCTCCCATAACTCATTTGCGGTTTCCATCTCCAAGACCTCTGACAGAACATCATCAGGTAAACACATCTGTATCGCCATGAGAGCCTTATCATCCATCTCTTCCCATTGTGCCTAGGTCATAGTCTCAGGTTTCTTCTCTTTCCCCTCCAGTGCTTTCTTCAAGCCATTATGAGTCAAGAGTCCTTTCACACGGACTTGCCATAAGCTGAAGCTTCCTTGACCATTGAGCTTCTCTACCTCGGTCTTAATACCTAATGCCATTGTACCAATTCGAATAACCATGATCTGATACCAATTTGTACGAAAATAAATAATTCTCCCGATATGCAATCGAATCAAATACCACGACAATACGAGAAGTAAATGGACTAAAAGAGAAAAGAAACAAACGACACAATGATTTACGTGGAAACCCCTTGACAATCAAAAGGGGAGAAAACTACGGACGAAGATTGGAGCTTTTATTATTGAAACGAAAAGAAGAATTACAATCACTCCTTTTCTCTCACTCTCTCTCTATTTGAATTGGTGGCGCCGCTGGGGAGAATAACCTCACGAGAATTGGATGCTTGTAACGTAAACCCTACGTCCATATATATAGGCTCGAGAAAACGCTCTTCCTGATCTATCGGGGGGTTCCCGTTCGATCAGGGTCACGATCGATCGGATGGCTTACTGCTGCCGTCCTTCTTTTAAGCAACATTCCAGATCGATCGGTCTTCACCCGATCGATCAGCCTCCTCACGGCATCCCTGCTTAAAATACCAAGAAATTTTGAGATATTTTCCTAACAGACATGTTGGCAATAACCTTAATGATTAAGGGCCTCGGTGCTCCAAGTGTTGCAGTTAATACTTAAGTTAAACATTTGGATAGGTTTTTTTGTTTTTTTTTTTTTTTTTACTGAAAACCATTTAAATTTTAAGTGTGGTTTAAAAACAACCACCTAGACTTTCTAGTTTTGCAATGTCATACCTTAACGTCAACGCTGTTAACATCCGTTAGTTTTTGCTGACACGACTTTTGAAAAAAAAAAAAGTAAGAAAAACTAATTTTAAAAATTTTGAATTTACATTTAGAATAATTCTTAAATATTTTGAATATTTTAAAAAAGTTTCTAAATACCTAAAAAAATTATAAATATTTAACTACAAATTATTATTTTAAAAAAATTATTTTTTAAATGCCACCTCAACAAAAAGAAACGAGTGTTTACAGTGTTAACACTAAGGTGTGACATTGAAAAAGTTTGGAAACTTAAGGTGTGACTTTGAAAATTTAAAAAATCTATGCGGTTGTTTGAAATCACACCTAAATTTAGGTGGTCTTTAGTTAAAAAAAAAAAAAAACCCCCCCTTAAAAATATAAGTAAATAGTTAGATTAAGATTTTAAATTATACTATTTATTTACATTTAGACACGCGAGCTCACAAGCTCAACCTTTATTAGGCTTGAGCTCAACTCGTTTAACTTAATGAGCTGGCTTAGCTTGGCTCAAGCTCATGACGGGCCAAGCTATACGAGCCTTTTTACGATTGTTAAGGTTTCAACGATTGCTCTTGAACCTCAACCTTGTTTGGGATAGGTAGAGTATGAGATGAGAAAAGAATATAGAGTTGAGATGAGATAAGAAGGGAAAGGAGATGAGAAGTAGAGAGAGATATCAAAAGATATCAATTCATTCATCAAAGTTGTTATGAGATTACAAGCTAAAGCCATCTATTTATACTACTTTCTCCTAGGATGGCTTAAGACTAAAAATATCTAGAGATACAATCCATTTGGAACCATGGCCTAACCGACTTACCCACCACCTAACTAACTAGCCGCCAACCTTGACCGACCAATGACCACCTAGGCTTCATGACACTAGAGTTCACTTATTACATGACTTAACAAGAGACTTATGCAACTAATTACATCAAGACTCATTCTAGTTACAATACCACTTACTAATACAACTCAATACGCTATATTCAACACCTTATTACATTTACTTAGGCCCAAACAAGTACCCAACAGCAGCAACCACCAGCAGCAGCAGGACAACAGCAACCCGGACACCAACAGCTCATGCTTTGGATTCTTGGATCATAACATTCCCTTCCCCTTGAAAACATTCTTGTCCACAAGAATAGAAGAGAGTGAAGCTATGAACACATTCAATGACGATCAGGACCAAATTGCACTGCAATTGAACTTGCTGAAATTTGTTGCAGCTGAAACAAGCGAATGATGGACTAAATCTGTAATGCAGCAGGTGCATGATTCTTCAAGAGGTCTGCACTGATCAAACCAAACATCAACAACACACCCACAACACCTCATGATGTAGTTAACACAGCTCAAAACTCTGTCTTGCTGCCGAGAATCACAAAATGCAGCAATAATCCTGTAATTCTGATGGTTAAATGCTGCACAACAGATTTGGTATGTAGGTAACCACACAAAAATGCATTTGAAATCCTTTAACCTCTCGGGAGGCCTTCCAAACTCAAACCAAGAGAACCCAACATCAAAATATGCTTGTAGGCATTTCCCATTGCAACTCAAACAGCCCCATTTCTTGATCATGGTAACAAAACACAATGTAATTTCATAAGAATGCAGCTGCAACTCTTTCATCTTGGATCTTATCCAAAATTTGTATTGCTTACACATCCACTTACTAAACCAACTCAGTCCAAGCTCATCAAACACTTGATTGCTTCCCAAAACCACATGTTGTGCTGCTGAACCCAGAAATTCAGCAGTGTTTGACCCAAACATCCCAAAGCTGTAATTATTACCAATTTCAGCTCGATTCTTGTTCATATGGAAGCTTCTTGATGCGAACAAGTTATGGCATCTTCCCAAAATCATGATAGAACCAATCACACTCATTCTAAACGACTTTTTTACTGCTGACGGTGAAAGAATTTGAATTCTCCCAGAATTTTCAGCAACTACCTTGCATTCTTGCTGTCCCAACTTGAGCAATTTAACACTTGTGACTTTGGCTTAAAATTCTGGACTCTTGCTCCACCAAATTAAGTACTCACAGGTCACAACTGAGTTCCAAAGGCACAAGGTCATCACTTGAATGTCCAAAGCAACCCATTTGACAGAATGCATTCTGCAGCTCACAACTTCCAGCCTGATCTCAAGACTTCCTTGGATCCCTTGCTCATCCAACCACCAAATATACCTCATATGATCAAGCTTTACTTTATTGTTAACTAGCACAAGCATAAGTAACAAATATTACAAGTGGAGACACCAACCGAGCTCTTGAACAGCTGAAAACTTATTCCAACATAGAGTTGTTCTGTCCCAAGCTAGCTTGCTGATTTTTACTCTGATTTTAGCTGAAGTTTTCCTCAATTTTGCATTGATCTTTTCCATTCAAACATTAAGGAAATATTGAAGCTTATGCATATGATTTTTCCATTTAGAACCACCACTGCAAATCACCCCAAACACATTCATGTTCTGCTTCTGATCAGAAAGCTTCAGTTGCTATACGTTCCAATTTCCAAGTGCTATAACCTTTGTCTTTACTAGGCTTTGTACACCAGCTATGTGGTCATACCTAAGGCCCAACACCTCTTCAAACCATCCATCATTCATCAAACAACTAGCAACAATTACCATCCTTTCAAGTAAGCGCTTTTGTATGAACCGAAGCAACGCCAATTCTGGAACAATGGAAACTTCATTGCCATGAGAATTATGCAGCTTGCAACATGTGTAATCCCTGTCTTCACAGCTTGCTTTGATGTTAACTTCGCAATGACCCACAGCCACTACCTTTTTTCCACCAATGCTTGCACTGACACCGAGCTCTTCATCATCAAACAGCAGCACCGGATGCCTGGCTTCTCCAAACACTTGTAATCCATTCTTTCCCGGATCAAAGGGACTCCCAACATCAATTTCATCAGTTAAGGCATCGATTGTACTGATTTTGGTCTGCACAGAATTCTGTTTCAGCACTTTATTGAATTTATTCACCCCTTTCAACTCAATTGCTTGCATAGTCATAAGGCTTCTCCTTTGTTGAACCTTGAAATGCACTCTCGCTACATGATTAATTCTTTTCAGCATAAAATCAACTCCTTTCATCTTCACATAAACTTGAGAATCTTCTTCCAGATCAGGAGGTAACTCGTCAAAAGAGTGTACATTTGAATACTCCATTTCTCCACTCCAAGAGCCTTGCAATGTATCAATTACATTACTACCAGCGCCAATCAAATGCTGATTTCGAATATCAAGATGCCTTGGAGAAGTGCTTAACACATATTGTGGTGCTTCCATTGTTACTACAGCAGTGACATCCTCTTCCCCAGTTAAATGAGATTGCTCAGCAGTGAAGGTGCTTCAATTCTGCTTTCCAGCTTGCCATGGAGTATTACTTAACTGATTTGGAGATGTATTCAGTGATATTTCAGGAGTAACATCAAGTTTTTCAGTTGGAACAATTGATTCTGCAGCAACCAAACCTTGTATACCAGCATACATGTCTGAATCTTGTATACCAGCATATACATCAGTAAGAGCAGTATCTTGAGTTAGTTCTTGTTGATCATCAAGCATCCTAGACTGGAACACAACCTCATGCTTCAATTTCTGCTTTGTCAACTTCTTTTTACCCCAAAAATCCTTCAACGCTTCATTTAGATGGTTCCTTTTCATCTTACTCTTCGCTTTCTTTAACATTCCTTTCACATGAAAATCGTAGTCCCATCCCGGGAACATGTCATGCTGTAACTCAACATCTTCATAATGATCAACTTGTTCAAACTCAGGTTCCTCTAACTTGTGTTCATCAATTTCGGCATTGTCGTGGTCGAATTCATCTTTAACAACAACAGATTCCACTTTCTCTTTTTTTCCCAATATTGAACTCTCGTTGTCTAATGCTATCTACTAGCTTTGGAAACTCATTTGCATCAAGAACACCGGCACCTTCTCGACTGATGTTTGCAAACTGGTGAGTTGAGCACTGCCAATCCACAATTGGCTAACACACTAGGTCCTTTGTCAGCTCCAAAAAACTCTCGCGGAATGTCTTCATTTCCTCCAAAATATACCTTGCCAAGAATTGATAAGAGCCATCATCAACCAAACCAGCCATATTTACAATGTTAAGCAGTGTTTCGAAACGAACCAAACTCCGTTCGTGGAGGTGTGAACCAACTTAGTTCGCAAAGAAACAATTTCGATTCGAAACGCTTCGATAGATGATTGATTAAAGAAATTATACTCCTTCGTTCGCACAAAACAATCGCTTACTAGTGATTCCACAATCGTCACCGATTACAAACCCTAATATGCAGGTTTTCACCACAGAGAACTCGAACAAACCCTAACTGCGATGTTTTCTTGAATCTTCACACTTACAATTCTGAATTAAGCTCGATTCTAGATCGCAATCAAGTCCTCAACACAATATTCAAAGCAATCTTCAAGAACGAAATTAGATTTCAACACTTTCGGTGATCAGTTCGTTGTTAGATTTTCACCTAAGCAAATCTCGACTCAATAACATAAAATTCTTAAGAATTCAACGCAAATTCTAATAATTCTCACCACTGCTATGCTTATCAACACAATTTCATCACAATTCAGCAACAAAAGCATATTCGGATTAAGAGTGTAACTTGTAGTTCAGAAAGCAGTTACCTTAACCTCAATTTCTGAATTGTAGAATCTGAAATCACCTCAATGCAACTTGTTTCTGATCCTTTGATTATGATCAAGTGTAATGTGGATCAAATAGCTCACTTTTAACTTCTTGTCCAACTGATCAAATGAATAATTGATCAAGAACAATTAAGTTCGGCACTCGAACTTCAACCACTACTGCTTTGCTTCAGCACTTAACTTTAGCAGCTAATGCTTGATCGATTCTACTGAATTCAATATGAATCAGCTTTGATGTTGAGTGTAATCAACAAATACTAATCAATTGAACTTTCTTCAATGTAATTCGATCAATTTTAATCCCAACCGAAAGCACTCCCAGGCAATGCGCAGGCTATGAGTGCTGCATATGTCAGTAACCGTCAATCTTCAAATTCAAGATTCAAAATTGAACTCTGATCACATTAACTGAACTAAATCAGTATCAAATTGTTTTTGATGATTAATTGCAACACAATTAATCGGATTTTGTAATTTTTTTCTAATTTAGAGCTTGATTCAGAAGCCAAATCAAGGCTCTGATACCAATTGTTAAGGTTTCAACGATTGCTCTTGAACCTCAACCTTGGTTGGGATAGGTAGAGTATGAGATGAGAAGAGAATTTAGAGTTGAGATGAGATAAGAAGGGAAAGGAGATGAGAATTAGAGAGAGATATCAAAAGATATCAATTCATTCATCAAAGGTGTTATGAGATTACAAGCTAAAGCCATCTATTTATACTACTTCCTCCTATGATGGCTTAAGACTAAAAATATCTAGAGATACAATGCATTTGGAACCATGGCCTAACCGACTTACCCGCCACCTAACTAACTAGCCGCCAACCTTGACCGGCCAATGACCACCTAGGCTTCATGACACTAGAGTTCACTTATTACATGACTTAACAAGAGACTTATGCAACTAATTACATCAAGACTTATTCTAGTTACAATACCACTTACTAATACAACTCAATACGCTATATTCAACTCCTTATTACATTTACTTAGGCTCAAACAAGTACCCAACAGCAGCAACCACCACCACCAGCAGGACAACAGCAACCCAGACACCAACAGCTCATGCTTTGGATTCTCGGATCATAACAATGATCCGACTAGGTTTATTTTGTTAGAACAAATCTTCGAAACCTTGCAAAACCCTTGCAATTGAGTAACCAAAAGATGTCAGGTGTTGAGGCCATGTAATCACTTTCCTTAAGGTTTATTTAGATATACGAAATATCATCGAAAATATAACAACAACTAAGTATGAAGCGAGAGTGTGTAAGAGGAGAGATTGAATGAGATATAGAGAGATTGATGTTTCTCAAACCAGAACACAAAACACAAGAGCAATTGTACAAACACTTTTGATCTTCTCTCTCTTTATTCTCTTGCAAACTTTTTCTCTCAAAGGATGTGTTCAAAAGCATCCTCCAAACATGGGAAATATTCTTGTATATAAAGCCCCAAAGATGTCCCAAAACACCCCAAAAGGAACTGCCAAAAATAGGAAAAAAAAACCGTGCACAAACTGTCAAAACCAACCTATGTGTCAAAACTGTCAACACAAACATCGACACACAGGTTACTGTAAACCTGTGTGTTGATACATAGATTTCCTCTATGTGCTTTTGTAAAGGTGGTGTGTCGGCACACGGATGATGTGTGTCGACACATGGCTGTTCCCCTGTGCTTTTGTTGGATTGTGTGTCGACACACATCCCTTACAAGCCTTAAACACTTAGAATTCAAAATGGGACAATCTTAAACACATTTATACACATGTTCAACAAACATTTCACATATTATTCATTACACATTTTGGAAAATACAACATTCCTCCACCATTTTCAAAATACCTTCGATCTCAAAATTAACATCTCAGTTAAGGGACGTCTTATTGTGCATCAACGAGGGTGTCTTTCGATTGAACCACTGGGTAATGAAAAGACCATACAGTTAATCGGATCAAACATGGTAGACTAAGCTTTGAACCACACAACCCATTTGACTAACCGACTATCTAATCACTCACAAGACGTACTCCCCGTACACACCCTACAACTCTCATATGGACACATTTTTTGTCTTATGTCCTGTACCCTTCGTGAGTATTTCAGGGCCAAACCCTTAGTCAAAAATCACCCCTTTGAAGTGGCCAAACTTCAACACACACTAAGGTGGATCTCATTGATCGTGTCCCTATGAGATCGGTGAGATTGGCTTAGGCCATAAAGGTATCTCATACAAAAGATCCTTTAACCACCTTTAGCCATAGATGCAAGAGCTATAAACTCTGCCACTATAGTAGAATCAGATATGCATGTTTGTTTCTTGGAACCCCAAGAAATCGTACCCCCACCAAGCAGGAATACCCATCCACTTGTGGATGTATGATCCTCCACATCGGAGATCCAACTTGCATTAAAATACCCCTCTAAAATAGGAGGATACCCAACATAAGAAAGACCATAATCCATGGTCTTCTTAAGGTACTTCTACACATGATACACTGCATGCCAGTGCATCTTACTTAGATTGCAATTATACTTATTCAGCTTTCCAATAGCAAAGGCTATGTCAGGCCTTATGCTTATCATGGCGTACATGAGACAACCAATGACTCGGGCATACTCCAGTTGTGACATTGGAGCTCCCTCATTCAGTACTAGTTTCACACTCGGATCCATGGGAATGGACATCAGTGCACACAAACCAAAGTTGAAATTATTCAACACACTTTTAATGTAGTGAGACTGTGTCAAGAAAATGGCATTGCCATTTCTTACAATCCTTGTACCTAGGATTACCTCTGCCTCACCCATGTCCTTCATAGCAAAGTTCTTCGAGAGAAACTATTTAGTTTTCTCTACTTGTTCCATATCAGTACCGAAAATCAGCATCTCATCAACATACAAACATATAATGACCCTTACGCCATTATCAAACTAACTATAGACACATTTATCTGATTCATTTATAACGAATCCGTTGCTTAGAACAACTTGATCAAATTTCTGGTGCCATTACTTCGGGGCTTGCTTTAGCCCATACAGAGAGCATATGAGTTTACATACTTTTCTCTCTTTGCCCTGAACAACAAAACCTTATTGTTGTTGCTTGTACACTTCCTCTTCTAGCACACCATTCAAAAATGCTGTTTCGACATCCATTTGGTGAATCGCTAGTTTATAAATTGAGGCAAGAGCTATCAAAACTCTTATCGTCGAAATTCTTGCCATGGGGGCATAGGTGTCAAAGTAGTCCAACCCCTCTTTTTGGGTGAACCCTTTAGCCACCACTCGGGCCTTAAACTTGTCAATCATTCAATCAACCTTCATCTTCTTTTGAAAGATCCATTTGCACTTGATGGGCTTACTACCTATTGGAAGATCCACTAAGATCTAGGTATTATTACCAATGATAGAATCTATCTCATCATTCACTGCCTCTCGCCAAAAGGAGGCATCATGAGACCTAATTGCTTCATCAAACATCATGTGATCAGCTTCCATGACACAACAATATGGAGCCACTTGGTCCACATCATTCCACGAACCTTCTACAAAAAACGTATAGAAGTCCGAACCAAAAGATGTCTCTTTCCTTGCTTTCTTACTCCTTCGGAGTTCTAGAGCACTTTTAGGGTCATCTTCCCTCTCATGATGAACATTATCATATGACACTTGAGTGTCATTCTCAACTGGCACATAATCCCTCAGTCTATGGATAGAAGTAAACCAATTCTCATCAAAGATTGCATCTCTCAATTCCATTATTGTATTTATATTGATATAATCATCATATTCAATTACATAGAACCGGTAAGATTTATTATGAGGCGCATATCCAACGAAAATGCAATTAATGCCTCTTTCACCGAACTTCGTACGTTTAAGCTGGGGACTTTAACGACTGCCCTACACCCCCACGTCTTTAGATAATTCAAATTAGGGACTCGTTTGTTTCATAATTCATACGAGTTAATTTATTTCTCTTGTTTGGAACTCGGTTTAATATATGACAGACTGTTAGCACTGCCTCACCCCAAAATCCGTCGCTGAGACCGGAGTAAAATAACATTGAGTTAACCATTTCAGTTAGAGTCCTATATTTCCTCTCAACCACACCATTCTATTGTGGCGTATAAGGTGCTTTGACCTCATGTACAATACTGGTCATTTGGAAATACTTGGAATCATAATATTCCCCACCACAATCTGACCTAAGGTGTTTGAGGAAGGTCTCACAGTGTAGTTCGGTTTCTGCTTTATATGCTTTAAATCTATCTTGCAAGTCATCTTTATGATTTATGAGATACACATAACAAAATCTTGAGCAATCATCTATGAACGTTATAAAATATCTCTTTCCACCTAAACTTGATGTGTTCTTGAAATCACATAAATCGCTATGTACTAGATCAAGTAAATTAGTCTTTCTTTGCACCAAAAGAAATGGCAATCTCGTTATTTTTGTTAACATGCACATTTTGCATTTATCATGATTTTTGACAATGTGAGGTATCAATGAAGAATTAACCATTTCATGTAACCTACGAAAATTTACATGACCTAATCTATGATGCCCCAAAAATAACGAGTCAAGCATATAAACAGAACTTTCAACTTTATTATCAACGTTCATCTTAAATATCCCATTACACAAGTACCCTTTGCCAACAAAGACCTCCCCTTTCGACAGTACAAATTTGTCGGCCTCGAAGACCAACTTGAACCCAAACCGATTTAGTAGGTCACCGGACACAAGATTCTTCTTCACGTCTAGAGCATGGCATACATCGGTTAAAGTAAGGGTTTTTCCAGAGGTAAAAAGCGAATCAACTTTTTCCTTCCCTTTAACCGGTATGATTTCCCTATTACCCATGAACAACATAATTTCATTGTTCATGGGTTCAAATGTCCTGAAGAACTCCTTGTCCTTACACACATGTTTCGTGGCCCCCGATTCAACCCACCAAGAGTTATCACTCTCGAATAGGTTGACTTCCGATAACATCACCATGAACCTATCATTTGACTTTTAACGCGACGATCAAGCCCCTTGCCTTTCTTGTTTTCATGGCAGTAACAATTTCTACGTAAGTGACTGGGCTTTTGACACTCCCAACAAACCATTTTCGGCCTCTTGTCATCTTTCTTCTTTTGGAAGTATCCAATTCTCTTGGATCCCTTGCTTGACTGGCCTTCTTCTGTGATGTTGACTTTCCCAACATGAACGGGGCAGTCCTTGTTGTCATCCTCTACCATGTAGCCTTCCTCAATACGCCAATTCCTCCATTTACATATCTTACATATTATGTTTGAGACTTTTCTTAACATCTCTCCATGAAGGAGGAAGTTTGCCAATCAAGGATGAAACAACTATGGTATCGTCCATGTTCATACTATGTTGTTTGAAATTATTCAAGATTCGTTCAATTTCATGGAATTACTCCATGAAAAAACAATTATCTAGCATTTTATAATTATTAAATTAACTAACCAGGAACTTTCTGCTCGTTGCATCCTCGGCCATGTAGCATGCCTCGAGTACATCCCATAGTTCCTTCGCGGTCAGGAAGTTTGAGTAGATATCAAACAGATGTCAGTCATGCCACTCGGGATGTGCTCTCTGCAGATGTAGTCATCATTCTCCCACTTCAATTTGGCCCTTTACTCGGCCAAAGTCTCTTCCTCCTCAAAAGCGGGGGCAAGGAATGGTGTATTCAACACATACACCACATTCAGCATTGTAATGAGGAAGTGCATCTTCCTCTGCCATCGGCAAAAATTACCTCCATTAAATCGGTCCAACTTAACGAAATTGGCTATCATTTCTCTAAGTGATGAAGCCATATCCCAAAACCAGAAAATCAAACCTTAAGATTGTTAGAACAAATCTTCAAAACCTTGCAAAATCCTTGCAACGCCGCAGCCAAAAGATCTCAGGTGTTGAGGCCATGTAATTACTTTCCTTAAGGTTTATTTTGGCATACGAAATATTCACGAAGAATGTGTAAGAGAAGAGATTGAATGAGATATAGGGAGATTGATGTTTCTTAAACAAGAACACAAAACACAAGAGTAATTGCAAAAACACGTTTGATCTTTTCTTTCATTATTCTCTTGCAAACTTTTTCGTTCAAAGTATGTGTTCCAAAGCATCCTCAAGGCAGGGGAAATAATCTTGTATATAAACTCAAAGGCGTTGCAAAAGACCCCAAAAGGAACTGCCAAAAACCGGGAAAAAACCATCTAACGAACCGTCAAAACCGACCTGTGTGTCGAAGCTGTGTGTTAACACACAAATTTCCTCCGTGTGCTTCTGTAAAGGCTTAGTGTTGACACACAGGTCATGTGTGTCGACACAGAGCTATTTGTTACAAATCGAAACCCGTGGCTAGAATTTAAATCGGCATTTGAGCAGGAAAATAATTGGCGGCGAAATCTGTATGGGCTGCTGTTATTTTGTTCTATTCTGCTGTGTGTTTGCTGTGCTGCTGCTGATTTGCTACTACTTGCTGTTAGTTACTGAATTCTGGCGCCAAGAATAATACAAACAAATATTAATTAGTTAGAATATATTTTAGATAGTTCTAGATGTTTCCTAGCTAGGTTGATTAGTAGTTCAATGCTATAAATAAGTGTTGAGTTGTAATCGTCAAATCATCAAGGAATGAAATCTGAAACAATATCTCATTTGAAATTTAAACTCTACTTTCTCATCTCTTTTCCCTTCTTTCTCTCATCTAACTCTGAATTCTTCTTTCTCATCTAAATTCTATACTCTTTCTCATCCCATACTCTCAAATCTATCCAATTTATATTAGTTTACGTTTGAGGTTCAAGCCCGAGCGTAAAACTATTCCCTTGTGGTTCTGTTGGATTATGTGTCGACACACATGGCCATATGTCGACACACATCCCTTTTGAGCCTTAAACACTAGAATTTGAAATGGGATAATTTTAAACACATTTATATACATATTCAACAAATATTTTACATATTGTTCATTACACATTTTGAAAATATATCAACACATTTACACCCTTAGTATCAATCATCGTCCCAGAGAAGTTGGTGGAGAGCACAAACGTGCGCTTCGTAATTACAATAGCAACCAAGTTGCTGCAAGTCCCTTGTTCATGTTTGTTTTCTTTTGTCTTTATGACAACCATACAAACATACATAAATAAATAAATAAAAGCGCAACAATAGTTATTAACCACTTAAGTTTGCTTACCTATTTGCCAATGGAGAGTGGATCACAAATCAATAAAACCATTCAACACTTAGAAAAATCCCTACCAGAACAAGCTAACAAACACTACATTATGATTCGAAACAAGCGAGTTGGGCAATCCATGCAATCCATATTCCTGATCTAGGAAGGTCTAGGCAACCTAGTATTGGGAATTCAAAAATAACTCCCTAAATTGGAAAATGGCAAAGCGGAAGAATAAAAATAATAAAATTTAAATCTGTTTTCAATTTGAGTCAAATTTCAATTTTAATAAAATCAGGATGTTTACTCTAACAAGCTCATAATGACATATAGAATATCAAATTAAATAGAATTAAACTCTAAATGCGAGAAAACAATATAAATGATAGCATAAAATAAAAGCTTATCACAAATATACTAGAAAGAAAGGCTGAACTCGTAAATAAGAGATAAAAAATTAGAGAAGAAACTCCTTGATATTGCAAATTCTTCTTCACAATGACTTGTTTTGCGTCGGGAATGTGGGCTATGAAAATGTTAATTTTCTCAAAATTTTCTCCTTTTCTTTAGAATCCTCTTTTAATAGTTTAGAAATTTTGAATTGCAAAACTAAATATCCAGGTCCCTAATTGGCCGCCTGATTAGCCGTCTGTGGTTAGGCACGGATTGCTTAGTTCCTTACGTGTCATGCCATGATTGGGCCCGCAGCACTCCGCGGATCGCCAACTTGTACTAGCACGTGAGCGGCAAGTGTAAGCATTCAATCACATTGCTTCACGTTATATCTATTCCTCAAGAAGAGATCATAGATCTCATGTTGAATGCTTGTACCTACCACACATAACGTTACCACCCAACAAATAAAAAATGTTGGTCACTTTTTTTGAGGCCTCACTTAATGTTAACACTATATGTACGAATTCAAAACACTCTCAGGATCCAAATTCATCTCTCAATAGCAAAATATGAAATATTTATTTTGATAGTAGTTAAGAAATGAAGTGTCTCAAGTGATCCTATTTAGTGTTACAATCCCAATTGCAAACAACAATTGATATTTTTGGATCTCCATTGTTATGACTAAGCCAAGTCATCATCATACCATAGTATAGTCTCGTCAGATAAGTCCATTGTTATCACCGAGCACGAACTCAATTTGACAACATATCACACCCTTTGATTTAAATTTATTTGTCACTTAACTTTTTTGACCACTTAGATCCAATGTTAATATTTCATTCAAGACAACGTTCATCTCATGGAACATTTTGAAAAATAATCACATGTATGTATAACTTGCAAAACATAACCAATCAAAATGTAAATAAGACAGTTTTATTCACCAATAAAATATTTATATAATTGGGTTTTTCAGGACACTATACCCAACACCTAGGCAACCGTGTAAATGATATTAACGCCATCAAGCAAGCGCATTTACTAAGATTATTGATGACAAAAAAATTGAGCTCCTCGCCCATAGACTCTTATTATATTTTAAATGGCTCGAAAAAGTTATAAAATAAAAAGTACAATATTGAAAAAACTACAACCACAAAGAAAGATTATACGAGAAAAAAATACAATTGAAGAACAAACACAAGAATATACGTGGTTTGGGCCCTAAAATGATGGTAAAAATCCACGACTCCCTACTATATGATAATTATATTACAGGTTACAAACAAATTAACTAATGCATAAAACAAAATAAATGAAATCCTAGGCTTCTGAGTAACAAACCTTACAAAAAGTAAATGGATGAAGAAGATCTTCACATGTGATCCATTAATTTTGCTCAAGAACGGAAGTTGCTGGCTAAGGTTTTGGTTGTAGAGAAATGGCATGAAAGGAGGAAGACAAAAAAAGCAAGCCAAAATGGACGAAAAGATGAAAAGCATTCCTCTCTCTCTCTCTCTCTCTCTCTCTCTCTCTCTCTCTCTAAAACAATTTCTTATACACCCATCAACCTTAATCAGTATCAAATCTCACAAATGCCATCTCGATCATCCTATCACCATTGCTTCAATGATAAAAAGCAAACAAAAGAAACACAATCTGGAGCCTTGGAGGAATGAAACGTGTCCCATACGAGCAGTCGGGTGAAAGACATGGCACACGAAAATTGAAGCAGAGGTATAATTTGGCCAAAAATTAAGCGAAACAAAAAGGGGCAAAACAAACAATGTCTAAATGTGCCCAAAACTCAATTTTGACCCTAATGTTCTAGTTATTTGCAATTTTGGCATTGCGTTACTAGATCAAGCAAATCAAAACAAAACGATGTGTTTGTTTCATTCCAATGTTATGTTATGCATTTTATTCAAGGCTTTAATTCATTTTAAGTATTATTTGTCATAGTTAGTTCATTTAAGAACCAATGTACAACAAATCTCTACTTTGGTTACTACATAGATTAATTATTGGACCGACTCTAAGTACAGGGGGCAACCGAATCCTTTGCTCAACCAGGACTCCATTCACTTTGAACCAAGTTGATACACTTCACCAACTTATCCAGAGTTACCACTCTTGTGGCCCCATGTCAGTAGGATCATTATCAGTACAAATTTTCTATAGATCCACTTTATTTTTATCCAGTTGTTCCCTAACAAAGCTCCTTTTGACATCTCAATGGCTTTTTTTTTTTTTTTTCCAATCATGATAGACTAGGTACTTACTCAAGGCTAAGGTAGACTATCTATCCAAGTATATCAAAGATGGACTTAACTTGAGGTTAATTTCTGAGAAGAGACCTCTTAACCATATACCTTCTTTTACAGCATTAGTTAGGGCCAGAAACTCTGTATCAAGTGTTGAACAAAGCTTTCAGAGACAGAAGCTTAGATTTCCAACAAATAGCTCCACTATTTAAACTAAAGAAATATGCACTTGCTGACTTTCTCTTATACAAATCACCACCATAGTCAGAGTTTGCATTTCCTAAATTGGTTGATCCCTTTAAGTAACATAATAACCATTTTAGCCGATGTTAGTGTTCTTTCCCTTTACTCATAAATCTTGACTAAACATTGTATGGTAGTTAAGATCTAGTGGTGATACTTGTCATGTCATACTTTACTGACCCTTTCGCATTTGCATAGGGAACTTTTGTCGTTTCTTGCTTTTCTAGCTTAGAAGTTGGACATTGTTCTGCATAGATCTTACAGTGATATGCTATGGAAATTTTTACTGATTTACAATTAGTCATATTAAATTTGTTTAGAACATTTTCAAGATATTTCTATTGTGATAGATGAATTGTTTTAAGTGATATGTTTCTACTGATTTACATGCCTGGTAATTCTGAGCTTCACCAAGGTCTTTAATATTAAATGAATCAATCAATATTGCTTTTCAGTTCATTTATTTCACTCAACGACCTATCTAAACATATTTCATCCACATAAATCAATAAGTAAAGTGCATCATCACAGTCAACATTCATGAAATAAAAGTAGTCATGAATAGAATAATTAAAGTCTTTTTCCTAACGTGTATTGATCAAAGCACCAATACGATTGCCTAGATGATTGTTTTAGGCCATATAAGGACCTTTTTAGAAAACATACATAGTCTGCTTTGCCAATTTCTTATAGCCTTGTTTTAGGTTGAGTCACAAGTATCTCTTCCTCTAACTCCCCATGACGAAACACAATTATAAAATCTATTTGTTCAAGGTTCATGTCAAGTTTGGAAATCAAAAACATTATAACTCTTATAGTGGTATACTTAACAACAAGTGAAAATTTTTCATTATAGTCAATTCCTTGTCGCTGCTAAAACCTTTTAGAAATAAACGAGCCTTAAATCTTGGCTGCCCAAATGGAATTGAAGATTCTTTCAATTTAAACACCCATTTCGATCCCATCAAATTTTTACCTTTAGGTTTAGGAACTAGGGTCCAAGTCTAGTTCTTTTTAAAACATTCCATTTCAACATTCATAGCTTTAAGACAATTCCCAAAATGTTAATTGTTTAGAGCCTCTGTATAAGAAAGTGGCTCTAATTCTTCATATCCTTTAGCCGTATTCAAGGTAGAGGCTATTAATATGCCTTATATTTACATATTTCATTCTTCCTTCCTACAAAATATTCAATTTTTACACGTGTGTTTTTGTTGTAATCTAGATACATTTAGACTTGGAGTACAAAAAAGCAAATAAAGGTGGAAAAGTGACAGAAACAAGCATAATTGGGGCATATTTAAAGACTGCTTTGAGAAACTCGCCCACGTGTGCGAAAAAGGACCAATCGGGTTTTAATTCGATAATTCAAATAGGTCTCGTGGATATTTAATATATATATTATATAATATTATATTATGTACTATATATTATATTACATTATATTATATTGTATATAGAATTTGAGGGGCAGAGACACACAGAGTCGGCAGGACAACACCAAGCACGACGCAGCTTTTAAATACCGAAATTCTAAATTTTTTTGGGGATCTTTAGCCACTCCTCCTCTCCTTGTCTCCCTCTGAAGCCGCCACAAGATCCAAGGAGTTCTCAAATGCCAAAGCCTAGGTGGTCGGAGTGCCAGAAGGATCAAAGCAAGGATAAACGTCAATGTCAATCAAGGGAGTCTTGAAGTCCTTAGTTGTAGCCATTATTGTATTCTTTCTTAGATTTCATGATGTTTAAAACTCCTACGGAGTAGTAGACTTATAGTTTAGGTATGAAGGGTGCGAGGCCGCCCGTATCCCGGATTTATATTATGCTTTTGAGAATGAATTTATGTTATGTTATATACGCGCCCCTATGAAAAATTTATGATTGTGTTTGGTATTTCTTTGTCTATGCTTGTAGTCATATTGAGATATCCAAATTATTAACGTTGGTCTACGAGCTTGTAGCCTAGACCATAACACAACTGGTTTTCACGCGTTGTTAGGGTTGAGGTTGTACCCAACCCTAAACACAATCTTTTATTCCAATTAATATTTAATTTGGAGTGACAAAGAAATTTGTTAGTGCTATTGAGATAATCCATGCTACACCTAGGGTGATACGATGGGTTATGCCCTTAAACTAGTTCATTACTCTAAGCCCTAGCTTAAATATTAATTCAGGTTTAATATTGAATTAGGAGCAAGAAAGAAATTAAGTAGCATTAGTGAGATAACATATGCTACACATAAAGTGATATGATAGGTTATGCCTTTAGATTAGTTTATTACCCTAAGCCCTAGTTTAAATATTAACCCAGGCTTAGTGCTTGTAGCCTAAGCCTCCTAAATTATTGTCATAGTAAAATATAATGATGGGATACGAGTAAAGCTACCATGAATTCATTCCCTAAACTAACCCACCTTTAGTTTATATTTAGTTTTAGTATTTTAGTCAACAAATCATTCAAACCAACTAAAAACCCAAAAATTCAACCGCTTGTTAATAACGAAATACAACTTAGCTCCAATTCCCTGTGGATATGACATGAATACCCGATTTAGCTATGACGATTTCGTACGCTTGCAATTACACGATTTTAAAACACTCTTTTAAAACACATCAAGTTTTTGGCGCCGCTGCCGGGGAATCAGTAGGCTAAGTTGATTCAGAAATTAATGAGTTATTTTTTTTTTCTTTTTGTTTTTTTGATTTTGTTTCAAAAAAAAAAAAATTACTTATTTTTCTTTAGTTTGTTTATCTATTTTTTTTATTTTTTTATTTATCTTTATTTATTTGTTTGGTTAGTCTAATTAATTTTTTTTATGGCTAACTTCGCACCGTGTACGATTGGGGACCACTTCATTCCTCAAACGTATGTCGCACCCGCCGAAGTTACCTTACCTGCCTTGGATAATGCTAAGTTCAAACTTAAGCCTAGGATCATCGACATGCTTCCCACTTTCTATGGGAAGCCGATTGAGAGCCCATACGAGCACCTTGACGCGTTCCTTGAAATTTGTGAAACCTACCATTATCAAAGTGTCTCGAATGATATAGTTAGATTATATCTTTTTGGTCTTCATTAAAAGACGTAGCTAAAATGTGGTTTCAATCTCTTCAAAGGGCTGAAATTACCACTTGGGATGACCTCCGACAAAAGTTCATGATCAAGTTTTATCCTAAAGCCAGAACTATGGCTATTAGGAGTGCAATCGACAATTTTGAGCAAAAAGATCAGAAATAATTTCACAAAAGTTGGAACAGATTTAAGGAGCTCCTCAGAAGTTGTCCCCAACACGAGTCACCCAAGTGGGCTCATGTCCAACATTTTTATGATGGTCTTACAGCTTCTAACAAGCAAATGGTTAATGCTTCCTGCGGGGGAGCATTTAACCAACAAAATGAGGACGAGGAGTGGACGCTATTTGAGCACCTTAGCGAACACTCTCTCGACCAAGCCTCTTCTGTGAGGGTGGTTAGACGGGGCACACATGGTGTCTACGAAGTAGCACCCAACGATGACATCAACCTTAGACTAGACACCAATAGTGGGAAGATGGATCACATGCGAATCCTACTAATGTGCACCTGATCAATGTAGTTGAGTCATCAGGTGGTACTACTCCGTGTGGCATTTGTTTGGGTGAGGACCATTATGTTCGTGACTGTTTATAGGTGTCTCAATTTCTTGAATACGTGCAAGAACGGGTTTATGCAGCTCAAGGATATTCGGGGAATGACGACCCGTTCTCCAACAACTACAATCCTGGGTGGCGTAATCACCCAAACTTCTCGTGGAAGTAGAGCGCTAATCAAAATCAACCCATGAGACAACAAGATCCTGGCTTTATAGGTAATGTGCACCCTCCCGTCTTTCAGGGATGGCACAGGTATGATGTTCGAATACACTCCAATGTCGCTCATGATGACCTTCCCCCTCCACCTCCAAAATATATGTCACAGTTTGAGGAGCGGATGCTCCAGTTCTCACTCACAATCTATCGACAAATTAGAAAACTAGATAGAATAGTTGACCCACGCAATGAATAGGAGAAAGGAAGAGAGGCTACCCTCCCAAGCACTCACAAATCCCACAAGATCAACTAGTTATAACCCTAGCTTGCTTAATCGTGAGCAAGCTCAGTTTGTGTTGGTATCAGGAGAAGAGAACCTTAGGGAAGTCGAGGTTGAGACCGAGAAGGACATGACCCCCTCTCCTGCTACTGATGGGGAAGGATCTCAGGAAAGGGTTTTTGAGCCCGTTGTCCTTTTCCTTTAGACCTTATAGGATCGAAGCAGAAGGACGATCCAAAAAGGGTTGAGCTCATAGATGTGTTTAAGAACATGAAGATCAACTTGCCATTGATCGAAGCCATTAGACAGATTCCTATGTATGCCAAGTTCCTCAAGGACCTTTGCACCAAAAAGAAGCGCGTGCAAGCTCATATCTCGAAGAAGACCCGACTCACCAAGAAGGTGAGCAGCATTTTAGTGTCCGGGGTCCCACTCAAGTTTTGAGACCCCGGAGCTTTTACGGTTCCATGTGTCTTAGGAGAGCGTTACACCAGCAGAACCTAATCTAGAAGCGAGTGGAAACCCCATCCCTTACTCAGTCTTTTGGAAATTAGGTACAGGAGACCTTAAGCCAACTCATGCTGCACTTCAACTGGCTGATAGGACAGAGCGGGTACCTCATGGGGCAGTGGAAGATGTACTTGTCAAGGTTGACAAGTTTTTCTTTCCTGTTGATTTTATTGTCTTAGATATAAACCCTACTCCTAGGAAAAAGTACAACACTCCTATTATTCTAGGTCGAACGTTCTTAGCAACGGCCGACGCTGTGATTCACTGTAGGCCAGGAGTGTTGGAGGTTTCTTCTGGAAACCTCAAGGGCAATTGAAGGTCTCGAACTTTGTTCGGCACCTTGAGACTAACGACTATTTGGAGTGCTATAGAGTTGATATTATTGACTCTTTGGTAGAGTCGAATAAGCCCGATTCTATTAAAAGTGTTGATTGTTATAGTGTCCATGTTTGTATCGATAGTTGTGCTTCATCACCTACACCTGGTAGGATAGAGATTCGAGACCCCTATGCTAGTAATGTTTCCCTCCTTGATAGACATGGGTCTCGAAATGCTATTGGGTTTGGGGATCGTCCCTACTGGGTCAACCTAAGTTCTATGGTAGACACTGCCTCAGATTTTGGTTGACATTGTGCTCTAAACTGCGTCCTGCTAAAGACATTAAACTTAGCACTCTTGGGAGGCAACCCAACCTACGTTTAATTTTGTTCTAATTTGTTTTTCAACATGGACTCTCTCTCAATTGCAGATCCATTTGTTATCCTGACAATGCTAACTTTGTTTCTCTTTTACTAGACACTTGTACGATTCTTATTTCTACTACTAACAAATTTGTTTCGTATTCTGTATTCTATGTCTTTGATTGCAGGTTGTTACTTTTGTTTTTCCCTTTTTAGATTTTCTCATCACGTATAGCTAAATATGTCACACCTCAGGTCGTCTCTTTCTTTTCCTTGCTTGCATTTATTTTCGTTGATTTACATTGAGAACAATGTAAGGTTTGGGTTTGGGGATGGCATAAATGGTGTAAACTCTTGATTGCCCTTTTAGCATTGTCTTTGCTTATATGAGCTACATTTTGGCATAAATGAGCATAGAATTATTTGTAATTTCTATTGAAGATTAAATTTGAGATGCACTATGATGATTAGAATATTTATGTAATGAAATTATTTCTGAAGCTGAGTTTTGAATTTGTATTTTTGTCTTTTAACTCGTTAGAGAGATTATTATTTTTCACCCTTAATCTTCTGACATATCCTATTTTTTATGTTGAAATAGCGGAAATAATTTTAAGAATTGGAATCCGCCATTCTACTTCTAGCAATGTTGAAATCGATTTACTATCTATTTATCTTGAGTATTCCCCAAAAAAAAGTGACTTGTTGGTTCTTGTGGCCCCTATGTCTTGAGCAAGTAAGCTAGTAGGGGTGTCCTAAAACCTGGTACCTTGAGCCAACCAGGTTAGGATCTGCCGGTCGAAAGCTCGCTACATAAGCCGCAGGAAAAGCTTAAAAAGAATCAACCCTTTAGGTCACTATAATAAGTACTAATACCTAATGGAAAAAAAAGTAGTATGTGCTAACGGATTCGGCCGTGAATTCCTTCTACTCGAGGCATTAGGTCCGTAGGGGTCTCTCAAATCCTGGTACCTTAAGCCAACTGGATCGGGAGCTGCCAGTCGAAAACTCGCCACATGGGTCTGAGGAAGACACATCTGACCAAAAGAAAAAAAGGGTAAATAAGATAGAAAAGAGAATTTTTCGATTTCATCATTGATTAGCAGTGAAAGGGGTTAGGATAACTTATTTCTTTGCTTATTCTCTCTATTTTGCCTTAAACTTGGAGGTTTTGAAACAAGACGAAGGGGAAAGAAGTTCTAAACTTACGTACTAGTAAAAACACTTGAATCGCGAGACTCAAGTTAGAACCCGTATAATAATAACATCACATAAAGAATCCCTACTCTTAGGTATACCTTCTATTATGATTGGAAAATAGTTTTCACAAGTTTTTCAAACTATTGCAAGCCCGTCTAAATTTTTCAATCATTGGCTAGTTTAAGTTGAATCTTGCTTGCAAACAAGGAGTGGGTTTGAGGATGTTGATGTGCCTTATATTTACATATTTTATTCTTCATTCTTACGAAATTTTCAGCTTTTACACATGTGTTTTGTTGTAATCTAGGTACATTTAGACTTGGAGTACAACAGAGCGAACAAAGGTGGAAAAGCGACATAATCAAGCATAATCGAGGCATATTTAAAGACTGCTTTGAGAAACCCGACCACGTGTGCGAAAAAGGACCAATCGGGTTGTAATTTGGTAATTCAAATAGGTCTCGTGGATAATTAATATATATTATATAATATTATATATTCTATTATATTACATATTACATATTACATTACATATTATATTATATTATATTTATATATATAATTTGAAAGGTAGAGGCGCACGGAGGCGGCAGGACAACACCAAGGGCAACGTAGCTTTTAAATACCAAAAGCCTAATTATTTTAGAGATATTTGGCCACGCCTCTTCTCCTTCTCTCCCTCCCAAAGCCGCTATGAGATCCAAGGGGTTCTCAAAAGCCGAAGCGCTGGTGGTCGGAGTGCCGAAATGATCAACGTCAATGTCAATTAGGGGAGTCTTCAAGTCCTTAGTTGTAGCCATTATTGTTTCTTTCTTAGATTTCATGATGTTTAAAACTCCTATGGAGTAATAGACTTGTAGTTTAGGGATGAAGGGCGGGTAGCCGCCCGTATCCCTGATTTATATTATGCTTTTGACAATGGATTTGTATTATGTTATATACGCACCCCAGCGGGAAATTTATGATTGTGTTTGGTGTTTCTTTGCCTATGCTTGTAGTCATATTGAGATCTCCAAATTATTAACGTTAGTCTATGAGCTTGTAGCCTAGACCATAATATAATTGGTTTTCACGCGTGTTTAGGGTTAAGGTTGTACCCAACCCTAAATACAATTTTTTATACAAATTAATACTTAATTAGGAGTAACAAAAGAATTTGTTAGTGCTAGTGAGATAATCCATGCTACACCTAGGGTGATACGATGGGTTATGCCCTTAAACTAGCTCATTACCCTAAGCCCTAACTTAAGTATTAATTCAAGTTTAATATTGAATTGGGAGCAAGAAAGGAATTAAGTAGTGTTAATGAGATAACCTATGCTACACCTAAAGTGATATGATAGGTTATGCCTTTAGACTAGTTCATTACCCTAAGCCCTAGTTTAAATATTAATCCAGGCTTAGTACTTGTGGCCTAAGCCTCCTAAATCATTGTTATAGTAGAATATAATGATGGGATAAGAGCAAAGCTACCCTGAATTCAATCCCCGAACTAACCTACATTTAGTTTATATTTAGTTTTACTATTTTAGTCAACAAATCATTCAAACCAAATAAAAACCCAAAAATTCAACCGCATGTTAATAACGAAATCCAACTTAGCTCCGATTCTCTGTGGATACGACCTGTATACCAGATTTAGCTATGACGATTTCGTACGCTCACGAGAACATGGTTTTAAAACACTCTTTTAAAACATGTTAGCAATGTAGTGAGCAAAGCCGTATTTATTTGGAGATTTAATTTCTCTTATGTCCCTATCTCTATTTAGTTGATAGTCATTAAGGTTTTCATGAGTGTTTTGGTTCTTGTCTTCAACGCCCCTTTCAACATTGTTAGGATCATAAAAAACCAACTCATTTTCTAGGTTCCGTTGATATATAGGTTTAGGAGAGTTATGTTACGTTTGTGATTGAATCACAAACGTAAGCTAAGATAAAGAGAGTATGGGATGTGAAAAAAGTGAAGGAGATGAGAAAATAGAGAGAGTTAGATGAGAGAAAGAAAGTTTATCTCTAAGAGATTGATTGATTTTCATTGAATGAATTGGAATTACACATGATCATCCTATTTATAGGAAACTAGATACAATGAATTAATCCCCTAACCGACTCAAACCAGCTGCCAAAACTGACCAGCCGCGCCCAACTACTTAACCGACTTTGGCGCCAAAACCACAATTCAAACATTACAAGCGAATAGCACCTTATTACATCAAAAACAAATAAGAAACATAACAATCCCCTCCCCTTAAAGCATTCTTGTCCTCAAGAATGAAAAGAAGGAAATTGACTCAACAAGAAACACTTTTCTTCCCATGTGGTAAATGATTCATCCAAGTTGCACCAACTCACTCGAATTTTCTGATTCTTTGAATCACCTGCTGCGCCCTGCAACTGCTCCACCACTGCAGCTGGCTGTAAGATCAACGAGCCATTGGAACCGACCTCCGGAGGGCTTGGAGAGCTATGACCATCCTTAACCTGCTTTTTAAGAAGTGAAAAATGAAAGACAGGGTGAATATAAGAGTCGGCAGGGAGCTCCAACTTATAGGCCACTTTGCCAACTCTCTCCAACACTTTGCAAGGCCCAAAGAATCGAGCACAAAGCTTGACATTTCTCCTTACTGCTGCTGTGGACTGCCTATATGGCTATAATTTCAGATATACCATATCTCCCACATCAAAACTTCTGTCAATTTTTTTCCAGTCAGCATACCACTTCATCCGGGCTTGTGATTTACTGAGATTTTGCTTCAGCTGCTGCATAACATGTCTCCTTTGCTGTGCTAACTCAGTTACCTCAGCCACATTTGTCCCAACTCCTTGCAACCCCAAGGGAGTGGGAGGATCATACCCAAACAAAGCCTTGAAAGGCGTCTTGCCTAATGAGGCATGGAAATGAGTATTATACCAAAACTCCGCCAAAGAAAGCCATCTTCCCCACACCTTAGGATGACTAAACACCATGCTTCTGAGATATTGCTCAATGCATTGGTTGATCCTCTCAGTCTGACCGTCGGTTTGAGGGTGGTATGATGAACTAAGGGCCAAGGTCATTCCCAAGAGACCAAACAACTCCTTCCAAAATTGACTTGTGAAGAGCTTGTCTCTATCAGAAATTATGGATTGGGGCAATCCATGGAGCTTGTAGATGTTGTCAAGGAACACACGGGCTAACTTCTTTGCAGTCACAGGTCGAGCCAACGCAATGAAGTGCCCAGATTTAGTGAATCGATCAACTACTACCCAGATTACCTCTTTTCCCTCGGACTTAGGCAATCCTTCAATGAAATCCATACTTATGTGTTGCCATATACCCTCTGGAACAGGCAAGGGCTGGAGAAGTCCTTGGTATCTATGATCACCAAGTTTAGTTTGTTGGCAAACCTCACAACTTTGCACAAAGTTAGTCACTTCTTTCTTCATTCGGGGCCAACTGAAGTGAACCTTCAATCTCTGATATGTTCCCTCCATGCCTGAGTGACCTCTCCATGAAGAATCATGAGCAGCACTGATAACTTGGTGTCTAAGACCGGTAGAGATGCCAACATACAACTTTCCCTGAATTCTGATAATGCCTCGGTCACGGAAATTTCTGCACCAGCAGCCAGATTGCACACCTTACCCACACTGGTAGCAGCTCTACATTCTTGCACAAAGGGATCACTCTCATAGGACTGATGTAACTCTTCCATCCAAGCAGGAGAAATCACGAAAACAGCCCCAAGAGAACCCTGCTCATAGTCCTCAAATCTACGTGACAGTGCATCTGCAGCCAAGTTCTCCTTCCCTTTCTTGTACTCAATGTCATAATCAAGCCCCAACATCTTCATCAGCCCTTTTCTTTGTATCCTGGTCACAATCTTCTGCTCTAACAAGTGCTTAAAACTTTGATGATCAGTCTTAATGATGAAATGATGCCCATCCAAGTAGTGCCTCCACTTATCTACCGCGAGCAAGATTGCAAGGTACTCCTTCTCATATGTAGAAAGAGCTTGGTGCTTTGTACTCAATGCTTGGCTGAGGTATGCTATAGGCCTTCACCTTGAGATAACACTGCCCCAATACCACTTCCACTCGCATCAGTCTCTAATACAAAGCTTGAAGATAAATTGGGCATTGCCAAAACTGGTGCTCTGCACATTTCAGCCTTGAGAGCATCAAAAGCCTTTTGAGCTTCATCCGACCACCTGAAAGAGTCTTTCTTTAGCAGATCTGTTAGTGGCTTGGCTAAGGCTCCATAGTTAGTTACAAACTTGAGGTAATAGCTCGTTAATCCCAAAAATCCTCTCAATTGTTTCATGGTAACCGGAGCAGGCCATTCTTTCATGGCTTGGACTTTTGAAGTATCAGTGGCAACTCCTTCACAAGAGATCACATGACCAAGATATTCAAAATGAGTTTGAGCAAAAGAACACTTGGCCAGCTTAGCATACAACTTATGCTCCCGCATGACCAAAAACACCTCCCTCAAATGTTTCAAATGCTCCTCAAACGATGCACTGTAAATCGGGATGTCATCAAAGAAAACCAACACAAATTTCATAAGGAATTGTTTGAAGACATCGTTCATAAGAGCCTGAAATGTTGCTGGTGCGTTTTTCAAGCTAAATGGCATGACCACAAACTCAAAGTGTCCATGATGTGTCCGGAATGCAATCTTGTACACATCGTGCTCTCCCACTCTAATTTGATGATATCCTTGCCGTAGATCCAGCCTGGAAAAGACTTGAGCTCTGTACAACTCATCTAACAAATCATCTATAACTGGTATGGGAAACTTGTCCTTGACAGTCATAGAGTTGAGTTGCCTATAATCGATACACATGCGAGCCTTGCCATCTTTCTTCTTGACAAGAATAACCAGAGAGGCAAAGGGACTATGGCTGGCCTATATGAAGTTGGTCTTAAGCAATTCATCAACTTGCTTCTCAATCTTGGACCTCTGAGTATGAGGGTATCTGTAAGGCCTAAGCTTCACCGGTTATGCACCCGCTTTGAGAGGAATTTCATGATCTAACCTCCTCTTGGGAATTAAGGACTTGGGCACCTCGAACACATCCTCAAACTCTTTGATCAAAACCTGCACTTCTGGCTCAGTAATGTCAATCATTTCAGTGGAAGAAATAGCAAACAGCTGGCCAACCCACTAATATGCACAACTCTGAATGCCCTTCTTCAACTTACTTCCCTTCATAACTTGAAGTTGAGCTTGCTCCGCTATTCCTTGTAATGTGACCTTAGAGCCTTGAACTTCAAAAGAGACCGTGAGGTTTGCATAATCAAACAACACAGGACTATAAGTTCTCATCCAATTAACCCCGAGCACCATGTCACACCTTCCTAAAGGGAGGATTTTGAAGTCATAGCTAAACTTACGGTCTTGCATCAACCAAGAGAACCCTTGGCACTTGTTTTGCGTAGTGACAGACTTCCCATCAGCCACGGTGACAGCAAGGGGATGAGTTTTTATCACTTCATGACCCACTTTCTTGACCACTTTGGGATCAAAAAAGCTATGAGTACTTTCACTATCAATGAGAATGATAATGGATCTTTTACCAGCCTTCCCTTTCATCCGGATCGTGCTATGGGCCCCATTACCTGTCAAAGCTTTCACTGAAATCTCTACTGCAGCATCATCCAAACTTTCCTCGAATTCTTGATCTGAATCAGTACCAACCTCTGCAATTTCCTCACCATCAGAGAGCTCCCCAGCATTGGTACCTTCAGCAAACATGAGGAACTTTGGATTACACTTGTGGCCAAATTGGTAAGGTTGATTACATCGATAACACAATCTCTGCTATTTTCTGTCCTCTGTTCGGTTGGTTCTGATTCTGCTAGAACCTTGCTGAAATTTAGAACTGCTTCCACGAGGTCTAGAAGCATCATTTGCTGCTAGACCCGTTGATTCATAAAGCTTGGCTTTAGCAAAAGCCACAGACAATTCAGTAGGATCAACAACTTTAACCAAGTTCTTCAACTTGGGCTTCAAACCGCTTATAAAAGCTGATACATAATAAGACTCAGAGGCATCAATCGCAGTTACAATGTTGGGGAGATTCTCAAATCTGGTCATATAATCCCTCACAGTTGTCTCTTGCTTCAGTTTATTGAATTTATCCATAATATCACTTCCATCCTCATCACTATACCGAGCACACAAAGACCTCGCAAACTCATTCCATGAAATGGAAGGCTTACTTCTTATCAAGCTATAGAATCATACCTCATGATCCCAAGCAAATACACAGCAGCAATTTGCACCTTCTCTGATTCATCAATGTGATAGAAGTGGAAGTAACGTTCACACCTCCTTAGCCAAGAATGAGGTTGTTTTCCCTTAAAGGCATCAATCTGCACCCAAGGCTGTCTATGGCTATTATTTCTACTATTGGATGATTCTTCATTGCTGCCTGAACGCTGCTGAGGCTATTCATCAGGCAGTCTATCCAAGTCATTAACTCATATACCAGGTCCTGCATTCAGTTTGAAGGCCGGGACAACCCTTGCTCACTATGGCCCTGTCTATCAGCAGTAATCTCAACCCTTTGAATTCAATCTGAAGCTCTTTCATCAACACTAGCATTAACCACTGGAGTGTGATCGTTCTGTTTTATTTCATCAGAGGTACTCATCGGTTGATTCCCTTTTAGCACACTAGCAAGCAATAATGGATCAGGAACACTAGGAGGATCTGGCCTCCTATGCTGCTCTCGACTCTTGGTTAACTTCAGTTCCAACAACTGGATTTGCTGCTCAAACCGCTGGTTCAAATTTTCCTCCAATTCCTGAGATTGACACATGACCTGATCTGCAATCTTAACCTCCATCTGCTGAGCTCGCTGATCAACCTTTACATCGATCTGCTGGTTCATTTGCTGCACTAAATCAGCATTTGATTTTTGAATTATCACGATCATCGTATTGAACCTGCTGTCCAATTGCGCCATTGTCACCTTCTCTTGTCCTGTTTTACCACTACCGCCAACCACATCAACAAATGTAGGATTGGCAGCTGCCTTAGCTGCTGCTGATCTAGTAAGAACTCCACCGGTCATTGCCATTGTGATTGAATCCATAATTGTTACAGAACCGAATTCTACAGCAATTTGCAATGCGATCTAGGGATATTTGATATCAAATCCATTTGAATTGGAAGCCAAACGAGGCTCTGATACCAATTGTTACGTTTGTGATTGAATCACAAACATAAGCTAAGATAAAGAGAGTATGGGATGAGAAAGAAGTGAAGGAGATGAGAAAATAGAGAGAGTTAGATGAGAGAAAGAAAGTTAATCTCTAAGAGATTGATTGATTTTCATTGAATGAATTGAAATTACACATGATCACCCTATTTATTGGAAACTAGATACAATGAATTAATCCCCTAACCGACTCAAACCAGCCGCCAAAACTGACCAATCGCGCCCAACTACTTATCCGACTTTGGCGCCAAAACCACAATTCAAACATTACAAGCGAATAACACCTTATTACATCAAAAACAAATAAGAAACATAACAAGTTATTCTCAACTTCATAAGTTTTCAAGTCAAACTTTCCATATTTGACTCTTTGGACCAAAGCTAAATTTTCAACTTCTAAACTAGAATTCGGGTATGGAATTTTTGTTCATTATAGGTTGCGTCTCTACTTATTATGATCTCTTCCTAGTTCGTATCTTTTATACCTATTATATATCGTTTAACCCCATTAGAGGAAGCCAAGAAGAAGTCCTTTAACTACCCTAGTTTAATGTTTTCCTTCATTCCAGTGTGCATATGCATCACAACGAAAGACATGCGGAACTGACTACTAGGGCCATTGAATTTTAGGCCTCTGTCAAACATGTGACCTAGCCTTCTATGCCAAAGGTTTGTTGCATTAGGTTTATCAACATTTTAGTACTGGACATTTAAGGAATAAAATCACCATTTTGGACATATTAGACCATTTATTACCTCTCCTCTGAGGACGACTAGGGATCCTTTAAAGGTTTTCATCACACCTTAACTAGCTCTTAAGGTTAATCCAGCTTTATCTAGTCATACTAGTGATATCAAGTTTTTTCTTAATTCATGTATATGCCTAGCACCTTCTACAGTATAATCAAACCCATTTGAGATGCTAATTCTCACTCACTCAATTCTTGTGACTTGACATTCATGGTGGTTATGCAACAGTACTTTCCCCTTGTTCACATTTTCATAATAAAAATAGAGCACTATTAGAAGTCATGTAAAAGCTATATCCAGAATCTAGCACCCATTTATGTGTTGTAATATTAGAAAAAGCAACAAGAATTTTAGCAGATGCATAACCATCACAACACATGGCAGTATGAACAAAGGGAGTGTTCTTATTCTTTCTTTTTTGATACAATCTCCTAATATGTCCTAATTTATTGCATTTCACATTAGAGTAATCTTTCTTTCCCCGGGAAAAGGTGCGATTTCTGCTCTTATTACGCTTTTTAATTTTAACATTATTATTATCCATAGTCTTGGTTCTTTCTCCAATGGAATGACCCTCACCATAATTAGAACTTTTGTTTGCATAGTTGCCATCTCGTTTTAGTTCAAGGACCTTTAATTTTAAGGCTTTGGTTGCTTCCTTCAAACTAATAGTCTCACGTCCATATATGAGGGTATCTTTAAAAGACCTTAGGTATTTAGGCAGTGAGCAAAGTAAAACAACAGCCTTAATTTCATTATACATTTTCGCTTTAACATTAGTTAAATCTTGAATCAGTTAATGAAAGTCATCTAAAGATTCTTCTAAGGGCTTATTTTCTTCCATTCTAAAAGTGTAAGGTTTTTCCATGTATAAAATCTACTTAGAAATAGATTATGTTTTATAAATTTCTTCTAACTTAGCCCAAATTTTAGCTATTATGGTTTCTTCATAAACTAGAGGCAAAACAAAGTTATCAAGACAGAATTATGGAACACCACAGGCTTTAGATTTCATTTCTACCATATCCTTTTCAGTCATATGGCAAGGTTGTTTCTTTGGTGGAAAAAGGGCAATGTCAACACCTTGTTGGAGAAGTACGGCCTTCATCTTGAGCCTCCATAAAGAAATAATTTTTATAGTTAAATTTGTCTATCCCAAATTCATGGAAGCCATTTCAAAACCAAAGATCAAATCTACGGCTCTAATGCCATTTTTATGTTTTAAATGCCTCAGCGAAGTTATGAAATAAAAAATTGCATGATTGAAAAAATTACAACCACAAAAGAAAGAGTACACAAGAAAAAAATGCAATCGAAGAAAGAACATAAGCGTGTGTGGTTTGGACCCCAAAAGGATTGTCCTTGTCCATGGCTTCCTATGTCTAGAGAAGACTATCAACTAGATGATGATTATATTACAAGTTACAAAAGAATTAATCAGCGCATTAAAAAATACATGAAATCCAGGGCTTCTAAGTTAGAAACCTCACAAAGAGTAAACAAATGTAGAAGTTCTTTACATCTTATCTATTAATTTTATATAGGAAAGGGAGTTGCAGGCTAGAGCTTTAGTTGGAGAGAAATGGGTGAAATGAGGAAGCTAAGAGAGGAAACCAAAACATATTAAAAAGTGGAAGTTGTTCCTCTTTCTCTAAAACAATCCCTTATGTAATCATCAATCTCAATCCATATCAAAAACCCCGGATGCCATCTCGATCGTCTGATAATCATTGCATCAGCAATCAAAAATGAACCAAAGAAACATAATATAGAGTGTTCGAGAGGAAACATGTACCTAGAGTTGGCTAACAGGCCAGGCTCGCATGGGCCTGGGCCTTAGCCCAGCCCATTAGGGGCTTTTGCCCCCTAATATTTAGTGCTATTTGGGTATTATACCTTATTTTATGGTTGTATTTTGTATTTATATTATTATAATTGTATTTTTAATAAATTATAAGACATTTAATTTAATAAAATATATTTATAATTTTATAACGTACATATTATTATAGAATTATTTTTTAAAAAAGTTATAATACATTCCTTTTATAAAATATATTTGTAATTTTATAAGGCGCTATTATGATTATGTCCCGGGCGTAGACCCGACCCGGCCCCGTCTATGGCCACCTCTACGTGTACCTAAGGAGCCATCCCAGCAAAGACATGCCAAAACCGAGTAGTCGCGGGGTCTCGGGCAAGGAGCAATAGCACTGGTAGCAGTTAAGCAAAACAGGTAGGGAAAAATGGAATGTCCAAACGTGCAGAAAACTTAAATAAGAATGAAAATGGCCCTGATGTTCTAATATTTATAATTCTACCATTGCCTTATAAAATCAAGCAAATTAACACAAAGTGACTCGTTTTACTTTGTTCCAATATTATGTTATGCATTTTGTTCAGTATGTTAGAAAAATTGACTAATAACAGTGAAATACTGTAAAAATTACTGTAAAAATACTGAAATACTGCAGTGAAAAATCCTGAAAAAGTTGCAAAAAATTCAGAAATAATAATTTAAACATGGAAGCGAAAAGAGAGAGTAATTAGAAAGATCTCACAAATTATGATATCGCGCCGTGGTAAATGCTATTGTTCTAAAAGATAATTTCACCGCTGCTCCGGTGCACACAGTACAACCGGCGGTCATTCTCCAGAATTAACGCAATCCGACTTTTAACATGCACTTATTAATTGCCGGGTAGGAGTGTCTTGAACTTTGCCCAAATTTTAGGATAGAGAAAAAACAGAGAGAGAGAGAGACTGAGAGGTCGAGTTTTTATTGTTATAGCTAATGGCATATATATAGCGTAGAAAATGGTAACAAGCATTAAAAAATGGGCGCAATGAATTCCAACAACTATAAACGGTAACAAACATTAAGTCATCGGCAGTAATGAATTCCAACGGGTATAAACGGACGTAATAAATTTTAACGGCTGTATTGTCATTTAATTTCCAACGGTCACAATTTTAATGATCCTAAACGGCTAGTAGAGGTAAATAGTCAGTAAATAGGCACGTTTAAACTATTTTTCCATAACACTTATGTTTAGCTTGTATCATTTTTTCCAACAATCCCCCATAAAGGATACAAGCGGAAGTGAATAAAGAAGAATAAATTGGGCAAAGGGAGTTCAGTTTTTCAATGCCAATGTCTTACGACTTGAACATCACCTAGTGTAACCCAAGTTTAGGACCAGTATCTTATAAGGTGACTTTCGTCTTGAACCTCGCAATGGATTGTATAATCATCCACTTGGACACACCAAACTCCAGATCTAGGCAACTCCAGCAGTTTGGCGCGTTTTATCGGCCATGCGCTCGTCTTGGATATTCATAGGCATTCTAGAAGGCAAGTCTTAGACCTTCACAGGGAGCGGCCACACTCCCACACCTACATAGGTGGATCCCATCGAATGTGTGTTACCGCATACCACCAAACATATGGATATGGGTCCATTATTAGCTAAAGCTCAACCTCAACCCTTAGCAACAAACATACAGTATCCATCAAGTGCAAGCCTTGCTTACACCACCAAACATATGGCTATGGACCCGTCTCCGCACTGTCACACCATAGGGAGGGATAACATAAAATATAGTGCATTCCTTGAATGAAACTATGACTTTTCACATTGAACCTGTTAAGACCAGGTTTGATACATTACAGTTTATTCATGTATAGACTTTAGTCCCGTCCCCCTTGATGTTTTAGCAATCAAGGGATCCACAAGGTTCTTTTCAAACCTTACATTATTTAGTGATATCACTTTCTTTCGAGTCAATCGTTTACGATCTTATGCCTGAGACGAATAGGTCTCCTCTTGCCAAACCCATCAAGAGTGCAGTGTCCACACCACCCATCACGGACTATGGGTTAGGTTAAAGCATCAAGCTCAAGCATCATACATAGCATTTTACACTGTATTGCAACAAAGCGGTACTTGAGAGTTGACCACTGCCAACACCAATCACAAGTTGCTCTCACCCCCACATTGAGGTATCTGTAATGAACTATTAAACAACTAGCTCTATTGCCTGCCAACTTCAACAAAAGTCAGTATAACAATACTGGAGCAAATATTATATCAATAAAATCATATCTCCACCTCAAGTACTGTCGTAGTACACATATCATAAGTATATCGTATATATAGTTGGCATGAAAGATATATACCGCTAATTGGTCAATTTCACATATCATCACAATTTTGAAACATTATGATCTCAAATCAAATGAATCACCACCAGTTTAGGTCACAAAGACCACATACACATTCTCATCGTACTTAGAGTACCTGCATTGTTACTATTAAGGGTACAGAAGACCATAATTCATAAAGTGCCTTTTACAATTCAAGTTAAGGCAACCCAAGCCTCCCCAAGGCTCTTGAGTCCAAGTGCTTAGCATCATCAAGTTATTTACACATACTTTGGACAATCGCCAAAATAATATTTCCATCATAATCAATTTCCATAAGCTAGCTATAACCAGCAAACATTTGTAAGAACACAATAATCAGAAAAGATTATGATCAGATAACATACCTCATAGGCTCTCGGGTGCTCTTACAACCCCCTAAATGGAATGTCTCACACTACATTCCTAAGCCATTCAATTTTTCTAGCTGCCAACTCAGTGTTTAAGGACAACTAAAAAAAATGCAGGTTTCAAAGGGGTTTCACAAAACATAGTTCACTAATGAGCCTAAATACATTGTAAAACACCCAACACAATAAGGAGCCTATTACAACGTAAACCCCATTCATGATGCTTCACTAATGCTTCAACAATTTAACTCGAGCGCTTCGATATTTGTCATTTGGATCAATGTATGTAGACAAGGTCCACCACTGACATATGATCTAACAGGACGAGTGTTGTATTATTCACCAAATCATAATGCTACCAATTATCTTAGCATATTTAGCTTGTGATGCGATGCACATTTTTCTTCTCATCAAATGAACAATAGGGTCCTATAGAATGTTATTCAAACTACCAACATGAGCAAACAATATATAACAATAACCTAATAAGATATCTAGACACAAACTAAATATCAAGCCTACGATCAATCAAGGTTCTCATGTGGCTAGCACCTTACTCTTTTTTCCAAAAACTAAAAAAGACGGCTTGAAACAATGATCCAAAGGGCACAATAAGTCCCCGAAGACAACACATAGTCCTAATATGGCTCAAAAATATCATGTTTTTCCCAATTCTTGGCTAAAATTCAACAAAATAGTCCAAAAACTAGCATAACACCAGTATAGACAGCAACATTCAGCGGCTAAATATCATAATCTGCAGTATATATACAATATACAGCCCAAAACCCATATAAAGGTAATATGAACAGTTACATACAACAGCTACATGTCAATTAGCAACATATTTAGCTTGAAAACAGTCCATAAACAGCATGTTTATCATTACTTCAAGCAACATTTAACAACATGTACCCGCTTGCTTTAAACATAGCCATGGGATATACATGAGACATCAACATGGAGAAAAATAACACATGGATTTTCACAAAAACTCACAAGTCCTATTAGCCCTTTACAAGAATCAAATATTTCACTTAGATCACTTCAAATGAGCAAGAAAATCAACTCTAACATATAAGGTTAATCTCATGGTTAAAACTTAAACGTACCATGCTCTACCCACACAAGGATTTCAAGATTGTGTAACTAGACATGCCTAACCTAAGAGTTGGCCAATTCTAGATTCAAGGCTCAATTACACAATCGATCTCAAGCATTAAACACGCATTACCCACAACAATCACACATAAAATTGAAAAACACACAATTCAATTTTCATACAGCATGGTTAGCCACACAACAGTAGCACCAGCATCATATGACCAAATTTATATCAATTTTTTTATGTCATTCTTTGGATCTTATTCTAGCATGAGGGCATACACAACTCCACAAAGATACCTTTCATATACCTCTATTAAAGTGTAGTATTATTATTTCATGTTAGCTGGATTAAAATCAACATAATTCATATTGTGCTTTTAGAAACCCAAAATAATGCATTCCACAAGTTCTAACCATTATTGTCCTACAAGACAGTACCCCCACATTTCGCTAGCTCTTAATATAAGTCATATAAGTATGGCTTCGTCCCAACCATAGACTCGGCTTAATTTGTGCACCACACAAGATTAAAGAACACATTCAAAAACAACATTTTCGTACTACATGTGAAATTCTATATGATATTGGACAATATCTGGATATACTTATAATAAAATATATCTATTCAATTTTAACTTTAGTTTATATGATACTATCCTTCTAATCACATAATGTATGCTAGCAACTATATCTCGCACAAGTATTAAGGCGCATATCACCGATCATATGCCTATTTATTCTCAAACGAGACACACATGCTTAACAAATTTTATTTTATTATATCCCCATTTTAGGCTCAATAGCCCCATTTTACCTTTTAATTACTTCAAATCGGCGTTAAGCTCAAGATAAAATTACAACTTACAACCATATATAACTCTCTGTTAGCATTATATATAAATCTATGAATTGGTGCCTAAGTAGCCCTTCATTGTATTATTTGGGAAACACAAGTTTGAATCCTTACAAAGCGGCAATATTTACCACACAGTATTCTTCAGCTTTTAGTTTGTAGACAACAACATCAACCACCACCACAGCAGCCCAACCGGTCATTAAAGCAAGCAAAATTTTGTTTTTTTCCTATAAACTATCCATTTGAGGAATTTAATATCAAGGCCCAATTGGAAGATTATGTACTAGGCCCAGCTAGCATTACTCCTTTATTTATTTATTTTGAGTTTAGAGAACCTTAATTACCCTTTTCCTCCGTCTCTCTTCAGATGCCTTGACCCTTCCTTTAGATTCGTTTTCTCCTCCTTTAATTTTTAGAAAAGCCTACAAATTACATTAATTTCTGGCCAAAAAAAAAACCCTTAACATATCATTAAAGCCAACAGCGGTTTTGCTAGCTAAGGAGCTCGGCACCGACCACCACCGTTGCGTGTGGCTGTCTGTTAAAAGAAAGCACCTTCATAAGCCAAGGCCGACCACCATAAAAGCCTTCTCTGCCGCCTACTTCACGGAAGGACCGAAGCGTTGCCACCAACGCGACCCCCGAGTCGGCTAATCCGCGTCCAACAACTAGCACTACAGAGTCAACGGTCACTCACTAGAGTTCGACGCGGCTTCTAGTTTCGTGCTTCACGGTTCACAATGCATCAACAATTTCCCTTTTTCTTCCTTTTCTTTTTTCCTTTTTTTATATTTTTAATAAACACAATGGCCTCTACTAAGCCGGTTCAAAATTTTCAGTAATCGTCAAAAGCAAATGAAAGAGCAAAATGATACTAACTTACAAGTTTCTATATTTAAATGATATTTGATGTAAATTGATCAAGTTTCAATTTTTTAAAGTACCCTTTAAACTACAGTGTAATTCTTCATGTATGGACATCAACATATTCTAAGCAAGAGGAACTCTCACTGCCATAATTAATTATCTAGAAATCGTCTTTTAGATTGTTAGAAAAATTAACTAATAACAGTGAAATGCTGTAGAAATTACTACGAAAATACTGAAATACTGCAGTAAAAAATATTGGAAAAATTGCAAAAAATTCAGAAGTAATAATTTAAATAGAGCAGCGAAAACAGAGAGTAATTAGAAAGATTTCACAAATGATAATATCGCACCGTGGAAAATGCCACTGTCCTAAAAGACTATTTTGTCGCTGCTCCGGTGCACACAGTATAACCAGCGGCCGTCCTCCAGAATTAACGCGATCCGAGTTTTAACGTGCACTCATTAATTGTTAGGTAGGAGTGTCTTGAACTTTGCCCAAATTTTAGAATAAAGAAAAAATCGAGAGAGAGAGGGACTGAGATGTCGAGAGTGTATATATTTTTGGTTGTTATAGCTAATGGCATATATAGCGTAGAAAATGGTAACAAGCATTAAAAAACAGGTGCAATGAATTCCAACGGCTATAAACGGTAACAAGCATTAAGTCATGGGCAATAATGAATTCCAACGGCTATAAACGGACGTAATAAATTTCACAGCTAAATAGTCAGTAAATAGGCACGTTTGAACGATTTTCCTATAACACTTATGTTTAGCTTGTATTATTTTTCCAACACTATACTTCAATTTATTTTAAGCATCATTTATCATAGTTAGATCTTATGGGAACCAATTTACAACTCTAATAGGCCTTTGATAAAATCAATTAAATGAGAGACCAACATTGAAGTAGGAAAATATAATGGCCGTAGCATAACATTTATGCATTATTATCTGCTTTGCAATATTAGGATATATCATAGTTCTGAATAAAAAGTTGGAAATCATGTCGCCTATTCCCTTTTAATGAAAAACGATGAGAGATGTCATAAAGTGGCATCCGCCATCTTTAAAGCCTAGTGATGGTGCGACAAAATCTTCTCTCAAAGCCCGAATAGATCCCCTATCACGAGCTTGCCATAACATAAAATGATTTGCTAATGCCAAGGGAAGGTAAGATGACTCTGTATCATGCTCTAAATTTGATCTGAGTTTCTTTTATATATGTATATAAAGAGGGTGGCATTCTTATGAGAGGGTAAGAGCATGAGAGGGGCGAAACATGGCCCTCCATTATAATGAACGGCCAAGATTTGTTGAACATTAAAAAAAATAACAATTTACGGTCCATACGCCTTCATGAGGCAGAAGGAAAGAAGGGGTAAGTAAGGGAAAATTTTTTTTTTTTTCAATACTCAACAAACCTTGGCCGTAAATTATTTTTTTTTTTAATGTCCATTAATTTTAGCTGTTCATTACAATGGAGGGCCAAGATTCGCCCCCTCTCATGCTATCACCATCTCATAAGAATGTATGTATATATATGATATACTTGCTTGCCTTTTGACAAAAAAAAAAAAAGGAAGATAGAAAAGGAGATAGTAAAGTTGCTCCCAATTTAAACAATAGGGCATCAGGAACATAATTCTCACTCTCTTTGTCATACATAATATCATAACGGAAACCCATTAAGAAACTTTGCTGGAATTAAATGTTGATTTTTTGCCCGAGCAACCATTGAAGGCTTTACTCGTCAACCCTAATTAGAAAATGTTGTCCCGATAAACACTACTTTCATAGACTTACTACATGTACCACTACCAAAAATTGGTGCTCTTGGAATGAGCTTGTTGTCGTGGGGCCAATGCATGGCTCAAAAACGCAATAGGGTCACCATCTTGCACTAATACAACCCATATACACGCAATGCATATGTTTCTACCACATCGATCGAGAAATCGAGAAGTGTGAAATCGAAGCACTTGCAAGGGCAAATTTGAGTCGAGAAAATGCGATCTATGCCATCATTCCATGTAGACCCATCCTCTTTCAATAATATAGTCATCTACTAAGCTGGCCACAATCCCAAAACAAACCAATAATAATAGCTTGATCATAGCGGCCATTGGCCAATCGATGACCACAACTATTTTTTTATAATATAGGGGGTAGCTTGCTGGGCAAGTAATTTGTACGAATCGGTTAGTTATAAAAGGATTGAAGGTTATATCTATCTTGGGTTACGCACCCGGTACTTACTCACCTTATACTTATTCGCCCGATACCTACACATCCAGTACTTATAGCCTTGATACTACTCGAGCAAGTAACTACTGCAAAAAAAAAAATCAGGTAACACTAAACTAGACTTAAGTTCAAAAATCGGACTCGAAAATACCAAATAAAATGACTGCATCCAACACGTGTCACGTGGTGATATGCGGCAAAAATAGAGAAGTCCACCCCATCTTGATGGGATGGACGTGTTTACCTTAAGAAGAAAGGAGGCATACATGAGATATAAAAGGGGGGTAAGGCATAGAAGAAAGGCATCTTCATGCTTTTTCACATGCCTCTCCTTCAATGAAGCATTACAAGCCTCTTTCTTCCTCTTCCATGACCACCTCTCCGAAACAATAATCGTTCAAGCCTTCTACTCCTCTTATGCAAAATTTTTATATCTATTACATCTTTTTATTACATGCTTTTACTATTATTTCAGGAGATCAATACTGACTTGAACGTCGAAGGGGTCCCCCGGGCGTTGCCCACGGGGCCCTCTAACCATTTGTTTGATCTTGCAGGAAATACCAGGCTGGACGTGTAGCTAGAGCTTAAATTTTAGCTCATCCTAACAAACCCCACCTAATACATAACTCAAATATGATGCATAAACATACTAACTCCAAGCATCACAAACAAATTGGCACCGTCTGTGGGAAGAATCATAAGCTTACACCTAGCTAGGTATTTCTTGTAAAATTTAAACATTTTTAATATCAGGTGAGATTATTTTCAGCATTTTTCAATCTCTTTTGCATTTTTTCTGATACGAACAAGCCTCCATAGGCAAAATAAACCAAAGGAGCTCCCTTGTATCCTTGAACCTACAAAGAAATTTGTTTGAGTAAAAATCAAGTACTTTTATATCATTTTTACTTCTTTAAAGTATGTCCTTGAATAATAAAAGAGGTTTGCTTGAGTAAAAACAACTAATTTTACATTCTTTTACTACTTTAAAATATATTCTTGACCTTAAAAAGAGGTTTGCTTGAGTAAAAGTCAAGTATTGTTACATCTCTTTTTACCTCTTCCAGGGATCCTTGAACATACAGAGAGACTTGCTTGGGTAAAGTCAAGTAATGTTACTCTTCTTATATTCTCTTTGATCAAAAACTTGAAATGTCATCCTAGTTATATAGAACTTTTCAAGTGTTTCATTTTGATAGATAATTCGATCCGTAACTCTTCACGGATTTAATGTCATGCCCATTTACAAGGTTAAGTTATATAGCAATCAACACATTGGAAAAACGCCCACTTCACCTTTTTATCTTTTCTTTGGTCGAAAATAGGAGAAATTATTTCTAGTTGCATAGAACTCTTCAATAACTTCATTTTGATGTGGGACTCGCTCTATAACTCCTTACAAACAAAGCATTATGCTCATTTAAAGTTACATGACGCTTTAAAAATTTTAAAAAAAAAAGTAAACTTTGACCACAAATTGACCACCATCCACGACCACCATCGATAACATCTCAACCACTACAGTCATCTTCCTCAATCACCACCGTCAACATCATCGGATCATGATCAACACCACCAGACCACCATTAGCATTGTTATCAACTACCCGCTGCCTTACGGCCCACCGTCATCCACCACCAAAGACCACCGGGTTGTTGCTTCAAATTCCTTCCATGCAACCCACCATAACTCTTCGTATTCCAATCTTCGCTCCACTGTTTCCCATGTCATAACCACACAATCACCATCACTTCAGAGCCCCCACCGCTAGAACAAAAGCCTCCACCATTTTCACACAGAGTGATAGGATCCAAGATGGGATCCTATCCAAATCAAGCAATCCGAGCACAATCTAAGTCAAACAACACAATCGAATACTCGCAATCTCAATTACCAAGGGCTAAGATAGCTAGATTAATATTCCTTTGTATATTTCTATATGTATGTATGAACTAAATACAAGTAATCTAGAAATAAAGGGGGAAGGAATTGAAGAAGAAGAAGATAGGGAGGGAAGGAGAGAGAAACCGTTAGGGAGATAGAGAAAGGGAGAACACACAATTTATCAATGCATAACTAACTCTCCTAACACTTAGATATTTATAGGATAAAGGCCCATTTAGGGCTGACTTGGCATAGCTGATGTGGCGTGGGTATGAGCCATGGCGGATGATGAGGCACGGTTTGTATCAATATCCCCTGGGTCAAACCCTTGTCCACAAGGGTGGAAGTCTGGAAAACGGAGTTGAAGATCATGAAGAAATTCCTAGGTGGCATCCTCGGTGGCACTACCATACCACTTGATCAGCACTTGTGTGGTGGCAATGAGATGTTGGCGAACAACCCTGCAGTCTAGGATAGTCTCAGGCTAAGGCAAGACAAGAGCTGGTGGCCAAGTTGTGGGTAGAGGAGTAGAATTGGTGGGGACTTGGGGACATTTTTTAAGTAAAGAAACGTGTACAGTATGATGCATGGCGATTTCGGCTGGGAGGTCCAGTTTGTATTCGACGGGCCCAATGCGATCCAGGATTTGAAAAGGCCCACAGAACCATGGAGTGAGCTTATGATATTGGTGGTGAGCTACACTTTGTTGGCGGTAGTGCTGAAACTTTAGCCAAACGTAGTTGCCGATTTGGAATTCATGGTCTGTTCGATGGTTATTCGCTTGCTGCTTGATTTGGTAATGGGCACGACGTAAGTGGTGCTTGAGACGCCTAATAGATTCCTCTCGGGTAGTAAGGCTACGATCAACTGCTTTGATTGCAGATTCACTAGGAAGATAAGGAAGATGAATTAGCGGAGGTTTCCCATAGAGAACTTCATATGGTGAAACCTCAGTGGCTCTATGGAAACTGGTATTGTACCACCATTCCGCAAAAGGGAGCCAACAGCGCCAACTTTTAGGATATTCTCCACCATGCAGTGAAGATAAATCTCTTAGCATCTGTTCGGAACCTCAGTTTGACCATCTGACTGAGGATGGTAAGAAGAAGAAAGATTGAGCTGAGTTCGAAGACGACTGAAGAGCACTTGCCAGAAGATACTAAGAAAGATCGGATCTCGATTGCTAATGATGGAGTCAAGGAGTCCATGCAAGTGATAGATATGATCTAAGAATAACTGGGCAACATCCGTGGTGGTGTAAGGATGGCAGATAGCATGGAAATGAGCAGACTTACTTAGGTGATCCACTATTACTAGGATTACCGTGAAGCCTGATGATGGCGGTAACCCTTCAATGAAATCAAGCGATATGCTACTTCACACTGAATCTAGTACCAGTAATGGTTGCAACAATCCGGGTGATGCCATTGTCTCATAATTATTTTGCTGACAAACCGAACAATTGCGGACATAAGCATGAACATCCTGCTTGAGGCTGGGACAATAGACAAGCGTAAGTGCTTGCCTGTAAGTAGCTTCAACTTCTGAATGTTCCCCTGAGGATAATCATACATCCATAGGAGGATTGAGTTGTGCAAGGAAGGAATAGCTCCCACTACTAGGCGTCCACAGTACCGGAGTTTATCGTGGTGCCAAGTGAATCGAGGATGAGATAAGGGCTCTAACAGTTTGTCATTGATGATTGTGTTAAGAGCAGAATCTTGCTGCCAAGACGCCTGTAAGGAGCTATAGAGATCAGAGGAAATAGCAGACAACGCCATACAAAGCACTTCAGAGCTGGAAGGGCATGAGAGTGCATCGGCGGCTCTGTTCTCGGTTCCCTTCTTATAAACAATGTCATAGTGTTGAACCATTAATTTTACCAACCATAAGAACTGAAGCAAGGTGGAAAGTCGTTGTTCCAGGAGAAATTTCAGACTTCGCTGATCCGTGCAAAGAAGAAAATGCCGTCCCAGTAAGGTATTGTTGCCACTTAGAGATGGCGAAAACAACTGCGAGAAGTTCCCGCTCATAAACTGATAATGCTTGGTGCCGTGGCACCAAGGTTTTGCTGATGAAGGCAAGAGGTCAGCCCTTTTGCATAAGGACTACCCCAATTCTAGTTCCAGAAGCATCAGTTTCAACAATGAACGTTTTCGTGAAGTTCGGTAAAACTAAGACTGGGGCAGCTGTTAATGCAACTTTGAGACTCTGAAAGGCGGCTTGGGCTTCTGTGTTCCACCCAAAGTTGTCCTTTTTTAAGCAAATTAGTTAGAGGGTGAGCAATCATTCGGTATTGAGCTATGAAACACCTATAATAGCCAGAGAGACCCAGAAATCTGTGAAGCTGCTTGGTGGTTGTAAGTCGTGGCCAGTTGGCCACTACCGCCAACTTACTGGGATTAGCGGCTACCCCATTTCCGAAAACCAAGTGGCCTATGTACTCAATGTTTCATGCCTCAAAGGTGCACTTGGCCTTGTTGGCCACCAATTGACGCTGCTAAAGTAGACCCAAAACGGAACGTAAGTGTTCTAAGTGTTCAACCCATGTGGTGCTGTAGACGAGGATGTCATCAAAGAGAAGTAGCACATATTGGTGAAGCAAGGGCTGAAAGATATCGTTCATCAAACTTTGGAAGGTTGATGGGGCGTTTAATAACCTGAATGGCATCACGATGAACTCATAGTGCCCCGAATGCGTTCATAAGTCTATCTTGTACACATCCCCACACGCCATTCGAATTTGCCAGTATTCGGATTTCAAATCGAGCTTCGAGAAGTAGGTTACACCATCTAGTTCATCTAGGAGTTCCTCCATGATAGGAATGGGGAACTTATCTTTCACTCTCATCTTGTTGAGGGCGCGATAATCGACACACAGTTGCCAACTGCCGTCCTTCTTTTTGACTAAGACAACTGGTAAAGCAAATGGTGATGTGCTGCTCCTGATGACGCCTACCGCCAACATTTCTCGGATTAGTGAGTCTATTATGTCCTTTTGGAAGGCCAGATACCTGTAAGGCTGCAGGTTCACTAGGCTGCTGCCCTCCGTAAGAGGGATGCGATGATCAAAATTCGGTCTCATTGGCGGATCCCTCGCTTCAGGCTCAAATACTTCAGGGAATTCATCCAGTAAAGCTTGCAAAGCACCCAGATCCTCTACTAATTCAGGTTTATCGTTATACAAACTAAAAATCGAGTGATACAGAGCCTCGTCCACAGTGATTGCATAGAATTTAGCTGATTCGATGAGGAGAGATGACAGGGTGCTCTCTGAAATGGTTTGAGACCCGAATTACGAATTCCGCATAACTCATAGACCCCCTCATCAACCTACAATTCCATGACCAATGTGTCAAAATTCCATCTAGCATCTCCCAAAGCGCGAAACCATTAGATGCCCAACACCATACATCCAGACAGGAGAATCAATAAAACATATGAAGTGAACATCGCTCCTTGAAGGGTCCACTGGAAAGACGGGCATATTCCAGTGCATGAAACCTATTTACCATCAACAACGGTTACTGTTGGAGGGGGCCGATTGGCAATAGTATAACCTAGTTGGCGAGCTAGATGCGAATCAAGGTAGTTGTGAGTACTCCCCCTATCCACAAGTATACTCAAGGTCTTCTTGCAATGACTGCCTTATACCCGCATAGTTTGGCATTGCGCCATCCCATGAATTGCGTGAATGGATATATGAGGATCGAGGGCTGGATTCGGATCAGGTTCAGTTGATTCAATTGCTTCCTCGTCGTCACTATCGATCTCGATCTAGAACATCTGTATTCGGCGTAGCATGAGGCATACATGCCCTAGCATGAACGGCCCACGGCAATAAAAGTAAAGGTTTCTAGCTCATAAATCATCGATGTCAGCTGGGGAAAGCCCCCTAGGGGTTCTAGTTATTGGTTGGGTTCGAGTTGTCGGGACCACACTTGGCGTGGCGGGTAAGACCAACAGTCTGTTTGGCGATAACCTGGGTGGCAGGTTTGGAACCACCCAAGCTGCAGTATTCGGTAGGGAAAGGATAGGAGCAGTCTTAGCAGGGTTCTTTCCGGTCACCCACTCAATATACACGCAATTCACCTCTTGTAGCTGGATGAATGTAATAGCTTCATGTAGCGTGTTTGACTTAAATAGCTTAAGCCAACCCGCCAAGTCCTCACAAAGACCCCCATGAAAAGCGCCAACCCGTTTTTCCTCGTTGAGTCCACTACATCTAATTAGTTTAATTCAATCTTAGTTTAATTCAATCCTGACTGAGCTAATTTTCATCACAATCTCAGCTTAATTCAATCATAACTGAACCAATTTTTGTCACAATCTCAATTTTATTTAATCTCGACTGAAACAATCTTTATTACCATCTCGGCTTTATTCAACCCTGATTGAACCAGTTTTTGTTATAATCCTAGTTTAGTTTAACCCTGATTGAGTCACTTGTTGCATTATCAACCTTCATGTAGGTCCTGCATTAAGCAGTGTTCCGACCAACATGGTGACCAATCACAGTCTGGTAAACTACGTGAGACATATAGCTTTATCTTACATCACTTTGTCCATTCAAGGCTAATGCATAATATTCCCTTGCAATATGCATTTTCACATGAGCACCTGACAACCATCTAGGACTAAGAATACTCCTGCACAAAGTACACTTCTAACTTATCGCTAAACACATACTTAAGACTAACATTAGATAGTTCTGAGCAAGGTACATTGTTACCTCTTGTCCTCTCACCCATCATGGAGTAAGGTTGAGTATTCCTTTATGGAGTGCTTTTATATCTTACGCCATGAAGCCTATCAAGGACAAAGGTGGGATATTCCTTCATGAAGTAAATCTCACATTACACCTTAACACTTATCTAAGACTAATATCAAATAATCCTTCATGAAGCACATATTTGCCTTATGTCCTCGACATCTAACAAGTATGAAACTCACATGCTTATTCTTAAAGTACACATACCTTAAGTGACATTGCTCATCAAGTACTTGGATGCTCCTTTAGGTAGAACTCATCCCAAGATAAGGTCAAACAAGCCTCTACTAAGCCATGCTTTAATCAACCTTTGTTACAGTATACAACATATGTTTAAATAAGTAAACTAGCGTAAGCCCAATATAGTTATTCCACAAATATGTCATAACCAAAAAGCCATTGTATAACTAAAAGCATATTGTCAAGGCTTGAGAACAACATGTTTTGTAATTATAAAGTGTTGTATTCATAGATGGTTTCCTTGGCTAGTTAAACAAATTCTCACTACAATTCTTACTTAATTTTGGTTGAATCAATTTTTGTGACATTTCGTTCTTATCCAATTAATCCCGGATCCTATCAACCCTCATCAATTTATTTTCTACAGTTTGTTCTCATGTCTTCAGTAATCTCACCCAAATCTCTTTTTCGTTTTTATTAAATTTCAGACTCTTTCAATTTTTGTTCTATACCTTGGCACTACTAAACAGTTTATTTTATTGACATATTCACCTATTATGAAAAGTTGAGAGCTATCCGCTTTTATCTCGAGAGCCTCAATTAGACAATTTTCTCTCAATCAGTCACAAATAACTAAAATCCTTTGTACACACTATTGTAAATGAGTAAAATATCAATCTCCTTCTATCAATCTCATAACAAATGGTTCATCAAATTCATAAGTAGGGCTCTATACTAATTATTCATTGTATGTTGGTATAACCGTTGCTCTCGTGCCAATTGTCAGAAGAACTATCTAGTGTACAATAGGGAATCTCACCATGCTTGCTTTATAAAATGCGTAACACCATTATCCCTCAATGTCAATGACTCCATAGGGTCTTTTAGGGACCATTTCTAGAGGTGAGATTCAACTTAATCAAGCCAGAAAAAACTAAGGATCAACAATGGGTTTAAGGTAAAACTAGTTTATTAACGATCAGAGTTGAGACTTCGCCCACAATCGTAGGCCAATCTTTTTTCTCAATAGTGGTGTAAATCACTTAAGGACTAGGGGGGTTCACCTCTATCATGAATTAGATTTCATTTCCTTATCCTGGTTGCATGAGGGGCTTCGTCTCAATCATGAATTAGATTTCATTTCTGTATCCTAGTAACGCGAATCATATTATGAATGAGGGACTTTGCCTCAGTCCTAAATTAGATTTCATTTCCTTATCTTGATAACACAAATCATTTTAGGGTTGGGGAACTTCACCTTTGTCATGAATTAGATTTCGTTTTCCTATATGGTGGCGTAAAACACTTCTAGATAGGGGACTTCATCCCAATTTATAACTTGAGTTTCCTTATTTTAGGGGCACAAATCATTCTTGAATAGGGGATAGCTTGCTACTGTAGATAGGCGAGTAATTAATACAGACAATTATTGTACAAATCGGCTCGCTATAAACCCTACAAGCCCTATACTTGCTACAAGCCCTGTACTCGCTACAAGTCCGGTACATGTTACAAGCCCTATACCTATTACAAGCTTTGTACTTGTCACAAGCCTTGTACCTGTTACAAGCACTGTACTTTTTACAAGCCTGATACTTGCTCGCCAAGTATAAGTAGCGACATTTTCCACCCCCGAGCATCATAAACACCGAGTACCACCATTTGTTACCAAATTAGTAAGCGAATGTAAAGACGCCGCCTTTATCCACTTAGCTCTAAGCACTTATTAACCACCGTCGTAATCACATACATAATTACCAAATGCTATGCCTGGCAAATATACCTTATCCTTGTACCTTTTTTTTGGTAAATCAGTGATATATGCCATATATGATCGAAAAATATATATACAAGTCTACAAGGGGTATACCCCAAGGCAAGGCCAAAAGGCCTACATCAAAGAATCAATCAAAAGAAAGAAACAAAGCAAGAAGTATCAATGGTCAACATGATCAAACAAAGGAAACAAAGCAAAACAAGAGCCAAAACAAAGCTAGTGCTCAATCCCCCACTCCTGTAGAAGCGGCGACTGACGATGTGCACCGTGAAGCGTAGGAGCAGCAATGAGACGGCTGCGAACCAATCCTGTGATCTCCTCGGTGACAACTGCTGAAGGTCTGGACTGGGAGCACTGAATCCTCAGGTTACGCTGATACCAGAGGATGTAAACCATCACAGAGAGACAAAGGTGGGCAAGGATCCAATCCACCCCGCGACCATGAAGCGTGGTAGCGGCCCACTGAACCAGCTCACACCAAGGAAGCACAAGCCAGGCAAAAGAGGTGCACGAAAACACCCTAGACCAAACAGTAGCTGCAGGCGAAGAAGAGATGGCCGTGCGACTCATCATTTGACCCACACAGCACACATATAGCTCATACATCCTACAGTTGCTGCCTCAGTAGTATGTCAAAAGTCCATAGCCGCTCACAGGAATCAAGCCACAAAATGTAGGAATGCCTTGATATGTGCAGCTCAAACCAGAGGAGATGATGGATGGAGTCCTCCTCCCTCAGACTGTGAATCATCTCCCATGCCAACCTAGTGGAGAAAACCCCAGACGGATCTCCCATCCACCTCACACTATCTGCTACCCCTGGCTGGGGCCTGAAATCAGCAAAATCCCAAATAGGTAGCAACTCAACAACATCATGTGAGAAATGCCACTAATCACCCTCAATGATATCTGAAACACAAGAGCCCAAGCGGTGACCCGTGGAATGTAGGAGGCGAAAAGAGAACCGCCCCTCCAATTGTCCGCACTGCAGCTAGTAGTCGGACCACAAAGCAGTATCATGACCATCACCAATGATATGCTAGAAAGCTCCAGCACAAAGTGATCGAACACCCAGAATGCTCCTCCATGACCATGGAATCGATCCTCTAGGCTGAATATCTCAGAAGGACTCTCCCTAGAGTCGGTTGGCATGAATCCACCAAGGCCAGAGAGAGTCACGATCAGTGAGTAGAACCCAAATGTGCTTCATGAGAGAAGCCTGATTCCACTCAAACAAGCACCGAATCCCGAGACCACCCTCCCTGCGAAGATAACAGAGATGCTCCTAGGAAACCTTGGCCCACCCAGGCCTAATGAAGTGTTTATCCTTGTACCTCTTATTATTCTTGTTCATTCACCTACAAAACAAAATTATGTAAGAGAATATAATAATATCTTTCTCGGCTAAATATCGTAATTTTTCCCTTTCTCTTAGGCATTCGATAATTAATTAGATTATGACTCTGCAGACTGAACTTTTTGAAAAATAAGGATTTCGAGCTTAATATGTATTAATTCATTTCTAGAAACTAAGCATTGCAAATATTCTATTGCAAAATATAACTAATAACTCGGAGCCTTTAAAACGACTTCTTAACAATCACAAAGCATGCCTGACGTGATAGTTGGCACCAGAAATCAAAAATGCTTCTTCGAACATCTCAAAGATAGTGAAGGTAGCTATAATCACCCTACACAAGATGAAGTATGGGCATAAATGGTAATTCAATAGTAAAAACCCCTTCAGAACGTGGCAATTTGGATAAAAGACTAGCAATAGGTTGAACTAGTTCAATAACCGTAATAACCTATTTCGAAACAGTCCTGAACTTCCTCATAATTAGTCTTGAACTCCCTTCATAACCTATTCAATTTAGCAATAATTGCTATTGTCAAGTTAATATATGACAATGGATCACTTAATCCTTAAAACTAACTCGCAATGAGTAACTAAAGTGATGTGTGTTAAAATGCATTTACACCTTGACAATTGCGTCTTCTGATGCTTTTTGTCATCGATCTATACATCACAAACTCACTTTGTTGCACTTCTAATATGTGGAGTCAATATAAGCCACACGTTATTAAGGCTTGTCATCGGGGCATTAGCAAGGTTTTATGTGGCTATTTGTGAATTGTATTCTGTTCATTTGTGTAGTACATTATATGAATACTACTAATGACTTCGTGCAATTATCATACAAGCACTCAACATATGTCACACCAAGCTTATCAGTTCATAGATAAATGACAGGGACAAAAGAATGTTAGCTATGGACATCCTTTAAGGATGATATACCATATGTTTGGTGTATTACTTAGCATCTAATAGCTTAAAAGTGTGATATTGTCTTTATTTGGATATTTATCCACAAATAAATGTATTATATTGACATGTTTGATTTGATTTGTTGCCCCGATTATGCTTCTCCCCTTGGCTTTATCCAATTATTTTACATATAACACCAAACGACTGCCCTGGTGCATACCCATCACCATGGTCCACCCTAATCCAATCACCTGCAATGGGTGCAATACTCATCACCATAGTACGCCCTGGTGTAATCACCCGTAATGGGTGCAATACTCACTACCATGGTCAGCCCTAGTGTAATCACCTGCAATGGGTGCAATACTCAGTACCATGGTCCACCGTGGTGCAATCACCCGCAACAGGTGCAATACTCATCACTATGGCCCGCCCTAGTGCGATCACCCACAATGAGTGTAATACTCACCACCATAGCCTGCCCTGGCACAATCACTAGCTGCAGGTGCAATATTCACCAACATGATCCCTCCTGGTGTAATCAGTAGCAATGGATGCAATACTCATCACCATGGTCTGCCATGGTGCAATACTCATCACCATGGTCTGCCGTGGTGCAATCACCTGCAACAAGTGCAAAGCTCATCAACATAGTCCGCCATGATGCAACCACCTGCAAAGGGTGCAATACTCACTACCATGATCTGCCTAAGGACTATTTGATATCCTCGGCACCATTATTCACTTTCTGTTTAATACATATGACTTACAAATTTAATACATAGAATCTACAAGCTTAAAAGATGTGCCAATCTCAGTGATATATGTTTTGTGTACTTACATGATAGTTGCATCATTGGCATGCTCATCACCATCAGGCCAGTATGACATATTCATCATCCTTGATCCTAGAATGTCGAGATACTCACCATCTTGACTTCATTTAGGTATATTCCATATTGTTCACCTTGGTGGTAAATAAGCAACGCAACATACTGGGCACCTTAATCTTGTCCAAATGTGTTACGTGTATCACCTGTATGCTAACCGAGTCTATTGAATCAACAACCTCTGACTTCGGCCAGGCGTGCCTTTGCTTATCAAAGTAACTTGAGCTAAATGCATCATAGTCGACGTCTTATGGATGTTACTAACTAAATGCACATATACTTAGTTGTTGGTCATGATACTAATACCCTTACACGATTATCAAATAGAGCCTAAATCACCATGAAAGCTTGCAGGAGCAAGATACTTTAAATATTCTAAATTCTAGAATGCCTCAGAGGCTTAAATTCCTTTAAGCATTCCTACACAAACCAAAACTATTCTATTCAAATAAATAATAAATTAAACGCTCCGTTAATGTAAATGAGGCAATAAATGCTTTATTAAATCTACAATTAAACTAAACGCCCTGTTAAGGTTCATGATGTGTCATGCGCCCAGTTATGAAGGACTTAAACATCTTATGAAGTGTCAGATACCTCATTACACACCTTGTTTAGGTCATATGCTCTATTAACATCAAATGAATTTCAAAAAATACACATAAATCCCAACTACGAAGTGCCAAAAACAGAACGTTGAATACATCCATCGATTGGGAAATTGTTGTACAATAACAAGCTATGGTCAAAAACCAACTTGTAATGTACTCAGTGACCGAACATGGAATGACCGAAGTTCTCCCACGGATCAGGGGGACTATATGTTTATACTATGAGGGTAGCTTGCTAGGCGAGTAATTTATACGGATTGGCTAGTTACAAAAGAATTGAAGGTTATACCCATCTTTGGTTACACGACCGGTACCTACTCGCCCTATACTTATTCTCCCGATACCTACATGCCCAGTACTTATGGCCTCGATACTATAAATATAACGAGCAAGTAATTACCATACAAAATCAAGTAACACTAAACTAGACTTAAATTAGAATATCGGACCCAAATGGACGCATATGCTTTAGAAAGAAAGAAGTGGGGTATACATGAGATGAGGGGGGAAGGGGTGGTTAGGCATAGAAGAAAGGCATCTTCATCCTTTCTCTCATGCCTCTCCATCAAGGATGCATTACAAGCATCTTTCTTCCTCTTCCACGTATTGGAAGTATTTCAAAAATATTTCCTACAGTGGGCGTAAGATAAAACCAATTTAAATTTTATAATTTTAAATCTAAAGCCCTAACCTGATTAAGTAATTTAATTAAATCTGGATCTTACTCTAGTAGGTTCATAAAGTGGCAAACGAAATATCATATAAAACAAGTGTACACAATGTATGTAGATTAAATGAAATAAAGGGAAAACAAATTAAATATAAAATATTTAATTAATATATACTTGAATCATGAATCCCAACTCCAACTTGAAGATATGAAATTGGAAGAAGATTTCTTAACACCGTAAGGTCTTCTTCGCAATGACCACTTTTAGCACCGGGAGTGTGGGCTCCCAAAATATTTAACTTAGAAAAAATTTTATTCCTTTAATCTTTCCTAAAATTAATTTTTTAAAAAAATTATGCGAAATAATAAATTTAGAAAACCCTTAAAAATAATTTTTAGGGTTTTGGGCGTTTGAGATTAAATTTCTCACGATAAATTACGCATTTAAATAGACAAAAAAAAAACCCAGCTGAAGTCAGCCCAAACACGCGTGGAATACTCATAAATTCCCTGTTGCTGAGGTCGACAACAAGTTTGCCCTAAAATTGGCAAAGGGGGGAGACGGGTGCATGACATCACTCTTTTCTTTTTTTGTTTAAAAGCACGATATAGTTTATTGTATTACATATTCATCTCATTACTATTTGTTTAGCATGAAAATTTATTTGTCTCATAAATAAATGATTCATGTCATGAATTCATGTTCTAAATATTTTTAAACAATGCTTAAGTTGAGGCTTGCGAAAAGACCTCAAAGACAATCTAACTCTAGCTCCAAATGGGTCAAATTTGATTATCATCTCACGATAACAATTGATTACCATTTAATAGAACTTAATTTCACTAAATAAGTTTTACTGCACGCAAGAATTAAATATATTCACTCAAGAATTTCCTAAATAACTTTTATTGCGACGATCGATCCTCCACTAGAATCCGTGAGTAAAAATAACTTTAACTACTACCGTTATTATCCTCACATATTTTACTATAGTTCCCAACTTGCCCTTCTCGAACAATTCAATAATAAAGAAAACAAATTATGTACAAATTCCAAATGTCAAACATATGGAATACATTGGCCAAAGATTCTAGAATATGTTTGTATATTTACGAATCAACTAAGGGGATATCTTTATCTCATAAGAGAATATAGATTCCACGCAAAACACCTATTCTGACCGCATTTCATACCGTTACACAATGCACGTAAGATTTAAGTCAACGTTATGACTAATCCTTTTAGAACATTATAGCAATGAAAAATCCATGTGCGAGTTCAAACTATTTCTTGGATTTAGAGATATTATCTTATAGAATTAATTATTTTTTATAGCAATTAAGAAACAAATAATTCAAGTGGTCTTGTTTAGTGCTCCAATCTTATTGACAACACCAACATAATACTCTTGGATCTCCATTCATATTGATGCTTGGTGTATGCTTAGCAAGTGCACTAAGTCATATCAACTAATATAGAAATGAGTAGAGTATCCTCCCACGAGGATTGTTATTGAATAAGTACCGAAATTAGTAGTTTCAGCAATATTTGAAAGACCAAAATTTGAAGTTTTTCATATAATAAAAAAACAAAATGAAAAAGAACAAAAATGGTTACTGAATTTTTTATGATTTAATAAGATCCAAGGCGTCCAATTTCACCTAGTTGCATCAATACGTCTTTCTATTCTCGATATTCAAGTTGCTATTATGTGTTGATGGTCAAAAATCCTAATTTACTAAATATTCTCTCTCGGGCAATATTTAGCATGCCCTTTTACATATTAACTCATCAATCTCTTGCATGAAATAAGAAAAGAGTTTTGAAGATTCATGGTTTTCACTTAAGACCACACAAATCCCGTTAATCTATATCTAGCATTCGCTCAATTTGTGGTATTTATCACTTTAGCATTCATCATAAATCTCCTCCCGGACTCATTATGAATCATTATAGGCTTTGAATGATGATCAAGCATTTAAAACTCATGAAGAACAATGATAAACATTCAAGCAGCGCAATAAACAAATTTTGAATACGTTGAATTAGAAAAAAGCATATATTACAACTTAGGCTACATCGTAGCCTTGGAAAGATAAAATTAGTTCATTGTATACATAATATAAAGCAAAAATAAGACAAAATCTATGAACTTAAACGAGGAAAGGATAGAAAAGAACTTAAAATGAAAAATTGCAAACCAAACTCTTCTTCCTTCCTTCTTTCCTTCTCCTACGATTTTCTTAAGCTCTCTACTACTTTGTTTTGTGTTTTTGCTGATTGAATTATGATCCAAGACCTCCCAAACACTCCTATTTATAATGTTTGAGGTTGCAAATTCAAAAAATAAAAAAATTACATTAGCTTTGCTCTCATTGCACCACCTTACCGCCCACTTTTGCAAGTTGAAACAATTTGCTGATTTTGTTCAGTTTTTTCTTCATTTCACCGCCAAAATTTAGACTTTACATCAACTTGAACATGTTCTTGAAGTGTACAATGCATCTTTGCTTTTGATTTGTCAATTTGGCCGCCCAAATTTACAATTTGTAATAAATTGTACATGTTTGTTGTTCATCCTTGCTTTACCCGTGTAAAATGATGTGTTTAGTCCCATTTTTTTTGCTTTTTTTTTTATGTATCTTGCATTCACTTATTGATGTTGATAATAAAACTTAGCAAGAATTAGCACAAAATGAGTGTTTTTGTAATGAAATAGCAATAGGAGCGAAAAAGAGCAAAAGCGATACAAACTTGATGTAAAATAGTTAAAAAATGAACCTAAATGATATGAATAATTATATACAAAATTAGACTTATCAAACATGACCAAGACAAGTCATCAAAAGTATCATATTATAGTCTTATCAGACAGGCTGTGTAAACTTATTACTGACTACGAACATACTTTGGCAACATATCATTAGTTTTATCTAAGTCTATCTGTAGTTCAATCTCATTGACCTCTTAAACCAAACTTGACATGTCATCTTGGACTACATTCATCTCATGGGACATTTTAGAAAATAATCGCTTGCATGTTTGACTAGTAAAATATAATCAAACAATAAACAAATTAAACAATTTTATTCATTTAATTTTTAAAACTAACTAATTGGTGCTTTCTAGGACACCAATTTTAATAATCTCCAATTTGTCCTAAATCTAATTAGCTCTGCATTGCATAACTATCCCTTATGGATATGTCAACTCTTTGGCTGTAAAATTTAACCAATACCGATCTATCACTATCTCATTCCTTTGCTCACAAACTTTGATCTACTAGAAACCTTTTGAATCAACTAGTCTACTCAACAACTTCATAGCTGTCAAGTATCCGACTTCCATGGTGAACTAAGCAATACAAGATTGCTTTACTGTTCACCATCTAATGACTCCCACTATAAGTGTAAAAATGGATTTCTGATGTCAAACGTCTAAACTCCCTCTTAAAACAAACGACTCATGTTAAACTCAACATCCTTTCTTAGAATCTCGTTATAGCTTAACCGTAAGACCATGGTGTGCTTGTCTTGGTTCTTTCATTTTAAACTAAATGGGTAATTAAATCTTAACAGCTCATGACAATTATGCACCATTCTCAATGAGCTGAATGCCACCTCTATATGCAACACTTAGAAAGTCATGTCACACGTGCTCTCATGGTTCACCAACCATTAATTCAAATCACTAGGTCTTGATAACAATCATCGGATCTACTTTTCAATGAACAAGATGGGTATTTAAGTCTATAAATAAACTACCTCAGTTTGCATACTATATACTCCTGACTCTGGGCAACAAATCTCATTGCATTGTCTACATTACCTTTTTAAGATAACCATTCAGAAATTGTCGTATTGACTTCCATTTTCCATATCTCATAACAATGAGATATAATAGATAAGAGCATCCTTATGGACTTAAGCATAGCATCTAATTAGAAGGTTTCATCAAAGACGATTCCTTCCTTTAGAGTATAACCCAATGCCATCAATCTAGCGTAGAAGATCGTAACCTTCTCGTCCAATCAACTCTTTATACTTGTAGATCCATTCAGATCCAATCCAATTGACTTAATGCCTTTCAACACCTCTACAAGTCCTAGACTTAGCTAAAATACAATTATTCTAACTTAGGTTTTATCGCCCTGACCTATTGGTTTGTATCTTTATACTTAAGAGTTTCATTGTAATATAAAGGATTAGATTCACCATCATGCTTAACTATTAAGACTAAAGACAAAAATCCGTCAAGTGACCTTAACCATCCTCCCACTACTCCAAAGCTATCATGTACTTAGTGTGACATTGACCAGATTGAAGATATATCTAATATGTCATTAAAACTAAAAGTTGTATCAAGCTGTGGAGACACAGTATCTCATACTGTGAATCTATCCGACACAAGCTATCTGCTGTAATTTTAGAACATTCTCTAAAACCTCTTACATAACAAACCTTTTGATATATAAATGTAAATCATTATATAAATGTTACCATATTCAATAACATATTATAGATCCTTTTTATAACACTTTGTAGTAAGGAAAAATAAGAATTCTCCTGAAATCACCTCTTTAATCTAATCAAAGTAACTTGATATATTTACCTAAATGATCCCAAATTTAGTCTTTAGTGCTTTAAATTTTTCAAAGGATTCAAGATTTCAGTCTTCATAGGTATATCCATATATAAACTTATTAAGTAGTCATTCATAAACATTTTTTGAAATACCATTCACTTCCGCTCACTTGAACTTTTGGCGATCCTTAAATATTTTATGAATAAGTTCTAGTAGCTTAGTGCTTCTACTGCCTTTACTCTTAAAGGATCTTTTAATCACCATTAATTCAAACATGATTCACATACTGGTTATTATTTTAGTACTTAATGACCCCAAAAGACAAATCAAACCAGTTTTGAATCATATTAAATTAATGTGAATTAAGATCGAGTACCACTTTAAAAACTTTACGAGCTTCAGAAATTCTGCTTTTATGCAATTGCACAACTTAGCTTGTATTAGACGAACAAATTGACATTAACATAGTTCTGATAAGTCGACTATCTACCAATATACCTTTTAAATGAACATTTTATTTATATAACTGTCAGTCTATTTTTCAGAAAAATAACTGAAGGGCTATTTTGAAACAAATAGTAAACAGAAATAAAATTTCTAAAGAAACCGGCATATTAAGATAGTTATTAAAATCAAAAACTACATTTCTTGACTTAAGCTGCTATCTCTTGGTGCCCTTACTAAAGCCCACTCATCAGAACACTAGTGAATTATCTACCATTCACAACTACAGGAGACAGGATATCGAATACCTTGTCATGTAGGCTTTCAAGTCTTGGAAACAACAGTATCTGAGTGCTTAGGCAATTCCCTTTTGAAAACTAATGTCCAAAACTTTTATAAATGAGATAAAACTATTTTGACTCATGTCCTCAGTAGGTTCCTAATTTCTAATATAGATGTTTATAATAAATGAACTTTTCCCTTACTTCTCATGACATCTTTTCTCATAAACTGTACTTTCATCTGTTCAAACAACAAGTAATCTCTATTATTCGATGTATCCCGTCTCAACTGATTGAAAGACCTTGATAGGCAAGTCAGGATCATATCCTGTTGAGATTGGCTATCAATATTTGCAAATCTAGTTCAATTAAATAAGGCATCATCATATGACATGCTCTTGAACTGAACTTTCTTAAAAACAATCATCTGTCTATCATCTTTCTCATAACTTGTTCTCCTACTATATCTGATCATCTCTACTATAGTTGAATTTTTCAAGTATCTAATACTAAAATACATTACACATCTCATGTCCAAATGTTGCACTCAAATTAGTCGTTAGTTTGGTCTAATGTTCCAAACATTTTTTTCAACTTAATAGATATACTAGCAGTAAACTAGAGAACCCTGAGCATCTACTAGTTCTCCACATGTACTAAGACATATTTAATTACTGCGAGCATGACAGAATAGACAAGTAACATATATAAGTATTGATTGCAATGCATAAGATAACAACCAGTCTGAAATCAAAAACTGTAAACAAGTCATATAACATACAAGATTACTTTTCTTACTTTTAGCAAATAATCAAAGTTCGAAGTTCATAATCCGACACTTACATGTATGTCGTGGCGTCCCAACCACACTACCCAAAACTCCCCATTGGTGGGACCGAATCTAGATATCAGAAGAGTGAGCACATTTCTCAATAGATACATTTTCTTGTAAGCTCTTACTAAATATATTTAACTCACCACACTTCTCTCAGCCTATAAGGTCATATAACAGAGCTCCTCGAGGGGACTAATATAGACCCTGGTCAAGTGTACACCGCTACCTTGAGATCCAAACAAGTCCACAAAGTACTCCACGTCGGCCTAGCCATACCCATTTTTCTCGCATTTTAGTATGTCTCTAAGAGATCTATCCTTGTATTCTGCAACCTTTTCAAGGAGTAGTGCCCACTATTATACTGCGAGAGCGGTAACGGAGGCCATGGGCATTCACTTAGAAGCTCGCTCCCACTTGATATATTGAGTTATGTGAACCCTTTTAATAATTTTAATAAATAAACAAAGCATGGAATCCACCTAACCATTCTCTGCGTGCGTGCAACAAAGAGCTAGCCAATCTTTCTGTTACTCCTTGGCAGTGGGGCGTATCGCGTTATCAGCAAAGTGAGAACTATTGTCAATTAATATGTTTTCTAAACATAATTAACTCATCATTTCTACCTTAGCTTCTAAGACAATATCAAAACGCTACCTAGGAGACTACCATACTATCCTAGTTAAGTGTATACGATTGTCTAGACATTAGTACAAGCAAATAAGATACTCCACAGATACACGGCCACATCTATTTTTCAATACCTCTACCTATCCTACAGAAGTCTAACCCTGTATTCCGCGAACAAATGCCCTCCTCAAGGAGTAGTGTATATCCACTATAATATTAGACCAGCAATGGAGATCGTGAGGAATCAACTCCTGAACCTCGCTTCCACTTGGAATTTCAAATGGCGGATCTTTTTTTAAGTTTGATTATCTTATAATCAATTATTTGAATCATATTCTAAATTTTATTTAACAATTAAATAAAATCATAATCATATTAGGTTCCTTTAATCACTAACCTATGTTATTTAATCTTATTAGATACATTATGAGAATTTTCCTTTCAAATAATTCAACTTTTGAGTTATCTAATTACATTAGATCTATTTGAAAAAATTCTTTCACTCAATGAAATCCAATATTTCACCAAATTGCATAAATGGCTTCTAACTTTATTCACATCATACATAATATTTAACTCATTTAAATAATACTAAATATGTGAATAAAACCCAATAAATGCAATGTTATCAAACAAATTGAATAACAATACTTAAGGCCTAAAAGATTGGAGTAATTAAGGATTTTTCTAAAATACTTTTAGAAAAGATTATTACATAATTGTAATTAGAACCTCATCCTAATTAATTATTTATTTACAGATAAAAAAATAACTAGATGACGTGACTTAAAATGTTTTATTAAATAAATAAATAAATATATACATAATTAAATCTGATCTTAATCTCATTATATTAGATCATAAACAGCACACCTAATCCTTTTAGATATTCTTCGTTTTAGATTATCATAAAATATTAGGTTGTTTATGCTAAAGGTCCATGTACTTTGTTCATTGTGTTAATGTAGTCCTTGTACTTTTAATTGTGTCAGTTTAGTCCCTATATAATTTAAAATGTGTCAATTTGGTCCTTAGAAATAATTTTTAATGAAATTTTTAATAGTTCGACCACGAATTTGGTTAAATTAGGTAAATAGATGAATTTATAATAAGCTGCTTGCATCTAACATAATTTTACCGTTTAAAATTACGATATTAACTTAACTTAAATTTGACCAAAGGACTACATTGACACATTTTGAATTATTCAGAGACTAAATTATCACAATTAAAAATAGAAGGACCAAATTAACACAATAGGCAAAGTATAGAGATCTTTGGCGTAAATAACCCGAATCTAAATTATTCAATTGTTTGAATATCTAATCTCATTAGACTTGATTTAGAATTATGTTCCTTGAATGAGTCATGAACATTCAATCTTATCATTAAACTCTTTAACAACAACCTTCAAGATTATCTTTTTCCTTTAATAAAATTCTCAATTTCATATTTTCGCAATTCTGCATACTCCTATTTTATCAAATTTGATATTTTTAGTATCAATCATGAACATATTTAGAGTTGGCTCTAATAACAATTGTTAGGAATACTTCAAAAATATTTTTCAGAGTGGGCGCATTGGAAAACCAATATAAATTTCATAATTTTAAATCTAAAGCCCTTACCTAATTAAAAATTTAATTAGATTTAGATCTTATTCTAATAGGTTCATAATATAACAAATAGGATATCGTATAAAAAAATGTATTCATATGATATGTAGAATAAACGAAATAAAAGATAAGCAAATTAAATATCAAATATTTAATTAAAACATACCTCAAGCCTGAATCCCAACTCCGACTTGATGATCTGAAATTGGAAGAAGATTTCTTGACACCTTATGATCTTCTTCGTAGTGACCTCTTCTAGTACAGGAAGTATGGGCTACCAAAATATTTAACTTAGGAAAAATTTCAGAAAAAAAATTTTTCCTTCAGTCTTTTCGAAAAATATTTTTTCAAAAAAATTACGCTAAACAATAAATTTAGAAAACTCTTAAAAATAAGTTTTAGGGTTTTCGTCGTGGGAGAAAACCCTGTACCAAAACCCTTAATTTCAAATTTCTCACGATAAATTATGCATTTAAGTAGACCAATAAAACCCAGCTGACGTGAGCCCAAACACGTGTGGTATGCATGTAAATTCCCTATCGTTGATGTCATCATAATGTTAGCAACAAGTTGGCGCTGAAATCGACAAAGGGGGGACCTAGGCGCATGACATCACTTTTTCCTTTTTTTGTATAAAAACATGATATAATTTATTGTATTACATATTCATCTCATGAATATTTGTTTAGCATAAAAATTTATTTATCTCATTTCATGATTTTTTAAAAATATTTTTAAACGAAGCTGAGGCTTGCGAAGAAACCTCAGGAATAATGTAACTCTAGCTCCAAATGAGTCAAATATGATTATCATCTCATGATAACAATTAATTACCATTTAGTCAAGCTTAATTCCACTAAATATGTTTTACAACAATATAGAATTAAATATATTCACTCAAAAAAGTCACAAATAATTTTTATTTTGACGATTAACCCCTTTATTATATATTCATGAGTAAAAATAACTTTAACTATTATCGTTATTTTTCTCACATCTTTTACCGTAATTCCTAACTTGCCCTTCTCGAACAATTCTATAATATAGAAAATAACTCTTGTACTAATTCCAAAAGTCAAACATATGGAATACTTTGGCCAAATATTCTAAAATTTGTTCGTATGCTTGCAAATGAAATAAGGGGACATCTTTATATTGTAAGAGACTATAGATTCCATGTAAAACACATGTTCTCACTACACATTTTGCCGTAATCCGGTGCACGTAAGATTCAAGTCAACGCGTTGTGACTTTTAGCACATTAAAGAAACGAACAATCCATGTACAAGTTTAGATTATTTCCTGGATTTAGAGTTATTGTCTTACATAATTAATTTTTTTTTACGGAAGTTAAAAGGCAAATAATTCAAGTGGTCTTACTCAGTGTTCCAATCTTATTGACAATACCAACATAATACTCTTGGATCCTTATCTACATTACCAAGATAAGTCATCAAAAGTATTATATTATAGTCTTATCAGACAAGTTGTCCAAACTTATCATAGGCAACGAACATACTTTGACAATATATTACTAGTTTGATCTAACTTAATCTGTGATTCAATCTTATTGATCACTTAAACCAAACCTGACATGTTATCTTGAACTACATCTATCTCATAGAACGTTTTAGAAAACAATCACAGGCATATTTGACTTATAAGACTTAATCAGATAATAAATAAATAAAATAATTTATTTATTTAATATTTAAAACTAACTAATCAGGTTTTATAGGACACCAATTCCAACACCATGATCACCTCTCCGGAGAAATAATCATTCAAGCCTCCTACTCCTCTTATGCTAAGTATTTTATATCTATTATATCTATTTATTACCAGTTTTTACTACAATTTTATGATATTAATACTAACTTGAGCATCGGAGAGCTCCCCTGTGGGTTACCTCACGGGTCCCTCTAACCGTTTGTTTAATCTTGTAGGAAACATCAAACCAGATGTGCAGCTAGAGCTTGAGTTCAGCTCATCCTAGCAAGCTCCACCTCATGCAAAACTCAATTATGATGTATAAGCATACTGACCCCAAGTATCATAAACACTATCTTCTTGGATCCATGGCAATTTAGCTGCTTAAACACACACATGTATAGGTGGTTTTTAATGCTAGAATCAAATAATTACAAAAGGAGAAAATTGTCAATTTTAGCGTGTAGAAAAAAAATTAAACTTTGCATTTTAATATCCCGTCATTTTTGAAAATAATACAAAGGACCATGAACTTTTTGATTTAATAAAAAGGCCCCTAAGTTTTTGTTGTATTAATAAAAAAGCCCCTAAGTTTTTGTCATATTAATAAAAAAAGGCCCTTCTCCGACGTGATGACGTCATTTTTAGTTGACAAAACTAACGTGACAGCTGCGTTATTATTAATGTGCAGTAAAATGACAAAAATATCTGTTAGTAACTATATTTTGAAACAAATTAAGCGAAAATAGATATTTTCTACATAATACAACATCTCAAATTTCATACATAGAAAGTAAGAATAACGTCGTTGAAGCATGTGTTTTTGTCATTTTATGAAGCATTATGCAAAAGTAATAGCTAAGTCAGTTATGCCCACAGAAAATGACATCATCACGCTTGAGAGGGACCTTTTATTACTAAAATATAAATCACTCTTAAACTTTTGCTATTTTCACATCATTCGCTTTCCTTAAACCTAACTCTTTGCTTTTCTTTTTCATCCACTCCCTTTCCCCCCTTATTTTCAACTATGGTGCTTTACCTTTACCCTAATTTCAACCAACCAACCTTCCCTAAATTCAAGGTAATTTAGAACTGGTGTCAATGTTCAATACTAGGACACAACCCAGCACAATAGCTAAAGACATCTGTGAAGCTTTTTAGAGCACTTTACTAAATCATATAATGGCTTCTAAAGCACAAAACACAATCTTACCACTTTGTCAATTTTTCAAGCCCATCAATCCCTTACATAGTGGGTATAAGAATGATTGCTGACAATCATAACTAGTCATAAACCTTGAGTCTAAACAATTTTAAAGCACCTATAGCAAAAAATGAAGATGCAGGTGAGATAACTTCTGATCCTTCCCTGTGAATATAGAGGAAAATTTTGTCCTTTCTGCAACTTAATATTGTTCATCGAAAGGCTAACTTTTTAATTATGATAATAAAAATATTTAATGATCCATTATTAAAGACTTTTAAGGTTATGTTGCAGAAAATTCACTTGTCTTTTGCCTCAAAAATACATAATGCTCGCTAAAAAAACTAGTATGTACAACATGGAAGCACAAGGAAAGAACATAATCGAAAGAAATCAAAAGGTAGACATCCATCCGGATAGTGCTCGTGGAATCTATAGAGGATCCCCCCCCCCCCCCCCCCCCCCCCCCCATCTTTACTTTTGTAATTACCCCGGAATCCACACTTTGCCTGATGAAGATACCCTTATTATGTTCACCCCAAATCTCATAGGTGGTAGTGACCGAAACTACTCTTCTAAATTTACTTTGAGCCTTCTTCCCACTAACTAAAGCTCGAAAGCATTCCAGCATTTCACATAGCTTCTGAAAAGCTAGGCAAGCAGTCCAATTATTTAGATTGATCCTTACCTCTCTCAAAAATCTATGTTTTAGAAAGTAGGATGTTTATCTTCTACCTTTAAACAAAGAGCATAGAAGACTAGGTATGCTGAAATTGATCATTTGAAAAAAGAAAGCATCTAAAGCGAAGCCTCTAACTATCATCTATGCAATTAACGAGTGTCAAAGAAAAGAAAGAGAGACCTAAATAGTTTTATCATAGCTAGGCCTACTTGCCCTAAGAAGATAATAGATCTTCCCATCATGAATAATGTCACGCAACTCTGAAAGATCTCCGAGCCACCAAATAAATAACTTTAACTTTATTTCCATGTTTTCCAAGCAAGAAATCTCTAAAGTAAAGAAGTTGTTTCCAACCCCATGAATCAGGGCTCTTATCTGGATTTCTCAAATGGAGGAGTGAGTTGACCAAATTTTATGAGTCCATTTGACCAAAAGAGAATCCACCTTTAAAATGAATTGCCCATCGAATATTTGAGCAAGATTCCACCACTCAAGATTCTTAATCCAAGGCTACCCTCATTCTGAGGAAGACAACATTGATCCCAAGTGTAAGGATGAAATGTTGAATGCTATGTCGCATTGCCCCATAAAAAACGAGCAAAGGCCTTTAGGAGCAACTAAACAATCATCTTAGGAAAGCGAAAAATATATCCCTATTAGGCTTGGAACAAGAAAAGACCAGATTTGACAAGATCAAGTTGCCTCGCATAGTTGAGAAGATGAGGCTACCAAGTATTAATTTTAGAGGTAATCTTTTGAACCAGTGGACATTATTGGCCAGCCGTAACTTTTGAACTAACCAATGGAATACAAAGGTAAAGAAAGGGAAGTGATTTATCACTAAAGCCAAGCTTGCTCCAAATTGTTTTCTTAAGACTTGAAACATCCCAAAAAGTAATACTAGTTTTGACAATGTTAGCCTCGAGACTTGAGGCAAAGGAAAAAATCAAACACTTTTGCCCCTCATTTTTCAAAAATCTATCACTTTAACCTAATTTATTTAGGTGACTATTAATTCAAATTTTTATGACCATTTTGTCGATGAATGTGAGGTGGTGAAATATTTACTTCGTAGACACCACGTATGCTCCCTCTAATCACCCTCGCAGAAGAGGATTGGTCAAGGGAGTGTTCACTGAAGTGCTCAAATAGAGTCCAAGCCTCGTCCTCTTCTTACTAATTAAATGCCCCTCCACACAAAGCATTAACCATCTGCCTATTAGAAGCTGTGAGACCATCATAGAAACTTTGAATAAGAGCCAAGGAGTTCCTTAAATCTGTCCCAATTTTCATGAAATTGTTTGTTCAAAACTATTGATCGCAAGCCTAACAGCCATAGTTCTGGCCTTATGATAAAACTTGATCAGGAACTTTTGTTGGAGGTAATCCCAAATGGTGATTTCATCCCTCGAAAGGGATTGAAACCACTTCTTAGCTACGTATTTTAAAAAAAAAAAAAAAGGTGTAGTCTAGCAGCACCAGTCGAGCCACCTTGATAGTTGCAAGTTTCACAAATTTCAATCAATGCATCAAGGTGCTCTTATGAGCTATCAATCGGTTTCCCATAGAAAGTGGGAAGCATGTTGATGATCTCATACTTAAGTTCGAAGTTGGCTTTACCCACGGTGGGTAACGCAATTCCAGTTGGAGCGACATACGTTTGAGGAATAAAGTGGTCCCCAATCGTGCACAGTGCATTGTTGGCCATGGTTTCTAGGTCTTCGCACTTGCTTTGTATAGCCTAAAGGTAGATAGAGCCAACTCAATTTTCAGAACATAAGGAGACAGTTCTGAATTGAGTGAGCATCTATTGTGCATACAATACAAAAAACAAGTTGAATTCACTTTGACTACAACCCAAGAGTCAAGCAAAAGAAATTAACACAAAAAGGAAAAAAAAAAAAAAAGAACTTGTTAACACCTAAATCTATTTAGCCTACCGATTCCCCGGCAACAGCGCCAAAAACCTGATGTAGTTTTAAAGTGTGTTTTAAAACCGTCTACTCGCAAGCGTACGAGATTGTCGTAACTTAGTCGTGTCTACGGGTGTTGTATACATAGAGAATCGGAGTTAAATCAGATTTAGTTGTCAATGGGCAGTGGAAATTCGATTTTTGTTTGGTCTGAATGATTTATTAACTAAATTAATAAAACGAACTATATAACTAAGTTGTCAAGTCAATTCAGGGTAGTTTGGGGAGTGAATTCAGGGTAGCTTAACTTGAATCCTGTCATTATACTTCATTATGACAATGATTTGGAGGGGCTTGGGCTACAAGCATTAAGCCTGGTTAATACTTAAATTAAGGCTTTGGGTAATGAACTAGTCTAAGGGCATAACCTCTTTTATCACCCTAGATGTAGCATATGTTATCTCAATAGCCCTACTTAATTCCTTTCTCTCACGTAATTTCATGTTAAACCTAGATTAACACTGAAGTTAGGGTTTAGGGTAATGAACATGTCTAAAGGTATAACCCATCTTATCACTCTAGATGTCGCATAGATTATCTCAATGACACTAATAAATTCCTTCGTCACTCCTAATTAAGCATTAATTTATATAAAAGATTGTGCTTAGGATTGTATACAACCTCGATCCTGATCACGGGTGAAAACCTGCTATGTTTAAGTCTAGGATAGAAGCACGTAGACGGGACTCAAATAAATTGAGAATCTAAACATGGCTAGAAGCTCATCCATAGAAAACCAATCACAAACATAAGTTTCCCATAGGGGTGCGATAATAACATAACATAAATAATTGTCTATAGTAAAATATAAACCCAGGATCTATACCCGTTTTTCACTCCTAAACCATAGGTCTACTTCTCCATGGAAGTTTTACACATCACCAAATGTAAAGGAGAAAGTGAATAAGAACTCATGAGTGATGACTCCCTTAATTGACGTTAATGTTGATCCGTGCTTTGATTTTCCTAGCACTCCGCCACCCGTGCTTCGACTTTTGAGAACCCTTGGAACTTGTAGCAGCTTCAAGGAGGAGATGAGGAGAGGAGACACATCGAAAATATGGGAAAAATAGATCACCCCCTCTCTACTTACAGGTGGGGAGTAATTTAGGGCACACTCGGGTGCCCTCCAATCGATCGGCCATTTTGACAACTTGCACAGTTACTTAAAATGCGCATAACTTTTGATCCGTAAGGAGTTATGAGCCAAATTATATGCCAAATCGAAGCTCTCAAATAGATCTATGTGATCCTAGTGGTTTCATCAGTGGAATGGAAAATTATTGTGTCATAAATACTCTTCTTTTAACCTTTTGCTCGTTTTAAGCTTGAACTATTGCAAAATGCATGGTCAATTAATCCACGCACCCAAAGAAAGACTCTTTTCGACCAAATCCTGACCTGATGGGTACTTCTTTCTCACACGTGGTTGAGTTTCTCAAATTAGTCTTCAAATATGCCTTGATTGCGCTTGATTACGCTACTTTTTAACCTTCGTTTGCTCCGTTGCACTCCAAGTCTAAATGTATCTAGATTACAATAAAATACACATGTAAAAGCCGAATATGTTGTAGGAATGAGAAATAAAATGTGTAAATATAAGGTACATCAATATATAATAAGATTTAAATTATAATTGAGGAATCATAGTTGTACACAAATTGGAAAAAATTGTTTTAATTACGATCGCACTTAATTGTATTAGAATTTAAGTAATTGAAAGAATTTTTACTTTTCTATTTTCATTTAAAGGGAACTCAAACTTTATATAATAATTAAATAGATAATTCGACTAGATTATATTTGAGAAACACTTAAAATATTTATTTATAATTATACATAATCTCAAAATACTAAATGTTAGATGCAAAAATTTGATTATTGATAATATATATATACATAAATTAAACATATAAATAAATAAAAAAGTGAGATCAATATCCATGTTGGCATCAATGATGTGACGTAAGGGCACAGTCACGCCTATATGATGCGCGTAAACCCTAGCAGTTACAATCCAAAGATCACAAGAGATCGCAACCCCCAGCAGTTTCCCGATTTCGTTCGATCCCCGAAATTTCTTTCCCTTTACTTAGTTCTCTCTTTCATTCTCTCTCTCTGTCCTTCCGAAATTCCATAAATTTCTCGTACGGGCTTTTGATTTTGATGCTGAAACTAACAATGGTAGGCCCCCAGATCTCTTCCTTCACCGCAATTGCTTCTACAATCGTTGGTGTGAGTTTGAATAAGGTTTCCATCTCTAGATCTTCCATGGCACAAGGGATTTCTGGGCTTCTCTTTCATGTATTCCGTTGTTGCTTTCTTTTTTGGGGTAAATTATATTAAAATACGTGTTACCGACATAGTTGTTAAGAAAGTGGAGTACAATGATACTAGTTTGTAGCGCCCTTAGACTTATATGTTTGCTATTGTTGTTGCTTTATTATTGTTTGGATCCTTGCATGTGTTATACTATTTTATTTGACTTGAAGTTTATAAGTATTTATTTCATTTTTATTTTTTAACCAAAGAGGGCACCAACACGCTGTCACCGGATCCCATTAGAACTCCGAAGTTAAGCGTGCTTAGGTAAGAGTAGTACTAAGATGGGTGACCTCCTGGGAAGTCCTCATCTTTAGGTTGGGGGCATTGGGAAACAACCTCTCTTCAGGTTAACACCCTGAAGGGGGAAGGCTGCGTACATCCGTTCCCCAGACCCTGCGTAGGTGGGAGCCCTTGAGGCACTGGCTATGTTCCTTTCTTTTATTTCATTTTTATTTCTTAGGGTTGGGGGCTCTTTTGAAATAGTATTACTTCAGGATAGTGTCCTGTATAGATAAGAGTGTGTACATCTCACCCTTCCCAGCCTCTGTATTGGCGGGAGCCCTTTGAGGCACTAAGTTTTTTTTGTTGTTGTTTAGAAGCGTTGTGGAATAATTTTTCTTCCAAATGTTACATGTATTTGATATGTTTCCTTTTTGTATTCTAGTGTTGGAGGCTCTTTGGAAATGATCTTCTTTCAGGGTACTACCCTGTAATGGTGAAATTGCATACATCTTTACTATTCTTAGAGCCTAACTTGGCAGGAGCGATTTGAGGCACTAAGTTTTTTTTTTTTTTTTTGTTTGTAAACTCTAGGAAACAATTTTTTGTCCAATATTACATGTATTAAAATAATCCAAATCACACCATATAAGGGTGTCAAAATAGCCCCCTTATCGAACTCTTTTTCATCTCAATATTTTGTTCTGCTTGTGGGATGAGAGGCGTAGCTGGGGCTATTGACAAAGAACAGCAAGTGTACAACTGTTTTGCTTGTATACTGAAAATATTTTGAGTTACTTTATTAAATGAATTTAATATTTTGTATTAAAAATTATTTCACAAAGCTTGTATACTGAAAAGTTAGTGAACTAAATATCATGGTCATAATATGTAATTTACCCTTCTTTTTTGTTTTTTTTTATTCTTTTTGGTGGTTTGGGGAGTGGGGGCACCATGGTCCCCCCTGCCCTCTGTAGGTGAAAGACTGCAAATACTAATCCAAATTGAAAATTACGTAGAAGATACTGTGGGAGATATTGCTTCCATCGCCAATAAGTTTTGGAATGAAGCTCACTAGTTGGCAAACATTGGTAGCATAGCTTTCAATCTTGTGTCGTGGATTATTGATTGTATGGAAGGCTTATCAAGGGTTGCTACAATTCATTTGTCTTACGGGGCCAACGTCATTCAATGGTTTTCTTGGGGCCTATGTGACATGTTGCAATTTTATGGAACTCATTTGAAAGAGCTGATTCATTTGTGTGAATGGGAGACCTTGTATATGCTTTGAAGTTGATCTTGAGTTGCTTGGTCTCGGGTGTGATTGATGTAACCGTGCAATGTTGCATCCCAAGTTTCAAGTGGTGATGTTAGTATTGTAGTTTTTGGTTAAGATTAGGGATCCTTTGGTGCAAAGTCATACCCATTGAATAATGGTCATGTTGAAATTGCAGTGTTCGTTTACTACTTGTATCTAGTGCAAAGGTTGCCCTTACGAATACAATTAGAGACGACATAAATGTTTTGTTTGCTCGGGACTGGATAGCCGGTGCACATTAGTTCCCATGGGTGAGAGATGTGGTGGTTTGATAAAATCTAGGTAGCGATCCCTCTTAGAAAATTATTTTGAAGAAATACCAATTATATACTAATGTTCTATTTGGCACATGAAATTGAAATTGGATTGTGGAATTGCAATTTCGATTTCAATTTTGGTGGAATTAGAATTCTAATGGAATTAAAATTCTATTATTTGATTCATCAAAGGAATTGGAGGTTGGAATCATAATTCTATAATGATTCGAGCATGGATTTTCATTTTAATTGAGTTGGAATATTTCAAGTTTTAAATCAGCTATGATTGGATTTTAGTCGGAACAATTCATATTGTGTTCGAGTTATTATGATTAGAGCGATTCACTTTTATTTTGAATTATTTGACTTTCGAGTCAAATTGAGTTGAGTATGGTGTTGAATCATTTGGTGTTCAAGTTATCTTGTATTTTCGGTTAATCGGGTTAGGTCCTTTTGGGATTCAGGCTAAAATCGATTGGGTTGGAGTTGATTTTGGTCATTTGAAGCTTGGCTCGTCTTTGTTTTGGGACTCATGTAGGTTAGTGACTTAACACAAAGATGCTCAAATAAGCGAACAATGAAAAGGCCGTGGTGGAATGTTACAATCTCTTTTGTTCATTATAGGACAATTTGGGTCAACACAGTCTTGAGCACTCTCCTTTAGATGACTAGCTTTGGAGGGTGAGTTGTTTGATGGAGCTTTGATGAGATTTACTCTCCAGGTTACTACTTCTATAGGGAATTTTCCGTTACCATGCCACCATTTCATGCTTCTCACTGCTAAGTTGCAGAATAGTAGTTTTCCCCCTTATAGTATTTAGTATTAAAGTTTCAACTACTACTAGGAACATAGGTATTATTCTTCATAATTCTCTTAAAACTCATTGCTGTATGTTATAGTTGTTTAATTTACGAGTGGGTATGTTATTGTTGCTAATTCCAGAGCATTATCGCAATGCGTTTTCTTTTTCACTCTCATTGCTAGTCTTATTATTATTGTTGTCCTCGTAAATATGGTTTAATGTTATGGTAATACTTGTTGTGTTGCAGAAAGAAGTTTGTCAAAATTGCGGTGATAGAGGTTATCATGAGACTCTGATTTGCTGCTTTAAATGTAATGATGCATTTATGCATCGGTAAGTTAGCTCGAGTGATTTTCAATTCCTCTATCTTCTTGTTTGCTGCATTAAATTAAAGCCTGAAACTGAGGCTGAAAATGGAATTAGGATATGAAATTCCAATTTTGTTGTTTGGTTCACCTATCGGGATTGGAATTACAATTTCATAGCCTAAGTTAAAGGAATTGGGTTTTAACTAAAACTCAAACATTCTAGTTCTTTCGATGGGGGTATGAGATGTAGTCCTTATCGATTCCACTTACTTGAAACCCACATCTGACTCATTTGTGTCCACTGGAGACTGAAGGAGCCAACCTGTCTAAATTGATCCGAGACTCGAAATAGCCCAACTTGAATGAGTTGAATCTAAAAGGACACGACTCGGCTTAAACTCAACTTGATTTGTCTCAAAATCTACAGTGATCTAACCTGATTGATCCAAAATCTAAAATGATACAGACCCAAAATGACCCTACTTGTCTTTGACATGACTTGAATTTGACTCAATCGAGTTGAGCTGAATCCTAAATAACCCATCTTAATCGACTTGAAACCCTAGATGACTCCGAAGATGACTTAAACCTTAAATGACCCTTGTGCCATTTTCTTGGGATATGGGGTTTTAAAGTTTGTTTTGTCCCATAGTTCCATCCTAAATTTGATCGGGCCTGCGATAAACTAAAATTGGAACGATTCATTCGTGTCAGATCATTTTGGGTGCAAATTATCTCGAATTTCGGGTCAACTCATCTTAAGTATTACCCACTAGGATTACTTCATTCTCGAGTAATCTTAAAACTTGGCCTTAGCATGCCTAACGTGCAGAATGATTCAACCCGATTGACCTAAAACTTGAATTGATTTTATTGTTACGGGATTACAATTTTAATCTTGATTCCTTTGATTATCTAGACAATGGAATTTCGATTTCATTATAATTTTAGTTCCATCAAAATTGGAATTGGAATTGCTTTTTGGGAGTCCAATTCCAAATCTAAATGTCAAACAGAGCCCATATGGTTTTCTACCTCTTTGTTGCTCTTACCATATGTTTGCCCATCTTCTAAAGAAAGTTTATGCACTTTGGGTATCATAACTAGTTTGAAAACTTGTAATTGAACATTAAAATGTGTCTGGAGGTGCTTCCAATTCGGCACCACAGGTACGTGGTGTGGCAAGAAGGCCCTTGAAGAAAGTGTCCCTTGATTTTGACATTCATTAGTTGAACAAAATGCTTGATGATTGGGTTTGAAACTTATACATCTAATAAGCTCTTGATCAATTGAGCACGCGGTGCACATATATTGGAAGGAAAATTAAAAAGAGTATTACACGCTTTTACAAGCTCCCTTAGAATGTGACACTTGCTTAACTAAATCGTTTTTAAGTTAAGAGCATGTTTTGGAATTGCGGATTCCCGAATGATCATAGTGAGTGAGATGTGTATCACGTGTCTTGTACTTGCACATTCCACGAAGTCTGACTGAGTTGTGAACTCTTTGTTGGGTATCCTCAACAATCTTATCAATTACGAGACATGCTTTCATGTTGTTGTGAAGAGTTGGATAATTGCAAAATGACCTGAAGTACTCCAATGTTATGTTTCTCAAATCACTCTTGAGCTTCTACGAAATTCTTGCTTTGAGTTACTTGGGAATATGGAATTATTTTTAACAAATGTCCCCGAAATAAAGATGTCATTGGTAAGATAGTTCCCATTGTATATTGATGGTCATTTGTGGTGTAATTTGTTGGAGATGTTTGAATCTCAAGGTCTTTAACAAAGGAGAGCTCTTTAAGACATTATGGTTATTAGACAATTCAGAAAGGCCCCAAAATGCATGCATAGGTTGTATGAAGACATAACTTTAAGAATCGGTGAAGGGTCATGGTGGTCTCTAGGAGCATATATGCCTTTCTATGCTATTTGACATTTGTCCACTTCCATTGCATGCAATTAGTGCTAGCTAACGTCAAGGAAAGTCACGATGCTCACAATAAGTTGTGGATATATATGAATGCAAATGAGTTGAATTCATATAATTAATTGAACATTATGCAAAGGGGCAGCCAATGCTTAGGAGGTGTTCATCTTTGTTTATTTTTTACTGTATCCATTTCTTTGGTAAAAATTGGAATGGGTTTTTCAAGTAGGTATCTTTTTGTTTATAAATCCTCTAAAAATTAAAAAACACAAATGGAAAACTCCAAACCAAAAAAAGTTGTTTATTTTGGTTTGTCATTTGCATTTGTCCTTCCACTTCTTCCTCCACCTCTACCCACCGCCGTTGTTGCCCGTTGCTCGCCTTCACTTGCATCCTGCTGTCGCCTGCGACCCCCTGTCTACAACGTGTTGCTCCTCGCCTCTCGATTCCCACACCTATCGATGCCCACATTGCCCTCACCTACCATCCGTGGCCGTCCTTTGCTTGCTGCCTATTGCTGCCCCTGCTCAAAACTCATTAGCACCCGCTTTCCACCTACAGCTCGTTGCCTGCCACATCTCTGTTGTTGCTGCTCTCACTAGTGCTCGTGGTTGCTCACTTGCACCGTCTAATTTTTTTGTGGTCCCTCTCTTCTTTGCTTAACACTATTTGTTAGGAACTTAAAACTATTTCTTAAAAATTAAAAGTTTCAAGCAATTAATTATTAAAAAAGATACCATAGAGTTTTGGGTTTTTCGTAAATACAAAATAGGAAATAGTAAACAAAGCCAAACAAGCCCTTAAATGCTCAATTGATGGAGTGCTTTGTTTTATCAATTGGAGAAGAATAACTATTGCATGCTTTTCAATGCCCTGTGTAGGGGCAACAAATCCATGTCGGATTTGCCACCTTCTCTTTGATGTAAGAGTACAACAACAACAACTATCCCAATGCCTCATAGGCTCCTGCATATGCAGGGTCGGGGGAGGGGGGTTGGGATGTACGCAGCCTTACCCCTTCAGGGTGTTACCCTCAAGGGAGGCTGTGTTTAAGGACCCCCAGCCTGAGAAGCATAAAAGGAAAAAGGAATAAAAGCATATAAGCGTCATAGCATAAGAGCACTAAATCAACGGCAAATAGCAAGCATGTAGAAAGCATAAAGCAGCAATAGGCAATGAAACAACTCGCAGCCAAATCAAGTAAATCAAACAGGCAGTCGTATAAGTCTAGGGACATTAGTGTTAGCTAGATTATGCTCCTTTAATCTAAACCGCTATATCGGCTACCCCTATGCTGGCCCTCCGCTTCTATCTGAGGCCATCTCCTCATGTAGGTTTAGGTGGGTGATATCGTGTTGGATCGTCTCCGTTCATCTCTTCTTAGGCCTGCCTCTCCCTTTCCTCCTGAATGTAGTATGGAGTTGTTCACATCTCCTGACAGGGGCAATGGTTAGTCTCCTCTTAACATGTCCAAACCACGGCAAACGTTGCTACCTCACTTTGTCCTCGATCGGGGCCATGCCCAATTTGCTTCTTATGATGTCATTTCTGATCTTATCCTTCCATGTGTGTCCACACATCTACCGCAACATCCTTGTCTCCACCACCTTCAACTTCTGTGTATGATGCTGTTTTACTGGCCAACACTCTGCACCATATGCCATCGCCGGTCTGACTACCGTCTTATAGCATTTACCCTTAAACTTTAATGGGAGCTTTCTATCGCAAAGTATCGTAGAGGCATCCTCCATTTATGCTAGCCTACTTTAATACGGTTGTTGACATCCTCGTTAACTTCACTATTCTGCTGAACCATGGAACCCAAATATCTAAAACACTCTTTTTTCGGAATGGACTCCGATCCAATCTTGATGTCTTATATGCTAGGCTTGGTGAAGGTATAGAACTTAAGTTCCATGTACTCGGTTTTGGATCTACTGAGATGTAGGCCTCTCGATTCCAAGGCTCTTCTCCAAAGTTCTAGCTTCTCATTTACCTCTTCTCTGGACTCCCTCACTAGAACTATGTCATCCGCGAAAAGCATGCACCAAGGCACATCCCCTAGTCAGCTCGTCCTTAACCAGAATGAACAAAAAGGAGCTCAAGGCAGATCCTTGGTGCACCCCGACTGTAATGGGGAAAGCGTCTGTCTCCCTTTTAGCTGTACACATATTAGTCTATGCATCCTCGTACGTGTCTCTAATGGCTCGAATATAGGGCACGGGGATGCCTTTCTTCTCCAGGATCCTCCATAGGACCTCCCTTGGCACCCTATCATATGCCTTCTTCAAATCAATTAAAACCATGTGGAGATCCTTTTGTCTATTCCTGTAATGCTCTATCTTCCTCTTTAATAGATGGATAGCTTCTTTTGTTGATCTACTAGGCATGAATCCAAAATTGGTTCTCGGACACCTCTGTTTGTTGTCGTAACCTTTTTTTTATGACCCGCTCCCATAGCTTCAGAGTGGCACATTAGTTTAATACGTTGATAGTTGGCGCAACTTTGGATGTCGCCGTTGTTCTTATAGATTGAGATTAATGTGCTCTTCCTCCATTTGTCAGCCATCTTCTTCCGTAGGAGGATTTGGTTAAATAGTTTAGTCAACCAACTGAAGTCCTTCTCTCTAAAACATTTCCATGCCTCTCCGGGTATTCCATCTGGGCCAACTGCTTTACCCCTACCCTTCTTTGATGCAAGAGTAATTACGCAAATATTTGTTTAGTGCCTTATGCCTTGGCCGGAAATCCTTGTTGGATTTGCTCCTTCTATTGTGAAGCAGGATTTTGTACAACCCCCCTAACCTGTGGCACATTTGACATTCATTTAGATGTTTAAGTAATTTTATATTTATAAGTTAACTTGGCTTAGTTAAGTATCTTTGGTGTTCTGTTGAAATAATGAGATGGTAAGTTGTAAGATCTTACTCTTCCTTGCTAATTGTGTAGCTTAGTCGTTCCATATGACTTTTTTACAAGGTTGAAAAAAATACCTTAGGAGTCATACCTAAGACATTTTGCGTTAAGAAGAGGGATAATGAGGTTCAAGTTGGGGTAGCGTAGTGTCAAATCTGTATCACCACCACTACTTACCAATAAAAGATCATTTGGATGTTAGATAATTGGGATAAAATTTGTAAGGCATGCAAGTGGGGGATATTTAGGCCTGATAGTGTATTTTCTAGTAGTGGTTACTGTAGTTTTCTAACCAAGTGGATTTCTATTGGAGGTTGGAAAAGGAAGGAAAGATTTGGCGACCTTCCTTTAATTCCATTGCTAAAGCTTAGAAGAATATAGGGGAAAGCTTAACTTGGAATTCTTGGAGTACACAAGAGATATAAAATACTCAATTGATTTACAAGGGGAAAGTTTGTCAATTTGCCAAGACACAATTGTATTTAAAGACTTAGTCGCCTATTTGCCTAACAAGTCTCTTCCTAACCAATTAATAAGCGGAAACCAATGTAATATGAAGAGATAAACCTATTCTAATAAGCACTCTAGCATGTAGAAGAAAACAAGAAAAACATGTAAAATTTGTTGTAGAAGTTGAAAGCAAGCTAGACTGTAGTCTTTTGGAAGGGTGCGCTCCTGTCTTTGAACTTGCCAAGGAGCTTACCTGCCTAGTGACATGGCGAGTTGACCCCTAAAGTCGTAACTTGATTTGCATCATCCACCTCAACCTGGAGAGAATTCGCCGTTAAATTTACCACCGACTCATCTTTGTTGTTGTCGCCTAAGGAACAATGGACTTAAAAGTCGAAAACATCAAAAGTTTGCATATGAATTGGTAACTGTAAATATTGAGCTTTGGGGTTGATCTTCTCGGTCACGTGTAAAGGCCCAATTTTTCGAACTAAGAGTTTGCTATACTCCCAAGTTGGATTCCTATACCAATTTCGAGTCATAATTGCCCAAATATCGAACACCCACTTGGAATACCATTGTTTGACGCTTCTTGCTTCTCGCTGCTTTATATACTTAGGTTTTTTTTTTTTTTTTTTAATTACTATAAGTGCTCCCTTCTTTGCTCATGAATGTGTTGGAGTTTTGGAAATAAAATCCTTTGTCGTGTCATGTGGGCAAATAAGTTTTGGAGCCGATGTAAAGTCCAAGGGCAAACGAGGAACTCAACCATGGAGGATGAGGAATGGCGGGAGCCTATATTGTGATTCATGGAACTATTATAGGAGAATTCTGCTTGGTACAACTTTTGATCCTTACTCTTTACCTGCTTGGCCACTAGACACAATAATAAGTTCCTTGAAGATCAGTTTCTTCAACTTCGTTTGACCATCTCTATACAGGTAGTGAACAATGCTAGAATCTAATGAAGAATTTGCCATTTACTAAAGATTGCTCTAGAAGTGGTTAACAAGAAGAAGATCTCTTGGGTAAACCATGAAGCCTATATACCTCTCAGAAGTAGAGCTATGCTGCGCAAACTGCATCAGCGGCCTTCATGCAGTCCAAGAAATCGGCCATCTTTGAATGCTGGGTCAATCACTATTTAAATAAAGTCAGCTCCTCGTTGCGTCTTGGGTAACTTGAGTATGAAATCCGTGCTGATATCCGCCTAGGACTAGCGTGGAACTGGGAGGGTTAAATAAAGTCCAGTATTGGTCACTTTGGAACCTGGTACCTTGCATCTGCTCACCAATTAACTTGCTTCCTCATGTTAGTCTAATAGTACATATTTGCTACCGTCTTGAACATCTTGACTCGTCTCACATGCCTCTCATTGTGTTTTCTTGGTTGAACTTAAGCCTTAGGCTGGTAGCAAGTATGCAAAATTGATTCCCCTTAAAGAGGAACCTCTCATGCATCAAACAGCCTAGTGTCACTCCATTGTCACCTCACCCCAAATTGCCCCAGAGGTAGGATCATCAGGGTATTGTTCTGTGAGCAGTCTCAAATTTAACTATTGTAGTTTAGCTAATTCTCAAGATCAACATTATCCGGCTCAAGGTGTCTGCCACCTTGTCTGCACTCTGGACTTGTGTTTAAGAATAAAGTGAAAGCGTTGTATGTATTCCGTGCATTTTGTATGCCTTTTGTATAACTTGCCTTCATCATCGGAACACTTTAATATAACATTGTCCGAGTAATAGCATGGAATCGCTGTTGGCAAGATAGGACTTCCAACACCTCAATCGTTGTTGCTACAGTAGGTAGTTGATCTTCCGTCTTCGCTAAGCATTGTGCCAATCCTAATCTTCAAAGCATTAGTGTGTAACTCAAATATCTTTTGTAAGTTGGCAAAGCAAGTACAAGTGCTATGGTAAACTTTTACGTTATTATCTCGAAGGAGCCTGACGCCTCTGGTGTCCACCTGAAGCTTGGTGCCTCTATGCAGCTTGTAATTGGTGCCATAACTGTGTTGAAGTATGTTATGAACCTTTGGTAGAAGGAAGCTAGGCAATGAAAGCTACGCACCTTCGTACGTCTACTCGGCTATGGCTAATTTCTGAATTTTTTTTTTTTTTTAATAGGTGAGGAAAACGCTCGGACAACCATACATAGTTAGAAGAACCCAGCTATTCATGAGAAATTAAACTATTCGGTTGCTTGTAGATTTCACCGTTCTTATTTTCCATGCCTAACCTTATTGCTACAAGTTTATCCGCCGTTGCATTAGCCTCATGATACACATGGCAAACTCGAACCTCTACAAATTGGCGAAGCAAATCCCAGATATCTTCTAAGATAGTCTTAATCTGCGAAGAGCATTGAATTTCCTTTCTTATGATTTTTACATTAAGATTATCTCCTAGGTGGGTAACACCCAAGTTAAGCATCTCTTTGTATCTTCCCTAGCCACCTAAGCTTCTGCAAGAAGAATTAGGAGTTACAAATATATACATAACAAAAGCCAAGATTGTTCCCTTCATTGTCTTGAACTATGAAACCAGTGGATGAAAGATGCATGTTGAATCAGCAAAATTGACTCACCCAACCGCTCATTGGGGGGTGCCACATAACTTCTCTTGGATCCGGTGACCTTAGTAGACCTAAAATGGATTGTAAAGTTATTAACCATGTTTTTACAAAGGCTATATTAAGTCAAGCTTCGTTCAGTTTGAGAAAGCACCTTACCAGGATTAGAAACCCTGCCCATAAAGACTAACCCGTTCCTAGTCTTCCACAGAATCCAGAGAGTCGTCGTAACAATTTCGATCGTGTTTCAGTTAACCTGGCCGATTTACTCCTTTTATAATTTGTAGCCATTGATGAATGCCTTCACTAGTTAGGTTGACAAACCTTATCCTAAGCTACCGTAGGCATACCCTTTGCTGAGATTATCATGCTTCGTCAAAAAGTCTCTATAAAGCTTATCCAAGCTTACATTGATTGATTTCGAAATTTGGAAACATTGTGTGGTATAGGCCGTCCTTGGATGCCACAAAGCTAAGGAATTTCACTCGGACTGTCATAAAGGCACACTTCTTCAAGGCAGCAAAAAAGCTCCCCAAGTACTGCCTGAAGGTGCCTTAGATGCTCCTCCCTTCTCGAACTATAAATCAAGACTTTAACAACATACACCACTATGAATCTCCCAGTGTAAGGCTACAATACCCGATTCATTGACTCCGTAAACGTACGTGGTGCATTAGACAGCCCAAACAGCATCACCATTCACTCGTATAATCCTTTCAGGATCTTGAATGTCGTCTTCCACTCATTCCTTAGCTAGATAAGAATCTTGTTGTACCGCTTCTTAAGTCCAACTTGCTGAACACTATCGAGTTGTTCAACCGGTCCAACAAGTCACTATGCCTTAAAAATGGGAGTCGAAAACATAAGGTGATTTTGTTAATGGCTTGATTGTCTATACACATCCACAAGTCCCATCCTTCTTTGGTGTCAATACGGTAGGAATTGCGCACGGACTCGAGCTCTCTTGAGGGAAATTGGGGGTGAGTAACTCCACTTGGCGCAGAAGCTCCTCATGCTCTGTAGGGCAAGTACAATAATGCGGCCTATTTATAAGTAATGCAACGCCTAGCACAAGATTGATCCAGTGCTGTGTGTCCCTTAACGATAGTAAGGAAGTCAGCAAAAGCAAAAAAATGCCCTTTTCCCTAAATATCTTGGGAAGCGAAAAGGTCCTCTGGAAAGAAACCGACGAATTTTCTTTGTAGGCTTCTTAGCTCGTTCTTCATCTCTCTTGGATTCGTTAAAACTCTCCTTGTTAATTAAGACAAATACTACTCGGGTCTCTCCAACCTCTCTGTTAAACATGGCTTTAGTTTGTAGGTTGGGGTTCTCAATCAACTTTTCAGGATGGTTCCTTTTTTTTAGGCAACAAGATAATCGTGGTCCCCTCAAACCGAAGGTTGTAAGTGTTCTTTTGTCCATCATAGATTGCCTCTTTATCATATTGCCATGGACAACCGAGTAACAGATGGTAAGTTTCCATGGTAACTACTTCACATAAAACACCTAAATAGTACTAACCAAGTTACATATGGACATTGTTACCAATTCCCCTTCTTCAGTTAAAAATGCTCATATGAACTTTTATATGCCTCTCTCTTCAAGCCCAACTTCTTAATAGTCTCCTCAGAAATGACATTCTTCTCGCTGTCGGAATTAATGACTAGGCAACAAACATTCTTACTAATAGCATATGTTGTTGGGAAGATGTTATTCCCTAACCATCCCTCTCATCCTAACGCGAAAGAAAATAAACACGCCTTATCACTGGCAAATGTCTTTTGACTTTGACTACTTCCTCGTTACTGGTTGGCTCCCTAACCGCCTTCAACTCGCCATCACAGGCTTAGACTTTCTCAATGTACTACTCCTTGCCGTACTTTTCACCGTTGTGGTGATAGGTGATATAGTGTCCAGTCTTGCTGCATTTGAAGCAATGCGCCCTTGAGCTTCCGACCTGGTCCTAGTTTCTCGGTCTACTAGTACCCACAACAGCTGGTCCTGATTGCCCCTGTATGCTGGTAATAGATGGGGGCCTCACTTGGTTAAGTTCTTTGCTAGTCACTTGACCGCTCTAAGAACTATCAGTTTGACATTGCCTTTGTTGCATCTTTGACTAGCAAGACCCTTTGATAAGTCTCTAAAACGGGAAAGATCTCTAATATATTTAACACCTCCTGGAATGACTCCCTCAGCCAATCAATAGACCTATTTGCCATTTACTCCTTTGTTTTTTCCAAGTTGTTTCTCACCACCAAAGCATAGAGCTCTGTGGTATAGTCCTTCACTAACTATGATACAACAATAAGAACAACCTAGTGCCTCAAAGCGGCTCCCGCCAATGCACGATCTAGGGAGGGTAAGATGTACGCATCCTTACCCCTACAGAGTGCTACCCTGTTGAGAGGTTGTTGTCGAAGGGCTTCAACTCTAAAAGAACAGTATTTAGTAATCCTAGTCAAGTAAAAACATACAGAAAAAGGCGACAATATAACAATCATGCAAGCATAAGAGCATTGTGACTATCATTGGAGTTCCTAACAGCTGTGTTGGCCCTTTGATAAGTCTCTAAAACGGGAAAGATCTCTAATATATTTAACACCTCCTGGAATGACTCCCTCAGCCAATCAATATACCTATTCGCCATTTACTCCTTTGTTTTTTCCAAGTTGTTTCTCACCACCAAAGCATAGTGCTCTGTGGTATAGTCCTTCACTAACTACGATACAACAATAAGAACAACCTAGTGCCTCAAAGCGGCTCCCGCCAATGCACTATCTGGGGAGGGTAAGATGTACGCATCCCTACCCCTACAGAGTGCTACCTTGTTGAGAGGTTGTTTCCGAAGGGCTTCAACTCCAAAAGAACAGTATTTAGAAATCCTAGTCAAATAAAGAGATATAATAAACATGCAGAAAAAGGCGACAATAGTCATGCAAGCATAAGAGCATTGTGACTATCATTGGAGTTCCTAGCAGCTGTGTTGGCCCTTTGATAAGTCTCTAAAATGGGAAAGATCTCTAATATATTTAACACCTCCTGGAATGACTCCCTCAGCCAATCAATATACCTATTCGCCATTTACTCCTTTGTTTTTTCCAAGCTGTTTCTCACCACCAAAGCATAGAGCTTTGTGGCATAGTCCTTCACTGACTACGATACAACAATAAGAACAATCTAGTGCCTCAAAGAGGCTTTCGTCAAGGCACGATCTGGGGAGGGTAAGATGTCCGCATCCTTACCCCTACAGAGTGCTACCCTGTTGAGAGGCTGTTTCCGAAGGGTTCTAACTCTAAAAGAACAGTATTTAGAAATCCTAGTCAAGTAAAGCGATATTATAAACATGTAGAAAAAGGCAACAATATAACAATCATGCAAGCATAAGAGCATTGTGACTGTCATTGGAGTTCCTAACAGCTGTGTTGGCTAGGGAAGTAAACGAGCCGATCTGAGCCGAGCACCCCCCCTATTCGAACTCGAGATCGATTGAAGCTCTTATGAAGCATTTCCAACCCTTGTTTGAACTTGTTCGATAAGATTTTAGTGTGTTCGATGCTCAGCTCGGGTCGACTCGTTAGACTTACCAAGCGGAGCCGAGCTCATTATCGAGCTGAGTCAAGCTCATTATCGAGCCCAATTGAGCTTAAAACTAAGGCGAGCTCGTTACCGAGCCGAGCTTTTTAAGTTACTACCTACTATGGCTGTGTAGGAGCATTTGCGCTAGCTTGTAGACACGCAGTGCGGGTGTGTGTAGGACGCTTAGGACTTCTAAGATGTACTCATTATCCTATTTCACTTCACTCCCTTCGATGCTCGCCACACCCTTTCTCACACGCTCTCTCTAATGCTCCCTCTCTCTCTCTCTATCTTCTCTCTTTGTCTATCTTCTCTCTATATCTATCTCTATCTCTTGCTCTCTCTATATCCCCCTACCCCTCTCCCTCTTTTCCTCCCTTGTCTCGTACGCCTTGTTCACATGCGCATACATACATGCATACATGCTTACTCACTTACTTATATACATACATACATGCATACATACTTTTCTGATTATGTGCTTACATGCTTGCTTGCTATTGTTGTTCTCCTTTTCTCTTTCCTCCTTTTCTGTCTCATTAGGGATGAGTGATTGTACACCTGCGGGTATACTACGTACTCACCCAAATTGGGTCAGATTTTTAGGTTGGGGGTCCTCGGAAACAGTCTCTCATCAGGGTCTCACCCTGGTGAGGTAAGACTGCATACATCTTACCCCTCCCAGACCCTAGGGGTGAGCATGGGTCGGGTACCCTACTCGAAATGCATTTCGGGTCGGGTACCCAAAACGTCAAAATGATCAAAATGATTACCCATAATGTGATCCAAAACATGGGGTACCCAAATCAATCGGGTACCCTAAAATATCGGGTCGGATCATGTCGGGTCAGGTACCCGCCCATTTGATTGACACTTCTCACAAATTTGATTTTATAAAGAACCTAAATTTTCCACTAATATACAATGAATTCATATGTAAATTAAGACAATAACACCCAATTAAATATTATTTATAAAACTATTATAACATCTCTCCATGTGTCATTAATTTAAAAATTAAACAGAGATGATATAGAAATCACCATACTTTGATAGTCACAAACCCTTGAAACATCTTAAAACGAACATGACAAATAAATCAAAAATCTAAGACTTTTATGTTCAACATTAACTCTAGTCAAATAAACTAAAAAAAAAAAATAATTAAATGATGACATAAGAATGAGAAGAGAGAGAGAATAGTATACCTAGTATTGTCCGGTAGTGAGCAATGGTAAATGTTGAACACTAATTGGGGGAGAGCGAGAGGTGGAGGGAGGCACCAAAAAAAAAAAATAGGGTGCACTAATACTAAATGTGAAGGGGGGGGAAAGAAAAAATTTAGGGTTTTTAGGGATGAGACTCTCGCTGAATAAGGAAAAAATAAGGAGAATAAGGAATAAATAAGGAAAATAAGGAACAAATATGCTGAATTGTGCACTTGCCAGGCGTCGAACCCGTGACCTCGCGGAACTCCAAAAAGCACCTTCACCAACTATGCTACAACACCTGTTAGCTTCTATTACAAGAAGATAATATATACCTGTATTGGGCGGGTCGGATACCCGTGAAATTTCAAAAGTGATATCCGTACCCGACCTGATATTTGAATATGAGCGGGTCGGGTATACCCTAACGAGCTATTATCGGGTCGGTTACCCTATTTTTTCGGATCGGATACGGTTCGGGTCTTCGGGTTTTCGGGTGCATTTGCACACCCCTACCAGACCCTACGCGAGTGGGAGCCCTTTGGGCACTGGGTATGTTGTTATTGTTGTTGTATCGAGCCATTATCGAACCATTTTCGAACCAGTACCAACTGTTAGCGAGCTCTTAACGAGCTCATATTGAGCCTCTTAACAAGCTCTTATCAAGCCTCTTAACAAGCTCTTATTGAGCCCTTATCAAACGTTCACGAACGTTAACGTGGTGAGCACACCCCTGTTCGAACTTGGCTCGTTAAACTTATCGGCTCGATAAGGTTTCGAGCCCTTGTAATGAACGCGAATGAGCCCATATCGATTTCGAACAAGAGTAGTTCATCGAACGTTCGGTTCGCTTACACCTCTAGTGTTGGCCACATGTATTTTCAACTGCCACTTGCTCTATCTAAGGCTATCTCTTGAGTGAGGTCTAGGCGGGTAAGGTCATGTCGAATTATCTCCATCCTGCTGTTGTTCGGCCTGCCTATACTAATCTTCCAGTGTGTATTATATAATTGTTTACATTTCTAACAAGGGTGGTAGTCAGTCTTCACCTAACATGCCAAACTATTGCAAACTTTGGTCCCAGATATTGTTGGTTTGAGTGTGTATAAAAATCTCTCATTTTCCTACCATACTTTGAAGGAAAGTCGACTTCCTCAAAAAGAAACTAAAATTCGTTTCAACTCTCTTAAGCCTTTTATTTCTTTCAATTTTCCTTCCATTCCAAACAAAGGAGGACATCATCACGTATCAAAGCGGTGGGACAAGGACTCAAATAGATTACATACTAGTAAGGAAGAGGGCGCAGAAAGATTGCAGGGACTGTAAGGTGATACCAGGGGAAGACCTCTCAAGAAAGCATAGGGTGTTGTGCGCTGATGTAAAGGCCAAGAGAAGGAGCAAAAGAACTAAGAACCTGGCGTAGACACACACTCATTGGAGGGACTTGAATGGGGACAAGTATAAAATCTATGAAGACAAAGCGAGGTTTGAGATCGGTTGGGATTGGGAGGGAGATATAAACCACACGTGGTATATAGTGGCCCAGAAGGTAAAGATGCTTGGCACGCGAAGTCTTAGCCATGTCAAAGGGCAGGGCATCGAACAACAGAGAGTCTTGGTGGTGGTGTAATGAGGTCCAAGAGAAGATTAAGGCCAAACGAGGCTGTTTCAAGGAGTGGGACCGAATTTGAGATGACGACAAGAAACATCTATATAAGCAAACCAAGAAAGAAGTAAAGACAACAGTAAGGGAAGCACAATCCAAAGCCTACGAGGATTTCTACAAGAGGTTGGATACCCAGGAGGGAGCCAGGGACTTATACAGAATTGCTAAAGCGAGAGAAAGGAGGACTAGGGACTTGGATCGAGTAAAGTGCATAAAAGGGGAGGATGGACAGGTGCTTGTGGACGAGCAACAAATTGAAACTAGGTAGAAAGCCTATTTCCACGATCTGTTAAACGAGCAACGAGATACAGATTTATCCTTAGGTGGACTCCAAACATTTGAGGAACATCAGAACTACTGCCACTGTAGGCAAATTAGACTTAAGGAAGTCGAGGAAGCCTTGAAGCAGATGGGTAGGGGTAAGATAGTTTTCCTAGATGGTATATCCATAGAGGCTTGGAAATGCTTTGGAGAGAAGGACATTAGCTAGTTGACTAAACTATTTAACAAAATCCTCCTAGGAAAGAGGATGCCTGACAAATGGAGGAAGAGCACATTAATCCCGATATATAAAAACAAAGGCAACATCCAGAGTTGCGCCAACTATCGGGGGTATCAAACTTATGTGTCACACTCTGAAGTTCTGGGAGCGGGTCATAGAGAGAAGGATATGGCAACTAACATAGGTGACCGAGAACCAATTGGATTCATACTCGGCAATTGGCAGTAGAAGCCATCCATCTCCTCAGGAGGACGATAGAGCATTACAGGGATAGACAAGAGGACCTCCACATGGTTTTCATTGATTTGGTGAAGGCATACGAAGGGTACTACGAGAGGTCCTATGGAGGGTTCTGGATAAGAAAGGCATCCCCATACCTTATATCCGAGCCATTAGAGACATGTATGATGACGCAAAAACTAATGTGCCTACAACGGGAGGGGAAACAGGCGCTTTCCCCATTACAATCGGGGTTCACCAAGGATTTGCCTTGAGTTCCTTTCTGTTCATTCTGGTTATGGATGAGATCACCAGGCATATCCAAGGGGGCGTGTCGTGGTGCATGCTTTTCACAGATGACATCGTCCTGGTAGGGGAGTCTCTAGAAGAGGTAAATGAGAAATTGGAACTTTGGCAAAGGGCCTTGGAATCAAAAGGCTTAAGACTCGGCAGAGCCAAGACCGAGTATATGGAACCCAAGTTCAGTACCTCCACCAGACCTAGCATAGGAGACGCTAGAATTGGGTCGAAGCCCATATCAAAAAAGGAGTTCTTTTAGATACTTGGGGTCCATGGTACAACATGATGACGAAGTTGATGAGGATGTTAACAACTGTATTAAAGTAGGTTGGCATAAATGAAGGATGGCCTCTGCAGTATTCTGCAATAGAAAATTCCCGTTAAAGTTAAAGGAAAAATACTATAAAACGGTAGTGAGATGGGCTATGTCATATGGTGCGGAGTGTTGGCCAATGAAACAACACCATACACCGAAGATGAAGGTGGCAGAGATGAGGATGCTGCGATGGATGTGTGGACACACAAAGAAGGAGAAGATTCGACGTCATAAGAAGCAAAGTGGGCGTGGCCCCAATAGAGGATAAATTGAGGGGGCAACGTATGTGATGGTTTGGGCATGCTAGAAGGAGACCAACCACTACCCCTCTTAGGAGATGTGAACAATTGCATACTACGATCAGGAGGGGAGAGAGAGAGGCAGGCCAAACAAGAGATGGATAGAGACAATCCGACATGGCCTCAACCACCTAAACCTACATGAGGAGATGGCTTTAGATAGAGCTCAGTGGAGGGCTAGCTTGCATAGGGGTAGCCAATGTGTCGGTTTAGTAGGGAGGAGCATGGTTTAGATAATACTAACGACTCTAGATTTGTATGTATGCCTGACTGATTGACTTGATAAGGGGGAGCTGTTTTAATGCGTTTTTGTTGTTCGTTGCGTGCTCTCTACCGTTGTTTTTGCTTTCTTGCTTTCATGCTCGTATGCTCTTAAGGTTAGATGCTCGCATGTTTTAATGTTATGCTTTTATGCTTCTCAGGACGGGGGTTTCCGGAAACAACCTCTTTTAAGGGTAACACCCTAAAGGGGTAAGGCTGCATACATCCAACTCCCCCCCCCCCCCCCCCCCCCCCCCCAAAAAAAAAAAACAAAGAACAAGACCCTACTTCAGGCGGGAGCCCTTAAGGAACTAAGTTTTTTTTTGTTGTCCAAACATATGAGGACATCGTCCACTGAATTTTTCTTATCTTTCCTTGGTATGTTCTTCTTTCCAAACGTGGCCTTATAGATGGAAGCAATGATGTCCTGGAGGATGTTGCTCTTTTTTGCCTCTAGTTCCTTCGTTTTCCTTAAGATGCTTGATTTACTAATGTCTCTTTCTGGCTTGTCTTATTCAGTTACTGCATGGATGATGCATCCAGTCGGTTTAAAGAAGATACTCAATGGGCTTGCTATGATTGCAAGCTAATGGCCATGAAGTTAGATAAAAGTAGCTTGTCTACATTAAAGAGAAGCAAGAATGTTAGTTCAAAGAATGTTGAAGAAACTAATGCCGTGATGGTTTTGAAGAAACGTGTAAAGGTTTCACAGGACATGATGAAGATACAAGAAGATGAGAAACCGTCTGAGCATCTGACAAACGTCAGCTTAAGTAAACATGATAGCTTGGAAAATAAATTGAACGAATGGGAAAATAATACATCATCACTAGGTAAAATTGCTGGGGGAGATTCTAAGCCCAAAGTAACGGATAGAACAGATGTAGAAAATGGGGATTGCTGCGAAAGGGCTCCAAGTGCTGAAATTGTTCCTTTCAGAGAAGCTGTTTCTAGTTTCTCAGACAATTTGATTGACATCCATCATGTCCCTGCTCAGCCTATCGTTGAGCCTATATGGAAGTGAGAACTCGCTGCTATGATGTCTTTTCTGGTTTGTAGTGTTTGTTTTGTTATTCCAACACATGAATGTGGTGAAGTGCTTGTGTGTATCTGTGAAAAGAAAATTTTCCAGTTTTTCTGAAAAAAATATCTGAAAAGCTGCATTTATTGAGAAAATGTGCTTTTTTTAGCAAAACAGTTCCATTATCTTTTGTACCAGACTCTAAAAACGTCCTTGTGATATTTCCCATGTTTTCCTTTGCAATCACAGGATCTTTTGCTTGTGTTTTCTAAATTTTCCAAGTTTTCTTACCGCTATTCCATTTCCCTGGAAGACACTTAGGAAAATAGAGGCATACAATTATGAAAATTTTGGCAAACCGAACTCACCAAAAATTCATCTTATATTGACAGGGGATGCTTTGGCATTCGCACTGATGGTTATACTGCAGTGGATGGTTTAGTTGCCCATTTATCCAGCAAAGCCTGTCTCGAAGTACATAAGGAAGCATGCCTGTTCCCAGCTGTACTCCATATGGATATTGTCCATAAGTCTTCTGTGTGGCCGAAACGTTTCATGCTAACCAAGCCAAGCGATGATGATATTGCCCTTTATTTCTTCCCTGAGTGGGAAAGGTGGTGATTTTCCTGATAAAGGCATTGTATATCTCAATGTTGCTGTTACCCTGCTTCAGTACTTGAATGCTGTGTTCTTTGTTGCAGGGTTGAAGAAGATTTTGACTCGCTCGTGGATGACATGATTGGCAATGAACTTGCTATAAGATGTCTTGTAGAAAATGCCGAGCTTTTGGTTTTCAACTCCACTGAGCTGCCCCTAGGACACTGGAGTGAGTTCAAACCTCTTTACTGGTCCCACTGAATTTTATAGAATTTGGATATCTGTCTTCGGTAGGGCGTTTATAAGTAAGTGGGTGTAAGGTTGCATATAGCTTAAGACCCCCCAAGACCAGTTTGGTGGTACAACGTTCAATAGAATGTCCTTTAAACTGATACATCTAATCAAATAAAAGTCTGCTATTTAACATTTCAGTCATTATGTAAGGGATTTTAAGCTAGCGATTGGCTGGTTATGTAGCTACGCACTTTTGTAACGGTGTTGACAGTACATGTATGTTGCATTTTATCTTACATGTTAAAAAGTGTTGAAACGTTATGAAGATTAATGAGTATCGGCCTATTCATCTAGATTTTTGCCACTATGAGATCTAGATGCAATGCATGTTCTCGTAGAAACCCAATATGATCCGTGCGGCCCATTATGTAGCGGCCACTACTACCGTGGTGCAAATGCAAACAACTTGATCCAATGTTTGCATACATAATTATTTTTCCTTACTGCAGGATTTCGAGGAAAGCATTATTTGTGGGGCGTGTTTAGAGCAAAGCGACCTGCCCTTCAGGCGAATGACCATTATCAATGTAATGGTAGTAATGAGAAAGCAACGTCTTCTGATGCCCAAGCTTCAAGCGTCACAGAAGAATATGATAGTGGAAGAGATAGAAGTTGAGGAACTTTTGGTCATCTCTTCTCTTCAAGCAATTTCTATGTTTAACGGTATGTCTCATTAAATTTGTTCTCATTGTCAATGCTAGCAACTTCATAGATATCCGCAAAATCATCTGTCCCAGTCGTCTAAATAGAAGGGAAAAATCATGGGCCTTCACATGTGAGCCGTCATTTTATTTGATTTGACCACCTTATTTTGCAAGCTATTGCCGCTTTCCCGCCGTTAGGGGGAGTATTGCATCTCCTGGCTATGTTTATTGAACTCCCAATTCGAATCTTAGATACTTACGATTCTACGGCTCTACAATTGTCGATCGATCCTTATTATAAGTAGAATCTTAAGTTTGTAGAATCTTACCATCCCTTAATATTAAATGAAACTAACAAATAGGATCATAATACAATTCCATGATTTTATTGATCCTATCAATGCGAACAAACAGAAGTTAAAAAAGTAAAAGTTTGAACATATATCATAGATGAACTTATTTTCTTGGCTTGAAATTAATGAAAGTTAAAATTAAGTGTTTGTATACTCTCATGGAACCTAAGTTAAGCTTAGTTTTAAGTTATAACTTAAATTAGCTAATATAATGTTTGATTCACAACATATCATCTTGAAAACTCTCATGATTATTTAAGCATAGAATGATGCATCTATGTTATAAGATAATGTATTATCTTATTTGATTACAATCTTATATACCCTTGTAAGTTAAAAATTCTATAGGCCAATTTCGTGAATTATTTAACTAATTTTAATACCAAAACAATCATACTATATATTCAGTAGAATCATAGGCTGTGTTTGGAGGATGGAATTGGAGCTTAGAATTGGGGCTGAGGCTGGAACTGGGGCCTAGAATTCCAATTCTTTTGTTTGGTTCACCTGTTGGAAATGGAATTTCTATTCCACTGTCCAATTCCATATAATTGGATTTTAACTGAAAATCATACTTTCTAATTCCTTGGATGCGGGTAAGGAATTGCAACTCCTCATTAATTCCATTGACCCGAAACCAAAAATAACCTCATTTGATTAACTCAAATCTAAGATGGCTCAAAATTTAAAGACTTCGACACAACCTAAAAATTGACCTGAACTTTGAAATCAACCAATTTGGATAACTTGAACTTGAAATGACCAAAATCACCTGAGCTCAAAGTCCAAAGGGACCCAACTCGATTGACCCAAAACACGAGATGACTCAAATCTAGAAAATGATACTATTTGAGTTGAATGTGATGTAAACAAACTGAGCCGAAATGGGAATGACGCGACCAAATCGACCCGAAACTTAATACGAACCATATCCAAAATGACCCCACCCATCTCAAACTCAGCCTAAGATGACTTGAAATTTGAAATGATGCAACTCATTTATCCCAAAACTAAGATGACTCGAGCTTGAGATGACTTAAATTAACTCAAACCCGATCATAACTAGCTTGAATCCCAAAAAGACCTAACCTGATTAACTGAAAATTCGAGGCAACTTGAACACCAAATGATCCGACACGATAGTTGACCTGATTTGACTCGAAACTCAAATAACTCGAACTCAAAAGTGAATCGCTTCACCACAGTAATAACTTGAATTCAATGTGAACCGTTCCGACCAAAATCCAACCGTAGTTGATTTAAAACTCGAAACACTCCCAACTCAATTGACTGAAAACCCTTGATGATTGGAATTGTTATAAACAAACAACAAACAACAACAAACCCAGTGCTTGAAGGGCTCCCGCTCGTGCAGGGTCGGGGGGGAGGATGTACGCAGTCTGACCCCATTAAGGCGAGACCCTGATAGGAGGCTGTTTCCGAGGTCCCCGAACCTTTAATTTAATCCAATTAAGGATGGTTGGATGCGTGTACGCCTTGCAAGTAAGTAAACAAATCATGACCAATGAATCTATCATAAATGAGTTCCCTAAATAAATTACTGGAATAAGCATGCAAGCATCCACGTATGTATGCGCGTGAGAGCATATAAGCATTTTGTTGGGTGGGGGGGAGTAAACATGTGACATAGTGTAATCATAGTAGGGGTTAGAGCGTATAGAGAGTAGAGAGAGGGAGAGGGAGAGAGAGAGAGAGAGAGACGAGGGCAGAGTGAAAGAGGGAGAGAGAGAGAGAGTGAGAGGGTGAGTAGCGTAATAGGGTAGAGTGGAGTGTAGAGAGTAGCACTATACCTCACGGTTCTAGATCCTAGGAGTCCTAAGCGACTAAACCAATACCTATACTACGTGTACACACACGAGCTTGCCACAGTTTACTGGTGCAGAATGCCCCTACACAGCCATATTAGTTAATCCTATAGTATTCCTCCGCTAACCGTAACTAGGGCCGTCTCTTCTTTTAGGTTGAGGTAGGCGAAATCCTGATGGATTGTCTATATGGAGTTCTTCTTTATTTTCTTTTTCTCAAGTGGAGGATTAGATATCCCTATACATAGACGTGCGCCTCTCCTGGCGAGCCTCTTCCTCTACTCGCATCTGTGGAGTAGTCTCCACCCAACCCTAGGAGCACTTGCAGCCAGACTATGCCGGGACACAGGTCTAGGCCTTCTCTGTTAACAGAACGGGCCTACTATAGTAAGATGTTCCTACTCTGGGTCATCTGGTACCCCTATATCAATCCGCCACTGAGTTCTATCTAAGGCCAATTCTTCATTCAGGTTGAGACATGCTAGGTCCCGTCGGATCGTCTCCATCTAGCTCTTCTTAGGCCGGCCTCTCCCTCTTTTTCCATCTATAATATGGAATTGTTCGCATCTCCTGACAGGGGCATTGGTGGGTCTCCTCTAACATGCCCAAACCATCGCAGCCATTGCTCCCTTAGCTTGTCCTCAATCGGTGCGACGCTTACTTTACTTCTTATGACGTCATTTCTAGTCCTGTCCTTCCTTGTGTGTCCACATATCCATCTTAACATCCTCATCTCCGCCACTTTCAGCTTCTGCGTGTGATGACACTTTACTGGCCAGCACTCTGCCCTGTACGTCATAGTGGATCTTACCACCGTCTTGTAGTATTTACTCTTTAGCTTTAATGGGAACTTTCTATCGCACAGTACTGCGGAACCCAACCTCCATTTATGCCATCCCATTTAATCCTATTGTTGACGTCTGCGTCCACTTCTCCAACCTGATGGACCATGGAACCCAAATATTTAAAGCAATCTTTCTGTGGTATGCTCTCCGATCCAATCTTAACGGGGTCTGTGCTTTGTAAGGTAGAAGTGCTGAACTTGAATTCCATGTACTCTGTTTTAGATCTACTGAGTCTTAGGCCTTTCGATTCTAAGGTCCTCCTCCAGCGGTCTAGTTTCTCATTTACCTCCTCCCTAGATTCTCCCATCAGGACTATATTGCCAGCGAAAAGCATGCACTAAGGTACGTCCTCCTAAATGTGCCTAGTGAGCTCATCCATAACCAGGATAAATAGAAAGGGACTGAGGGCTGATCCTTGGTGCACTCCCACTGTAATCGGGAAAGCGTCTGTCTCCCCTTCAGTTGTACGCACAATGGTTTGGGCATCTTCGTACATGTCCTTGATGACTCGTATATAGGGCTCGTGGATGCCTTGCCCCTCCAGGACCCTCCATAGGACCTCTCTCGGTACTCTATCATATGCCTTTTCTATATCAATGAAAACCATGTGAAGGTCCTTCTGTTTATCTCTATAGCATTCTATAGCCCTTCGCAGGAGGTGAATGGCTTCTATCGTTGACCTGCCTGGCATAATTCCAAATTGGTTCTTTGAGACCCCTACTTGTTGTCGAAGCCTTTTTTCTATAACCCGCTCCCAGAGCTTCAGGGTGTGGCTCATCAGTTTAATTCCTCTGTAGTTGGCACAACTCTGAATGTCGCCCTTGTTCTTATAGACAGGAACTAGTGTACTCCTTCGCTAAGATGATTGGAATTGTTATGGAAATATAATTCCGATCTTCAATTCTTTTGATGAACCAAACAATGGAGTTCCAATTCCATCAGAATTGGACTTGGAATTACAATTCCACAGTCCAATTTCAATTCCATGTGCCAAACAGAGCCTTATAGTTCTTGATTCAATCTTGCGTTCTAATTCTAAAAGCCCCTAAAAATCCTAAGCAAAATCCCGATTTTAACATCCTTGCTCCTGGCCTATGAAGCATCTACGCTCTTTTTTGGAGTATCGATGTTTGGCATGTATCCGACAATGATGCATTCCGATGTGCCTGATACGTAAAAATGATCTTAAATTTTAAATTTCAGGCACGCTTCCGACACACGTTGATACACTACGACACATTTTCGTGGAAGCTTTTGACGCATACTGATACATTCCAACACGTACTGGTATGTTCTGAATGCTTCTAATACATACCGATACGTTCCGACACGCTTCTGACCCAGAGCAATACATTCCGATATGTCCCAAAATGCTTCCAACACATTTCGATACGTTCCGACACGTTTTAGGTGATAATTAGAATGATACTAAACTTGAGCACTTGTCTAGCTTTTGTCTCAATCATTTTTAATCTTAGCATGCAGTGGAGTTAGTTATTCACCATGCTTATACGTGTGACAAACTTGGCTTGGGTATTTTTTGTCAATGTAAGTAAATTATGTCTTTAGAATATATGGGTAAGTAGAATCAAAATGCGCCAGTGTTGGGATCAACGAAGTTCTTGTTACATTTTTGTTTATGACTCTAAATGTCACTTTATTTAGTTGTTAATTTGATGGTACCTTGCTTGTTAATTAAATGAGAAATCATTTTTTTTAATCAATTATTTAGATATATATCTTTAAAAAGTACATAGTTTTGTGATAACGTGTCCATAAGGTGTCGTATCCTAGTTTTTCTTTTGGAATTCAAACGTGGCTATTTCTAAGATATTTTTAATGTTTTTGGTCATATTTTGAAATGTCTAAATGTCATGTTAACCTCGAATATCCTTGTTTGACAAGATAGTTTACTATTATCATATAGGCCTCATTCTTGACTAGCGACATCACCATGAGTGACATCTCTCTGTGTACTAGGTGATTTGATGAATCAGCTGCAAACCAGCATCTGAGACAAAGCATATTTGGAGGCATCGTGTCCGTTGATTCTCTGCTATGAAGTTGTATATTATCAACATGAAGCCCTGATAATGAAGCACCGTGATTTTTTACCATCATTTTGATACAAGTGACCTTTTGGGAAGTCATCATGTTGCACCCCTCAGGTTGGGGGTCTCGGAAAGGCTGCGTACATCTACTTAGGCGGGAGTACTTGCGGCACTAAGAATGTTGCTTATTTTGATACACGTGACCTATACACTATGGATATTCTTAAAGTTTGTACATTAAGTGATGCGGCATTGGTTTTCTTTCTTTTGAACAGCGATGTGGCATCATTAATTGAAGGAATAGATTATAAAAGGTTGTATTTTGAAGATTAATTTTGATGCCATGTCACTTAATATACAGTACCAAATGTATAGTCTACAAGTGCCAATTCCATGGCTCCCTCTTCGTCTTAATGTCGTTTCTGACTGTGCATGAGAGAGAAAGCAAGATGTTGGATTGTGTGCATAAGAAAGGGATGTTTTTCTCTTGCCTCTCTCCCTCGCATGCATCGATCAATCGTGGCACAAGATGCTATTCGTGCCCTTCTGAGGGCTTTGTTGGAACGCAGTGACTTGGCTTACAATGCTGTACAGATTATTTTCTCTGTTGATAGTTTCATTTTTTGTGCTTTATAAATTCCAGCTCTTTATTTTTCTATCCTGGAGGTTTGTTTTCTAATAGGGTAATATTTTATTATATCTTCTACAAGTGTTTTGACTTAAAAAAAAAAAAACGAGATATTTAAGTAATTGCGAAATCTATTTTCTTGCTAGTAACAAAGTACGACTTTAAATAGAATTGGAAGGAAATATTCACAGATTGTAGAGAGACATTTTCACCTACAATTAAAAATTAAAGGCAATGATTTCAGTCATAACAAAACCACGAAAGTGTCCAATAATTTGATTAAGGATTGAATTGAGCTTTTCATTATTGTTAACCAACTTGATTGCGTCCAAAACAATCACCAAGTAAAAGGAAATAAACAAAGCCTTTTTAGTTGGGATTTCCTACGCTTCAACTCGTTTATTTCAAACATTTTAAGCGTTCAGCTTGCTTAAAATATAAAATTTATGAATAAAACTTAATATCTTTTTTGTTTGTCTTTCTTATGTACAGTCAAGCTTGAATTGTACATGATTGATCTTAACTAATTAGTTTTTTAAAGTTCCAATGCCTTTCATGAATTTGACTTTGGTGTGCAAATTTTACGTAGATTTAATCAATGCTCTGATAATCTAACTCAGTGACTGAGACACATATGGACACATCATTGTGTGCCAGGTAGTGCAACGCAACAAATAGGCCTGGGACATGCATGCCTCTTGTGCACTACGAAGATGGAGCACGAGACAATGCACTCGATCATTGGGTCACGGTCACTTGTCCAATCATGTCACATGTTAGGAAAAATGTCAAGAAACAATTTTCTCTTACGTTTCATTTTATTTTAACCCTTAACTAATTTCATGAGATAGATGTTTAGATTAAGCGAACACTTCCCTTAACAATCAAGAGACCTTTTGCCTTGTACTGCACCTTCTTTAGTTCATATATGAATAATCTCCTATTATTCAATGTATTTTATCCTATAATTGAAAGACCTTGATAGGCAATTTCAAATCACATCCCACTAAGTTGGCTATAAAAATTTGTCAAAATTTTCTAGTTCTATTAAATAAGCTAACATTGACATGTTACTCTTTAAATGTAAGTTTTCTATCATATTTTAGTGTTAATCATCCTTCTTATAAGCTTTTCTTATATTATCTTATCCTGCTTATCAAACATATCGTTTAAAAGATTTAGCATTTCTACTATAGTTGACGTTTCAAGTATTTGATACTTGAACAAATTCGAGATTGGTGTCAAAATATTTTATTCAGCTAACTCATTAGCTTAGACTAGCGTCTATAATGCCTTTTGATGTAGTTCTAAGAATTTTCTGACTTTTGTGGAGTATATAAAAACTAAAAATAAACACACTTAAGGCACTAAGAAAGATGCACTCAAACACCTAAAGGATATGTATCAAACCACCTAAGGATAAGCACACACCATCTTAGTGACTTTGATCACTAAGGCCTACCAGCAAATATAGATACAAGCTAAGCCACCACCAAAAGATTCTAAGCCAAGAAACCACCACACAAGGCAAAACCAAGTGATACAGATTTAGAGAGAGAGCTCTTTGTTTGTGTTTACTTCATTCAACTTCATGAGAACTACAAGTGCCATAGCTGGTATTTATAGCCATCAAAGTGCACATACAAAACTCTAAAATAATGATCTTCATTACATAGTTTAATCAAATGTAATGGTGCCTAAGTAGCAGCCTTGGTGTTTAGGGAATAAAAAGAACACTAGCTTTTCAAATGGTCCAATGAGATGCCTCCCTAGGAGCTGCTTGCTTGGTGGTCCAATAAGAGAGCTTGAACAGGGTTACTTGCTTTTCATGATATATATTAGTTTAAGTCACCAACATGGCAACTTGCTTGAAGAAATGCTTGTTTATTCAAAAAGGGCAAATCTAGTTCCTAGTGGCTACTCACTAGGATTAAGCCATGTGAAAGCTTTGCCATGTCATCCTTCCATGCCTCCATGGCTTCCAAGTCATCTTACCAAGTTAGCAAGTTTTCCATGCCACCTCTCTTACCATGTTACTGAATTTCTTCTCTCGGAGGATTAGATATAATTTGACCTAAATTCGCATAATTTTCCCCTTTTTGAGAAAGATTTGTCTCCAAATCTTCAAGTCCATCTTCATGATAAGGGATCAAATCAACAACACTGAAAGTGACTGAAAGTTCATATTTTTCCTGGGAGCTCAATCTTGTATGCATTAGTACCAACCCCTCTCTAGGGCTTTGAAAGGACCATCTGCTCTTGGCATCAACTTGGACTTTCTCTTGGAATGAAATATTTCCTTCCTCAGTGGAGCCAAATCTCCTAGCTGAAAAACCATATGCTTGTAGTTCTTATATGCTTGCTTCTTATGGGCTTCATTTTGCTTGACAATCCTTTATCTAACCTCCTCATGTAATTATTGGATTTGAGTGGCTCTCTCCTCGGTTTCACCAATAAAATGCTTGTTAGCAGGCAAAGGAAGTAATTTAATACTCATAGACCACTTTAAAAGGAGAATGACCAGTGGTCCTACTTGGTGCTCGACTGTAAGCAAATTCAGCATGTGCAAGTAGAGTATCCCACTTCCTAAGGTTTTTCTTGATCAAACCTCTAAGCAAAGTTCCCAGGCTCTTGTTGGTTTAGAAAAGAATCTCATTTTCTTTAGAGGTAATGGATGAGGATTTTTTTAAATATATTTTTTAAATTTTGTAAAGATTATATAGGGTTAAGAATAATGAGCTTTGAATATAAGCCCTCTATCTTAGGGAATGGTAGGTGATGAGCTTTGGATCATCCTCAACCTTTGCAAACTTTAGCTAGTTATCACTAGTGGTTTCCATTGACAATTCTGAGATCAATAAGTCCCTAACTATTTTTGCTACCAAATAAGTGTTTAGAGCAATTATGACCGCGATGACCAATTGCTTTGACTGGAAGTTGAGGTGGTATTACTAATGGTTGTGTCGAATCTAGCTGTAATGGGGGTTGGTCAGGGCCAACACAAGGGTACTAGGCTAGCAGAAAGTGAAGTGGTTGACAAGAATTGCATTGGAGGTGATGGCGTACATTATTAATGTTGCCAATTGAAAGTTTGTGTGTGGTTAATGGCTAGTGTGGCTGATGGTGGGTGAGATACAACATCGTTGTCACTGAATGGTGTCATCGTGGGGCTGAAGGATATGATAATGTTGGAGGAGTATAGTTAAAGAAGATAGCCATCGTTTAGGTTTAATTGTGGGAGTGGCTGATAGCGCCTTTGTGAAAGGCTAAAATGATAGTGCGATATATGATGTGATGGAGGATTGCAAAGGTAGGAAAGGTTGGGGGGCGACAAAGGACAACAGAGTGGAAGAAAGACGGTCGAGCAATTGAGAGTCATGTTTTTATGTGGAGTTTGGCGCTCCTATGAGATTTGGATGCTCTCAAGGAGTCATGGCGCCAGTATCAAAAGTGTATGTTCATGTGTTTGAGTTCCTTGGAAGTTACTTGAGTGAAAGAGCGTGCTCTACAAAATGAGGTAAGGGTATTACGCAAGCAGTACAGGAGTCGAGCATGGAGTTTGGGAGTCATCAACCCCTTATACGCTTTGATAAAGATCAATCTCTCTGGTCATTAAGCTTGTTACCCCCATTTTGAAGGCCTTGTTTTTGCCTCTTCATTACGGATGTCGCGAGTGGATTATACAAAACTTGCCCACTGCACTGATTTTCCACCACATTATTGATGTTGTGCACCAACTGCAATTATAGGGGAGAAAAAAAAAAAAAAAAAAAGGTAGTAGGAGGGGGAGGGGGTGTTTAGAGTTAAAAGGGCATAATCTCGCATGTGAAGTGTAGAACAACGAGTTACACATAAGATGATAAGGTTATCCCACGATAATACATGATGTATTCAAAGTTTGTCCTACCAATGAGCTTTGTTCTAGTGGCAAAACACTATAAAATTGAAGACTCCAAGACTAAATATCCGCCGATCAAGTCCTCCTCTCCTGACCCAACTTATTAAAAGATAGAACCTCCTCAAGGTATTGACACTCAAAAGGTTAACCTAGAAATTCAAGTGGATGATAAACACAAAAATCTACCCATGTCCGATCATGAAATGTGTTATTTTTATATTTGATAATTAATAATTGAAGCTTAAAATCAATGAATTGTGTGGTTTTGTGGAGACGGAAGAAGTCAACATGATGTTATGATTGTTAATTAGCTAGCAAATTCTATTGTTAGAAGTCTTCTTGAAGTTTAGACAGGAAAGGAAGTTAGTGAAGTCAAATTAGTTGTTAGTTGGTCAATTTGGGTAGCTGTTGCTTTTGGCAGTTTTATTGGTTCAATCTTGTATAAATAAGTGAGCTCTAGCTTGTATTGATCATTGTTAAATGAAATCAAACTTCTATTCTTTTCTCATCTCTTAATTCTTCTACTTTCTCATCTCTTTCATTTATTTTCCTCATCTAAACCCTAACTCAATTCTAGTTATGATTCAAGATCGTTCTTGAATCATAACAATTGGTATCAGAGCTATTAGCTCTAAGTTGCACATAATTGAGTTGAATTAGTGTATGATCTGTGATTAAGTAGCTGAGATTTGTCCAGAGTTCTTCTTTGCTGCGACTTGCTTGCTGCAGATCGAGCAAATTATTGAATTGAATTGGAATTCAAGTGATCCTGCTTGCTCGATTGATCCTTGCTTAGGATCCATAACATATGAGTGCAATTACATAACAATCGGCTATATTTCATTTACAAGTTGGAACAATTGATCCTTAATCTAGGATCCTTAAAAGCTGAGTGCAATAACATAACAAACAAGAACTTAATTCCCATATTGCGATCTGTCCACTGCTTGTTGCCCTTGCAGATTCAACAATGCGGTTTTTTGCTTCAAAATCATGCCTACAACCAGGTCTGGAGCTACTAAATATGCAGCTGCAGTGACTGGAGATGAAGCAGGAGCTGTTGGAAATGTTACAGCTGCTGGACAAGCTGATACAATTGCCAACATTACTAGACAAGTCAACACCATTGTCTTGTCTCTTCAGCGCAATCGTTAGGCTACACAGAGTCTCTCCACACAAGTTAGTGGAATGCAGCAACAATTGGATAGGCAAGGATTGGCTCTTGAGGAAACACAGAACCTTCCCACTCAAGTCACTCAGATCCAGCAGCAACTAGACAGATAAGGCACATCAGTTGGTGTTTTGAGACCAGCCAGCCAGTTGCATTCTCCAATTGTTCAAACTACTTCCGAGGGAAGTGGAGATGTAACAAATACAAATGTGATACGAAGCAGTGGGTTCAGACAACCACGAATTGATATGGAAACCTTTGATGGAGAACAACCACAGTCTTGGATTAGAAGATGTGAGTGATGTTTCAACTTCTACCACATAACTGAGGCTGAAAAGATGGATTTGGCAGCGGTATATCTACAAGGCGATCAAGAGACTTGGTATTTTGGCCTAATGAGGGGCAGAGCTCCTATCACTTAGGCTAAATTTGTGAAAGAAATCTGTGAACGCTATGGAGAGGAGGACCTTGGTGACATTGTGGATATTTTGAGCAAGTTAATTCAGACAACCACAGTGAAGGAATACATGACCAGGTTCGAGAACTTAAGAGCAAGAATGTTGATTACTCGTCCCGGAAACCACTGAATCTTACTACGTTTCAAGCTTTATCAGTGGCTTGAAATTCAAGATTAAGAATTTGGTGAAGACTCTAGAGCCTACAACTCTTTCTCAAGCTTATTCCAAGGCACGACTCTTTGAAAATACAATCTTATCTTCTACTGAAGGAACTAGATCCAGAGGTGGACAAGGAAATTCAACATCAAATTCCTCCGGGGCATCTGGTGGCTCAAGAAACCAAAGTATGGAAGATAAAAAGGCTCAACGCTTGTGCTACAAATGTAATCAGAAGTACTTTTTTGGTCACAAGTGTAATCCTAAACTCCTAATGGCAGTCACTGGGGTTGAATATGAGGAAGATGTGGAGGACCTTCAGGGAGTTGAAGATGATACAGACGAGTTGGAAGTCCAAGCACATAATGAAATTGAGGACTTGGATGAGGATGAGCTCAGAATTTCAGTACAAGCCTTAACTGGTGGAGGTTTCCATAACACTATTAGAATCAGAGGTGAGGTTGGACAACGGCCAATATTGATCTTGGTGGACAGTGGTAGTACTCACAGTTTTGTGGATCCTAAGGTCGTGCGTGCAATTGGACATGAGATGATCAAAACCAATCCTTTGACAGTTACGGTGGCAGATGGAAATTCTATTTTAACTCAGACCAAGTGTAAACAGTTCTCGTGGCTGATGCAAAAGCACAGTTTCACTTATGATTTTTGTGTGTTGAGACTTGGAGGGTGTGATACGGTCTTAGGGGTGGATTGGATGAAGACCATAAGCCCAATTGTGTTTGATTTTTCTGAACTCACTATCTCATTTGATAGAAATGGCCAAAAGGTGTTGTTCCAAGGCATTAAAGAGCAAGGGAGATTGCAGCTTATGACTAGTAAAGGTCTGGAAAGTGTTATCAGGAAGAAAAATTATCAGTGGATTGGGCATTTGTTCTCCATTGGATCAGCTACGACTGTGCAAGATGAGCAGCAGCACCCTGAGTTACTTAGGCTTTTTTAGGCTTACAGTGATCTATTTGAACAGCTACTCATCGGCCACTTCTGGACTGAGTTGTTTGGATTGTTAGGCACAACACTTGCTTTAAGTTCTTCTTACCATCCTCAAACAGATGGCCAGACTAAACAAGTGAACCAATGCTTGGAGCAGTATTTACACAGCATGACTTTCATTCAGCCTAAACACTGGTTTTGTTGGCTTGCTTTGGTAGAATATTGGTACAATACGCACGCACATTTAGCCATTAAGACTACTTCTTTTAAGTCATTGTATGGCTATGATCCTCCCTCACTAATGGGCCTTCAAGGAGTGGAGTCTTCTGTTATAGAAGTATCGGAATTACTGGAGCAAAGAAGGCAGTTAATGATGCAGCTCAAAGGCAATTTGCAACTGGCCTAATCTCGAATTAAATTTTTTGCAGATAAGCATAGAACTGACAAATCCTTTGATGTAGGTGACAAGATTTATTTGAAGTTGCAGCCTTATAGGCAATCCTCAGTTGCTATACGCAAAAATGTGAAGCTGGGAGCACACTATTTTGGACCCTTCAAGATATTGCAGCGAGTAGGAGAGGTTGCTTACAAGTTAGACCTGCCTCCTGACTGCTTGGTGCACCCTATGTTTCATGTTTCACTCTTGAAGAAACATGTACAAGAAGGATTTTGCAGCTCTTTGACTCCTCCAGATACAGCCAGAGATGGAAGCATTTGCAATCTCCTACGGCTATACTTGCAACTAGACCAAGTTCAACCTCACAGCAGACCGTGGAAGCTTTGGCTCAATGGGCTAATTTGGATGCGAAGTACAACACTTGGGAGTCCTTGCCTTTTCTTGGAAGTCAGTTTCCCCAGTTCCATTCTTGAGGCCAAGAATGTCTTAAAGGGGAGGGGATCGTTATGATCGCTAATTAGCTAGCAAATTCTATTGTTCGAAGTCTTCATGAAGTTTAGGCGGGAAAGGAAGTTAGTGAAGTCAAATTAGTTGTTAGTTGGTCAATTTGGCCGGCTGTTGCTTTTGGCAGTTTAATTGGTTCAATCTTGTATAAATAAGTGAGCTCTAGCTCATATTGATCATTGTTAAATGAAATCAAACTTCTATTCTTTTCTCATCTCTTAATTCTTCTACTTTCTCATCTCTTTCACTTCTTTTCCTCATCTAAACCCTAACTCAATTTTAGTTATGATTCAAGATCGTTCGTGAACCATAACACATGAGTCACACATTTGAAGGGTGCCATGTAAAAGGATAGAGGCCTAAACTTTCAGGTGGGATTTAAGGGTTGAGGAGCCAACTGCTAAACAACTAGAAATACAGCTATACATCCAAGAGAAAGAGGTTGAAACTTGTAAATGCCACATTTATCAATTCAACAGCTGCTCCATATGCTTTATTTCTTTGACAAGACACACTCTTCCTCATCGAGATTAAGCATCCTTGTGCCTAATCAAAGGAATCCTAAGCATCCCTGTGCTTAGGAGGACGGTTGAACAGCCTTGTGCCCAATCAACTAAGTATCCATATACTTAACTTTAAGCAGCCTCTCGCTTAAGAAATAGGAAAGAACTAATTTTTATTCAATAATATAATGATATGCCTTTTAGGCTCTATTTACATCCCTATTTATAGAAATATAAACCTAGAATCTTAGAGGAAAAGAAACTCTTTTAAAGATAATAACAAACTAATCTAAAACTAACATAATAAATCCTAATCTGATAATTATCAAATAAGCACAACTTCTTATCCTAAATTCTAGCCTAATTAAAAGTTCTAAAAATAACGATTACAACAAAATAATTTATCTTCAAATATCTTCAATGTAGATCTCATTCTTCTCTCCTCTATCATTCTTCTATAATTACAAAAATCTCGACCTCGAGTTTTGTAAAGGGGGTAGGATTATGCAAATAAAGCATCCAAAGAGTAGCTTCAATGTGAGGCATAACATATCAAATTGATCAATCTCAATCTTCTCTAATTGATGTAGCATCATGATCAAGGAATGAGTCTCTTGATCAAAATAAGTATCAAATTTTGCAAGAATGATGAAGTCAATGTGCTCGACCTCATCTACACTCATTTCTTGTTTAGCTAAAACTACCTCGTCCCAATTATCCTTCTCTAGTTGTCCAATGCCATGCTCCTTTTTCATAAATTTGTTGCTTGGATTCATCATTTGCAAGAACGGGTTCTTTACCATATGAAACTTCTTCCATATCGTGCTCTTCTGCAGGTTCAGTTGTAGTAAGCACTACTAGATTTATACCATGAACAACCTTACTATAATCATCTAATGAAATTCCATAAAATGCCACTAAGTGAGCAAGGCAAAGTTTGAGTCTTTTAGCAGTTCTTTTAGTTACCCCTTTTGTAAGCCTTCGAGTAATAGGTAAGACTTCATTATTGCCCTTTTTAATAATCTCCAAGATATATAACAACAACTCAAGTGATACATCATCATTCTCATGTAAGATCAATGTCATGATCATCTCCATATAAAAAAACACATTACCATCATGAAAGTATCTTATCGACATCAAGAAGTGTTGAAACATCTAAAGAATTAAGGCATTACATTTAAGATCTAGCATAATCAAACAAGACCTAGAAAGTGCCATTACTTCAAGAATCACGACTCTCTTGTTGTAGGATTTGTTAGACATGTCAACTAATTTCTCCAAAGATGACACAATCAATTGAAATTCCTCTTATCATTCGATCATCATCATAAGGCGCATCAGGAGCTATAATCATTGTAATTTCACTGAGGCAAGCAGCAACTGCAACTCTTATATTAGGATCATGGTGTCTCAATGGGGGGTCACTCACTAATGCTTTCACTAATGGAGAAAGAACGTCCCTTATGGACTTTGACGACGACAATTCTACTTTAGCAAGAAGTGCTAGAGTAGTATTAAGCACCAAGAGGAGTTCATTGTCTGAATTTAGAGACCTAGTAAGAAGTCGATTTCCAGTGGCTTCAAGATTTTTCTCTAACTTATTTATTCTCTCTCCGATATTAAGTACCTATCTCAACTAAAATATCCCCTTTATAATTTAAATGAGCAATTGGCTTAAGTTCAAGAAAAATATGAAGACCTAACCTTCTAACCCAAATAGGGTTTCAGATGGGGACTGGGAGTGCGACCACAATAATGACAAAGGGAGCGACACGACAGTGGCTAGTTCTAGTGGGTGGAGAGTGTCCACGAAGGCAGTGGCAAGTGGAGGTTCAAGGCGAATGGTTGTGAGATGGTAGGCTGAGGGTTTACGGGATTTCGTGTCTGGGGTTTTGATAAGTTTTAGATATGTCTAATTTTAGATCTAGGGTTATAGGTAACAATGTCGGAGTTGGGTGTATGTTCTTTGCCAAGTTTAGGTCGACGGTGGCAAAGGATAAATGGCAGATGTTAAAGGGACTGGTGCTAGGGTTTTGGCTTTGGGATTAGGTTTTAATGTGGGTTTTGGGTGTTGGTTTTCAGGGAGAGTTTATGCCAGCGATGGGTTCGGTAGTTCGGATTTGCAGCGGCGGCTGTGTCACTCTGGATCGTCGAAGGTTTCTGGTGGGTTCGGGGTAGATATTTCATGTCTTTTTTTTTGTTTGGGGGGGAGGGAGGAAGGGTTAGGTGTGATTTTAGAGTTTAGGCTTTTGGTTTTGCCGCTGATTTTTTTGGGTGGTGAACTAGATAGGTGGTGGACAAATGGTGGTGAATAGTGGTGGTCGACTGGGGTTGCTGGTTCAAGACCGAGCTATGTGGCGACGAAGGTGCAGGGTTCTGGTGTCTAGGGTTTTTGCGAACAGTAGGTTTCCTCCTCATTTTTGGACGGGTATAATTGAATTTGGAAAGTTTATATATTTATTTTTTGGAATTGAGTGGAAGATGATGCAGGATGGGGCGAGATTGGAGAGGGGGCAGTGATGTGACGATGGTGACGGTGGAGGTTGGTCAATGGCAACAAGCAACGGAAACGATGAATTGATATACCAATTTGATACAAATTAAACATCCTTGTGCCTAATCAAAGGGTTCCTAAGCATCCCTGTGCTTAGGAGGACGGTTAAACAGCCTTGTATCTAACCAATTAAGTATATCTATACTTATCTTTAAGTAGCCCTGTGCTTAAAAAAATAGGAAAGAACTAAATTTCATTTAATAGTATAATAATTTGCCTTTTAGGCTATGTTTATATCCTATTTATAGAAATATAAAACTAGGATCTTAGAGGAAAAGAAACTCTTTTAAGTTTAATAACAAACTAATCTAAAACTAACATGATAAAATCCTAATCTAATAATTATCAAATAAACATAACTTCTAATCCTAAATTGTATCCTACTTAAAAGTTCTAAAATATGAAGATTACAACAAAATAATTTATCTTCAAATATCTCTAACGTAGATCTCATTCTTCTCTCCTCCATCTCTATCACTTCCCACCAAACACAACGCTTTGAGCAGCATGACTGCAACAAAGAGGACACACAACCATTGATATTATTGGTGGCGATGACCATTTCTTGTGGTCCTTCTGCATATGTCAAGGCAACGCAAACGGAAAACAGAGGAGAATCTCAAATTTGCACCGTCACAGGTCCATAGATCTGTAATTGGTGTGGGTGAACTCATTCCTGATCTCACCAAATGCTTGTTGGTTGTAGTAGAGGTTACAACAACAAAAAAAAAAAAAAAAAAAAAATCAGAGATATGGGATGAAGATGAAACAGATCTGAAACGGAAAGACGAGAAATGGAAAAAGAAATAAGAAGGGCAAAAGGAGAATAAGAAAAAGGATAAAGGAACGCGGCCGGGAGGCCTAGTTTTCTTTTATTTAACAAATATATGGCATTATACTAATTCCCATGAGGCATATCAGAAGAACGGAATTCAGCAATTACTAAACCATCACTAGATTGTTAATCCAACTAAGAGTATGATGGAGATAGAGGAGGAAAGAATGTGATCTACAATGAAGATATTTAAAGATAAATTATATTGTTTGTAATTTTTATATTTTAGAACTTTTAATTAGGTTAAAAATTATGTTTATTTGATAATTATTAGGTTAGGAGTTTATCATGTTAGTTTTAGATTGTCTTATTATTATAGCTAGAATAGTTGTTCTTTTGTTTTTTTTTTTTTTTTTTTTTTTTAGGACTCTAATTTTATATTTCTATAAATAGAGATGTAAACTAAGCCTTACGGACAGTTCATTAGACTATTACAGAAAACTCAGCTTTTTCTATTTTTTTAAGCACATGGCTACTTAAAGCTAAACACAGGGATACTTGGTTGGGCACAGGGCCATTGAACCATCCTCCCAGGCACAGGGATGCTTTGGAACCGCTCGATTAAGTATAGAGATGCTTAATCTCTATCAAAGTATATCAACTAATCAGTTAAAATCAAAGTGTATGATTATAGTATATTCATCAAACCTTATGTTAAGCTGAGAAATCAGCAAAAACATCTCCATCCAAGAAATGCAGATATATGTGTAAGGTGTTCCACGATTCATGCAAATTTAAGTGGGATGAAAATGGGACAAACCGAGCCTAATCTCATCAGGCCAGTTCACTAAGCTTATTGACCTTTACTCCTTAAAGCTCAAACTTGGCTCATTTTGGTACATTTGGGGTCAGAATTTGAGTCAAGCTAAATAACAAGCTGCCTAGTGCTCCTTTATGACCCTACTTCCAAGTAAGCCGGCATGCACTTGATTTGGTGAAGTTTCAGGTGATACCTTTTTGTGTATCCGATCATAAGAAGTCTAGGTGGAAGTTTCAAAAAACCCACAACATAATTCTAGAGTTCTGTTCTATTGCCCAATCTGTCTCTATATAACCTCAAGGCCCTTCTTTTAAAAAAGTACATTTCATTTCTTCTCAGCAGAACTCTCTGGTTTCACGGTAGGTGAGCCTTTACACCTCCCTTGAGATGGATTATATCATGTTTTCAGCCAAAAACATTAACAAACCAATGTAAAACTCTAAACAGTAGAATTTCAGATTTTGTAAGTGACTATTGTCACCCTTTTCATCTCTTCCCAGGACGGGTTTGAAAGTTCCTTTTTTTCATATAGAGGTAATGATTACAAGTGGGGATGAGAGAGATGATTTTCGTACCCAAGACCACTAGCTTAGCGATGAATAGCTTTACCACTGCACCAACTCCAACAGTTCAAGTTCAAATGTGTCATACATAATGCAAGTATAGCTAACAGATCTACTATAGCTGAAAGAAAATACCTGATTCATGAGCAAAACAAGTCTACCAAAGAAATAACTAGCAAATAACAGACGAACTCTCCAATTCACAATAACCTAATACTGCTGCTAGTTTTATCACACTGCGTTAGAACATCAGCCAAAGGAGACTAAATACAGCTCATGATCAAAACAAATCCAAAAAACCCAATAATTCGTATGTATTAATCTTCCAACATCAAGAGATAATAGCTGCAGCAACAAACCACTCATTTTCAAGGAGACAGGCACGAGGATGTTCATGCATACTTTGTAACACCTAACTGGTGTCGGCCTCCCGCTTCATATATAACTCCACCAAAAAAAATCCAAACAAGCTACTATTGAGGGTAAAGCACACAAATAATGCTACGAAATGCCAAAGATAAAAGGCAGCATTTCATACAGAACCAGAAACTGGAGACCGCCTTATATCCACTATGGTATATGACGCAGAAACATACTATCACATATCAGCCATCAGAACACCACAAAAAATTCAATAATAGAAAAATTGTTAGAATGACAAAATGCTTTTTGTTCCGAAAACTGAAGTAAGATATCAAATGAGAAGAAACTAGAAACTTGCCAAAACTTCCCTGCAGAGAATACCAATGCAACAATACATGAAAAGTACAATGTCAAATACTATCAGAACATGACTTAAGATGAAACAACATAGTTAACAGCTCACCTAGTACTTTGGAGCCTTATTCAAGTATGACTTTAGGACATCCATAACTGCACCAAAATCCGCCTTGACTTGAACAGGGGGGTTAGCAAATTTACAAGCCATGTCCGGTATATTTTTGGAATGATAATCGACCTTTGACTGTGTAAACTTCAGTCCATGAGCAGTACTAACCACAACAGTCCTATCTGTTGGTGCTATAACGCCACTGTTTCTCAACTTGATCAAAGCTGTCAATGCAACACCAGTATGCGGGCATATAAACATCCCAGTTGAATCCGCCTGTGCCATGGCATCCATCAATTCCTCCTCAGTAGCCTCCTCGACAATCCCATTACAATTCTTCAAGGCATACACAGCCCTATCAATGGACACAGGATCACCAATCTGAATAGCTGAAGCAAAGGTCGTGTTTGCCTTCACAGGGTTAAATTCCTTCCACCCGGATTTATAATACAAGTAAAGCGGATTAGCATTAGCAGCCTGAGCACAGACCAACCTAGGCATTCTATCAACAAGACCCAGTTCATGGCACATCTTAAATCCCTTGTAAAAAGCATAGATATTCCCCAGATTCCCACCAGGCACAATCACCCAATCGGGCACCTCCCAATCAAACTGCTGCAGAATCTCAACGGCTGCTGTCTTCTGCCCCTCTAGCCTCAAACTATTCAAGGAATTAGCCAGATAAATTGGCAATTCCGCAGTTACCTCCCTGATCAACTGCATACACCCATCAAAATCAGTGTCTATGCTCAATACAAACGCCCCGTTCGCTATCGGTTGAACCAATTGAGCCATGGAAATCTTATTGGCAGGCAAGAAAACAATCGATGGAATCCCAGCAGAAGCACAATAAGCCGACAATGCAGCCGAAGTATCGCCCGTTGAGGCACAACCAACACCCACAACAGGACGCTTCATCTTCCTCAATCTATTAACCTGACTAACCAAAACAGTCATACCCAGATCCTTAAAACTACCAGTATGGCTAATCCCACAATGTTTGACCCACAAATCATGCATGCCCAGAAACTGTTTCCCAAAACGCTCAGCCCAGAAAAGATTAGAATTACCTTCGAATGCGGAAACAATGTCATCCCCGTCAATCTCAGGCAAGACCCACTCTTTCTTAGACCAGACGCCCGATCCATAGGGCCATGTAGTCTTGCCAATGCGCGAATCAAAGAGAGATTTCCAGTAGTTCCCATCAAACTGGCGCAGGGCTTCCATGTCATGCTGGACATCAAGGAGACCACCAGAGCGGGATCGGTAGACGATCTCGTCAAGGGAGTAAGACTCGGTAGAGTTGGGGGCGGCATTGAAGGGGATATATTTGGCGGAGAAATTGTGAGACTGGACGTGGCGGCGGGCCTCCTCGCGGATGTTTTCGTGGAATGCGCGGGGTGATTGGAGGGGCGGAGGAGAGGGAGAAGGGACAGAAGGGGAGGAGGAGGAGGAGGAGGCGGTGATTGTGGGGAAGAAGAGGGATTTGGGTTTAGGGTTAGGGTTAGAGTTTTGGAAGAGAGGGGATTGTGTTGGGCGGAAAATGGATGAAGACGCCATTTTTCTCACACAAACACACACGCAGAGAGAGAGAGAGAGAGAGAGAGAGAGAGATGACTGACGGGTCACTTTTGCAAATGGGGGGTCACTTTGGGTTAATCTTGTGAGTGGAAGGTGTACGATTTAAGAGCATTTATGATGCAGTGTGCATAATAGATTATTGGAATACGGAAAGGTTTAATAATATTTCTTTTAAATTTTATTAAAATGGTAATAAAATAATAAAGAGGGGATAGAATTTATTTCATCTCATATTTTACACTAGAGAATAGAAGAATCAAATTACAATTGGAATTTTTTTAGGAATAAAAGTCTACCTAAACTTAACTAGTCTTTCCCTTTATATAAAAGAGGAATTACAAAATTCAAATTCAAAATCAGAAAAACATAAATCAAATCAAAACTAAAATGAAAAGAAATTTAAAATTAAATCGGTAACCAAATCCCGCTGATCATGCTTTGAATCTCACGTATGAACTCAGTTGCATCCCGGTGCCGCCAACCTTCATGACACCGAGCTATGCACCAATCACGAACGCGAGGCCGTTTCCCGTCCAACCTTGGCGTCCTAATCTCGTCTTTTCCTGGCTCGCCTGTTTTGACCTGCTTGACCTGCCAAAGGTTATTTGACAGCTGCATCATTCTCTCCGGCTTGGAGAGAATTCATCCTCGAATTCGTTGGGTCATTTGGGCCAATGCCGCCAAGCCTCGTTCACTTACGCCTCGAATTTGTCCTACCAAGCTCCAAGCCGCCAAACTTACCCAATCGTGGTTCATCATCCCGGCTTGCCAAGACTGCATTAGAAACTGTCCACTCGGTAAAGCCTTGTTGTGAAATTACTTGTCGTGAAATTAGTCTTCCTGGTGTTATTCCCTCGTTGTTGGCGAATAGAAGGACACCAACCCTTCTGGATGTCACCCCGTCAGTAGACTCCCTTCCTCATCCGACTCCTCCTTCTTGTTACGAATAGGATCATCAAACACGGGCTCCCCCCTGTTGGCGCCTACTGGTGCAGCCGCCAACTTTGACTCGCCAACTGAGTTAGTGGGCACGGAACTATTCTCCTGTTTTGGGTCCTCAGATTTTGAAACACTTCGTGCTTCTTTCTTGGGCAACAAGATGATCTTCTTTCCCTCGAAGGTTAAGAATAGGGGTACGGGAAGGTTCACGACCTTCCCTTTGAATTTTATTAACTGGATAATAAAATAATAAAGAGGGGATAGATAACTCGTTTCTCACAACCCGAGAAATCGAGGATCACAGTAACAATAACAAATTATCTGAAAATCAACTCCCCCCTAAACCTAGCCTAGCCTCCCTTTTATAGAGGAGAAATTTCAAATTCAAAATTCAAAATCTAAATCTAAGTAAGGGAATAGATAAATATCAAAACGGAAATAATCAAAACTACCCAAAAAAACAAGGCTATCAACCCATGAATCTCACCCCGGTCATGGCTGTCTTGCTCCGCGTTGAATCCTTCGTCAAGCCAAGTAGGGTCCCGCCAACACATGGTGCCGCCAAGAATGGTTCTTCCCTATTCCCCACATTCCTCCTTCTCCGGGTTCTGCCCCGCCAATGTTCCTGCCATGGTGACGCCGACCCACTAGTAATGACCCGCTAATAATGAGATGGAGGCTACATCATTCTCTCCGTCTTGGAGAGAATTCGCCCTTGAATTCTCAGTGGGGTCTTCTTAATCGATCTTTCCACACAGAGCTTCATCACCGTATCAGCAAGCCTCTTTGATCTCTTTGCCATCATGCTTATGCTCCTCTCAGTGCCAGCTTTCATCTTCTTCGTCCAACAGCCATAGTGTGTTTTGCCCCGTCTAGGTGTGGGTATGGGCGTCACAGTGGGTGCCATCATCCTCTCCGATTTGGAAGGAGTTCGGCCTCGAATTGGCGACATGACAACTTGAGCTGTCTTTGCCTTAACGCTTGAGGTTTTGAAGCCCATGGTGTTGGTTCTGCCACCAACATGTCCCCCACACGGCTCACTTCCCCCTTGCGAAGGTGCCGTGAACCTCTGAGGTGTCTCCTACCTTCCTTGAGTTCTTTGTGGTAACTCTTGGCCCCGCTTCAGATTCTTTCCTTGGGAACCCCCTATTACTGCCAAGTCAGACTTCGGTTCTTCATTATCCTCTTCATCTTGGTGTGTGCCTTCTACCGCCATGGTTGTACTCTTGTCATCACCAACGCCTTTGACCAACAACGCATTGGTTGTAGGCACATTTTGACTCTTTTTCAGTTTGGCGTTGCGCCCTTCTTAGGTAGCAAGACGATCCTTGTGTTCCCAAATATGAAGCTATAGGTGTTCCATCTTCTGTCATGATTGGCACCTCTATCAAATTGCCACGGTCATCCCAATAGCAGATGACAGGCGTCCATAGCCACCACGTCACACCAAACGTCATCTTTGTATTTTGCCCCAATTGAAAAGTGAACGAGGCATCGCTTCGAGACGGTCACATAATTTTTCTCCTTGAGCCAAGATAACTTATACGGGTGTGGATGGTCTTCCGTCGTTAAGCCAAGTTTCCACACGGCCTTCTCGAAAATGACCTTTTCGCAGCTACCCAAGTCAATCACCACGCGGCATACTCTCCTACCAATAGTGCATATTGTCTGAAATTACTACTCCGGAGCCAATCATCACCTTGTCCCTCTCTTGGCACTGAACAAGTGCGCCTTACCATAAGCAAACGGCCTTCGTCTCCAACAAGGGCTTCCTCGTCCAATGGCGCCAATTCTTCACCAACCTCTTCTCTGATGTCCCCGCCATTTTCTTCTTGTGCTCCCTCAACATAGAGACTCTTACCTGGCCTGTCACCCTTATGACATTTAGCAGCTCGGTGTCCCATCTCCCCACACTTGAAGCAACAAGTGCGGGAACTACTCACCAAGTCCGTTCCAGTGCCAACAGTAATCAGTTTTCCTTGCTAAGCTGGATTGGTTGATGGGTGGATCTGGTCATGCCTAGTTTCTGGGATGTTCATGGTGACGCCTACATTGCGACGCCTTTGCTGCTTCTCCACTTCCATTGCTCTCTGACTTACTTCCGCCACGGTAAAGATGTCAAACATGTTTAGTACATCTTGTATTGACTCCCTCAATCCTCTGATATACCTATATGTGATTTGTTCTTGGGATTCCGCCAAGTCATTTCTAGCGATCAGGGCATAGAAGTCAGAGATGTACTCTTCGACGGCCCTCGAACCTTGGCGCAAGCTTTGAAGTCGTTGATACAATATCTTGACATGGCTATGAGGCAAGAAGGCACCTCGTAGATGCTTCTTTAACTTCTTCCAAGTCCTGATTCTTGACTTCCCTTGACAAAGCTGCAAGAACTTCGTTTGCTGCTACCAAGAGGCAACTCTCCCCCGAAAACGTGTGGCTATTAGCGGTGCCTACTTCTTCTTCGGGACCCCCTTGAACTCGAGGATCTCTTCTACAGTCCCAAACCTCGTTCGGGCTCCTTCTGCCATCAAACTCCGGTATCTCCACCCGAAGTCCAGACTCCCACCTTCGATCATCCCAATCGTTAATGTAGCCGGTGTTGGCATTTCTTCGCCTAGGTATAAGATCCGGTGTCTCCTCATCCAAAAATTGATTTTGGACACCTTCCTTCGTCTCTTCTTGGATAGAACACGGTGCTAATGGACGTTGGGGTAGGGATCCCGGTGTAAGATCGGGATTTGCCCCGTATTGAATCAAGCATCGCTCGATTCGCTGGAATTTCTCCTCCAGTTCCTCTAATCTCCTTTCGGCTTGCTGATGTCAGTCATGGTCAACATCGTCTTTGGCAGTAGCGTTCCTCTGATGTCCATGGGCCATCTCAGAAAATGTTCTGAGCTCTGATACCAACTGATGCAGCACGTGTAATGGATAATAGGGATACGAGAAGGTTTACGACCTTCCCTTTCAATTTTATTAACTGGATAATAAAATAACAAAGAGGGATAGATAACTCGTTTCTCAGAACCAAAGAAATCGAGGATCATAATAACAATAACAAATTTTCTGAAAATCAACTCTCCTCTAAACCTAGCCTGGCCTCCCTTTTATAGAGGAGAAATTTCAATTTCAGATTCAAAATCTAAATCTAAATAAGGGAATAGATAAATATCAAAACGGAAATAATCAAAACTACCCAAAAAACACAGCTGTCAACCCGTGAATCCTTCGTTGCGCCAAGTACAGTCCCGCGAACACATGGTGCCGCCAAGATTGGTTCTTCCCTGTTCTCTGCGTTCTTCCTTCTCTAGGCTCTGCGCCGCCAATGTTCCTGCCATGGTGACGCTGACCCGCCAGTAATGTCCCGCCAATAATGGGATGGAGGTTGCATCAGTTTAATGAATGGGTTGGGTTAAATTTGAAGTTAATTTGTATTTGACTCCATAGTTTTGAATCTGATATCCACCCATATCTATAGCAAGAATTTTTAAATAGTGGTTTTGGTTTTGATTCTGATGGGTCATCGATAGCCCATGCGACCTAACATAAAGAAAGGAAATAGTAGAATCAACTATTAACTTGATAACTACAGGTGACAATAAATCAACGATACATGTAGAATAAAATGATTAACTAAATTTAGATGGAAAATTAGTGGAGGTGTTCAAAAAAAATTGATAATCAAAATAAGGAAATATAGAACCAGCAATACAGTTACCTATACGAATTTGATGGAAAGTTCAAAAGTCATGTCTTTATGCATTCGTATATCTCATATTGATAGAAAGTTGGTATCAAGTCGTAGGCCTAAAAATTATTTCATGCGCTTGATATTAACATTTTTTATAATTATGCTGTTATTTTTGGGTAAAAGTTTATGGGTAATTTTCATATTAGTACCATGAGATTGGGTGTAATAAATTTTAGTCCACAAGCTTTACGAAATAATTTATTAGTCCACATGTTTGGGTGTAAATGTTTTCAACTCCAATTTTAGGTAAAAGAAGTGTTGGAAGGATAAAAAGACATTTATATCCTTCAAAGATCATCGTTTTTTCAAATTTAGTACTTTTCTTTAATTTTTTAAAGGTAAATTACATAGTAGTACCCCAAGATTTGATGATATAATTTTTTAGTCCACTAACTCTGCGAAATAATTCTTTGGTCCACAGCTTTGGGTGAAATAATATTTTAGTCCAACCATCATTAAATTTTTAGCAGGAATTTTCAAAATGACTAAAATACTCTTACTAAAAATATTTTTACAGTAAACAAAATAGAAAGATAAATAAAAAAACCCTTCTTCCTCTTCTCTCTCCTCCTTCTCTGTGCCTCCGTCGTTGGTGGTATTCCTTCACCGCAATGCCCCTCCTCAGTCCCAACTAAGGCTGCAAATGAGATGAGCTAAGCTGAGCCAAATCATGGCTAGCTTGGCTCGACTGGGCTCATTAACTAAATGAGACCAACTCGGCTTAGTATCATTTATCTAATAGAGCTGCATATTTGTGCTTAGCTTGGCCTCATTAACTAAATGCAACCGGCTTGGTATCGATATCATTTAGACTTGGTTATTTGGGGAGCTGGCTCGCTGAGCTTTATAGAATCATTTGCACGTCAGCTCATTGAGCTCATTTACCAGGTTTGTTAGGCTCATTTATTAGCGGAAAAGGGTAATAAAATAAATCATGCATGAAAATTGGAAATAAAAGAACATACATGTAATTTGATTATGCAATTGTACACAGTGGCAGAAGAAAAATATCCAATCAACAGATAATTAATGGTGGGGACATGCCCGTCGATAAGCAAGCCAGCTTGTGAGCCTTTTCAACCAAGTCGATCTCGGTTTGATTTGAATCATTTACTTAAATGAGTTACCCTTAAATGAGTCGAGCAAGCTCTCGGGTTGGCGTAGACAAACCCGAGCCGAGTCAAACCGGCTTGGCTTATTTGTAGCCCTAGCCCCACTTCTCCCCTAACCCCTACCTCCGCAATTCTACTTAGCTATCTCCTACGCTTCTCTACCCCCACCATTGTTTGGGTCGCCAACCACATATCCCTTGGTCATCGACCCCCCGACCCCCCCCCCCCCCCCCCCCCAACCCCTTGTGTCGCCCTCCTTTAGAGGTGGTGGTGGCTACGGCGATAGAGATGAGGAGAGAGAAAACGGAAGGAGGAAAGAGAAGAAGAAGATATTGGTTATTTATTTTTCTTTTTTTAGTGTAAAAATATTTTAGTTAGGGTATTTTGGCCATTTTATAAATTTCTGTTAAAGATTTAATGACAGTTGGACTAAAATATTATTTTACCCAAACCCGTGGACTAAGAAAATAATTTTTGCAAAGTTTATGAACTAAAAAAAATTATTTCACCAAAACTCAAGGTGCTAATATGTAATTTACGCTTTCTTTAACTTGACACGTCAAGTTTTGGTCGGAATGTTGATATTATACACCTAAAATGGACTAAAAAATAATTACACTAAAACTTGTTGGACTAATAAATTATTTCATAAAGTTTCTAGATTAAAAAATTATTACACCAAAACTCAGGATACTAATATATAATTTACCAAATATTTATTTATTAATTTTTAAAAAATAATATTATAAAAACTGGAGACAAATTATACTCAACAGAACGAGAATAAAAATATAAACTCAAATATAATTAGAGAAAATAATAAGTATTTTATTCTAGAACTTAAAAACCTGATTAATATACTCTCTTTCTCCAATATTTCAACTTATTTTTCCTTAATCTATTCTTCACACCTTGTACACTCATATATATAAGGAAAATCTTGTGTGCTCAGTCATGAGCTAAAGTGCCACAAGTTGACCGCTCAAAACTTAGAATTGCCATAACTTGTCACTTGTTGACTATACATATATTCACATGGGCGAGGATCCCATACGGTGGGATAACCACAACTAATTGTACAGTGGGCAATTTGTTCCCAAAATACCCAGCTCTCTATTGCCAGCTTTTATTTTCTTTTTTTATTATTATATATGATTTTATATTTTATAATACAAATGAATTAATTATTTAGATATACATATATACTATAATTAAAAAATAATTAAATATTAAAATAAAATTAATTAATTAGTCATAATTATAGTTTTATTTTATATATATTATATTTTTTTTTCTTTCATATAATATAAGTTTTTCCACTAAAAGTAACAAATCCGTCTCGACTCAAAAATCTAACAGGATCAATACGTAATTCGATCCAATCTAAAATAAAAAATTTGTCTTAAATAATCAAGTCAAAAATTGAAATGACCTGACCTAAATTCATCCAACTCGCTTTTCGCTTAACCTGAAAATCACCCGATATTCAATTTGACCTAATTCAACTCACCATTGACCTGAACCATCCCAACTAAAAATGATCATAACTTGAACCCAACCCCAAAACTCAAAGTAACTTATAGTCTTTACATACAATGATCGTTATTACTTGTCAATTGTACACCTGAACTTAATAAGAGATCTGAAACATCTACATTGGTCAAAGTATAAATTAGTAAAAATATAATTTAGACTTTTGTAAATACTTCATGCCCCCCTAGGCACAAAATAGTATACTTATGATGACTCGAAACCCATACAATCTAACCCAAGATTGATCGAACCTAGGATAACTCAAAAAAATAGTGATCCAAATTGGAAGTAACTTGACTTAAACCTAACTTGAAACCGGTCCAAATGTCCCAATTATCACCTCTACTTTCACTCAATCATTAACTAAATTAATAAAAACCTTAAAACTGAGTCAAGAACTACACAAATTTTAACAAGTAACTAAATTTGTATACATATATACTATAATTAAAAATAATTAACTACATTCAAAATCATGACTAGCACTAGTCAAAAACTAGGAAAATATACAAAAATTGGCCAGGCAGTGCAACCATTAAAAGAATAACGACTATCATAGCTAATCTTCACATTCTAACATGTTGAGAATTTACATTAGCACTTATAAAATAAGAAAACATATAAAAAATAGCTAGTTAGTATAGCAAAGCAACATTCTCAGTGCCCTAAGGGCTCCCACCTAAGCAGGGTCGGGGGGGGGGGGGGGGGGGGGGGGGGGGGGGGGCTTCCCCTTCAGGGTGTTACCCTGAAGAGAGGCTATTTTCCGAGAAGCCCCAACCCGAGGGGTGCAACACGAGGACTTCCCAGGAGGTCACCCATCTTGATACTACTCTCGCCTAATCACGCTTAACTTCAGAGTTCTAATGGGATCCGATGCTTGCGTGTTGATACCCTCTTAGGTAGTTAGTACTATCATCAAAAGAAAGACTGTGTGCTAAATTCAACCGCTTCACATTCCATGTTGAGAATTTACATTAGCACCTACAAATTACAAGAATCGAGATTGTAAGTTTAATTTCAACAAAATATTAGTATGAAAATTTTCATATGTGGTTGTCCCGTAACACCATACTTACATAAAATTCATAGAAATTGTCACTCAAAAATATTGGGTCAAATATAATGTTTAAATCTTGTAGAAAATGGGTATATGTATCCTACAAGGACAGTAAAGGAGGATTAAGTGACAAATAAATATAGTCAAATTAGACAAAACTATACTAATTCAAACCTACATAACATTTTCATTGAGTGATGATTGCGTTGAAAATGAAGCTCGTGGTATGTAGACATTATGGTCTTCACTCAACGAGGAAGTGAACAAACCAGATGAATCTGCGGCTACCGGAGTTGAAGCTTGATTACTCCCAATATGAAGAGATTTGTTTCCGCTATGCTAGCAATTGTTACCTAAAAGATAAAAATACCTATTAGCATATAAAAAATAAAAGAAAATTTGAAGGATAGACTAGAATTAGAAAAAGTTAGAAATATAATACCTGAAAAACTTGGATAGTTTGTGATTGATTTATTCTTTTGTTAGTACCTTTCTCATATCAAGCACATAATCTACGCCATCCTTTATAACCACCCTCTTTTTTCTCTAAGCCTCTAATTTGAGTAATAGTAGAGTTCAAAGGATTAGTACCATCAGATGTTGTGTCTTTATCATAGCCTAACTCTGTGACATTCTCAGAAGCACATACATTTTCTTGCATAAGTATGTTGTAGCCTTTGAAACTAATTGATACGCAGCCTCACTCTCGGAGCAATAAGACGCCAAATGCACTAACTTAGGAGCAATTTGTCGATAACAAGATGCCACTAGTAATTTAGGATCATTAGTGCTAGTGAGTTCAGTAATACTTTCCATGTAACATCCTTTCGCATCTCTTCTCCATCACTTCATTAGACTTATGATGACTCGAAACCTGTACAACCTCACCTGAGATTGACCCGAACCTAGGATATCTTAAAAAAATAGTGACCCAAACCAAAAATAACTTGACTCAAAACCAACCTGAACCTAATCCAGATGTCCCAATTGTCACCTCTAGAGGTATATTTGAGCCGAGTTGAGCCTAAGCCTACCAGGCTCGAGGCTCGGCTAGTTACCATTAAGCTCAGCTCGGGCTCGGCACGAAGCTCGCCAAGCTTTAAAAATTTGGGCTCGAACTCGGCTTGTTAAAAGCTCTAGTTCGACTCGACTTGATCTAAGCTTGGCAAGCTTTGCATTAAGCATGCAATATTTCGGCTCATTTAAGCTCAATATAGGCTCATTTGGGCTCGTTTAAGCTCGAGCTCGGCTCATTTAGGCTCCAATATGGTTTCATTGAGCAATATTTAAACAAATATACCATAATAGAAAAGGCTCGCTTAGGCTCGTTTGGGCTCGCGAGCCTACGAACTCGAGCTTAACTAGGCTTAGGCTTGGACTCGGCTCAATAAGCTAAACGAGCCGGTTTGGCTCAACTCGAGCTCAAAGCGAGCTGAGCTTTTCGAGCTTTATTACGAGCAGCTCAAGAGGGCTTGTGAGCCAGCTCGGTTCATTTACACCCCTAGTCACCTCTACTTTCACTCAATCAGTAACTAAATTAATAAAAACCTCGAAACTGAATTAAGAACTACACAAATTTTAACAAGTAATACATAGGCGCACATTAACCAGGGGTGTCTTTGAGTTGGCGAATGCCAAACATGTACATCAATTTCTTGAGAGTTTTTGTAGGCAATGCTTTCTTGAATAACTCTTCTAGGTTCTTGAGTGAATGTACTTCACCCTTCTTCAGAAGCTCGAGAAAAAACCTTCTTTAAAATATGCTTGGTTTTGTCACCTTTCTTTAACTTGAGCAATACATTCAGACTAGTCTTCATATGGTGCTATCTAACTCCCCCCTGATCGTTGGAAGCTTACAGAAGTATGTTGGACCATGGGTCTTAACAATACCCATTCTTTACTTGCTCATGAAGTACAAGTGCTTTGATCTAGCTACAATTGTTAGTAGATTGTCAAAACATAGCAGTATAGCTATATAAAGTAATATCATACTTGTCACTTACCTCATATGATTAAATATATAACCAGTACTTGCATACAAAATCAATCCCAAGTTTGACTTAATAGAATAATGTTATACTGGTTGATCCATTAGGATAGACATTTAACCTCATTCTAATGCCTTCATATTGGTATCGTATTATATATTGGTGACAAGTTACCAAAGAAACCGGTTGTGTGACAACTATATTAACACGTCACTTAAACCAATGTATTATCAATGATTCATTTGTTATCTTATTGAGGACGAAAGAGGACTTTATCTATATCAATCACTTAAACAAAAATTTGAGGCACTGAAATTATATTGAAATACTTAAGTATCATATTTATATAAGTTGAGTAATAGAATAATACTCTATCATATTAGTGCTCAATCTACAGATCAAGACAAAATCTTTACCTTTTCCAAGATCCTTAATCTTGATTTCTTAATTTAGGTGCGTAACAGCTTCTTCAAACTCTTCAAGAGTCATAATGATATTAACATATCCCTTTTTCGATAGATATGTACCACAGTTTTCAACTATATACTTCTGGCATATTTAGTCCTTCAGAGACTTTCATATCATCACAAGTAATAAGCTATTACCATATTTATAAGATGCATACAGAGACCGCCATACCAATTGGATCCATTTCTCATATGTATGTGATATTAATTTTTGGTCTCTATAATGAATCTTGGGCTACAAATCGTGCTTCTTATTTAACAACCTTAACATTTTCGCACCAATATTCACAGGTAGCCTACAAGTTTGCACTTTAGGCTTTTGGACTATAGGTCCAAACACTACAAATCACTAATTTAGCCTGAATTGCATCTTTCAATTTCAACCAATCATTTATTTCCTAGCATTCTTGAACGAACTCGTGTTCAAGATTTTCAATAGCTACTGCATATACAAATATTTGATCAATTTTTATTTCTGTTCCATCATATCCCATAATTCATAGAGATATTTTTATTATCAAAATTTCAATAGTCTCAGGTATCCGATAATCTTGAGGAATTTTATTTACACATAATATTATATCTGTAGAGTTTTTCTCCTCAAGAGTTTCATAATAGAGGAACCAATCTTTTCTATCTCTCCTTTTTCTTTCTCATATTCAAAATTTTGGAACTAATATATCTACCATGCTTTTAGCGTGCAATGGATGCATTTGTCAATATATTAGAATATCATTTGATTGAGATATTAATTCGAGCAGGAGCATCTATAGTAAGGACATATTATTTGGTTACTCTCTTTCCATTAGTGAACGCATTTGACAATTGACTTGTAATATTTTATAAGTGAATAATTCTTTGAACTTCTAGTTTGGTGATGCATTCTACATAAATTCTCATTTTCCAACTTTTGATTTCTCCCCCTTATTCTGAAAACCTTGTTTTGTCAAATTTACAATCAACAAATTATGCTTCAAAATGTTTCCAGTTAACATCTATAGATATTTTATTGTTAACATAAAGTCCAAGTCTCCTATTTACACGTTGAGGTGGAATAATTGGGACATACATTATATAACCAAATTCATAGATGGGATATATCTGGTTCTTGTTAGAAATAATTTATAATGGGGAGATTCATGTTAATAAGTTGGTCTAGTGCTGCAATATATATTATAACGTATACCTATATAAGAGTAGGCAATAGTAATGGTCTAGCTATATGTTGTAGGCAATAAACAAAAATTCAGTAAGACCATTTTTTTTTTCTATATGTGGGCTATATGGTAGTCAGCTATAACCCTAATTGACATTCAATATCTCCTGCATTGTCATATCACATAATCCATTACTTTAGCTCATAGCCGGATCATTTGTGCAAGGAGTTTATAATGTTGGGAAAACATATGAATTTTGTTGGAAAATAAACTCTGTTGCCGACTATTGAGTTCACAGTTCTCAACTATGGTCACAACAATAGGCACCTATTAGAGCACTTAGAGTAGGAGACTCTTCTCTCTACCTAAGCCTCCAGTCGGAGAGTCATGCTTTGTGACACCTCACGTGCGAGAGTTCCCGGGAATAGGTTTATCTCTATAAAACCTTTGCCCTAATACTGGTTGTTGGGATGAATTTCAAAAATTCTCCCTAAAGTTTACGCAGCGGAATAGGTTTAGAATTCATAACTCTAAACCAAGGGTCGATTTAAAATTCGTAATTTTAAATCAACTGACTTAAATTCATAATTTAAATCAACAGGTCTAAATTCTTAATTTAGATCTACAGGTATTTTACTCTAATACATTCATAATAATACATAAACTTAAACAGGTATAATAACGAATATCATACATAAATAGAAAGGTGGAATCTAAAAAAGAAGGAAAGAAAATACATACCTGCAATTGCTCCAATAAAGAAAAAACCAGAAAGACAATAATATTCTTCGAAATCGGGACCTCGAGACCTTCTTTGCAATGACCTCGAACTGCCTGGAGGGTGGGCTCCGAAAAATATTAAACTAAGGAAAGAAAAATTTCAACCGAAATTTTTCTCTCCAATTGGATCTCCGAAACAATCTCAGAAACCCTAAATAAATATTTCGACTCCAATGCCAAACCTCGGAATAAGCCTCTCTATTTATAGAAATATACCAGAGCGAAAAAATCTAATTTTTCGATGTGGGAACCGCCCAGTTAAAATAAAAACCCGTCGTTTCGATTAAAAATAGGTTCAAAACGCCACGCTTTGTAACAGTGCAAAACCGCCTGTGAGGGCCTGTCACCGCGTGCCATGTGTCGCGGCCTTATTGGCTGATGCGGGTGCACGTGGATCTCCCCCTGTGTGTCACGCGCTGGTTGGCCCATCCGCGAGTACGCGGATTAAGGGCTGTGCACGTTATTTTATTTGTATTTTTTTATTATTATTTTTATTATATTTTGCTTTGTTTTCCACATGTAAAAATTCATCTTATGAATTTTAATTTTTCAAAATTATTTTATTTTATTCATCTCATGAATAATATTTTGCAAAATTAACTTACCCATCTTATAGATAAATAATTTATCTCATGAATTCTTTAACATTTTTTCAATGGCAATAAAAACAGAGGCTTGCGCAGGGACCTCAGGGACAATTTAAATCTAGCTCCAAATGGGTTAAGTTAAACCATCTCATGATATTAATTTAATTACCATTTAATGAGAATTAATTCCACTAAATAAATATCACTGCACTCCAGACTTAAATTATTTATTTGATATCTCCCTAATAGACTGTATTGACGACAATAACCTCTCCACTAGATGTCTATGACGAAGGATAAATATAGCCACTACCATTATCCGTCTCATAGCTTCTCCATTAGTTACCGACTCGCTCTTCACTGAATAATTCATTTATACTTGAACATATTCACAGTATAAATTTCAAATGTCAAACACTTGGAATACTTTGGCCAAAGTTTCCGAACTATTCAAATATTTGCGAATCAATTAAGGGGACATCTGTATCTCATAAGAGACCGTAGATTCCCTATTGAATACCTGATCTTTGTCACACTTCACGCCGCTACCCAGTGTATGTGGGATTTCAGTCATTTGTTTAGACCTTACTTCTAGTACGCCAAAGTAACTAATGCTCCATGCACAAGTCCAAAATACCCTCAGGATTCAGAGTCATCGTTCAAACAGTACAATGTGAATCACTCATTTCCGATAGTAGTCTAGAAATAAGTATCGCACATGGTCCAACTTAGTGTGTCAATCTTATTAAACACACTAACCTAACACTTTTGGATCTCCATCCACATGACCAAGACAAGTCATCTAAAGTGTCACGTTATAGTCTTAACATACAAGTGGTCCAAACTTGTCTTCGACTATGAGTCTTTCAAACAACAATCCATACCATTTGTTCCAAGTCTATCTGTGGCTTAATCTCATAAACCACTTAGAACAAATATGTAAATTTTAGTCTGAGGACTACACCCATCTCATGGATGTTTATCAAAAGAAAATCAAATGCAGTATAAATGCTCACATACACAAATTTTACTAGAAAATGACTGGAACTTCAATTTTATTCATAAATAAAATAATATTACATAAATAAATTTGGATTTCAGGACACTATTCCTAACATATAAAAGCCACATCAAAAGTGTATTATCCACACTCATGGGATAAATGGGTAGAGGCCTCTATTAACATCATAAAATATTGAATTGGTCCATATGATCAGATAATTGGCCCACATATGTCCCCTTTTGTATTTCCTCTTAATTGGGGATCATCTTGCCTTGATCATAAGCAGCAAACAAATTTTCATCTAATATAAGAATCTTTTGGTTCTTTAAAGGGTGTGAGAATTTCCAGCGATTCTCTTAATTATTGTGATACCCGAATGACCTATATAGTCATGCCATAAAATCAAAGCCTTTGGGTCCCTTAACTTTTGGTTAACCATTCTGATAGATATCTCGAAAATTAAATAGATAGTCTTACTTATGAAAATTTTTGTTTCTTCACAAAACATTATAGGTGCTCTTCTGGCGCCTTTAGTAAAGTTTCAAAATACCCATTATTGTTATACTATCTGTTTGACATTAATTTTTCTCATTTATATTCAAACATAAAATACATGTAAATACAAGTGGGACTATAGGTGAGATATTACAAAATACTTTAAATAACCATATTACTATAGCTGGCTTTATAGTCTTCATAAATTGAGGCTTTAACTTTGCATTTATTAGAAGAATCATCATATATGTGTTCAAAATTTCAGAAAAATTGTTCAAGTTACACAGTTAGATTATTATTTGAATAGATAAACAATAGTCAGATTATTATTTGAATAGATAAAAAATAGTAGACTTAAATTATAGTTAAGCCCATCCAATCCTTGGTAATATGATATAAGAAAATATTTCACACACATAACTAAAATATGTCTCATAAAATATTAAATAGATGATACCACTCTAGTTTGTACAGAGTAAGGCAACATTATTTTACTAAAGTCAAAGATGGTTCAGTACAAAAGATAAGGCACAAAAACACAAACATTAGTCAATTTGAACAATTTCATCATCTATCAGATGATCAATTCTCCCATTAGGATCTTTGAAAAAAAAAATCAGAATCATCTAGTGTGTATCATTGAATGGAGAATGATCTTCAGCAAAATTACTTTCTAGAAAATTTTCCTTCCCTTTCAATAACACTTGGTAAAGGTCCACCATGTGTTGAGCTGTACGACAGATACACATCCTATAACCTTTTATACCGCATCGGTAGCAATCTGTTTCCAAATCGTTTGACAAATTTTGTTTAGGAGACTTTTCTTTATATTTCTCCTCGTCATTTGTAAACCTTTTAAATTTTGGTCCATTTTGGGTATTATAATGCCTATCATTATGACCACAACTATAACCTCTTCCACGGTCACGGCCACGGCCACGACCACGACCATGACCACGTTTACGACCTCGACCATGTCCCTGATGGTTGTATGTCATAGCATTCACTTCAAGGAATGGTTCTGACCCAATTGGTCGTGACTGATGATTTTTTATCAATAGTTCAATGTTTTGTTCAGCAACGAGGAGACATGATATTAACTCTGAGTATTTTTTAAATCCTCATTCTCGATATTGTTGCTACAAGAGCATGTTCGAGACATGAAAGGTAGAGAATGTTTTCTCTAACATATCCTCCTCAGTAATATTTTTCCCGCATAATGTTAGTTGAGAGATAATACTAAATACTACAGAGTTATACTCGTGTACAGTTTTAAAATCTTGTAATCGTAGGTGAATCCATTCATAGCGAGCTTTAGGGAGGAGCATAGACTTTTGATGATCAAACATTTCTTTTAAATTTAGCCAAAGGACATATAGATACTTTACAGTAAGATACTCGGCTTTTAATCTTTCATTGATATGATGTTTGAGAAATATCATTAGCGCGATTCTGCAGCAATGCGTTATTTTCCTTTTTAATTGTATCTCCGAGATTCATAGCATCAAGGTGAATCTCAACATCAAGGGTCCAGGGTAAATAATTTTTTTTCAGATATATCAAGAGTAGTAAATTCAAGATTAATAAGACTAGCCATTATAAATCACAAAGATTACGGAATGAAAACTTACCTCAAGTATGTAATGATCCTCAATTAGCTAAAAACTCGTGCCGATAACGTGTTATAAAATTTGAGACATTATGCTCAACAGAACAAGAATAAAAATACAAACTCAAATATAATTTGAGAAAATAATAAGTATTTTATTCCAGAACTCAAGGACCTAATTAATATACTCTCTTTCTCAAATACTTCAACTTAATTTTTCTCGATCTATTCTTCACGCCTTAAAACCACCTTTCTTACGGACTTCTGGAAAGTCACTTGAGCTCGAGCCTTCTTTACCCACCATCAACTGTCTTAAGAGGCTGTTATCCCATAAGGAATTTAGCTTGTCAGGTAACTGCGCTCGAGACATCGTTCACTTTATATTTAAAGGCCAAACGTCCCTCGAAGATGGCCCTATCTGATAGACATGTGTCCTTGGATCCTAAAACGGTGTCATCCCAACTCTCTTGAGTTTGGGGTGTAAACAAGTATCCCCTTTTAGCCGTTGGTAGTTTCAAATTTCTAACGGGTAAAAAGTCAGGATGATTTGACCTTCAAAGGCTATAAGGAGCTTGAGAGGGCACTGTCTGACATTTAAGTTACCTTTGTTCCAGTGTGTCTATAAATATGATAGTTGGGGCTTCGAAATTTTTCACTGTTTGCTTTGTGCTCTCTCTTCATTGCAATCAAGCACTTTGACACTTGCTCTCAGCTTTCAAACTCTCGTTCTTCTTGTTGATTACCCTTCAGTTTTAGAGCATTAGATTTTTCAAACCATTGAAATGGCTTAAATCACTCATTGTCTTTCCATTCTTATATCCAGGGCTGATAGCCCTGTAGAGTTCTTGTCACGTTTGGTCCAATCGAACAACGCGGTGATCCTGGATAGGCTTTAGGTCATTACCTCTATCAAAGAGGACCTTTCTTGGATTTTTGAGGAGGATCCCTCTTCTTCCCATGAACCATATGCCCTAGGCCAATCTTTAACTCTTCTGAGGATGTACCTTACCCGGAGGGCACCCTCTCTAACACTTTAAGGTTTCCTTTGCTCGGTCCTGTGTATGCACGTGTTCTCCATGAAGAAAGACGTGCTAGCAGAGGACCTACCTCACATGAATTGGGTGGACAACCTCACGCTCTTTGGAAGGCGGATAGTGCCTTCGTGTACTGCTCAAGTGACACCAATGGGCATAGCCATATGGGGACACATTAAAGCAAGGCAAGTTCGCAGAGTAGTGCAAGTCTATACCACAATGGCTTACAAAGTGGTCATAGATTGTAACGTCCATAGTTTGAGTCTCCTTATTGTGATCCTATTCTCTTAGCCTATTCCTTTAGCCTCTCCATGAATCCGAGCCTAATTCCAAGCTTATTAGTCTTCCTTAGAGGCTAGAGGTGCCAAGCAGTATTTTGTGCTTTCTCTTGAGCCTACAGGTATTAGCTCGAGAGTCACACAACCAGGCAAAGTGCGGCAAACTCCAACGAAGAAAGCTTTGCCAGCTAAGCAACTATCTTAGACACTGGAGATGCTCTTGATAGTTTAAATTAACTAGCATACTTACTTAGTTTTGTCCTTTTTACAGCCTCAGTTGTGTAGGCAAGTACAACAAAAACTCCCAGGACTACCTGAAGTTTTATCAAGATGCTCTTTGAAGAATCTCCCCCTAAAGCTACCACACTAGTCCCTAAGGTTGGCAATTCCAACAAAAGAAGCAGAAGAATGATTCCATTTGCCCCTCTAGCCGAGGTCACTCAAGCATTAGAGGGAGAAGAATAAGATAAAAAAGAAGTGCCAATTTCTCAATTTGTGAGAAAAATAAGAAGTAGACTTTTTTAGCCAGAGGTATATTGGCTTCTTCCCTTATTAATTCTTCTTAAGGTTGTGCTAACTCATTCTCATGTCGTCAGGAAACTGCAACCCTAGTTATAGTGGATATTCTAGACTCTCCTTTAAAGAGTCAAGCTCGAGGGTCTCCTTAGGTAACAGAGCCACTAGGCTCAATCATTGATGAAGCAGAGGACTCCATTGCGTCCATTTTAGGGGCCCTTGTAGGTGATTAATCAAAAGACATTCCTCCTCGAGTCCCCTTAAGGCAAGAACTCACTCAGGCTCCCTTGTTGCTCTCATGGAAGCTTTCAATCATAATTGAAGAGATTTATGAAGGTATAACCTCTTCAGTTTGGCCCATAATTTCTTGTTATCTGAACCATGAATTAGTCCCGACACACAAGTGCTATTTTTCAAAAGCTTTCTCTGAAGCAGGTGTCCCCATGACAGAGGAACTTGTAACAACCTCTCCTTCGACTCTAGCTTAAGTTCCAGAGGTGAGTCTTGATTCTTCATACATTTGTCTTTCGTTCCAAAGCCATAGCCTATTCTTGGCACTCCTTAGGAGAGTAGCACACCATCCTAGTCAAGTGTATACTATTGCCAAGACATTAGTACAAGTAAAAAAGATACTCCATGGATACGCGGTCACATTTGTTTTCTTATACCTCCATCTTTCTTAAAGAAGTCTATCCCTGTATTCCGCGAACAAAGCCTTCCTCAGGGAATAGCACCTATTCACTATACTATTAGACCGGCAATAAAGACCATGAGAAATCAACTCTTGAACCTTGCTCCCGCTTAAAATTTTAAATGGTGAATCTTTCTTTTAAGATTGATTATCTCCTAATCAATATTAGAATTACATTCTAAATTTTATTTAACAATTAAATAAAACCCTAATAAAATTAGGTTCCTTTAATTATCCAATCTATGTAATCTAATCTCAGTAAATACTTTATGAGAATTTTCTATTCAAATACTTCAACTATTGAATTATCTAATCATATTAGATCTATTTGAAAAAAATTCCCCACTCGATGAAATATTTCACCACGTTATATGGCCTTATAACTGTATTAACATCATACATAAAATTTAACTCATTTAAATAATATTGAACATGTAAACTAAAAAATTTAATAAATGTCATGTCATCGAACTATTTGAATAACAATACTTAAGGCCTAAAGGTTGGAGTAATTAAAAGTTTTTCTAAACAATTTTGAAAAAGATTATTGTATAATCTTAATTAAAATCTCATTCTAATTAATTATTTATTTATTTAAATTATTTAAATAATAAAATTCAAAAAAAAATTTAACTTATATGGGACGTGATACCAAGAGCTGGGCATTACTCCACCTTTTTTATTTTTAAAACAAATAAATAAATATATGAATAATTAAATACGATCTTAGTCTCATTAGATTGTAAATCGAACATCTAATCCTTTTAGATATGCTTTGTTTTGGAATATCATAAAATATTCAACAATCGAATATTTCACACGTTGATTCAAAATCTAATCATATTAGATTTAATAATCTAAATTGTTCAACTCTTTGAATATCTAATCCCATTAGACTTGATTTAGAAATATGCTCTTGATTGAATTATAACTCATCAAATTTTAAACAATTTAAAACTTCAATGAATATTCTATCTTGTTATTAAACTCTTTTATAATAATTTTCAGGATTACCTTTTTCATTTAATAAAATTCTAAATTTCATATTTTTTTTAGTTCTACATACACATATTTTATCAAGCTTGATATTTCTAATGTCAATTATGAACGTATTCAGAATTGGCTCTAATACCAATTGTTGGAAACATATTTCAAAATATATTCCATAGACTGGGCACAGGGGAAAGCAAATTTAAATTCTTAATTTTAAATCTAGCTGATCTAATTAAATTATTTAATTAGATTTAGTTTTTACTCTAATAGGTTCATAATATGACAAAAAAAATATCGAATAAAATATGTATAGACATAGTATGCAGAATAAATAAAACATAGAAAAAATAAATTAAAAATCAAATATTTAACTGAACATACCTGAAACGCGAATCCCAGCTCTAACTAGAAGATTTGAAATTAGAAGTAGATTTCTTGACACCTCAAGGTCTTCTTCACAATGACCTCTTCTAGCACCGAAAGTGTAGACTCCCAAAAATATTTCAGAACAAAATTTTTTCTTTCAATTGTTCCGAAAAATAATTTTTCAGAAAAATTATGCTCAATAATAATTTAAAAAACTCCTAAAAATAATTTTTAGGGTTTTTATCGTGGGAGAAAATGGTCACGATAATAATTTTTCCCACTATAACGTGCTTTTGTAAAGAAAAAACCCACGTGCTGAAGAAACATGTACCATATGCGTATTATCCCCCTGTCCTTACCATCATATAAAAAAAAAAAAAAAACGCGTATTACCCTTTACTGCTGACATCATCATGACATCAGCTAGGGAAAACAATCATGCGTGAGGTTCTTTAGGCACGTCTTTGTTAACATGCGCGGGCTTGTGTGGTTGTGGTTTCCCTTTTTTAATTATTTTAAAATATGGTATTTATTGAATTATATATTCATCTTATATATATTTGTTTAGTATAAAATTTTATTTATCTTATAGATAAATAATTCATCTAATTAATTCTTTTTCAAATATTTTTAAACGATTCTTAAGTTGAGGCTTGTAAAGGAACTTCATGGACAATCTAACTCTAACTCCAAATAGGTCAAATATAATTATCATCTCATGATAACAATTGATTACCATTTAGTAAAACTTAATTCCACTAAATAAATTTTACGACACTCTAGAATTAATATATTCGCTCTAGAATTTCTCAAATAACTTTTATTATGACAATCAATCCCTCTATTAGATATCTATGCGAAAAAATAACTTTAACTGCTATCGTTATTTTTTCCATGTCTTTCGCCGTAGTTCTCGACTCGCCCTTCCAAACAATTGAATAATACAGATAAAAAAATTTTATGTACTAATTACAAATGTCAACATATGGAATACTTTGGCCAACGATTCTAGAATCTATTTGTATGCTTACAAATCAACTAAGGGGACATCTTTATCTCATTAGAGACAATAGATTCAATGTAAAACAACTATTCCCGCTACATTTCATACCATTACCCAATGCACATAAGATTTAAGTCAATGCAATGTGACTAATCCTTTTGGCACATCAAAGCAATGAACAATCCATGCACGAGTTTAGACAATTTCTTGGATTTAGAGTTATTATCTTACAAAATTAATTATGTCTGAAAGCAGTAAAGAAACAACTAATTCAGATGGTCCTGCACAATTTTCCATTCATATAAACAACACCAGCATAATGGTTTTGGATCCCTATCCACATGACTAAGATAAACCATCTAAAGTATCATATTATAGTCTTATCAAATAAGTTGTCCAAACTTATTACTAACTACAAACATATACTTTGGCAAGATATCACTTATTTGATTTAAGCCTATTTGTGGCTCAATCTTATCGACTACTTAAACCAAGTCCGACATGTCATCTTGGACTGCATTCATCTCATGGAACATTTTAGAAAACAATCATACGTACTTTAGACTCGTATAACATAATCAGACTATGAATAAATAAAATATTTTTATTTATTTAATATTTAAAACTAACTAATTGGGTTTTAAGGGCACCAATTCCAACAAAAGTATGTGTAGTCGATGATAAGTTTGGACAACTTGTCGGATAAAGGTATAATATGATAATTCAGATGAGATGTCTTCGTCATATGGATAGGGATCCAAAAGTATTATATTGGTATTGTCTATAAAATTGAAACATTGAAAGGATCATCTGAATTATTTATTTCTTAACTATTATAAAAAGTAATTAGTTATATTTTGATGATAACTTTAAATCCAGAAAATAGTCTAAACTTGTGCATGGAATGTTTTTTGCTTTGGTATGCTAAAAGGATTAGGTCACAACACGTGACTGAAATCTTCCATGTGTTGGATAATGTATTGAAGTGTAGTTGGAATAGGTATTTTAGTGGGAATCCATAGTCTCTTACAAGATAAACAAGTCCCCTTAGTTTATTTGCAAGCATACGAACAAATTCGAGAATCTTTGGCCAAAGTATTCCATATGTTTGATATTTGAAATTACTACAGAAATTATTTTATGTATTAATAAATTATTTGAGAAGGGTGGATCGGGAACTAAGGTAAAAGAGGTGAGAAAATTAATGATAGTCGTTCAAGTTACTTTTTTTCTCATGGATATCTAATAGAGGGGTTAATTGTCCTAATAAAAGTTATTTGAAAATTCTTGAGTGAATATATTTAATTCTAGAGTGCAACAATATTTATTTAGTGAAATTAAGCGTTATTAAATGGTAATGAATGTTATCAGGTGTTGATTAGATTTGACCCATTTGGAGTTAGAATTAAATAGAGCATAAGGTCCTTCCACAAGCCTCAACTTAAGGCACCATTTGAAAATATTTAGAATGAATTCATAAAATGAGTTATTTAGTTCTAAGATAAATAAATTTACAGCTAAACAAATATTCATGAGAAGAATATATACGTGCAAGAAATTACATCATAATAAAAGGAAAAAAAGGAATAGTTTCTTGGTAAGGGCAAGCGTGTGCAACCCCTGAATCAGTAGGGATTGGGAGGACCGACATGTCGCCCAGCTCTGCCAATGCATGTTGGGAAAAAAATATGAACTTTGTTGAAAAATAAACTCTAATGCCGACTATTGGGTTCACAATTCTCAACTATAGTCACAACAATATGCACATATTAGAGCACTTAGAGTAGGAGACTCTTCTCTCTACCTAAGCACCCGGTCGGAGAGTCACGCTTCGTGACACCTTACGTGCAAGAGTTCCAGGGAATAGGTTTATCTCTATAAACCCTTTGCCGTAATACCGGTTGTCGGGATGAATTTTAAAAATTCTCCCTACTTTCATAAAGTTTATACAGCGGAACAAATTTAGAATTCATAACTCTAAACCTAGGGTTGATTAAAAATTCCTAATTTTAAATCTACCGACTTAAATTCATACTTTAAATCAATTGGATCCAAATTCATAATTCAGATCTACAGGCCTCTTACTCTAAAACATTCATAACAATACATAAACTTAAACAGGCAAAATAACGAATACTATAAATAAATAGAAAAGCGAAAAACTAAAAGAAGAAGGAATGAAGAACATACCTGGAATTGCTTCTATTATAAAGAATACCAAGAAAATCGAGAGCCCACGATCTTCTACGCAATGACCTTAAACTGCGGGAGGGTGGGCTTCGAAAAATATTAAACTAGAAAAGAAAAACTTTAATGGAAATTTTTTTTCTCCAATTAGATCTCTAAAACAATTTCCAGAAACCCAAAATAATTTGTTTAATTGAATACCAAACCTCTGGAATAGGTACCTCTATTTATAGTAGGCTACCGAAGCGAAAAACTCTTAATTTTTCGATGTGGGATGCGTACAAAATAATTCCAATTATAATACAAAACGCAGCGTTTAACACAAATTATTAGCAAAAACGTCGTGTTTCACTATAGCCAAAACTGGGAGCTAATAAACATTCAAACGCATGACACATATCGAGCATCCATTGGCCCAAACAAGTTCACACAAATAACTAATCATCCTAGCTGCCTCCAAGTTGATGTGTCGCGCGTCGCTTTTTGATTTAACCTGTTGCTTGCACACGGATTATGACCTCTGTGTGTTATTTTGGGATTTTTTTTTGCTTTATTTTTCGCATATAAAAATTCATCTTATGAATTTTAATTTTTCAGATTTATTTTATTTTATAATTTTTAACTTTTATTCATCTCATAAATAGTATTTGGCATAATTAAATTTACCCATCTCATGGATAAATAATTCATTTCATAAATTCTTTAATATTATTCAAATGCAATAAATACAGAGGTTTGCGCAGGAACCTTAGGGACAATTTAAATCTAACTCCAAATGGGTTAAATTAATCATCTCATGAAATAATTTAATTACTATTTAATGAGACTTAATTCTACTAAATAAATCTCACTGCACTCTAAACTTAAATTATTTATTCGATATCTCCCTAATATACTGTATTTATGACAATAACCCCTCCACGAGATGTCCATGACAAAGGATAAATATAACCACTACCATTATCCTTTTCACGGCTTCTCCAATAGTTACTGACTCACCCTTCACTGAATAATTCATTTATACTTGAACATATTCACAGTATAAATTCCAAATGTCAAACACTTGGAATACTTTGGCCAAAGATTTCAAACTATTCAAATATTTACAAATCAACTAAGGGGGCATCTGTATCTCATAAGAGACTGTAGATTCCCTATTGAGTACTTGATCCTTGTCACACTTCACGCCGCTACCCAGTGTACGTGGGATTTCAGTCATTCGTTTAGACCGTACTTATAGTACATCAAAGTAACTAACGCTCCATGCACAAGTCCAGAATACCCTCAGGATTTAGAGTCATCGTTCAAACAGTACAACGTGAATCACACATCTCTGATAGTACTCTAGAAATAAGTAACTCACATGGTCCAACTTAGTGTGTCAATCTTATTAAACATACCAATCCAACACTTTTGAATCTCCATCCACATGACCAAGACAAGTCATCTAAAGTGTTAGGTCATGGTCTTAACAGACAAGTAGTCCAAGCTCATCGTTGACCACGAGTTATTCAAATAACATTCCATACCATTTGTTCCAAGTCTATCTGTGGGTAAGTCTCATAAACCACTTAGAACAAACATGTAAATTGTAGTCTGAGTACTACATCCATCTCATGGATGTTTCCATAAAGAAAATCACATGTAGTATATATGCTCACTTACACAAATTTAACTAGGGAATGACTGAAACTTCTCATTTATTAATTAAAATATTATATCCAGAATAAATTTGAATTTCAGGATACTATTCCTAACAATCTCACACTTGTCCTAAATCCATTTTATGACAAAGTCCATACTCACCCCTTTTTAGTTGAACCAAAGGTTTACTGAGCCTAACCCTTAGTGAGTATAATTACTCTATTGTAAAGTCAGTAATACAATATTGCTTGACATTCCTCTTTCTAATGGCTCCCACTCCAAGGGTAAAGACATGCTTAGACGTCGAACATCTATCATTTTAATCTGACTGGAAGTCCTAAAACAATGTATCCAACTGGAACCAGCTTGTCGCTTTAAAAGATTAACATATGATCTCTAGTTCTTCTCAAGAACTAGAGAAAAGCACTTCACTGCCACCTAGTCCACTGGACCCATGTTAGACTAACACTTGCTGACTATACCATAGCATAGCAGACATCAAGTCTCGTGTACAACATGACATACCTAAGGCTCCCACTGCCTATGCATATGGAATATTCCTCAATTGCTCTTCTTTTTGAGGTGTCCTCGAACACTACTCAAAAGAGAGAAAGGGACTCCATGCCTAAAAGGAAAAAAAAAAAACCTTTCCTAGAGTCCTCCATGAATACCTTGACAACATTTTGTCAATATAAGTGGCTAAAAAAAGACCCAACATCCTACTCTTACGACCTCGTAGAAGCTTAATTCTAAAAGTAGAGCTGGCTTCTCCTATGTCTTTCATATTGAGCTATCATGACAACCAAGTCTTTACAGCTAATGACACCCCCACATCTTTCCTAATGAGTAGTATATTGTTGACATACAATACCAAGAAAGTTACTACTTTCTCTTAATGTCGTTTGTACACACATGGTTTGTTCAACCAATTGCTCAGAACTATAAGACTTAATTGCTTCATTATGGCTAAAAGGATCAGATTCAATGCCACAGTCAACCACTAAGGCTCCCGCTATGAACCTGTCAGGTGCCCTGACAATCCTCCCACCACACCTAAGCTCTCCTGTACCTGGAACATTTTTGTTCCTATCAGTAAGTGCATCTAATGCATCCACTATATCTTGAGTTGTGTCTAGCTGTTTAGAATTAGTGTCATTTTCTTTTAATTCTTATAATATTATTTTGTTTTTGCTTTTATAGTTTACTTGCAAAATGCTTCTCTAAGTATTTTGCATTGTATTTATAAAAGACCTTTTAAATCAAAAAACTGTAAGAAAGACCGTCCTTGTTCCTTTTATTTGCAACACCATTCTACTGCGGTATACCCAGAGCAAAAAGCTAAGATCCTATCTCATTTGCAGTTAGGAAATCCAAAAACTAACCCGAAAGATATTCACCACCTCGATCTGATAGAAGTGACTTAACTTGTTTACCTAATGGCTTTTAAAATTCAACTTTGTACTCTTTGAACTTTTCAAAAGAGTCCAACTAATGTCTAATTAGGTAAACATATACATACCTTGAGTAATATTCACTAAACGTGATTAAGTACTCATACCGGCATCTTGCCTGAACACGTATTGGTCCACATACATCTATGTGAACCAGCTCAAGCAAGCCACCAACCTTGTTGCCTTTACTCTTAAAGACATAATTGGTCACCTTTCATTCTATGCAGAATTCAAAAATTGGTAATGACCTCAAGTCCAAAACCTCTATCAGTCCATCTTTCACCAGTCTTTAGATCCTGTTCGAATTAGTGTGACCTAAATGTTAGTGCCATGTGTAGGCAATATCCCTTTCAAGGTGTTTTCTTTTAGAAGATTAAACAAGTGAACTTGTGTTAGATTCATTTAAATAATTACCAGAGTTTTGATAAGAAAATAACATAAATAAATAATTTATTCATGTACATGTGCAAATAAACAATTTATTTCTTGCATTAAAATCTTTATCATCAAAATCAATTGAATAACAATTATTCATTAATCGAAATAGAGAAATCAAATTTTTGTACAGTAAAGGTTTAAATAGTCAATCCTTTAAAACAAAACTCTATCACTAAAGTCTAAGCTAACATCTCCTACACTTAAGACCACTATTATTGTACTGTCCCTGACCATTAGGTACGACACCCATCGTGTAGCCTTTAATCTAGCCCGAGCTCCTGTAACATATTACAGATATAGTTAATTGAACTTGAGTCCACCCACCACGAACCTGGTGGACTCTCAACTGCATATGACTCAACTAAGTAAGATATCAACATATCTCCACCTGATGGCTTAGCAGTCTTTTTAGGAACAGTAGCTATATACTTAGTGTAGTTTCTTCTCCAGTGGCTTAGTTTTCTTGCAAAAGAAACACTTTTCTTTTGCTGACTTCTTTATGGACTTGGTTGCTACAATAGCAACCTTGACCTTTCATTTCTTTCTAGTTGGTCCCTTGTGAGTAATAACCAAGTCTAATTTATTTTTCAAGGCAAAGTAATTTGGTTCAGTGAGTACATTATGTATTCGAAATCAAGTAAAGTTCGCCAGCCGTGTCCATATCAAAGATACTGTAAATGCAAACATATGTGTAATTGTTTAACAAGAGTCATGTATAATGTAGTGATATATATTCTTTCAATTTAGAATACACAATAAGTCAGATATCCACCAAACTATACTATCATGCATACAATGATGACCCAAACACACCACTCCTTACTCCAAGGCAGCGGGGTCGCACGAAGCTAGTTCAGGTGAGAACTATTCTCAATTAACCTGTTTTCTTGTAACTCTTACTGAACATGATTAACTCACCACTTTACCTTTGTCTCTAACATGACACAACAAAGCTCCTCAGGGAGGCTAATGCACCACGCTAATCAAATGTAAACCATTACCTAAACTTCCATACAAATACACGAAATACTCTATGGCAGTGTGGTCGCATCGCTTCTTTGCACTTCGGTTTATCCCAACAAAAGTCTAACCCTGTAATCTGCAAACCGACATCCTCCACAGGGAGGTCTATCGATTTACTATACTGCTAGACCGATAATGGAGACCGTGAGGTTACAGTAATTGAAACCTCGCTCCCACTTGATTTGTATAACCAGTGATTTTTAGTTAACTTGCATTTACAACCTGAATTATCTTATAATCCCCTTTAGATTCTCATTTTAAAATTAATCAAAATTAATTAATTAATTCAAAAATACTATCGTTTTACAATATAGATTATCTCATAATCTTTCATTTCAAAATCTAATTCTAAACTTAAATTAAAATAATTTTATTTAAAATCAATAGCGATTTTGTGGTTAGACTATCACTACAAGAAAATGTGGAAATTCTCGGCGCTTATTTTTGCAATTCTCGGGGCAAAAAAGCGTCGAGAATTTTATTATCGGCGCTTAGGGAAAGTGCCGAAAAAGCAAACGCCGAGAATAAAAGTGCCGCGAATCTCGGCGCTTTTAAACCCCGAGAAACAGCCGAGATTCTCGTTGATTTTAAGTGCCGAAATTTTTTGCCTTTTTTTAAATACCCAATTTTCTCTTCTCAGTATGAACATTTTACAAATAGCCTATATTGCCAATTTATTTGTGCATATTTTTCACACACACATACACACACACACACACACACACACACACACACACACACATATATATATATATATATATAAAATTACTTAATAAAAAAATATCATCTGATACGATAAATTTTTCATAAGATTTCAAATTCGACAATCAAAATATTACAACATTGTCAATGTATCTTGATAGTTCAATACAAAATTTGAGATTTTTCCCCCTCCAAATATCAACATGATTGTAAGCCATAATAGAACCAATTTTCTAATCTAATATCAACCAAAATAAAAAAGGAAAAGAAAAATACAAAGCTAACTTAGTCAAGTACATTCTTTACAAATATATTAATCAACCGAATGAGCTTGGCATGCTTGGAGATGCAGAAAAATTTGAGGGTTCACGATCACTTGATCCCGATTCATCTCTAGCCTCTATAGACAACACAATAATAACATTACTTATGTACAAAATATCAATCTACCAGTTTACTATCACATAAATCAATAACAATGAGCACATGAAATCATTCATCAGAACCCGTCAACTCTTAAGTGTCCACAATCCCTTTGGAAGGGAAGTAGGAGTAGATAGAGGGAGGCCTAGGTTGTGCTGCATCTCATGACTTCCATATCATGTGATTGCCACCTATTTAGCTTGCCCTCCATTCTCATTTCCATCTAGTATGTGCTTGAAGCAAATGAAGAGTCTACTACATCTTAAGGCGACAATATAGCACATGAGATTCCACTCTCTGCCACATCTTGCAAAGCACAACACACGTGATTCAAATTATATCTTGTTGTCTAAAGTTAGGATATTCCTCATATGGGAAAAATTGAAAGAGGATTATCAATGAAGATATTAGAGAAAAGATTTAGTAAAAGAAGTGTCAAAACATCCAAAAATCAAACCATCTTATCAAGCAGCAAGACAAGCATATCTGATCCAAAATTTTGCTTCACATGGTAAATTTATGCAGTTTACCAAAAGTGCTAACCCCAATGCCGCCTTTTGTCTCGATCATTCACATTGACATTGAAGGAACTGCCACTGCTAGAGTTATAGCCAAAGCCCCATCAATGTAGATCTGCTCTTTCTCCAAACAAAACGATCTTATCTTTTGGCTACTTTGCATTTATTATATGGACATCGAGTTTTTTCTTCTATAAGGTTTTCTTTAGCCAACTTAATGAATTCAATGACACCATCAATATAAGCTTGACTAATCCTTGGTTGCATGATCCAACTCGTATCCATATCTCTAAATATTAAGTAGTGCAATCAAATTACCTAAAAGTTGAAAAAAGTTAGATTTCATAAGACAAATATTTAATCAACCAATCAAAACATATACAATTACAAAAACAAATAATTAATGGGACTTAGGGCAAGTTAGAAATTAAGGTGAGATACATGAGTTCTTTATAATCAATTTTAAGTCTCTAATGTGAAGGTTCTATCTAAATAAGGGATATAGCAACAAAGTTTTATTTTTCCAAATTCAATAAGTGATGAGAAACAAGAAGAAAATTCCACAAATTCCACTCAAGCAATAAGAAATCCAACCCTTTCATTTAAATAAATCTTTGATTTCTAATGTCCCAAATTTTGGTCTAATAAAAATGATATAACACTTGTAGAAGAATAGAACTACTTCAACCATTGATTTATAATGTCCCAAATTTTGATTTATAATGTCCTTGCCTTGTGTTAAATAGAATACCATTGATTGTACCCTAATTGTTTTTGCATCATGTCTCCCACCCAAGTTTGGTCTTCTAAATGCTATTCTTAACAGCCCTACCGTTGAAGATTGCGAACTAATGTAATCAATATCATGAATTACATTTGTTTCGCATTCACTTTTGCAATTATCTAAGGACCATAACATAAATTCAGGATGGCCATTGTGTCAGGGAACTAATTATTACAAAAGTTTAAATTGCAAAGACTCAAAATGGTTTCACAGGGTAAAATGCCCCCATTGGACCAATGTGATACAAACCATATCAATCCAAACAATTGAACCATTCAATCAACTCAAAAAATAGTAGTATATTAGTACAAAACTTGATAATCCATACAATAGTATAGATTACAAGTATAGGTATAATATAAATGAAGGTAGGGGGGAAGAGAGACTAGAGGGATAAGGGGTAGGGAGGGATAGACCTAAAGAGAGATATGGAAGAGAGAGAACTCAACATTAGCATCCCTATTTATAGAGTTAGAAGAGGAATATAGTTGATATAAAAGACTTAGTTTATTTATTAATATCTAAAGTACCTTTTATTTAACCACTATATTTTGGACTGTATCACAATGTCAATTAAATGCAAGGGTCCCATACAAGTCACTCATGTCTTATATTGATATCACATCAATCTTATGAGTAAGGCTATTGGGATAAGACCTCAAGATTTCTAAGTCAAAAAAACTATAATACTACGTTAAAGAACTAACTATCCCAAAAACTTAACTGCTAATTGTCTGCTCTTAAACGATTTTATACCCTAACACAATCCAACAGGCACAAAATTGCTATAACTAAAAGCCCTAAACAAAAATTATGAAATCGATATCTAATCTCCCTGGCATTAACAAATTGAACTCACAAGCGCCACCAACACATAATTTTAAACATCAATCAAACACAGTAACACAAGAATTTCGTCAAAACAACAATCTTTTGTATTAATCAATTCGAAGGATGAGATGCAATGATAGAATCATTCGAACCATAGCATTAAGGATGCGCATGAAGCAGGGGAAAGTGTGAAACGGCGATAATACAAAACTATAATACAACTACTTCAACTAACTCAAATGATATAACACTTGTAGAAGAACAAGCAGTCTAATAAAACTAAAAGCCAAAACTAGGGCAAGGACATCACTTACAAACAACAAAGCAAGAGCAACTGTGAAACGACGAATAAATGGCGGCCAAACGGCAGCTTGATGAAGAGGCGGGCAAAATCGGATGTCTCAAATTCGAAATCGGCTATTAAGTACACAAAATCTGATGAAGAGGCGGAGAAACAAGCGAAATCTGATGGTTAGACAGTGAGAGGCGAGCGGTTGAGGCTTGGGTTAGGGTTTGTGGGCGAAATATGACGGTGAGACAGTGAGAGGCGACTGGGTTAGGGTTTGTGGGTGAAATCTGATGGCGAGAGCCAGAGGCGAGCGGTGGAGACGATGACGTTGGAAATCGGATGGCGAGGGTGAGAGACGAACGCTGGCGGCGAGGGTGAGAGACGAACGCTGGCGGCGAGGGTGAGAGACGAACGCTGGAGGCGAGGGTGAGAGACGAACGCTGGCGGCGAGGGTGAGAGATGAAAGACGGCGAGGGTTGGGCGGTGGGGACGACGAGGTTGGAAATCGGATGGTGAGGGTGAGAGACGAACGCTGGGATGCAAGGGTGAGAGACGAATTCAATGGCGGCGAGGGTGAGAGATGAGGGTTAGGGTTTGCGGGAGGGTATATATACCCGGATAAAATCTCGACGCTAAAAAGCATCGAGATTCTCGGCGTTTATTTGCGCCGAGAATCTCGACGCTTTTTTACGCCGCGCCTTTCGACATAAAAAAACGCCGTTCCAAATTTGCGTCATTTAAAAGCGCCGAGAATTTTCGACGCTTTGTCTCGACGCATTTAAGCGCCGAGATTTCTTGACATTTGCATAAACGCCGATAATTATGCGCCGAAAATCTACCTTTTTTGTTGTAGTGTATCCCATAGTCTATTTTTTAGAAACTCATTCTAAAATTAAACAAGCTTAGACTATCAAATAGTCTAGTTTAAAATCTTATTCTAAAATTTAATTAATACAATTTAAATTTTATTTTAAAGTTAACGATTTAGACTATCTCATAGTCTATTTTAGAATCTTATTCTAAGACTAATTTAAAAATAGCTTTTATTTAATAATATTAGTTTACAGCTTAGATTATCATATAATCTAATTTAGAATCTCAATCTAAAAGGAAAGTAATTAATAAAATAATTAATTTATAATTATTATGTAAATCAGTATTGACGTCTACACGTCCCAAAAATAAAATAAAAAAACCTTGTTTTGTATTGCTGATGTCAGTGCTGACGCCAGACGTCGGACCTTGACGTTAGCTGTCAGACGTCGGCTTGACGTCAGCATGATGTCAGTGTCTGCTGACAATTTTTTTTTTTAATTTTAAAATTAAAATATTTAATTTAAAAATAAATTAAATCTAATCTCATTAGATCAATTTTATCCGATTTTGTAAAAAAAATTAAATCTAATCTCATTAGATCAACTTTATCCTATTTCATAAGAATTTAAATCTAATCTTATTAGATCAATTTTATCCGATTTCATAAATCATGACTGAGAACGTACAATCTCATTATACGAACAACATAATCCCAAATTTATGGGTTGTTTCGAATTAACGATTAACTAATTAACAATTTAAACCAATTATATCATTACTAAAAACAACCTAGTTAATTATTAAATCTTTTAACCGATTTAAATAATTTAAATAGATACTTTAAATAACCTAGTTAACTATTAAATCTTTTAACCGATTTAAACAATTTAAATCGATACTTTAAATAACCTAGTAAACTATTAACTCTTTTAACCAATTTAAACAATTTAAATCGCTACTTTAAAACAATCTAATTAACAATTAATTACATTAATGATTTAAACAATTTAAATCACTAATTCGAACAAGTTTTTCCTTCTTTAATAAAATCTCTATTTTATTAAATCGCAAATCTATTTATTTCAATTTTATTATACCTATTTATGCATATTATGAATGTAATCAGAGGCTGGCTCCGATACCAATTGTTGGGAAAACAATATGAATTTTGTTGGAAAAATAAACTCTGATGCTGACTATTGGGTTCACAGTTCTCAATTATGGTCACAACAATAGACACCTATTAGAGCACTTAGAGTAGGAGACTCTTCTCTCTACCAAAGCCCCCGGTCGGAGAATCACGCTTCGTGACACCTTACATGTGAGAGTTCCCGGGAATAGGTTTATCTCTATAAACCCTTTTCCCTAATACAGGTTGTCGGGACGAATTTCAAAAATTCTCCCTACTTTCATAAAGTTTACGCAGTGGAATAGATTTATAATTCTAAACCCGGGGTTGATTTAAAATTCCTATTTTTAAATCTACTAACTTAAATTCATAATTTAAATCAATCGGATCTAAATTCATAATTTAGATCGACATGCCTCTTACTCTAAAGCATTCATAACAATGCATAAATTTGAACAGGCATAATAATGAATACTATAAATAAATAAAAAAGCGAAAAACTAAAAGAAGAAGGAAAGAAGAACATACTTGGAATTGCTTTTATACCAAGACCCCACGATCTTCTACGCAATGACCTCAAACTTCTGGATGGTGGGCTCTGAAAAATATTAAATTAGGAAAGAAAAATTTTAACGGAAGATTTTCTCTCCAATAGGTCTCTAAAATAATTTCCAGAAACTCAAAATAATTTGTTTGATTGAATACCAAACCTCTAGAAAGGTACCTCTATTTATAGTAGGCTACCGGAGCGAAAAACTCTCAATTTTTCGATGTGGGATGCGTACAAAATAATTCCAGTTATAATACAAAATGCGAGGCACTAGGATTGTTGTTGTTGTTGTTGCATAATACAAAACGCAACGTTTAACACAAATTATTAGCAAAAACGTCGCGTTTCACTATAGTCAAAATAGGGCGCTAAGAAAAATTCAAACGTGTGACACGTGTCGAGCATCCATTGGCACAAGCAAGTTCACACGGATAACTAACCATCCTAGCTGCCTCCAATCTGATGTGCCACGCGTCGCTTTTGATTGGACATGTCGCTTGCACACGGATTACGACTGGTGCGTGTTATTTTGTGATTTTTTTTTGCTTTATTTTTCACATGTAAAAATTTATCTTATTAATTTTAATTTTTCAAAATTATTTTATTTTATAATTTTTAACTTTTATTCATTTCATGAATAATATTTGGCAAAATTAAATTTACCCATCTCATAGATAAATAATTCATCTCATAAATTCTTTAACATTTTTTCAATGGCAATAAAAACAGAGGCTTGCGCAGGGAACTAAGGGACAATTTAAATCTAGCTCCAAATGGGTTAAGTTAAACCATCTCATGATATTAATTTAATTACCATTTAATGAGACTTAATTCTACTAAATAAATCTCATTGCACTCCAGACTTAAATTATTTATTTGATATCTCCCTAATAGACTGTATTGATGACAAACAACCTCTCCACTAGATGTCCATGACGAAGGATAAATATAGCCACTACTATTATCCTTCTCATAGCTTCTCAATTAGTTATCGACTCGCCCTTCACTGAATAATTCATTTATACTTGAACATATTCACAGTATAAATTCCAAATGTCAAACACTTGGGATACTTTGGCCAAAGTTTCCGAACTATTCAAATATTTGCGAATCAACTAAGGGGACATTTGTATCTCATAAGAGACTGTAGATTCCCTATTGCGTACCTGAGCCTTGTCACACTTCACGCCGCTACCCATTTTATGTGGGATTTCAGTCATTCGTTTAGACCTTACTTATAGTACACCAAAGTAACTAACGCTCCATGCATAAGTCCAGAATACCCTCAGGATTTAGAGTCGTCATTCAAACAGTACAACGTGAATAACTCATCTTCGAAAGTAGTCTAGAAATAAGTAACCCACATGGTCCAACTTAGTGTGTCAATCTTATTAAACACACTAACCTAACACTTTTGGATCTCCATCCACATGACCAAGACAAGTCATCTAAAGTGTTAGGTCACGGTCTTAACAGACAAGTAGTCGAAGCTGATCGTTGACCACAAGTTATTCAAATAACATCCCATACCATTTGTTCCAAGTCCATCTGTGGGTAAGTCTCATAAACCACTTAGAACAAATATGTAAATTGTAGTATGAGGACTACACCCATCTTATGGATGTTTCCAAAAAGAAAATCACATGTAGTCTAAATGCTCGCTTACACAAATTTAACTAGGAAATGACTGGAACTTCTCATTTATTAATGAAAATATTATATCCAGAATAAATTTTGATTTCAGGACACTGTTCCTAACAATGCATTGGCGACACGTTTCTCAACTGACATGATCAGCGGCAGTTGCACCCAATTGCTTTTCGACTCTTGTCTTAATTAATAAAGATTTACAGCTCTTTTGACTTGGTATTTATGTCTTTATATACACACACACACACACAATGGTTTTCTCTTTTTTTGAGTTGGATACATTTTTCTCCCATGGCCCAAAAACCTAAAATTATTTTGGGAGTTTCTACATTAAAGTTTAGCGCATTTTCTGAAAAATTGTTTCTCAAAAAGATTCAAAGGCAATTTTTCTTTCTGAAAATTTTCTTATAATTAAATGTTTTGGGAGCCCATATTCCAGTGCAATAGAGGTCATTTCGGAGAGGACCTTAAGGTGTTAAGAGGTTCTTCTTCCAATTTCAGATCTTGAAATTTTGAATGGGATTCATGGTCCTATTTGCTTTTTTTGTTTGTTAAGTGAGTGAATGTGGTTGCCATAAACACAAATTGAACAAACATGCAAAAAGGGACTCACAGTGACATGGGAGCAATCCTGAATTACAGACCATACATGTTTGACCTCAACCACTCACCTTTTCGAGGAAAAAGGATGGTGCCTTTTGTGAATCCGGCTTCGGTTTTCAATTAACTTGTGGATTCTGCTTATACTCCAATATATATATATATGTGCAGAAAAGTAAAAGAATATGGACTTAACTCAAGTGGTAGTTACAGTGACGGAGCAAGACCCACAGATACTTTTCCTCGTACACTTAAAATTTAGGAAGTGGGGTGAAGAGAAACTCAAGAGTTCAGCAGTCTACTTACAAGCCTAAGTTGATCATATTTTGAGGCCTAGCACCCTCAACTTGTAATAACTCGAATGAGTTAGAGTCTGATAAGATTAAGATGGAGCAAACTATATTTAGTTATTGGATGAGGACCAACGCAAACAAGGTCAAGCTTTAGCCGTCAAAGCCCTTAAACAATAATGGAAACCTAAATTCACTTTACTTAATAAGCAATGACACTAGTGTTAAGATCAACACAATCAATGTCAAGCCTTGGCCATCAAAGCCTTATACCAACGCCTAAATTCTCAACTCATCAATTGTGGGAACATATTAAAATAGGGACGTCATACCTGAAACTCAAAGAACTGTATTACTCTAAAGAAAGCAAGTACATTGAAGATCTATGTTATGGTACGCTAAGCTAAAGCTAGGTTAAGTTACGCTACTCCTAGGGAAAAAAAGAAGTTTGTTTGAGTGGTCCTGGACACTTTGCACTACAAAAATGTCTCTTATTTATAGAAAACAAAAATACTGCTGCATTCCAATTCCCTGACATTTCCTTCCCATGACTACCTCAAAGTCCTTTGGCGCGTGCTGAATGGGCAGTGAACGTGCCTTGAATTTGTGTACTCAAGCATCTTGCTGGAAGCCCCACATCTGCATAACTTGCTGGAGTTCCTTCTAGATGCTCCATGTTTTATTGGACAGGCTTGAGGCTCACGCATCTACAATTGTGCTCCAAGTAACTCCTTCGAGCTTCAAAATAACCTATCTTGCAGCCTTCTGAGAAGTCTCTTGAGCTTGAGCCTCTTTTACCCCTTCAATTACCTCGAGTGGCTAATACCCCTAAAAGGGTTTTAAACTTCTCAAGCAACCGAGTTCAAGACACTGTTATCTTAACATCTGAAGGCCTTATATCTGTCGAGGATCGCCTCACATGATAAATGCATGGTGCTTTGCTATAAACGGTGTCGTCCCAACTCCTTGAAGTTTGGGATGAAAACAGCTCCAGGAATGTCATTTATAGTTTTACTTTAATATTTTTCCCTTTTTTTGTTTTTTCTACATAACATGTTTATACCTGTTATTATATGATATTTTTGTATGTTGATATGAACCTATCAGTGTAAGATTTAGATTTCATTAAATAATTTAATTAGATTAGGTCATTAGATTTAAATTAGAATTTAAAATTTTCTCTTTCACTGCGCGTTTTTGATTAATTTTCGGGAATTATTTTTGAAATATTCCCAATACTAGATATATCACAACTATGAGTTTTTGGCTATGCGGTGTATGTTCTAATTGCTCCATCTCAGCATACAAAGACAAGTCCACAAAGGAGTCTTGGAATTGATGCCGGGTTTAAATCCCCATCTCTTATAAAATATCTGGACCCATTAAGTGAAGACCTTTTTATAGCACGGTTTGTTGATTGTAAATTTAATAAAGCAATGTTTCCATAACTAAGGGGAGAAAAGCATAAGTTGAAAAATTATGAAATTTCTTGGAATGTAGCATCAATATCTTATCTTGATCCCTATAGAAATCAATGTGAACAAAAAGATTGCAAACCAATTGCCAAATGCATTTATTGATACAAAGAGAGTGACCAGGTCACATATTCTAGCTATGAATGCTTTTGCTCGAATTGATGTTCCAAGTAAGCAAGCTTCTAAGACATTGGCAAATACATCTATTGCACACTAAAAACATGGTAGGCCTTCAAAGATATTAGCAAATACATCTACAGCACACCAATAGTGTGGTAGGCCTTTGGTTCTAAAGATAAGAATCCAAGAAAGAAAAGAGAGCAAAATAAGCAAGTTGGTCCATTTATCAATTGTAACCCTTCTGAAGAGGTAATAATACAAATATAGGAAAAGGATACGAACGATGAAATAGCTCCTCAAGAATGTCAGGTTCCTGAAATGAGTGAAAGTAATGAAAATTTCGAGAATGACAAAATCTTAATTTTATGTTAATACTGGAAATCGATGGAACTGAAATAACACAATTATTGATTAGATATTTCCATATACAGTTGCTATTGATTTGATCAATGAAAATGATGATCTTAAATCTAAGTCTGTTTAAGAATTTCAGCAAAAGAGCGACTGGCCAAAATGAAAATACGCAATGTAGGCAGAATTAGATTCACTGGAAAAACGAGCAGTATTTGGACCTATAGTATAGATGCTTGAAAATACAAAACCCGTAGAGTACAAGTAGGTATTCAATTGGAAAAGAAATGAAAAGAATGGGGTGTTCAGATACAAAGCATGACTTGTAGCCCAAAGTTTCTCACAAAGACTAGGAATTAATTATGAAGAGACATACTCACAGTAATGAATGCAATTACATTTAGATTCTTAATAAGTTAGACAGTCTCTGAAAGAATTCACCTGCGTCTTATGGTTGTTGTAACAACTTATCTTTATGGATAACTTGATAATGACATCTAATATAAAAGTCCCTGAATGACTAACAATACCAAACATATGTAACAAAAAACCTCAGGATCTACATTCAATCAAATTACAAAGATCTTTGTATAGATTACAACAGTCTGGGCAAACGTGGTATAAATCTTCTTAGTACATATCTTCTAAGAGATGGATATTTTAACAATTCTATCAGCCCATGTGTTTTTATTAAGAAATCATATCCTGGATTTGCTATCATTGCAGTTTATGTGGATGATTTAAACATCATAAGAACTCCTGAAAAGCTTGAAGAAGCTGTTGCATATCTAAATAAAGAATTTCAGATGAAAGATCTTAGAAAGATAAAATTTTATCTTGGACAATAGATCGAGCACCTATCTTATGAAAATTTAAGTCATCGATCCACTTATATAAAGAAAGTGCATAAACGATTCCATGTGGATATGGCACATCCACTGAGTGCCCCAATGTTCATTCGATCTTTTGATGTTAATAAAGATCCCTTTCATCCTGAAGAAGATGATGGTCCTAAAGTACCATATCTAAGTGTAATCGGTGCACTGATCTATCTCTCTAATTACATGAGACTAGAAATAACATTTTATGTTAACTTACGAGCAAAATATAGTTTGACACCAACACCGAGACACTAGAATGGGATTGAGCATATATTTCGGTATCTTTGTGGGACAACTGACATGGGATTATTATACTCGAAGCAATCTAACCAGTGATTAATTGGAACTGTGGACGTCGGCTATCTGTCTAACCCAGACAAAGGTCGCTCACAGACAAGATATTTATTTTCATATGGTAATAGCGCTATATCTTGGCAATCCACAAAGCAAATAATAGCGATGACTTCTTCAAATTATGCTGATATTCTTGTACTTCATGAGGCAAGCAGGAAATGTGTATGGTTGAGATAATTGATTCAACATATTCAAGAAGTATGTGCTCTTCCAACAATCAAGGGGAATCCGACAATACTTTATGAAGACAATGTTGCATGTATTGCCCAAATTAAAGGTTGATACATTAAAGATGACAGAACTAAACACATCTTACTAAAGTTCTTTTTTTTTTTTTTTTTTTTTTTACGCATGAGCTTTAGAAGAATGGTGAATAGATGTTCAGCAAATTCACTTAAGTGAGAACCTAGTAGACTTATTCATGGATGCATTACCGACAATAACTTTCATGAGACCGGTTCACAGGATTGGCATGTGAGGACTCAAGAACATCCTTTGTTGGCATGCTCTCATCAGGAGGAGTCATCTATGCATTATACTCATTTTCCCCTCGCCGCATTTTTTCCATTGGGCTTCTCCTAGCAAGGATTTTAATGCGGTTGATCAAAAGGCATATATCTAGGACATTATACTCTTTCAGCGTTTTTTCTAGAAGAGCTTTTATGATATATACCCAAAAGAAACTATGAATATTGTACTCTTTTTTCTTAATTAAGTTTTTATTCCACTGGATTTTTCTTATCAATGTTTTTAACGAGGCATATTCGTAATATATGGTCAACCAAGGAGGAGTGTTGTAAATATTAGAATATCTTATGGTTGACTAATATACCCTTAACAAATTAATTGGGTATACAATTGCTTATTCTTTTTACCTAGTAATTGAAGGAATAGTGATGAAATAGTATTCATAGGATCCACTATTGATTTTTGGTTGTATTATAAGACCCACCATTGAATTTGACAACCCAATTTTTGGTTGTATTGTGGGACCAACCATTGAATTTGGCAACCCAAAATACCGCATAAATTTAAATAGTAGTTCTTGCTTTTGCCTATAAATTGGTACATATTGCAAGTTATAAGAAGCAGATCAAATATATATACAAAGAAATATATTTCAATCTCACTTTCTTTTATATATTTGGTACTTTTGATAGTTTGTATTTTATTTTATAATAATATGGAGAAAACAAAAAGAAAAGAAAAAATTTTAAAAATACAGAGCTTCAAGTGCATGCTAAGGCCCAACGCTAGGCCCCACTAAAGCTTGCATGTGACTCGTACACGTAAACACAGGAAGAAACTGAGCAAGCGCATGAGTGCACGCGTCCACCTTATCTAAAGCAAGTTGTATGAGATGGTTTGCGTGATGTCACTATGACAACAATATATTTTGTTTATGGGATCCCATTGGTGGTGTGTAGGTGTTTCTACCAAAAACTCTATGATAACAAGGCGTTGGGTTTGCTTAAAAACAGTATTTGGGAACATTGTTTATCAATGAACCAATGTTTTTGGAAAATATAATTTTTGAAGCCTTTTTGCTTTTAAATAAAAGAGAAGACCAAAGATAAATATCTATATTTCAAAAAATGTAAAGAAAGAAATTTTATCAAAAGTTTTCCTACATAACTATTTTCGAAGCCCGTACTTTAGATATTTAGAGGAGGTTGCATAGAAGGTAGAGGAAAACTTTTGATAAAATTTCTTTCATACATACCTACAGGCTATCTATCGAATACTATAGTACTTGAAGGCCAATCCTGGGAAGGGAATCTTGTTCAAAAGAAATACAGGACTGGTACTAGAAGCATATATAGATGTTGATTATGCAGGATCTGTGATTGACAGAAGATCCACCACATGCTATTGCACTTTCCTAGGGGGTAATCTTGTGACTTGGAGAAGTAAAAAACACAACGTGGTGACAAGGTCAAGTGCTGAAGTAAAGTTTGGAGCAATGGCTCACGGCATCTGTGAACTATTATGGTTGAAGATCATTTTAGAAGACCTCAAAATTAAGTGGGATGGACCAATGAGACTCTATTGTGACAATAAATCAGCAATCAGCATTGCACATAACCCTGTGCAACATGACAAGACAAAACACATTGAAGTGGACAGACACTTCATAAAGGAGAAACTAGACAGTGGCCTGATTTGCAGCCCTTATGTCTCAACCAAGGAGCAAATTGCAGATGTGCTGACTAAAGGCTTAAACACTGTAACATTTCAAGAACTTATTTGCAAGTTGGGAATGGAAAATGCTTATTCACCAGCTTGAGGGGGAGTGTGGGGAAGCATGTGTGTAGCGAATATTTTCTTTCCTAGAATAAGAATAGGGTTATTTTCTTTCCTAGGATAATAGGAAATCAGTATCAATTCCTGTGATCATGGGAATTGATATTGATTTCCTTAATCAAGGGGATTAGTTTAGGAAAGCTATATTTCTTCCTTCTTTGCTTATCAACCACAATTTTATATATGTCTTAGAGGATTGTATCATTCTCATGTTTGTTTTTACTCAATAATACAATACAATACTTTAAATTCCACATAGACTAAACACGAAAGGCTAATTGTGTTAGTTGGAAATCCTAGGAGGTAATGATGTCCTTTGTATCTTTTGTAAGGAGGATGCAGAAGATTTTGATCAATTAGGCCCTGTTTCTTTAGCAAGAAAACCACATCCTCGAAATTGGTTTTCCCCTTTCTGTTGTTTGGCGTACATTCTGACAGAGCTTTTCCCTCAAATGGGGGAATGACTTCCCTTTCAAAAGGGGGAAGTCATTATTCCAAGCAATCCAAAAATTTCGAAGGTATACATCAGTTCGAATATAGATCAGACCAAAATGAATTCGGCGGGATCTTAGATTGCTATAGGTAATAATGTGGGACAAGATTTGACGAATAATAATCAATCAGCTTAAATTTTAGAGTGCATTGTGTGGTTCTATTTAATTTTTATTCCTGACTGATATTTTATATTTCAAACATTTTTACTAATTCATGCTATGGTACCTTAACATTTCAATGCATACAGTGGGCTACTTCAAGAATTAAACATTGTCGCTTAGGCACCCTGAAGTTTTAAAATCTATCAATTAAGTGCCTTTTGTTGAAGTTCAAAAGATTTTCAATAGAAAATAATAAAATAGAACATGATTTCAACAATATATCAACATTCTTACTAGAATTTGATGGTTTTTTGCTAAAAATTGCTAACATAATATATGATTTCAGCCATGTTTAGGTAGTTTACATTAGCATGTGATGAATGTTTAATTGTAATTTTCTAAAAACATCAACAGAGCTTGTAAATATTATCATAATTATGCATTATATTAGCTTTTTTATATAAACTTGGTCATATTCCTATAAAAGTTTATCAAATTTTGATATAGGGCACCTAAGTAATAAATATTCAACTTCAAGATACCTCATTGTATATATTAAAATGTCAGAATATGTGACAAATGCCCAAACCTCAGGGTGCCTTAGTAATAATTTCACAATGACACGAAGTCTAGACTTTTTCAAATATATTGTATCGCTACTTATATTATCTTATGACAATGAATAATAATGATTGGTAGAAAATAATTTCTTTAAAACAAACAAGAAAAGTCACAAAGCAAGACCATGTTTTCTATTCAATCAAACAACAAAAAACTTAAATAGGAATCACATTTTCCATAATATTTTCTGAAGGAAAAATACTTTCCTAGAAACAAACGAAGCCTTACCCTTTAGATGTCCTCATGCATGGAGGCGAAGGTATAATTATTTACAGTGGTGAGATCTCTACGTGGTCCCAAAAATTATTAGAGAACACTTTTGAGTAATAAATTGCAAATATGAGAGAATCCCATAAATGTTAATGGAGTACATTGTTTTTTGTGGTAATGTGGGTTTTCTAGACAAAAAGGAACCAAATGATTTTCCAAGGGGAGCAATGGTTGGAGGAGGTCACTTGGAGTATCAAAATGAGAGTTGGATTTTGGGTCGTGCTTGGTTTGATGAATTTCCGTATGGACTCAGAGAAAGTGGCCCAAATGCATCAATTGTGTTAACAGGTGGGTGAACTAACAAATAGGGGTGGCAAATGTGTCGTGTTGTGTCGTGGTCGTGTTTGTGCAATGCGAGGGGTCTTAGAAATAGGGTCAACCCAAACTTGACCCATTTATTAAACGGGTTAGGAACTTTCAATTCTTACCCAATCCAATTATTAAATGGATAACCCGCAGGTTACCCATTTAATTATATTGGTGACTTTTTTCAGTAAATGCTAGTTTTTTAACTTACAAATATGTTAATAATGCACTTCATAGTTGATACTAACAATAAACACTTGTTATACTTATAACTGTTAAAATAAATTATTAAATTAATATTACTAAATATAGTTCAAATTATCTTAACTACCAAAATTATAGATAATAACAATAATGCATCACTTAAATGCCTAACATAACTATATAAACAGATCAATCGTGTCGAAAACAGGTTACACGGGTCAAACCCAAATTCAACCCAATTACCAAAACGAGTTAAACGGGTCAACCCAAATTCAACCTGCCTTCAAAACTAACTCAAACCCGCTATCTTCGTGTCGTATCCGTGTCGTGCTATCGTGCCGTGTCAGATTTTGCCAGCCATACTAACAAAGATGGGTTTCTTAAGTTGCTGTGTTTTGCGTTTCTTTTGGCTATGCTAGTTCTGTTTGCTACTACTCGTCTTGTATGGCTTTTTCCTGTTTTGCAGTTTCTGCATTTTGCTTGTTGTTGCCTGATGGAATTGTATTTTTGATGTATAATTTACTTGTATTTAGATTAGTATTTTACATGTATTTATTCCTAGCATAATTTTAGGGTATTGTTTATTCCTAGCATGATTCTAGGATTTTGTTTATTCCTAACCTAATTACCTAGCATGATTTTAGGATCTTGTCTCTTGCCTCTTCCTTGTATTCTCCTTGGTACGTACTTGTATATATTGCAAGGTTGATTATGTAAACAGATCATCCAAAAAGAAAAATAAAAGATTACAATTCATTTGAAATTCATCTCTTGCTAGTGTTGTCTTGGTTCTAGTATATTTGGTTCGAGCAATTTTTTACATGGCATCAGAGCAAGTTTCGATCTTGCATTAGGTGACGTTTTTCCACCCCCGATCATTCAACCGACCCACGGCCAAGAGCACCCTAGGTGCGATTTGTGAGTTGCATTTTCTTCCCTCTTGCTACTTGTGCTTGTTTTGTGTTTTGATTTGGAAGATTATGACGGATGTAAACAATAATGAGACTACTCCAGCTAATGGTAATCAAATGATCATGCTGAATCTCCCGTCAGGGGGAGTCATTGATGTTAATTCTCCATTTTATCTACATCCCTCGGATAATCCGGGTTTAATTTTTGTCCAAAACATCTTAACAACACCTAATTATCCTTCTTGGAGAAGGGCAATTCTTAAAGTTTTTAAGGCTAAGAGGAAGTTGGTTTTCTTGATGTCAGTATTGCCAAACCGGATGAGAATTTACCGGATTTTGAAACTTGGAGTGCGTGTGACTCTATGGTATCAACTTGGCTCTCAAATTTTGTGTCTAAAGAAATAAACGAAAGCATTACTTATCTTGAAACTACGCATGATATTTGGCTAGAGATTTTCTCAAGGTAACGTCCCTCGTATTTACGAATTAAAACGCAATATCTCACATTTGTATACACTAGCCGAGATACCGCCTTGTACTTGTGGGCATGCTAAAGCCTTTTCGTAGATTCGTGATATGGAGAAGTTATTAGATCTTTTGCTGGACTCATCCTTTTCTACTGTTAGGTCCCAGCTTATGAATACTAAACCCTTAACTTCTTTTGAGAGTGCTTACCCCATTTTGTATCAAGAAGAAAAACAACAGAGTGTAGCCACAGGTTCGGTAATACAACCCGAAGCAACAGCTCTTACCGTGAAGGGTGCATATGGGGGAGGAGGTAACCCAACCTCCTCGGGTAGCTTTTCTCGTCGTAATAATCGTGTTACTTGTGCTTATTGTAAGAAATAGGGACACACAAAGGAGAAGTGCTTTGAGTTGATTGGATATCCTCCTGGTTGGAGGAAGCCTCAACCGAAAGGGGGAGCCACCAAGGCACGGGCTGCAGCAACCCACTGGGGGGCCGAACCCAATCTGACCTAGAGCTCCATCACCAGTTTATCCGCAAGCCAATATCAACAACTCTTGTCCTTACTTACCCCAGCCCCTGCTACACCTACCATAAGTTTGACAAGTCAGGTTTTCATTACGAATCAAAGTAAGATTATTGATTCTGGTGCTACCGATCAGATAGTTTCCTCCTTATCTCAAATATTTGATGTGGTGCCTAATCAAATCGTGAGACCTGTGAAGTTAGTTTGAGTGTGTCACATATAAGAAAAGTCAAGATTTTGAACAAGTTTATTCTCCATGATGTTTTGTATGTGCCGGGTTTTTATTGCAATTTAATGTTAGTGAGCAAACTCACTCATGATGAGAAATGTACGTTAACATTTTTTTCCTGATTTTTGTCATATTCAAGACCCATACTCGAGAATGCTGATTGGAGCGGGCAAGTTGAGTAATGAGCTATACCTACTGGAAGCTGGCTCGATGGATCCCTCGGCTCACATGGTTGGAGGTCATAAGGAAGCAGTTTTATGGCATTGCCGTTTGGGACATATTGCTTTTAATAAACTTTCCATGTTTCTGCATTTGAACATTAAGGGAAGAAATGTTGTTTGTGACTCTTGTCATCGTGCTAAACAAGCACGATTGCCATTTCCTTTGTCAGTTTCTCAAACGCAATGTTATTTCCAATTGATACACTATGATATTTAGGGCCCTTACGTACTTTTTCAATCTTCGGTGCACGTTATTTTTTGACTATTGTTGATGATTATAGTCGACGTACTTGGGTTTATCTCATGAAGGAGAAGTCCCAAGCTCATGAGACCCTTATGGATTTTTGTCGTATGGTGGTTACTCAATTTGGATTGCAGGTTAAGGAAGTAAGAAGCGACAATGGCCAAGAATTTAAGTATGGGCCGTCGTTGTTGGATTTCTATGCCAGGCATGGGATACAATTTCAGACATCACTTATAGGAACACCCCAACAAAATGGTGGTGTTGAAAGGAAGCATAAACATTTGTTGGAAGTAGCCTGTGCGCTTTGATTTGAAGCTGGTCTTCCTAAACGCTTGTGGGGTGAGTGTGTCTTGACAGCCGCTTATTTGATAAATTTGATGCCTACTTCTTTACTTGCTAACAACAGCCCATATGGGATTTTAAATGGGAAAATTCCTTCATATAATCATTTGAGAACTTTTGGATGTCTATGTTACTTCATGTTAAGAGTCGGTCTAATGGCAAGTTTGATAAAAGGGCTTCACTGGGAATTTTTGTGGGATATCCACATGGCCAAAAGGGGTATAAGATTTATAGTTTGGATGACAAAAGGATTATTGTTTCTAGAGATATTTGATTTTATGAGGATTTTATGTTTTTTGAAAATTGGAGGTTTAAGTTTGACATCGGAAACGCTTGTTAATCATCCAAATGAACACGTAGATTCCGACCCGATTACATTCAGACCGATACATCAAGCTGAACCGGTCGTTGAACCGGTCAGCGAACCGGTTCTGAAGGTTCCAGAACCGGCTCTGTAGCCGGTTCTGCAGCAGGAAGGGGATGACAGCACGACGATTTCAAGTACCGGTGAAGGTGCTTTGCGAAGAAGTGGTAGAGTTCGTTCTATGCCTGCTAAGTATCAAGAGTACATTACCGATGTACCACGATCTATAGCCCATTCTCCAACTACCGTGCCATCAGTAAACTCTGGTATTTTGTATCCAATCTCAAACTTTGCGTCTAACATATGTTTTTCTAACACTCATTCGACTTTTTTGAATGCCATCGCCTTGGGTGATAAGTCGAAAAATTTTAACTAGGCCATGTAATACAGGCATTAGAGAGAAGCTATGGAGAAGGAGATCAAAGCGCTTGAACAAAATCATACTTGGACACTTGAAGAACTACTGGTTGGAAAGAAGGCCATAGATTCAAAATGGGTATACAAGATCAAGTATAAGTCTGATGGCGCAGTAGAACGTTATAAGGCTCACCTCGTTGCTAAAGGTTATACACAAGTGGAAGGTATAGATTATCATAATACCTTTGCCCCCGTAGCTAAATTTGTGACTATGCATTGCATATTAGCCATCGCTTCGGCCCGTAGTTGGATTATCCAACAACTTGATGTGAATAATGCTTTTCCTCATGGGGACCTAGATGAGGAGGTCTACATGAAGTTACCATAGGGTAACGAAGGCAATGTTTGTGGCGTTTGCAAGTCTTTGTATGGGCTTAAACAAGCCTCTTGTAATTGGAACCATAAGTTCACGGCAACTTTAATTCAGATCGGTTTTCAACAGTCTAGAGCTGATTATTCACTATTCACATACATGAAGGAGACCACTTTTACGACTGTTCTCATTTATGTCGATGATGTGCTCATATCAGGCAATAATGAAGAACATATTAAAGGGGTGAAAGACACTTTACATAAATATTTTAGAATAAAAGATTTAGGACCTGTTAAATATTTTTTTGGGCATAGAGGTTGCTCGTTCTCAAGAGGGTATTATGCTTAATCAACGTAAATATGCTCTTGATATTATTAGTGACGCAGGGGTCCTAGGGGCTAAACCAGTGTTAACTCCCATAGTACAAAATCATACACTTGAAGATGGTGTGGGTGAACCCGTTGTTGATAGTGGGCGGTATAGACATCTAGTGGGGCGTCTGCTGTATTTGACTACTGCACATCCCGATATTTGTTATGCCATGCGTGTACTAAGTCAATTCATGCATGATCCTCGAGTACCATATTTAGAAACTGTTATGAGAGTTTTGCGTTATTTAAAGGGGACACCAGTGCAGGGCATATTTCTTCCTTCAGATTGTGATTTGCAGCTTTGAGCTTATTGTGACGCGAATTGGTCTGGTAGTCCTACAACTAGACAGTCTACCACGGGTTATGTCATATTTTTGGGGACATCGCCTATTTCTTGGAGGTCCAAGAAACAGAGTGTGGTTTCTCGTTCCTCGGCAAAAGCAGAATATCGATCCATGGCCACCACGACTAGTGAAATAGTATGGTTGCATCAATTATTAGGTGACCTTGTTGTTACTATTGATGACCTTGCTTATTTGTTTTGTGATAACCAAGCAGCCCTTCATATTGCTTCAAATCCAGTGTTTCATGAGCGAACGAAGCACATTGAGATAGATTGTCACGTCGTTCGTGAGAAATTATTGTCAAAAGAGATAGCCACAGCCTATGTTATAAGTGGAGAACAAATTGCAGATCTTTTTACTAAAGCCTTAGGCCATGCGGGCTATTCTTCATGCATTGGCAAGTTAGGCATGATAAATTTACATGCTCCAACTTGAGAGAGAGTGTTGGAATTGTATTTTTGATGTATAATTTACGTGTATTTTGATTAGTATTTTACATGTATTTATTCCTAGCATACTTTTAGGATCTTGTTTATTCCCAGCATAATTACTTAGCATAATTCTAGGATCTTGTTTATTCCTAACCTAATTACCTAGCATGATTTTAGGATCTTGTCTCTTGCCTTTTCCTTGTATTCTCCTCGGTACTTGTATATATTGCAAGGTTAATTATATAAACAAATCATCCAAAAAGAAAAATAAAAGATTACAATTCAATACAAATTCATCTCTTGCCAGTGTTGTCTTGGTTCTAGTATATTTGGTTCGAGCAATTTTTTACAGTGCCAGTTTGCACCTTTTGCCCTTTCCCCTCGTATGGCCTTTGGCCTCTTTTATGAAGCTGTCAAAAATAACGAGGTGGCCTCAACAAATACATTTATTTGCAAAAAGCGTTTAAATTCACAAAGCACTAAAAGTAAGCAATGCCAAACATATACATGGCTTCAAGGGCTTCCTGTTCTGCATTCTTCCAATCCTCAGTTCTTCAGCTTAAAGACTAACAATTGATTTTTAAAACATGGGGAAATGGACACAAGTTGGAAGCAGTAGCAGTTTCTGGGTTCCTGAGTTCTTTGCTTTCCTTTTTTCCATTCCAAACACTCCCCTTGTTTTTAATACCCCTTACACCACCACCACCATCCAATATCTCATAGAGGCTCCCGTCATGGTATGGTTTGGGAGGTAAGATGTATGCAATCTTACCTCTACAGGGTACTGTCCTGCAAGAAGGTTGTTTTTAAAGGGCCTTCAACCTATTAAAAAAAAAAAAAAGAAAAGAAAAAGGACGATGGTTTTTTTAGCAATTCCTGTACTAGAAATGCAGTAAACTGATAGAACGCGGTATTACATGGATCGAATTTATTTTTCATTATTTGCTTCCATTTGGTTGTCTGTCTATTTTCTTTTTGCATATACTTACATGACCCAGATGAAAGTACAATATCAAGAATAATTGATGTAAGAAGTAAATGGGGTTATACATTAACATGTTGGGCACAAGAACTAGGAGCATAAGATACCTGAAATCATATCTATATGGATGGATCAATAATCCTGGACAGTTGCATTACATCGTCACCGGATGCCATTTGATGCTGCACCCGACACTGTCAAAAAAAGATAAATTTAGCTATGTTTCGCAGAGTTAAGAAAGGGGGTGTTGCTAAACTTAACTAATGGGCAGCGATGATCGTATTAGGTTCATTTTGGAGCACAAGATGCCTTTTCAATCCTTATGTTCCCCACCAAAACAAATAAAAAAAATAAAATTTTTTTTCAATGAACTCATGAAATCTTTAATTTTGATGCCTCTTTTGATAGCTTTTAACATACAGATAAAACATTATGACTGTTGAGGTGTTTATCAGCTCTTTCTAGCCACTCTCTAATGGTAACCAAAGTCATCTACTTTGGAATTGGCCATTTTCAGCCCCCTCTTTCTCACCATCATCACTTCCTCTTCGATATTACAAGGCTTTGGTCTTCTCCCCCTTGGCCTTCGCCTTTTGGTGATGAATTTGTGCTTCATGGCAACATGGGGTGGTAGGCGGGGACAATTCAGGCAAAGCTGGTGGTGGTTGGTGGCAATTGGTCTGAGGCAGACTCGGAGAGGTGTAAATGCGCTCGGGTTTAGCTGATTGCTCAATGGGAGTAAACCTAGGTGTTTCAAGTCAGTGGAGGTCCGAATCGCTCCTCACCCACAACGAGCCCAAAAGGGTAAAAGGTAGGAAAATCATGAATGGGAAAGCAGATGCAAAGCTATGGAACTTGGATGTGGGTCTTTCATCGAAATGAGCCTTACTTTTTTTTATTTATCACATGTTATCACGAAAGAGTTGCAAAGAATCTCCCATGTTTCTTTGGCATTGATCGCATTTGCAACCTTCTCAAACGTACTTTCATCTAAACATTGATGAATGCAAGTAAAAGCTAGTCGATTTTCTTTCAAGATTTCTTTAGAGACGCCTTTTGGGTGCCACGCAAAGTTGCCTCATTTTAAGGCTATTTATAGCCATCCTCAACAATCTCCCAAACATCTCAGGAGCATAGCAGGGCCTCCCTACGAATGCACCAATTCGAGTAACTATCTTTGGTGAGGCGAGGCAATTGAAATGGAAATGTGTTGCTCTCCATCTTTTTAGGGTTAATGGTGGTGGTTCTGATACCACTTTGATGGCACAGTGGGCTTAGGTAATTTTAGTTTTGGTGTTTGTGTAAGAAGGAAGTAAGTATACTAGAGATGAGAGTTTTGTTGTGGAACAATATTTCTATTCAGCCATTGGCTTATTTACTTACAACTTGCCAAATACATGGCTATGGCTCCCTATTTATAGATGCTAAAGGAGCATTCTAGCTACAAGATATTTTCCAAGAAATTTATAGGACAACTCTTCTATACCACAAGTTTACATGGATATTTAACAGTTCTCTAGAAGTAATTTGAATCACACATTTTAGGATATTCTAGTGACGATTTCTAGATGCTAGATATTTTATCATAAGATTTTTATGATATTTATGATAAGATGGCCTTGGTAGTCAAGGCCCATCAACTAGATTTAAGAAGACAATTAGCCCAAATGAAACTATCCTACTAAAATTTTTCTTAGCCCAATTCAAGTTTAATTTCCAACAATATCTCACTTTAATAGAACGATCTTTTTTTGGAGTAAGAGTAATAAATGTAGAGTTAATACTCTTACAAAGAATCCCAATCCCAAAATATTCCCTAAGAACCCTCATGAGATCATCTGTAATAACATCCCAACAACGATGATAAAAAACTATAGAAAAATCATGACCTAAAGCCTTATCGCTACCAATAAGAAAAAAGCTTGTTTCACCTCATCTTCTTCAAATGGCTTCTCCAACCTCGCCCTCTGAGAATCAAAAATAGGGAAACATCCAATTCTATCAATCAAGAGTCTAGAGATAGCTTCCACAACAAAGAAAGTCTGATAGAACGAGGTAACTGCCATCCATAAGACTGGGGTTCGTCACAACTTCCTCATCCTCCAGTTCTAACTCACTAATGAAGTCTCTCCTCATTCGCCCTAATGCCACACGGCAAAAAAACCTTGAATTATTATCCCCTTCCCTAACCCAGTGAGACTTCATTTTTGCCCCCACCAAACCTTTTCCCTCCTAGAAGTCTCTAGGTACTCCTATCGTAGCTCTATTTTCTTTCGAAGAAGATCTTTAAGCAAAGGGCCCCCACTTTGTGACTTGTCTACCACATCAATCTCCAAAGCAACTCCTCAAGCTTAACCCTTGTGTCTCCAAAAAGGGACTTATTCCACTCACTCAAGCACTCTTTTAGGAATCTAAGCTTACCCATAAAAACATAGCCCATCCCCGAACTTGTCACTCATTCCACCACACTTTTTTTGCAGTTAAGCAAATCACAATGCAAAAGCGACATCTTCTCAAAACGAAAAGTAGATGGACCCAAGAAACTTGATTTGACTCAAGTACAAGCGGAAAATGATTAGAGGTGGGTCTAGCTAAGGTTTCCTAACAAAGATCGGGGAAGAGATCTTCCCAGTCATTCAAAAAAAGCAATGAAAACAGCTAGCCGCCATGTTACTTCCTAAAATAAACCAGGTGGGATTTTCAAGGGGAGGATCTCAAAGATTACGCTCCTTAATAAAATCATCAAATCTCTGCATGTGTCAAGTAGAGGAGGTGGAATGATACCTTTCATAAGGGAAATGAGTGAAATTGAAGTCCCCACCTAGGAGCCAATTCGGACCACAAAGGCCATAAAAAACACCTAATTCCTCCCAGAAATGACTCTCTTACTAGATTGATTAGGGCCGCACAAATAGGTGAACCAACACTCCCCTTGCTCATGGATATTAAGAGAAACTGCTCCAGAGTACTTGCCATTCACAAAATCCAGGAGGGAACCAAACCTGGCATCCCACATAATCAAGACTCCCCTATTGGAATCCATCGATGGAAAAAAAACCCAGTCCTTTTTCCTAGACTCGCACTACCCTTAAACTACAGAGTGATAAATGACATCTAATATAGTTTCCTAAAAGAGAACTAACCAGAGGATGATTGAAGGAGCACAGCTCTAACAACACGTCTTGTCCCAAATCCCCAGACCTTATACATTCCAATTAAAGGCTTTCATTTTGGAGAGGATCTTGCCCCTTTACCTATACATTTCCCCTCCAAAAGTGGAACACGAGGCCAATCTAACCTCTTTAGCTCCCGTTCCAAACAGGATTTAAGGATGCCAACTTCTTGACCGATACTAGTTTTCAAGGTTGTCCCCTATGGTCGCTAATGTTAAACCCGACCCACACAGCAAGGGATTTTGGGTCTCAGTTGTCCCTCTCACTCCCTAATGGGTATAAGGTCATAAAATTCTCTAATTCCCCCTTAGCCCCTAAGCATAGTGGTGACAAACAAATAGTACTGGCCCCCAATAATAGAGGAAGGATGCCTCCGCACTCCACTCCAATTGACTCTCTCCCTAAGGAAGTGCTCCTCATGGGATGTGAAGATTTAACTAAGAGTAAGGGTATATGTAAATTATAAGGTAAGGTAAGGTAAATAGGAAAGCTAGGATGACCATTATCATCAAAGTCCATAACAGAGGCCTTGTAATTAACATAAGATATACCTGCAAAACTCAGAGATCTGATAAGGGAGTCTAACCAGGAAATCATGAGTTGTACTTCCTGATGATCTACCCCATCCTTCTGAAACACACATGAACCAGCAATATATGTCAAGGCCATATCTTGACCCATATCAACCGAGCAACTCCCCTTCTTCTACGAGTCCTCCACCGGCAAGTTTGGCTTCAAGTCGTAAAAATCCTCCCACTAAGCTCCTCATCAAAATTCCAACTCACCTTGAACACTAAAACCTAAAGTAACAGCCGTCGCAGGATTCTACATGGTCAAAATAGCATCTCACAAAACAGCAACAGAAGCTTCTGGAAGTTGCAAGGAAGAGGACAACTCAGGAAGATAGGTAGGACACCCTACCTGAGATTCATAGGAAGAGGGCTTCAAGATTTTGTTTGAAACAGGCAACAAAATTGACAAAGGTACTAGGTGACGCTCGAGGAAGAAGACTAGAGGCTAGGGGACGTGGGAATTGGAGGCCTTGCCGAAGTTACTGAGCGAGAAAGCGATGATTGGAGAGCAAAAATTGCGGCTGGAGGTGAATAGCCTTACGATAGATGTGGCACCTGAGAAGTTGAAGCTAAGGCCATGGTCGCCGAAGCTCCGTCATGGCGCATTGGATGTGGGTGTCAAAACTCCCCTCCTGGTCAAAGCTCTATCGCGGCTCGCATAGCAAGAGTTAGTGCAATCTCATGCATGGGCTGCGCCAAAAATTTTGGGACTTGAAGCATAGCCCTATCCTTCCCCAGCCAAACCATAGACTGGTACGGGTCACCCTTACTCAGCTTGTGAACATTTACAGGTCTCCTTTATTTTCTTGGGCATGTCTGATTCAAAAAAGGCCCATTTCCCTTATTTGAATTTTAAAATTTCTGGATCTGAATAGCTAACAACCTTCTCCTAAAATCACGCCTCGTAGTAATCACCAACAACCCATGCTTCCTCATCTCTGGCACCCATGACCCCTACTGCAAAGCCTCCTTTACCACCTCGATGAAGGATTTGGGTGAAAGAAGACCATCTAAGCTTCTTCAACAAAATGCGCAATTACCCATAATTTGAAGCCTGCCATTTTAAGAATCCCCCTAGTTCGATAGTCCAACATACGAATTCGATGGATGAACTCTCTTAGCTATGCTTCTAAAGAATTGATGATAACAAGAGTTCTCCTTCCTCGAAGGACCAATCAAGAGTCTATGCCATTCAGCATTAAATTCAAATATCTATAAGAATCTGCCCTTTGAATTGCTCTTCACCACCATACAAAATAATCTATCATGTTCCTTACAAGTATCCCACCCATATTAATTGTCCTTGCTACTTCGGAGCATCCTTAAAACTTTTAATAACCAGTTAATAGTCGTTCGTGGAAAGAATATGGAGGCATCCTTAAAACTTTTAATAACCAGTTAATAGTCGTTCGTGGAAAGAATATGGAGAGGTGAACATTCTTACCGACCTCAGTAACTCGAAAACATGAGTCGGTTCCAGAAATAATGCTGAAAAATAAAAAAATAAAAAAAATAATGCTGAAAAAAAAATCCAAATCTACTGTTGAACCGCTTTTACAAAATGCGGTTATAGTAAACCGCGTCAAGGTGATGCGTTTAAAATACAGAAAAACCGCGTCTATAAAACACGTTTTATATTCATGTTAACCGCATTCCCAAAACGCGGTTCATACAAGAATCAACCGCATTATATAAACGCGGTTTTCACCCTAAACCGCGTTCCCATAACGCGGTTTTATCCCTAAACCGCGTTTAATAAACGCGGTTTATCCGCAGTACACATAAACCCCGTTTTCATCGCTTATAGTCGCCATTATGCCGCAATTCGTGATGATTGTCACATTGATCCCATGTTCCTCTCAATGAAGCTCCAACATTATAAGTGGAGGTGGTAAGAAATCAGTAAAAGTTATCAATAAAAGGCTATTAATTCAGTAGTGATCAAATAGATACGACAATGATACTTAAAGATCTCCGGCGTATAAAGCAGAAGAAGGGCGGCGGCGGACGACATGACCGGCGATGAGTAGAGGTGTAAACGAACTGAGCGTTCAATGAACTACTCGTGTTCAAAATCGATTAGGGCTCGTTTGTGTTCATTAGGAGAGCTCGATAGCTTAACGAGCCGAGTTCAAGCAGGCTTGATAAGCTTAACGAGTCGAGTTCGAACAGGGGGTGCTCGGCTCGCTAATGTTCACGAACAGTTTGATAAGGGCTCGACAAGAGCTCGTTAAGGGGCTCGCTATAAGCTCGTTAAGGGCTCGTTATGAGCTCGATAACAACTGGTATTGGTTCAAAAATAGCTCGATAATAACTTACAAAGCTCAGCTCGTTAATTTTAAACTCGATTGGGCTCGATAATGAGCTCGACTCGACTCATTCGGTTTACCATATTAAACCGTGTTCATATGACGCGGTTTTTGTTATGATAAACCGCGTTATTAAGACGCGGTTTTTGTTATAATAAATCGCGTTATTAAGACGCATTTTTTGTTAGATAAACCGCGTTATTAAGACACGGTTTTTATTACGCTAAACCGAGTTATTAAGACGCGGTTTTTGTTATGGTAAACCGAAAGGCGGTTTTATTTCATCTGAAACGCGTTTTATTAACGCGGTTTACTATAACCGCATTTTGTAAACGCGGTTCAACAATAGATTTGGAATTACTTTTTTTCCAGCATTATTTTTTTTATTTTTTTATTTTTCAGCATTATTTCCGGAACCGACTCCGAAAACATGACATCAAACTCCAATTGGGAAGACTGAGACTCAATGGAGATTATATGACAATCCATAACAAGCAAAGAGAAATACGTATCAAAATCTACCTTACACACAATCAATTTGAGATTCTAATTGGAAGCGGAGAGAGAGAGAGAGGGACTATTAGCAAACATGAATCATCTAAATCAGTTTGAGGCAACAATTGACAAGGGAAGTGTTTTCGCTTGCAGAGTTGTCTCTCTCGGTCCTGTTGGTTGTCAGCATAAGGTTCTCTTTCTCTCCCTCTCCCAACATGGGTTGTAGTAGTGTGGCACGGTGGTGGTCATGTGTTGGAGGAATTGAGATGGTTCGTGCTTGTCATCATTATGGTGTTTGCGATGCTGGTTGTGTTATGGAGTTCCCACGTCATTGTGCTGATGTGGTGGGTGGGGGGCAGTTGTGTGCCAGAGGTGTTGAAGTGGCCCGTGCTTCATGCTGGCCGTAAGTGTAGAGAGCATTATAAATGAATGGCAGCAGTTAGGTATGTCCCTCGTATGATTGTGCTAGTGCTAGTAGCCATGTGGTGGTGGTGGTGTGCCAGTCGTGCTATTATGCTGGGCATAAGTGGCTGATTGACGACAGAAGCAATCCATCTTTTAAGGCGAACGATAGAGTACTACAGAGATAGACAAAAGGACCTGCATATGGTCCTCAATGATTTGGAGAAAGCATATGATAGAGTGCCAAGAGAGGTCTTATGGAGGGTTTTAGAGAAGAAAGGCATTCCTCAGTACTATATCTGAGCCATTAGAGACATATATGAGGATGCACTAACCAATGTGCGAACAACGGAAGGGGAGACAAATGCTTTCCCCATTATAGTTGGGTTCATCAAGGATTGGCCTTGAGCCCCTTTTTGTTCATTCTGGTTATGGACGAGCTCACTAGGCACAACCAAGGGGACATGCCTTGGTGCATGGGCAGTCTTGTGAAGAGGTGAATGAGAAGCTGGAATTTTGGAGAACGGCCTTGGAATCGAAAGGCTTACGACTCAATAGATCTAAGACCGAGTATATGGAGCTCAAGTTCTGCACCTCAACTACGGCAAGTACAAAAAACTGTTTTAAATACCTGAGTTCCATAGTGTAGCAGGACAGGAAAGTAGATGAGGATGTCAACAAACGGATTAAAATAGGCCGACATTAAATAGAGGTCGCCCTCTGCAATACTATGCGATAGAAAGTTCGCGCTAAAGTTAAAGTGAAATACTACAAGACGGTAGTGGGATCGGCTATGTCATACACTGTGGAGTGTTGGCCAGTCAAACGGCATCATACTTAGAAGTTGAAGGTAGCGGAGATGAGGATGTTGCAATAGATGTATGGACACACAAGGAAGGATAAGATCAAAAATGACGTTGTAAGAAGCAAATTGGGCGTGGCCCCAATCGAGGATAAGTTGAGGGAGCAACGTCTATGGTGGTTTGGACATGTTAGGAGGAAACCAACCACTGCCCCTATCAGGAGAAGTGAACAACTCCATACTACAAGCGGAAGGAGAGGGAGAGGCAGGCCAAAGAAGAGTAGGATGGAGACGATTTCATATGACCTCACCCACCTCAACCTAAATAAAGAAATGGCCCTAGATAGAGTGGAATGGAGGGCTAGCATAGGTGGAGCTGATATTGTAGTTTAGGCAAGAGAGGAGCGCAACCAAGTTCATTCTAGCGCCCATAGACTTATTTGTATGCCTGTGTGACTTTATTTGCTATTGTTGTGTGTTGATTGATGGTTGCTCTGTCGCTAGGCTGCTTTATTGCTATCGTTGTCTCATGCTTCATGCTTCACAGTTTATGCTCTCTATCTATGTACTGTTGTTTTTATGCTTTCCAGGTTGGGAGTCCTTAGACACAGCCTCTTTTTAGGGTAGCACCCTAAAGGGGTAGGGCTGCGATCACCCCCCCCCCCCCCCCCCCCCCCCAACCCTACATATGCAAGAGCCCTCAAGGTATTGGGTTGTTTATTGTTGTTGTATGGGTGGCTGATTGAGGTTAAAGGTCTTATGCTTGCTAAAGTTGTGGTTGGAGATGAAGCTTGGATTGTCATGGGGTGGGTAGCGAGTGTAGGAGAGGGACTTGTCCCAGTTCAAGGTTCAAGTCCTAGCAGTGGAGGGAGAGGTGCCGTTGTGGAAGGTATTGGTGTTTGTGAGACATAGGCATGACAAATGCCTTGTTTGGTATGCAGGAAGTACGAATGTTATCTCATGTTTGGTTTGCAGGAAGTAGGCAAAATGCGGGAAGTGGAAATTGCTTAGCAATTTCCAATTCCCTCAAAATGCAAGAAGTAACTCACCTAACAAAGCTCCACCCCCCCCCCCCCCCCCCCGAGGTAAGTTCTTATTCCTTTAACTAGCCTATCGAAGGAAGTTCTATTTCCCATTTTGGCAACCAAACATGATTTACCTTCTTTCTGGAAAGTTGACACAAGAATTGAATAACAGGGAAATACAACTTCCTGTAGGAATTCAGTTCATATGGCAACCAAACGAGGCCAAAGATTGGAAATGTTGGAGGGTGGTCATGGATATTCAGATGGTCAACAGAGTGGCAGTAGACTGATCAATTCTCCATAAGGGTGTATGCCTATTGGCCCGTGTCTTTGGAAAGGATTTCTTATGTATGTACTATGAGTGTATGCTCATGTGGATTATGATGTGCTCACAGGGCATTATTTGCTATAAGGGTGGGTGCATGTCCTTAAAGGAAGGAAGGCGTTGGAGTTGCCAAGTGAACTGCTGAACTAGATGTCAGTCTCAAACTTTGAGTGATTGATGTAGCTCCACCTTCCAGCCATCAAATAGCTTGTTCTTTATCTCTTACAGCCATTTTAAATGTTTTACTTGTATATTTTTCTGCTGTTTGCTTTGCTTTTGCTTTTGCTGTGAATGGGTTGTGTAAACTTTGTCCGTTTCCTCGAGTGTCCATTATGTAATGATGCATAGCATCAAACTAATTATCAAAAACAAAGTTCTTAACATGCAAGTATATTGATATTTATGTTTGAATAAACAAAATATAATATACATCTATTATGAACATCATAGAAGGACTATTGCATAACATCAATTGCTTAACGGCTAGCTCAAAGTCTTCTGGTAAATGTCCTTTGTTTGATTCTATTGTTCTCACAGAACAGATGAGAATGGGTGAATAAAAACATAATACTAGAAGGGGTAAATGACTGCATATACCTGGGTTTTTGTACAGATGACACCAGCTGCCCACTAAGCACGCAGTCTATTGCCATACTTAGGTCCCTAAACAAAATAAATATTCAAAGAAAATAAAAACAACATTCAGGGAAGCTTTTTAATCTATACACTTATCAAAAAAAAACCAACCTCCCTGTAACTGGCACATTATTGCTAGGTCGAGAGTCATCAAACTGTCCATGATATACCAGCTCAAATTGCTTCCTTCCATCCTGCTACACACAAAATTCATGAATACTTGTTATTCACTTATTTTTGCCTTGTTTCATTATAATCCATGTCACTCAAACTTGGGTTTGAGATATAGACGATGCTTGTATATGCATCTAGAGGTCAGACTTCAGTATCTATTTAAGATTTTCCGTGTTTTTGGTCTGATTTGAAATGTGTAAGAGCCATATAACAGTCAAGTATCCTCATCAGAGAAGGGAACTTTAGGGCAAAATAGAGGTAGCAACAATGATTATAATGGCAAGAATAATTCAATCTGATTGTGTTTACTACCGAGAACTTCCTGCTGACCATAAAAACAAATCAGTTTCAACCAGAATGATTACCTTTTTAAACAAGAAGAACTCTGGTGTGCAAACTGCTCCAAAATCCCGTGCAACATCTTGTGACTGGATATTCAACATTCGCAAACAAGTTAGAAAGATGGCTAAGGGAAAAGAAGCAAACACTTCAGTCAAGACATGCAATTCCAACAATAACAATGAGTTGATTAAATTTATTTGGTTGGAAGGAAGTTATTTTCCTTCCATTTCTTTCGGCCAGTTACAAATTGGTTCCATCGTATAAATTTGTATAAAATAAAATTTGCATTTGGCCCATTTGAGATTGATATTAGACTAAGGAGATAAAATTATAATTGAAAAAGCTCTCTCTCTCTCTCCCCCCCTCATCCTTTATGGAGGAAAACATTTTCTCCTTAGGTTATCAATGGTAATCATTCATGTACATAAATAGTAGAAATGAGGAGCTTCCCTCAAAACAAATTAAGCCAAAATCCAGAAGAAAAGGCAAACATAGCAAGAGATATCAACAGTTTCCTCAAGAGTATGAAATTAGATAATTGGAAGGTTATACATCTTTTTGGGTAGTAGATTAGAGATTACAAGCACGGAACAATCAAGATTAATAATATGTTTTTTTCCTCACTCGAGATGAAGAAAACCAAGATGAATTTCGCTGGTATCTAAAAATGGAGCCTCAATGTTAACTACAGCATCATGAAATACTGCATATATGGGACTCTGATTGCCAGTCAAGTGCTTCAGCATATATCATATTATGTTAGCGAATGAAGGAATGCTAAGGACTTCATCAAATCAAATCTACATCATTTTGACAGTGAGTAGGCTGGGATTCACAGTCCTATACTTACAAGGAACATTGCTAACGATAAATATACTATTAGCCACAGCATACCTCATCATATAGGTAAGGGAAAGGATAACCATATAATTTTGCTTCTTCAGCCATGAATTTTGGACCATCCTGTGAGACCACCACCAATATTGTCATCTGAATAGCTGTTGTACAACTCTAAGCAAAATTAGAATATCATCTGATGTCAGAACCTGAGGATGAGTAGCCACAGAATTGGATGATATTGCAACAACAGCAAGTCCCTTCTGCAGTATGATACAATATCTGATCATGTTATACATTGCTATTGGCTGACTAAACCAACCCAACAGAATGAAAGAATCTTATAAAACAATCTCCCTAATCCTTTTACCTTCATATAGAAATCCGAGAGCTTCGCAATGTCCTTTTTCAAGTGCTTCACAAATGGGCAGTGATTACAAATAAACATAACCTGCAGTGTCAGATTACCCTGAGTGAGAAGCAAGGGGAAACCAGTTTATCCTGGAATTTAATGCGGCGGTGATGGTCAACATGTCAAATAAAGATTGCCGTTTTGATTTCAATGTTCCACATTTAAAATAGAAAAACACTGACTGTTAATCACACTGTTTATTGCAACATAGAGATGCATGTCATGCATGTCAAATGAACAACATAGTCTTGGGAAAACCGTAGTAGATTCTTGCAATAGAGATACAAAGGCAACCCCTCATCTTTTTCGTAGTTAAAACTTTATCGACCCAATTTTGCCCACCCACCCAATTAGCCTAGAAGATCAGAGGTTTGGCACGCGAAGTTCTAGGCGTGTCAAAGGGTGGGGCACCAAATCACAGAGAGTCCTGGTGGTGGTGCAGGGCGGTCCAAGAGAAGATTAAGGCAAAGCGAGACTGTTTCAAGGACTAGGATCGCAGTGGAGACGAGGACAAGAAACAACAGTATAAAAAGGCCAAGAAAGAAGAAAAGATAGCAATCAGAGAAGCACAATCCAAAGCCTACAAGGATTTCTACACAAGGCTGAATACTGAGGAGGAAGCTAGGGACCAATATAAAATTGCAAAAGCGAGAGAGAGGAGAATTAGGGATCTGGATTGAGTAAAGTGTATAAAGGGGGAGGATGGACAAGTGCTTACAGGCAAGCAACAAATAAATGCTAGGTGGAAATCCTACTTCCACGATTTGCTCAATAAACAGGGGGATAGAGATATATCCCTAGGAGAACGACAAGCATCCGAGGAGCACCAGAACCATTGTACTGTAGGCGGATTAGACCCGAGGAAGTCAGAGAAGCCTTGAGAAAGATGGGCAGGGATAAAGCAGTCGACCCAGATGGAATATCCATTGAGGCATGGAAATGCATTGGATTGAAGGGCGTCAAATGGTTGACTAAACTATTCGACCAAATTCTTCAAGGTAAGAAGATGCTTGATGAGGGGAGAAAGAAGATATTAATTCTGATCTATAAGAACAAAGGCGATATCCAAAGTTGTGTTAACTATAGAGGAATCAAACTAATGAGCCACACTCTAAAGGTATGGGAGCGGGTCATAGAAAAAAGGCTATGGCAACAAACTGAGGTCTCAGAGAACCAATTTGGATTCATGCATGGTACATCGACGATAGAAGCCATCCATCTCTTAAGCCTTGAGTCCATTTTTGTTCATTTTGGTTATGGACAAGCTCAGCAGGCACATCCAAGGGGGCATGCCTTGGTGCATGCTTTTCGCGAATGATATAGTTCTGGTGGGGGAGTCTAAAGAAGAGATGAATGAGAAGCTGAAATCCGGAGAACAGCCTTGGAATCGAAAGGCTTAAGACTTAGTAGATCGAAGACCAAGTATACAGAACCCAAGTTCTGTACCTCAACCAGACCAAGCATAGAAGACGTTAAGATTGGATCAGAGTGCATACCTAAAAAGGAGTGATTTAAATACTTGGGTTCCATGGTGCAGCAGGACGGTGAATTTGATGCGGATGTCAACAACCAGATTAAAGTAGGCTGGTATAAATGGAGGATGGCCTCTGTGGTACTATGCGGTAGAAAGTTCCTGTTAAAGTTAAAGGAAAAATATTATAAGATGGTAATAAGACCGGCTATGTCTTACGGGGCGGATTGTTGGATAGTTAAATGGCATCATATGTAGAAGTTGAAGGTCGCAGAGATGAGGATGTTGCAGGCGAATGTGTGGACACAGAAGGAAAGATAAGATCAGATATGACACTATAAGAAGCAAATTTGGCATGGCCCCAATCGATGATAAGCTAAAGGAGTAACGTTTGCGGTGGTTTGGGCATTTTAGGAGGAGACTGACCACTGCCCCTGCCAGGAAATGCAAACAACGCTATATTACAAATAGGAGAAGAGGGAGAGGCTGGCCAACAAAGAGTTGGATGGACACGATTCGACATGACCTCACCCACCTCAACCTAAATGAGGAGATGACCCTAGATAGAACTGAGTAGAGGGTTAGCATAGGTGTAGCCGATACAGAGGTTTAGGATAGAGGATCACATCTAAGCTGGTACTAGCAACCCTAGGCTTACGTGTATGCCTGTTTGATTATATGCGTTATTGTTGTGTGTTGGTTACTTATTGTTCTGCCGCGCTATCGCTTTATTGCCTATTGTTGCTTTATGCTTTCTCTGGGCCGTTGTTTTTATGCTCTTATGCTTAGATGCTTTTGTGCTTTTATGCCTTTATGTTTCCAGGTTGGGGGTCCTCGGACACAAGCCCCCCAAAAGACCCCGCATATACGGGAGCCCTTGAGGCACTGCGTTTGTTGTTGTATTTTCCCCACCCACCATAATCCAGTAACAGAACTTATAAGAATATCTTTGAAGACTTATTAACTTATATTCCGTCCATCCCCGTATAAACATCTCACTTCCTAATTCGGGGTGCTCCAGAAAAAGGATCATTTTCCTATTATATCAATTTTCATTCTAGGTTCTTACAGTAGAGAGAGGAGCACAACGAAGCTAGCTCACAGCGTCCCCAAGCTTGTATGTTTGCTATTTTTGTTGCTTTATTGTCGTTTGCATGTATTGCTTTATTTGACTTGGATTTTATAAAGATTGTTCTATCTTTGCTTTTAGGATTGTGTCCCTTAGGAAGCAACCTCCCTACAGGATAGCACCCTGTAGGGGTAAGGCTGCAGCCATCTCACCTCTCCAAACCCTGCCTTGGCAGGAGCCTCCTTAAGGGACTGGGTTTGTTGTTTTTGTCATTTGGGTGCTGATTTCTCACCCCACATAAAGGTATCATGAACAAGCAAAACATCTTAGTTATCTCCCGAACTATATCTTGCTATGTTGTGTTTGAAAGTGCAGCAATTTCACCAACATTGCCTGAATTAAGTTAAAGCAACTACTTTCCCTTTATTATTATCATTTTCTTGTTTGCAGTTTAAATGTAACACTCAATCTATGACACTCTACATGTGATCTTAACCACAGGACCTGAAACATACGTAAACAACGCATGGAGACAACATGAAATCAGAAGGAAAGGTAAAACTACCAGTTTGCAAACCTTATAAAGTCGTGTTCACTATGCAAGTAATACTGTATGATAGCATTTGCACAATGATAAACATATGTGCAATAACTGCATCTTTGTAGGATAAAATCTTTGAAAGATCCTCAGACCAAAAAAAAAGGGGTCATCAAGAGATACACGTGTTGGCTAATCTGAACAATTTGGATCTCTGATGGTAATCTGTTTGCTATATTTTGTTTCAAGTGATGCGTGTGTAGTCACTGTAAATGTGAAAACAAAACAAACATGCAAAAGGGACTCACCACGACTAGGGAGTGAGCCTAATTACAAACCGCACGTCTTTGACCTCAACCACTCACCGTTTTCGGAAAAAGGTTATGATATGTTGTTGTATCTGATTTCGATTATACCGCGAGTTCTACTTACGCTTCAATTAAGAAGACTTTCTTAAATATTTTTGTGGATTTTTTATGCGTTTTTTATGACAGAGAATTAAAGATATGGACCTAACTCAAGTGGCAGTTACAGCGACGAAGCATGGCCCACAAACATCTTTCCTCGTACACTTAAAAGTCAAAAACTGCGGTGGAGATAAACCTAAGAGCTCAGCAGTCCACTTAAAAGCCCGAGTCAATCAGGTTTTTAAGCCTAGCACCCTTGACATATAATAACTCGAATGAGTTTAGGTCTGACAAGATTAAGGTGGAGCAAAGCGTAATCCGGTCATTGGATTAGGAACAATGCAATCAAGGGACAAAGCCTTAGCTGTCAAAGCCCTAATCAATGGCACGAACCTAAATTCATCTAACTTATCAAGAGTGGCAATGGTATTAAGACCAATGCAATCAAGGGACAAAGCCTTGGCCTTCAAAACTTAAACAAAAGCCTCAAATTTTAACTTGTCGATTTGTCGAAACAGATTAAAACTGGAAAGTCATACCTAAAGCATGAGAACTGTATTACTATGGAGGTAAGTACAACAAAGATCTATGTTACGCTACACCTAGTTAAGTTACGCTATTCCTAGGAAAGAGCATAAGTGTACTGTAAAGAAAAACTTGAAGAAGTTTTGTATTGAGTTTATCTGTACTACTTTGGACTAGCGCAAAGTCCTTTATTTATAGAAAAAGAAAATAACAACTGTTCCTAATTTCACGACAACTTCACCCACGTTTGGCCACTAAGCTCCTCTCTTGCGCGTGCTCACTCTTCACCAATGTGTCTTGAGTTTTTGGAGGGAAATCCTTGATGTCCACGTCCAGATTTTCAGTAGAAGTTTCCTCTAAAAGCCCCACGTCCTCCTGAATTAAGCTTCAAGCGCAAGCTCCAGAAATTGCGCTCCAAGTAGCTTCCTTGAGCTTGGAAACTACCATTCTTGCAGCTTTCCTGGCAGCCCCTCGAGCTCGAGCTTACTTCATCCTACCATCTCGAGCCTCAGGAGGCTGATACCCTTGTCAAGGGTAATAATGCTTCCCAAGTACTGGGCTCAAGAGGCCGCTATCACAGCACCTAAAGGTCTGACTCCCCTCGAGGAGGACCTCACATAATGGCCACGTGGCACTTTAACCAAAAATGGCGTCATCCTAGCCCTATCAAAATTAGGGTAAACGAATGCGCCCCTTTTAGCCGTTGGTAAATTCAAATTTACAACGAGTAAAATCTGATAGATGTGACCCTTCATGGCTACAATGGCTCCTCGAGAGAATACGTATATCACCTGCTTTTCTTTCCCGCGTGTGTACAAGTATGACAGTTAGGGCTTGATATTTTTCACTTTCTGCTTTGTTTTCTCTCTGCTATTATCAAGCACACTTGCAATGTCTTGCCTTTGTCTCTGAATTGTTGAATCCTCGATCCAATCTACTCTCCACCCTTCTGCTTCCTTTCAATTTGATAACGGCACAACTTTCATACGCCATCTCTGCTCCCCCTCCTCAAGCGGAGAGCCCTATTCAGCAATTGAGCCGATTTCTTCAATCTGACCTTTCAATCATATCTGATGTTCTTCAAAGCGCAACTGATCTTAGTATTATTGAGGAGGATCTTTCTTGGCTGTCAGAGAATGATCCCTCTTCGAACTTGCCATCCTGCACCCTAGGGCCAATCTTTGCTCTATCTCACGACGTTCTAAGTCTTGATGGATTGTTCCAAGATACTAACAAGTCTCCTCCTCTTCATGCACTGCCTTTAGGCCTGGGAAGGCCGACGAATTTGCAAGGAAACGGCGCCCTTTAAAGGGTGGACTTTCTTGACCAAACAATACCCTGAATGGGTGGATGATCTAATGGTGACCGATGGCGAGAAATGGAAGCATCTTCGCATCTACAAGGCCATCAGGATCTCAACCATCGCTCTCGGGTATGATTTTCCAATTGTAACAGCACTAACTTGCTGCTGGAACACCTTTTACAACGCTTTTGTCCTCCCTGAGGGCTTCCTAGGAATCACTCTAGAGGATATAGCGGCCCTAACGGGTCTTTCATCCAGTGGAGAAGAGCTGCCCTTTGATTCTTTTGTTTCTTCAAAAGCTGAGGCCTTTGCTTCATCCTTCTCTACCACAGACTTGCCTGGAGGCTGTGAGTCTTTTGTTAAAAAGTTTGTAATAGGAGCTCATAACTTTGGGCAAGGCTCTAGAGAGGAGGAGGTAAGCTTCTACTTGTTTTGGTGGAACAAGTTTTTCTTTGGAAACTCTTCTAACTCGGTTCTCAAGTTCCTGAAGAACATAGCCATCAACCTAGCTTTTAGTAGTGGTCCTCTATCCTTAGGACCATTGTTTTTGGCCCAGGTATATGGATGCCTTAGAGAGGTGGTCCCCTAGGCAGGTCTAGTTATGGGCCCAAGCCTATTTCCTGAGCTATGTCCCAAAGGCCCTTGTGTTCCCACAGGAGAGGGGGTTTCTTGTTTTGGTGAGCAATTTGCTCGATGCGGGGTTCAACCTCCTTTAGGATGGTCATTTGACCAATGCCTTGAGGCTTTGATGTCCCCTCGAAAAAGGCGAGGGACTCAATGGACTCCTTTTAAGAAAAAGAATATTGGTCTTGAATGGTTCAGGAAACTGGACCTTCATAACGATGTCTTAGCAGACATTAACTCCCAAACCTGGCAAGCAATCTTATGCCCCCCAAGATTTGTTCTTTCACCACCAGACTCATCCTGGTGTTGAGACATATAAGCCTGGGTTGTTTGCCAGGCAATTTGATATGGTCCAAGACGTTTCTTTTTCAAGTCTAAGGACCAAGAACCTCTGGTGGGCCAAGAGGGCCTCTCTTCCACCAGTTCAGCTTCCAAAGCTTCATGCTTTGAACCAAGAGATTAGACCTCTTTATGAATATACAGTGGTTTCTAGGTATACTGCATGCACCACGCCATGCTTTTCAGCTTGGTATCAAGCCTATTGGTCCTCCTTGAAGGCCAGAGGCGCTAAGCAACATTTTATGTTTCGGCTTGACCTTGCAAGTCCTAGCTTGAGGAGAAGTCAGCCAGTCATCCCCAAGCCTACTCCGAAGAAGATGCAATCAAGTAGTCAACCACTCCAAAGTATGTTTCAATTACTAGCGGCTCGAACAAGATCTGATCCTTGTTCTTTTACCTTTATAGCAGGTGACTCCTAGGAGTGCCAGGACCAGGAACTTCACTCAGATGCTACTTGAGGAGTCCCCTCCAGGAACCTCTTCACTAGCCCCCAAGGTTAGTAGTTCCAAGAAGAGGAAGACGAATGTTGCTCCTCCAACTTTCCCAACTGTAGGAGAAGAAGAAGAAGAAGAAGAAGAAGAAGAACCAATCTCACAATTAGTGAGGAAAAAGAAGAACCAAGCTCCCTATAGCAGAGGTATTGGTCTTTTTTTAACTAGCATTCTCATTTATCTTTTGCCAACGAAGCTTCTAACATGGCTTTCAACAGCCACAAGAGGAGCCAACTCCATATATTGTGGAGATCCCAGATTCCCCATCCCGAGAAACTGCTCCAGAGCCTCCTCAAGACACTGAATCAATGAGCTCAAGTGCTGAAGGAGAAAGAGACATGGCTAGTTCAGTTATGGAGCCAATTGTTAGTTATCCTCCTGAAGAGGTTTCTCCCCCAGTTGCCGAACACCAGGGCCTTTTCCAGGCTCCTTTCCTCCTCACTAGAGTCTTAGTCCATGTTGAAGAGACCTTCGAAGGTAGAGTTTTATCTAACTTCTCACTCTTGACGTCTTAAACCATGCTTGGTCCTAAAATGCAAGTACTACCCCCTAGGAACTTCCCTTGGGGAAGGCATAGCGGCAACTGAATAGTCAGCAGCAATTACCTTGGTTGAGACACCTGTTAAAGCTCCAATGATGGATGTATCACCAGCAGCTCCCAAGGCAGCCCTACCAGCAGCGGTACCTTCCTTACCTCAGATTGTGGCCTCAAAGGTAAAGGCATTCCTTTTTAACCTCGGCTATTTTCCAAAGTCAAAACTTCGCGCGATCTTGTTAATCTTTTCATGTTACTCCTCCCAAAGCCGTTCCCTCTCCAAAGATAGGGGGAATCTTCTCCATTAGAGAAGCTTGGAGCGAGTGGTAGTTGGCCTTTCAGCAACTTGACCAAGAATCTCCCAAACTCCAATGGCTGAGAGAAATTACGCACTTCCCTATTCTGACCCTGGCTAATGGGGTCATTTTCGAGGAGGCCATGTCCCTAATAAGATCTTTGAAGAAAGATCCAAAGGTGGCTCCTTCCATTAATAGGGAACTTAAGGTCCTTGAGGAGGTGCTCCTGAAGATGAAATAAGAGGTCCCAATTCTCCACTAGAGAAAACAGTGCTGCCAAGATGCCATCAGGAACCTAGGGCGTTCAGCTGGCCTAGGAGGCTTGCAGCTATTATTTAAAGAATTGCAAGCTGCAAGAAGAGTCCAAGACCAACAAGCTCAAGGAATAAAAGGCTTGGAGGATGAAATCCACCATTTGGAGGAGAGATTACATCCCCTTAAGGAAGAACTGCTCTCTATGAGACAACAGTACGTTTCTCAAGGTTCAATGGTTAGAGGACTCGAAGAGGCCATCATAGAAGCTCAGAGGGACAACCAAGCCCTTCAAGAGGAAGCTTTCTTCTTAGATCAGGAGTTGGGTGATACAACCAACTGACGATCCTCAATAGAGGAGTCCTTAGTGAGTTAGGACTTGACTCTTTTGATTTTCAGTTTTTATAAAGACACACTAGCTTCACAAGTTACTTACTTGTAATATCTATATATGTAAGCCATGTACCTTCCCAAAATTAATCAAATACGCATTATTCAATACGTCTCTCAAGTTGGAGGTTCTTTTCTTTCGTTTACTCTACCTAAGGATCTTAAGATTGATCCTCTAGGCATTGGCATTGAAACTGAGCCTATAATTCTGGGAATCTTGTTATAAACCGAGATTCTGAGGCATGGACTTAAATTGGCAAGGCGGGAAAAGCTGTTAAAAAAAATTAAAAATCTGTTAATTCTGCTGTTCTTCTGATATGTTGCTTCTGCTGCTGCTGGTCTGCTGCTGAGTTGCTGCTGCGTGCTGATTTTAGTTGTTGTTTAGTTTAATAAATGGTGTAATAAGCTGCAGTAGCATTGCAGCTGGCTTAGAAGTTAGTTAGTAGATATTGTCCCAAGCTTTAGATATTTTTGTTAGTTAGTCAGTTACTCGTATAAGTCTAGGTACATTACATTTACTTGCTTAGTTTGCTTATAAGTAGTAGTTGGTGTAATGATTCAGATCATGCATTCAAGAATTATCAAATACAAGTCTCAATTTGAGATTAAACTTCTCTCTCATCTCATTCTCTCTACTTCTCATCTAATTTCCCTTCTTTCTCTCATCTAATTCTAAAACTCTTCTTTCCCTTCTAAACTCTATATTCTTTCTCATCCCTAACTCTCAATTCTATCCCAATTATATTAGTTTACGTTCGAGGTTCAAGCCCGAGCGTAACAATTGGTATCAGAGCCTCGATCCGATCGAGTGCGTAATCAAAATTATAAAAAAAAAAAAAATTCAGAAATCAAATTAGTGTTGATCAGATTGTGCAGATTTCAAAGAATCAAATTAGTGCTGATCAAAGTGCAAATTTCAAGTTCAATTCGGAGTTTGTTAGCAAAGGCGATTTCAGACAACTAACAAGGTGGCGAAATTCTGACAGAGAGGCGAATTCTGACAGGAGGCGATTTCCGACAAGCGAAATCAGGTGTTGAAAGCCGATATTGTTCTTGAAGATTGTTGTGTTTCGCGTGTTAAAATCATCACTATAGATAGAAATCGAACTTATTTCAGATTCTCAGTCCGAATTAATCAAGAAAACATCATTGTCAGACATCGTTCGAAGTTAGGGTTTGTCGAATTCGTTGTGCGCGAAATTCTACAAGCTAGGGTTTGGAATCATTGACGATCGTGGAATCAATAGCAAGGGACTGTCGTGCGATCGAAGGAGTACAACTTCATAAAACAATCGCTTGTTGGAGAGGCGAACAAATTTCTCATTTCTACCATTTGAACTGGTTCAAGATTGAGGTGGTTGTTCATGGCTGATATGAGCTCTTTTCAATCAAAGTGGGATGAGCTTTTTGGGAAATTTAGACAAGAAATGAGACAAGTATTTGAAGATTCGAGACAAGAGTGGAGGCAACAAAGTACGAATCTGCAATATACAGTTCAACAATATCTTAACATCAGTTGTGATGGTGCTAGTGTTCTTGATGCAAATGAGTTTCCGGAGCTAGCAGATAGTGTTAGACAACCAAAGTTCAAAGTTAAGCAAAAAGAGAAAGCACAAACGATTGTTGTTAAAGAGAAATTCGGCCAAGACAATGCCGGAATTGATGAAAACAAGGTAGAAGAACCTGAGTTTGAACAAGACGATCCTTATGAAGATCCTTTGCTAGAGTTAGAGTATCTTGATGACGTTGAGGCACAATATGACATGTATCCAGAATGGGAAGATGATTTTCATGTCCTGAAAATGTTAAAGAATGCAAAAAACAAAATGAAGAAGAACCACCTCAACGACGCATTAAACGATTATTGGAAAGCAAAGAAGATTACAAAAAAGAAGATGAAGCGTGAGGAGACGTTGGTTGAAGAAGGATCTCAAGTTGCTAATGTAAATGTTAGTCCTCAAGTTCATCTTCAATTAGATGAAGACAGGATCGCTCCAACCAGATGCACACAAGGAGTTGTTGCTGCAGAGTTGCAAATTCCAGTGGAGAAATCACTTGTTCGGCTGGAGAATTCGCAAAATCTGATCACATGGCAATATAAGCAAGTGTTGGAACCTTTAAAAGTGCAAGATCAACTTTCCAAGTTGAAGGTAACAGCTTCAGTTCAATGTCTGGTTGCTGATTTACAGCTTGGGCAACATAACTTGCTACCAACGCAAGCAAGCGATCCATTTCAGTCTGAAGAATTGTATGACTCGATCAAGGAGCAAGATCAAATGAGGGAAGCTAGAGTTTATACAACTAAGAACACTAACAAAAGCTTCCACGATCAAATAGAATGGAACAAGTTAGAATTGGAGTTAGCTGTACAGATCAATAAAACAGCTGGTGTTAGTCCTCTTGATCCAATTCCAGAAGCTGTTATGCACTATCGGCATGCCGATCGGCAAGTTCGGGATGAACTATGTCTTTATTTGAAGGAAATTGCGACTCATCCACATGCAAGTGCTTGTGATAGGTTGCCTCCCGACCCGGGAGAAGCTTTTCAAGACCAAAGGAAGCTGAGAGGAGTCGATTTTATGCTAAAAAGATGTACTCGAGCTGCGAAAGTGCGTTTCAAAGTTCACAACAAACAAAGCTTGGTTTTTAGGCTAGCAATTGAGCTGATAAATGTGCGTGGGAATGGTGGACATCAATTGCAACACCAAGATGAGGTAGCTGATGGGAATCAAAGACTCAACTCCATGAATGCAATTCCGCAGCAAGCTATGGTCGTTGCTGTAAGGTTGGTTTGGTTTGGTTTGTCCAGACCACCGGAGTGGATTTCCCTAAATCAGATGCAAGCAATGACAAGACCGTGGGCTGGAATTACCTCACAATCTGCATCTACATGGAATTCTTCAGCTGCATTTTGGATCTTGTTACCTACATATTCTTGCTGGTGCATGAATTTGCAAGACATTTCAGCACAATGAAGTTTTCTTCTATGGCAACAAGTGATCTTCAAAGTGCCATTCTCTTTCATTCTTGAGGACAAGAATGTTTTCAAGGGGAAGGGAATGTTATGAGGCATGGACTTAAATTGGCAAGGCGGGAAAAGCTGTTAAAAAAAATTAAAAATCTATTAATTCTACTGTTCTTCTGATATGTTGCTTCTGCTGCTGCTTGTCTGCTGCTGAGTTGCTGCTGCGTGCTGATTTTAGTTGTTGTTTAGTTTAGTAAATGGTGTAATAAGCTGCAGTAGCATTGCAGCTTGCTTAGAAGTTAGTTAGTAGATATTGTCCCAAGCTTTAGATATTTTTGTTAGTTAGTCGGTTACTTGTATAAGTCTAGGTACATTGCATTTACTTGCTTAGTTTGCTTATAAGTAGTAGTTGGTGTAATGATTCAGATCATGCATTCAAGAATTATCAAATACAAGTCTCAATTTGAGATTAAACTTCTCTCTCATCTCATTCTCTCTACTTCTCATGTAATTTCCCTTCTTTCTCTCATCTAATTCTAAAACTCTTATTTCTCATCTAAACTCTATATTCTTTCTCATCCCTAACTCTCAATTCTATCCAAATTATATTAGTTTACGTTCGAGGTTCAAGCCCGAGCGTAACAAATCTATACTTAAGGACTTCTTTGTTAGAATCCCAAATAGATGGCACATACTTCTATAGGAATCTCTCGTTCATGGCCCTTGGGTGAGTTCTCCCATCTAGGTCTTGGAGCAAATAAGCATTCCCTCCAAAAATACTTCTATGACTCTGAATGGGCCTTCCCAATTTGGGGACCATTTTCCCAAGACACGATCCTTCTGGCCAATAGGTAAAACCACCTTTCATACGAGACTGTTTCTTCTGGCAGCGGGCCACCCAATCCCTCTAATGGGTTGGGAGTTCCGCAACTCCTTGCCCACACTATTTCTTCTTCCATTTCTAGGACTGATGCTGGTCCAGGTTCGTTTCGAGACTGTTTGACTTCTTCGGGACATTCAAGCTCTCAGGTTTCTCCGACTCCTCTTGCTCGGATGTCGTTTCTTCTCATGGGTTGAGATTGATTAGTATGGCTGCTGCTCCGGGTGGTCCTCTTTATCCAGAACAACCGGTTTCTGCGGAAAGTTTGGACTTCTTCACTCGGTGTGGATATACGGATAATGACTCGAGACCCCCAGATGAGATCGGTTTGGCTCGTATTGGCTCGACTCAACAGAAGGGTGTCTCTGCGACTCGATCTGACACTTCTTTTGACCATGCTCGTGGTTGTTTAGTTCCTCCGGGACTTTCTGACTTTCGTATCTCTTCGGACCCTCATGATCTGATGATGGTGGCGCAGACACCCCAGGAGTGGTTATGCCTCCTCAGTGTACTCTGAACCGCGACGCTAGCGTTCTGAGTATTGCTCCTCTTGCTAGAGACCATGATACTGTGTCCACTTCTTCCTCTTCTGCTATGGATTTTGCTGACATTGGTTGGACTTCCGCCTCTTCTCGTCGCTCGGGAAAGGTTGAGCGTCAAATGACTCGAGCAGCTACTAAGGTTGCTGCTGCTGCTGCTGCTACTGCTAGAGATTGATCTGCCCTCTTTTCTTTTTCCTTTTATTTTTTCTTTTATTTTATTTGTAGGAATTTCCCTCCTTTTGTTCGGGCCATTCTGCCTTGTTCCTCTTTTTAAGTTGCTTTTTAGTTCTTGTTCTTTGTTTTTGTCCCGCCCGACTTATAGGTTGTTTGGACTTGTTGGGGGGTATGCCCCTGTATGCATTGTACTTCTTTCTTTTTGGTTATAAAAAATAAAAACGTTGACTTACCCAAAAAAAAAAGAATCTTTCATACGAGATCTCTCAAGTGAAAAGACCTAGGTTTGACCTTCTTGTTGTAGGCTTTGACAACCCCCTTCTTCTGAGTTTCCAATTTATGAAGAGCATAGAGCCTTACTTGGTCTAGCCTGGTAAGCTCGTCCATCATGGACTGCTCATATTCAAGTTCAAAAAATCTCCCTTGATGAGCTAGTTTAATAGAGTGAATTGTTACCTTCATGGGGAGCACTACATCATGGCCATACGTTAAATGAAAAGAATTTGTCCCAGTGGCATCCCTATTAAAATTTCTGTAGGCCCAAAGGGCATCTAGTAGTAACTCATGCCACCTTCTGGGGTTATCTTCAATCATTTTCTTAATGTTGGCTTTTAGAATCTTGTTAGTTGATTCTACCTAGCCATTAGCTTGGGTGTAAGGTGTTGAGTTCACGATTTCTATATTGAAGCTCTTGGTAAACTCCTTTACCTCTGTTTTGTTAAATACTCTAGCCCGGTCCACTGTGATGGTCTTTGGGATACCAAACCTACATAGGATATACTTTTTAATGAAATCAATCACATATTGGTGATTGATGTACCTATATGGTTTAGCCTCCACCCATTTTGTGAAGTAATCAGTGCCACGAGGATACGAGAATGTTGTTTGCCAGAAGGGGGGTTATTCTCCCCTATAATGTCCATTGCCCAGCCTCTAAATGGCCATGGTTTGACAATGGAATGCCTCTCAGTAGCAGGGACCCTAGGTACATGTCCATGTCTTTGGCATGCTCCGCATCCCTTGGCATACTTTACACAATCATCCATCATTGATGGCGAATAGTAGCCATAATGCCAGATGAGCCAATGCATCTTATTGCCAGCTAGATAGGATCCACAGATACCCTCATGGGCTTCTACCATTACAAGCATTGCTTCATCCAAGTCAAGGCACTTGAGAAGCACTCCACTAGCGTCCCTTTTATATAATTGTCCAGCCTCACCATCTAGGTAGAATATGAGCTCTCATTTTCATCTTCCTGTCCTTATGTAATCTCGAGGGTTATTGAAGTAATCCATTAAAGGCTTCCTCCAGTCCTCTGCTATGATTCTTGGATGAATCATGAGCTAACCTAGGGTTTTGGTAGTGATTTTCATGAAGAATAGAGATTAAGAATTATATGAATAGAATTCAATTGAAGAATTGACATTAAAGTTGAGATAAGAAGGACAAGCAGAGATCAATAGAAGATATCAATATGAGAAGTAGAGATTGAGAAGAGAAAACAAGATTGAGATAGGAGCTAGAGAGAATCTAACAAGAACAAGATAAGAGTCAATTCATTTATCATCCATCATTCTCTCTTACAAGCAAGAACTAACCTATTTATACTAACTAATACAAGCATCAACTAAAGCACTTAAGCAAACCAAATGAGCTAAAACAAGACTTATTCATGACATTCTACTAGAATATTATCTAAGACTAATATTACTAAACATATCCTAATACAATCATGACAATACCTCCCCTTTAAGAGATTCTTGTCCTCAAGAATCTTACTAAGGAAAAAGACACTTGCACAACTCTTACTCAGCTGAAAAACATCTGATTTTGCAGCAGATTTGAGGTTATCCTAATTCTGCAGCAAGTCTTCTTATTGTGTATGCTGGAATGTGAACTTAGCAGCTGGAAATCAGGTCATTCAGTGCAATTTCAGATGGTGTTATGCAAGACAGCAACCAGATTCTTGCGAGTTAGTGTTGGGACTTCTGAATGCAGCTGAAGAGGACTTGTGGCTGCAGTAACTTGGTAAATAACTCACAAATATCCTCCCAATAGCATAGCTTCACCAAGAGGGCCCTATTGCTCTTGATCAACATTGAGTGGCACATGAGGCTTCGATAAGATTCACAAGCTGAACCACCGGCCTTCTTCAATACAAATTCCACCTTTCCTGGATCACGGGGCCTCCTTGGAGCATGATTTGTAATCATATCTGAAAGTTCAATGCTTGCAGCTCATTAACATAGAAGCTAAATCGGTTGTGCTGAAGTGTAGACTCTTCGGAAACCACATAGTGTAATGCTGCCTTTGGAACTTGTTTTGCAGCAGTAACATCCAAAATGCAACTGAATCTAGCCTCTTTAATTGAGCTTTGCACCAAATTCTGCTCAAAGTGTTGCTGTTGTTGCTGACCAACAGCCATATGTCGTAAAGAGGATACATCCAAAGCTTGAGTTTGCACTGATTTTGCATCAAGTCTGATAGGCATGACTTCCGTACCAGGTGGAGTAGTTGGCTCTTGTCTTTCATCTAATATTTGCTCAAGTCCAAATGGTGCTGCATTATCTGGTTTTGCTGCTGGAATTTGCATGAATTCTGAAGTTTCTGAAGATCTCGCTTCATTTCCATTAGAAGTTGCACAACATGATCACAACACCTCAAAAGTTATGCCATTCTGATATTACTTAGCTAACAATTCAAAACTTGCAGCTGAATCTTGCAAATTTCAGCTATGATCTGATCAAAATGACTGAATCTGTACCACACTACTAGAACCTTATCAGTGCAGCAGTAGGAGATCAAAATTTGCAGCAACAACGATCAATTCAAAACCAGAACATAACTCTACTGCACTCACACAATTTCAGCAAGCCTCAACTGAATTATATACCGGCAAGATTATAACTCTACTGCACTGCACTCTAATTCGATCAAACAGTACCACCAGAACAGAACTTGATCTGTTCTGCAGCAACTTAACAAGAGGCTGTTGAGCTGAATCTTGATCGAATGATCTACAGCAGCACTAGAAGTTAATTTTGGCACGATCGCTATCCAATACAGCAGCAATTGATCCATTCACACTAGCTAAATCAAGATTCAATTGATTGAACTTGATCAAATGTAAACCGAACTGAATTCTGGTACCAAAACACCCTGTCAACAGCACCTGTTGTCTTTTGCCGATAGTTTTGATCAATTTTCAGCTTAATCTTGAATCAACCAACAAAAACAAGAATTTAATCAGTAATGGAAGCGAAAATCAGGCTCTGATACCACTGTTATGATTCTTGGATGTATCATAAGCTAACCTAGGGTTTTGATAGTGATTTTCATGAAGAATAGAGATGAAAAATTGTATGAATAGAATTCAATTGAAGAATTGAGATTAAAGTTGAGATAAGAAGGATAAGAAGATATCAATATGAGAAGTAGAGATTGAGAAGAGAAAACAAGATTAAGATAGGAGCTAGAGAGAATCTAGCAAGAACAAGATAAGAGTCAATTCATTTATCATCCATCATTCTCTCTTACAAGAAAGAACTAACCTATCTATACTAACTAATACAAGCATCAACTAAAGCACTTAACCAAACCAAATGAGCTAAAACAAGACTTATTCATGACATTCTACTAGAATATTATCTAAGACTAATATTACTAAACATATCCTAATACAATCACGACATCCTCTTGTTGACTTAAGACAGTTTGATGTGCCTCATAGTACTCCAAGCATTCATTTGGTGTACTTTCGAAGGACTCTATATACTTGGTCTCATGATCCGAAACCTTTGTCTTAACGACCATAGTTTCTTCACACCATGTTCTAGGCAATTTGTACCCATATGCCAATTGAGCCAAGTCATTAGCTGCCTTGTTTTGTTCTCTAGGAATGTGCTCGAACTATACCTCATTGAATTTACTCAATAGCTTATACACAATTGATAGATATCGATTAGAGGTATCACTCAGACACTAGAACTCCCCATTCACTTGGCAGATCACCAGCTGCGAATCTCCTTTGATAAGAACATTGAGGACTTGCATTTCCAGAAGAGTTTGAAGGCCAATTATCAAAGCCTCATACTCAGCCATATTATTAGAGCATCTGCCCACCAAGGTGACAGCCAATTTAGTGATGACTCCTTCTGGGGATCCTATCACAATTCTCACTCCAGCACTAGAGTTGGTCCCTAAACCATCAAAGAATAGTTTCCAAGGCACTAGTTCTACCACTAGAAGCTGTTCTGGCACGTCATCTAAGCCAGTCTGAATGTTTGGATGGTCAGCTACAAAGTCCGCTAGGGCTTGCCCCTTTACTGACTTTTGTGAGACATAAACCAACTCAAATTGGAGCAGAGCTAAGCTCCACTTGTTCAATCTTCCTCTTAGAAATGGTATGTCTAGCATATATTTAAGGACATCTGTTTGGGCAACCACGTATATAGTGAACGCCAAGAACTAATATCTCAATTTTGTCGATGCATAGAACAAAGATAGACACAATTTTTCAATCGAGGAATACTTTATTTCGCACTCATTTAGGCAACGGCTAAGGTAGAACACAGCTTATTCAAAACCTTGCTCATTGTCTTGTACAAGCAAACAACCAATAGATTCCTTGGAAGCAGAGACATGGATCTTCAAAGGCTTGCCCTGCTTTGGTGGAATGAGAACTGGCGGCCTAATCAAGTACTCCTTAATGGCCTCGAATGCTGCTTGATGTGGGTCCTCCCACTTAAAGTCCTTTTCAGACTTGAGCCTCAGCAATGGAGAGAAGACCATTGTTTTTCCTACAACATTCGAGATAAAACGTCTTAGGAAGTTAACCTACCCCAAGAAGTGTTGAAGGTCCTTTTTGTTTGAAGGCGTCTTGGCCACTTGGATGGCCTTAGTCTTCTTAATATCCACCTTGATGCCTCTTTGGTGTACTAGAAAACCTAGAAAGTTTCCAGCTCGTATGCCACAAGCGCATTTTAATGGATTCATCTTAAGGTTGTGAGCTCTTATCCTAAGGAACGCACTCCTCAGATCTTCCAAGTGCTAAACTTGGGATTTTGTTTTGATTACGATGTCATCTATATAGACTTCCATGGTCTTGCCAATGAGGTCATGAAAAATCATGTTCGTGGCACTTTGGTAGGTGGCGCCAGCATTCTTCAAACCAAAGGGCACGGCCACTCATTCAAACGTTCCTATTGATCTAGGACACCTGAATGCCGTCTTGTGGGTATCCTCTGAGGCGATCATAACTTGGTAGTACCCACTATAGCCATCCATGAATGACAAAACCTCATGCCTCGAGGCTAAGTCAATGAGCACATCAGCAATAGACATTGGATACTCGTCCTTTGGGGTGGCTGCATTCAAATATCTGAAATCAATACAGACCCTGATTTTGCCATTCTTTTCAATGACAATGACAATATTAACCGGCCACTCAACATACCTGGCAGTTCTGATAAATTTGGCCTTCAAGAACCTTTCAATCTCTTCCTTGACCAAATCAATGACTTCTTGGAACATCCTTCTCTGACCCTGAATGATGGACTTCGAGCCTGGCTTGATAAGAAGTCTATGCTCAACCACCTTTTGTCTAAGCCTAGCATCTCATGATGATCCCAAGCAAAGCAATCCTTGAATTCACGAAGCAAAGTCAAGTACTGCTCTTTCTACTCTTCAGAAAGCAAAGCACTCAGATAAGTAGGTCTTGGGTCTTCTGCCGAGCCCAAATTAACCTTGAAGAGGGGGTCTTGGACCTCAAGCCTTAGGTCCTCCATTACGGCTGGCACTGCTCGTAAGTCAAGAGTGCTCCAACTCCTTTTCTTGTGCTGCATGGACTTGAAAACCATGAAATGGTTGCTCAATTCAAAATCGATCCTCAGCACACCAGGCCACGAGCCTCGCTAATGCTGAGGAAATGGCCTCTCGGGCCATTATTGGGAGGTCTTGGTGCCTCCGCATTGGGATTCTGGAGTGCCCTGGAAGTCCCCTTCGTCAAGAAGGGCCCTCATGTATCCCTAGAAGTTAGAGTCTTTAGACTCGACATCCATTTGACCAACCTCAGCTTCAGTTAGTGGGCTGTCAAGAATGGTTATCGGGTCTTGTTGTTGGGCAGATTGTGGAGTGGCCCTTTTGATGTCTAGCGGTCCCACACCATCCTCGTAGAATTTTGCCTCAACATGGTTGGAGCAAGCCATGAATAGCCTGTTTTCTGCCATAACAACCTCATATTTGTCATGGTTCTAGAAGATTGGCAACTAGTGAAGTGAAGATGGAATACAATAATTGGCATGTAGTTTCCACCACAAAGAAAGCTGTCAGCTTGCTTAAGCCGCCAATAGTTAAGTCAATCAGGATGACCCCTTTAGATTTGATGGTAGCTCCAGAAAAGCCACAAATCGTCACATCTGAAGTGATCAGGTCTTCTCGAGAGTTATCAATGACTCCTAACATATACGAAGGCAACACGTTGATAGCCACGCCATTATCCACTAAGACCCTATTTACCAAATGCCATCGAATTTGGCCTTGATGTATAGGGGCTTCATGTGTTTATTGGCGATATTAGACCCATCAAACATCATCTTCATTATGTCAGGTAGATCATCAGGCAATTTGGATGTTGTAGCATTAACTTTAAAAGATAAAGGAGCGAGTGTACCTTTAACGGCTACTACTTCAGCCATGAGCTCCACTTGAGGCACCTCATCTGATGCTATCACATCACCCTCGAGACCTTCTTGAGCATCGGCTGCCATGAATTTCAAGGGAAGGAGTAAGGCAGTTTTGATGTCAACCTTTTCAGGAAGCGTACCGAATTGTATCTGGATTCCTTGGTGTGTCTCCTTCTCAGGGTTGTCAACCATGGGTGTATCCAGATCCTGCTATTGAAGACTAACATTGGTTGGCATCTCCTGCTTTGGAGGTTAGTCCTTGAGATCAACCTCTGATGTTCGAGATTGCTCCATAGGCTGGGGGAAGTCTTCTTCGTGGAAATTGTTTTCGATGTCAGACCATGTTGGGCTGACACGGTCCAGCAATTCCACTAAGTTAACGCTGAGAGGGGAATACTCCTCATTCTCAGCTGATTTCATGCATAGGGAGTCCTTGGCAAGGTGATCCCACCAAGATTCGGCCCTTCAGAAGATGAGAGACTAGCCCATCTCTCGAGTTTCTTGTGAGTTAGCCCTTTACTAGTAATAAAGGCTTAGACTCAGTCACTGGATCCTCAAGACCCACGTGCTCGGCTTGCTTGCCCTTTCGGACCCTGCCTTCCTCTTGAGAAAGCCTAGTCAAGCAAGAATCAAGTGTGATTCTCCGATAAGCTGCCTTTTTCTACAGCTGCCTTCTTTTCTAAGTTTGAGTAAGGTTGGAAGGACCAACCTCCTCTTAATCAAGGTGATTCCTCTTCCACACATTACCAAACCTGACACTCGAAGGCTGATATCCTGACTGTCGTGGTGCCAAACTGGTGTCCATGTCCATGATGATCTGAGTCTTCGACGAAAAATCCTTGATCGGATCACTTCTTCAAGGTCTCCTAGATGGCATCTTTAGTTCCAACAGAGGATCGGTAGGCAAAATATATTGGGGAAGTTGCCTGAGTTTCCCCATTGCAGCTTGAATTCTCCCGCAGCATTGCTTACATGCCGTGTATGACACTCTTTCCAGGCCGCGAGATATTTTCTCTCCACTAGTTAGATTTTAGGAAGATCCTAGATTACCATTGAGCTCCATAGCCAATTCTTCTGCCACTGTTAGCGTAATGGTGGAGTTATTGTGGAGCTTGATCAGCAAATTCTTTAAAACAGCACACTTGTTAGTAGGATGGAGTTCAATGATGTGCCAACGACATATCCCATTTTCCAAAGTGCGTACTAGTCTTGGGAATCCCAGCATCCCTTCAATAACCAATCGCTCGAAAAGATGGTTAGCCACCCGTACCTTGTGGCTGGCACTAAGAACCATTTTCCTCCTGTATAAGGAAAAAGGGTTAGTCTGGACACAACATGGTTCATTTTTGTCAACGGTCTCAACCATGTTGACCTAAAGAGGACTAAGGAAAGGGTCTTTATCGATGCCCATCTGTCCCTCTCCCGAGAAGATCAATTCCCTTACTTCTATGGCATCCTGAACCACGTTTCTAAAGATCACGCAGTTCTTCGTTGAGTGAGTTAGCAAATCGTGGCACTTACAGTATACCTTTCCCTTATTCGAGTTAGGATCCAGTTTTCTGTGCTTACCCCTGATTTTGAGTTTATTATTTGCCTCAAGCCAATCGAATATTACGTCAACTCTAGAGAGGTTAAACTTAATATTTTCTCAACTCTTGGGACTGGTAATACTTCTTGGCTTTGATATCCTTCTTGTTCAAAGGATTACAAACCATGGGAGGTCCCTTGACGTATTTAGCTACGTCAATCGCATATGGAGGATCATCCTTCTCCTCAACAAAAGCGTGCACGTAGGTCCTATACAAGCTATTTTTCTTGAGGCTTTCCTCTTTTAAGACCTTTTTGTATCTAGCGGCACATTCTGCCAGCTGAAGAAGCATCGTAAAATTAGAACCTTCGAATTTCTTCCCGAATTCAATATCCAAGCCGTTAAGGGCTAGCTTGGCGTACTCAACCTCGAGAAGGGTTATAGTGCATTTTAACCTGGCTCGCTTGAACCTGTTAATATATTCTTCCACTGACTCGCCGGCCTCTGTCTCATTCGAGCCAAGTCTGACATGGAAGTTCCTAATTCCATTATCGGGATTGGGCTTGGAATTGCTTGGCCATGTCGTCCCAATAATAAATAGAATTGGGGGGAAGGCTGATATACCATTGACTAGGAGCTAGGGAACAACCTTAATTTGAGATATTGGCTATCTACTGCTTCTTTACATTGGCAATCAAACCTTGCCAAGTGCTCGAGAGCAAAAACGGTTCCTTATCCTAAAAAGAGGATAAACTTAGGGATTTTGTATCCTCGAGGGAAAAAGTAATCCCTATCTATGTAGTCAGCATAAGGCTTACTATACAAAGGTCTATTGACCCTTGTGAGGCCCGACCCATATATTTGCTCAATGAGAGAGGCCAATTGATCCTAGAGGGGAAGGTTAGACACATGATTATGAGCCTGCCATTGCCCCCAAGCAGATGAGGATCTCGAGGGGGATGAGCAGGATAACCCTGAGCATGCATCACAATTAGGTGTGGAATGGTTGTTGCCCCCCAAACCCTAGATAAACCCCTTGGTCATAATGGCCATGCATTTGGTTGGCCATAAAGTATGCCCCAGCAGGACCTAGGTTACATGGCATGCCTGGAAACATACTAGTAGCAAGAGGCTGTTGGTTCACCCTTGCCTGATCAACCCCCAAGTCATAATCTTGAGGGAGTGGGTTGTTATTTTGCCCCCTAGTATGATAAATATGAGGAGGTCTAGGATGAGAAGCCTAGTTCCCGAAAACAGGGACCTAACTCTGCATTCCTAGTTCCACGCCTTGAGTGGGCCTCGAGGCAACCTCCACTACTTGAGGAGGGTACGAACGGCTATGTCCCCCTATCTCAAGGAAAGGTAATGATGGCGCAGTGGGGTTGAGATCCCTAGTGGTCAGAGAGAAACTCTGAGTAGAGGGTCCGGCAACTCCAAGAGATACGTTATTGTTTCTATGGCTGGATTCCAAGTGTATAACACCTAGGTTAGCCACCATTGGGTTTTCTGTTCTCTCAGGATCGTACAGTCAGCTTGAGCAACCAGTAACTGCAAGCTCGAGGGTGTCTCGCGAGGATAACCAGCTGGGACTAATGGAGGAGGTGCAAGCCTAAGTTGCCTGATATCCTCCCTAACAGCCTGAACCAAGCCATTTTGAGTCTCAGCTTGTCTAACCAAGATAGGCTCGACTCCAACCACTGTCTGCATGGCCACATCCTTCGCAATAAGGATAGCAGTAGAAGACAAGGTCGAGTTCATTTCCACTAAGACTCTATCAGTCTCTTTGTGGAGCCTTTCGTTCTTAAAGTTTCCAACGTCATTGATCACAGCTCTCATGGCGGCAGAGTTTCATGTTGAGCCGCCAGATTGCGCTCTGTTTCAGCACGTTGTCTCTAAAAGGGTTCTCTCATTGTTTGTTGGACTCTTTGGTCCACAATCACTAAACAACATTTGAGCATAGCCATGAAAATCTTGTGAGAATGGCCATCTAGCCCAATACGTTCACCTTCTGGGATGTCATCGTCACCACCACTCACGCTGCCGTGGCTGTGACTCGATTCATCCCTTTGAGATATAGGACCTTGCTCAAGAGGATGCTCGAGCGGGGATCCAATGAGGGCCCAGCCTTCTAGTTTCTCATGCTCGAGGGCACTAGATCTTCTGGTTCTGACCATTGGCGAATGGCCGGCAATTACATTCTGGTAATCCACGATGGGCTAAAGACGATGAAGTCTTGTTTCAAGTTCCCACTGTGGTCCCCAAAAAAGACGTGTTTGCTATATTTTGTTTCAAGTGATGCGTGTGTGGTTGCCGTAAATGTGAAAACAAAACAAACATGCAACTGAGACTAGGGAGTGAGCCTCACGTCTTTGACCTCAATCACTCACCGTTTTCGAAAAAAAGGTTGTGATATGCTATTGTATCTAACTTCGGTTATACCGCCAGTTCTTCTTAAGCTTCAATTAAGAAGACTTTCTTAAATATTTTTGTCGATTTTTTATATGTTACTGTGACGGTTACAGTGACGGAGTAGGGCCCACAGACATCTTTCCTCGTACACTTAAAAGTCAGGAAATGTGGTGGAGATAAACCTAAGAGCTCAACAGTCCACGTACAAGCCTGAGTCAATCAGGTTTTTAAGCCTAGCACCCTTGACATATAATAACTCGAATGAGTTTAGGTCTGACAAGATTAAGGTGGAGCAAAGCGTATTCAGGTCGCTGGATTAGGAACAATGCAATCAAGGGACAAAGCCTTGGCCGTCAAAGCCCTAATCAATGGCACGAATCTAAGTTCACCTGACTTATCAAGCAATGATAGTAGTGTTAAGACCAACGCAATCAAGGGACAAAGCCTTGGCCGTCAAAACTTTAAACTAAAGCCTCAAACCTCAACTTGTCGATTTGTGGAAACAGATTAAAATTAGAAAGTCATATCTGAAGCCCGAGAACTGTATTACTATGGAGGTAAGTACAAAAAGATCTATGTTATGCTACGTCTAGCTAAGTTACGCTACTCCTAGGAAAGAGCACAAGTGTGCTGTAAAGAAAAAATTGAAAAAGTTTTGTATTGAGTGTATGTGTACTACTTTAGACTAATGCAAAGTCTTTTATTAATAGAAAAAGAAAATAACGGCTGCTCCCAATTTCACGGCAACTTCACCCACATCCGGCCACTAAGCTCCTCTCTTGCGCGCACTCACTCTTCACCAACATGTCTTGAGTTTTGGGAGGGAAATCCTCGATGCCCACATCCAGATTTTCAGTAGAAGTTCCCTCTAGAAGCCCCACGTCCTCCTAGATTAAGCTTACGGCCCAAGCTCCTGAAATTGCGCTCCAAGAAACTTCCTCGAGCTTGGAAACTATAGCTCTTGCAGCTTTCCTGGCAACCCCTCGAGCTCGAGCTTACTTCACCTTTTAACCATCTTGAGCCTCGAGCAGCCGATACCCTTGTTAGAGGTAATAATGCTTCCCAAGTACTGGGCTCGAGACGCCGCTATCATAGCACCTAAAGGCCTGACTCCCTCGAGGAGGACTTCACATGATGGCCAAGTGGCACTTTACCCAAAAACCACGTCGGCCTAGCCCTATCAAAATTACGGTCCAAACATAATCTATTGCCTACTTATCTATATTGCAGATGTGGAATTTTTGTCGAATAATACTCCAACTACTTGGCTTCCCTCTTCTCTCCTTTTGACTTTTCATGATACTTTTTCTTTGATTGTCTTTTATTACTTGGGCATTACTATGATCAACATTTTTTCAGAACCTGAACAAACATGACTATAGTATTATGACAAGTTCAAAGACACATTACGAAGGAAATTGGTGCACTAGCAATTTCCTAATTGCGTTTTCCAGCCAAGAGAAAAAGTGGTTTCTGAAAATTGTGGCATTTTGTTTGATGAATTGTATAAATGAAAGCTTCTCACAGGATTAACAAAATTCCCTCCAGCTCATGGAAACCAACCCAATGGCAGAATTTCACAATCATACTAAGTAAAATCAAAGACAAGATTTGCAAAGGCCAAGGAAAACTCACTAATAAAGCCGGATCAGCTTCAAAGTCCTGCAATGACCATGTCTTCCCTGTCAAAGGCTCCGGCAACTGCCCTCAGAATTGAAAAATCCATGCGTGGACCAAACAAATTAAAGCTTTAGTTAATCAAAAAGGAAAAATACTTCAGAGACTCCATGAACTACTGCATGAAATCAAAGTGACCCTAACTTTCAGTTTCATCAACACGACCTTTTAATTATCGGTTTGTATCAATTCGACCCAATGCTACAATTATATAGAATCTGTTAACTCTATCAACAACTTAATTAAACTAGACCTTCATATCACAACGCCACCCAATGTTCACATTATATTAATCGTTGAAAATGTTCAAAGCTTGAAAATTTACAGTACGCACCCGGCTTAACTTAAATTGATAGTTAAAGGATCTGTTTGACAAAATTAGAAGTTGAAGATATTACCACGCACTAAAGCACCGAATCCCATTAGAACTCTGAATTTAAGCGTGTCTGGGGGAAAGTAGTACTATGATGAGTGACATCCTGGGAAGTCCTCATGTTGCTAACCCTATAAGGTTGGAGGTCCTCGGAAATAGCCTCTCGGCAGGGTCACATCCTAAAGGGGTAAGGCTGCATACATCTACCCTCGCAGAGCCCGCTTATGCAAGAGCTCTTGAGGCATTGGGTCTGTTATTGTTGATTTCGTAGAAATTGAAGATATATATTTGCTAAGTTCAATATTGTTGGAGTTTCTCATATTTTTAGAGAAGGCAATTAGGCTACTGCAAATTTGCTGGCAAATGCAGGTAATATTGGGGATGGCCGTGGACGTGTAAAAGTGGAAACGTGGCAGAACCTCCAAAGCATTGTATATGGTGATTCATTAGGACGGTCTATCTATAGATGATTTGCTTAGTATTATCCTTGCCTTCCTAAAAATTGATTTCAAATATTTATCCAATAAAAAATATTAGACAACAATCTAACATTCAAACTATACACAGATAAACGAGAGCCGAATAAGAATTCACCTCAAAATCAGGAGCTCGAAACCCTAAGGTGACCCCTTGGGACCCTGTTCTAGCTGCTCTCACAACAAGCCTTCTCTTCACATTGCTCTTCAATTTGAGGCCACCAACAACGACACTTGAAGAGGACGACCATGTCAATAGAAAGGGTGGGTTTATGGGGGATAAAGTGCGCGGAATCCGCAGTAAAGATGCACCGGATGAGCGTGCCATTCCAGTTGCAGTGCCAGTGGCAGCCATTGCTTCTGGTTACCGTTTGGCTTCCCCCTTCAGTTTTGCCAAAGCTTTTCTGGGCCTGGGCTCTCGTATACTGCTCATATATTCTAAAGCCAGTTTAGGGAGAGTCCAAGATTTCTTTTCTTGTATAAAAGAGGGTTGAAAAATGTTATTTTCCTGCACTTACGATCTTCACGAACTTTTAAGAACTTTGTGAACCAAGATTGATGACAATAAAGTGCATTTGAGTGAAGCACGGATCTCACTCTTTCTAAGACGGTTTTGTGCACCTATTGGATTGAGAATCAGTGTAGGAGATACATGCATGCTGCCTTTAGGATATAACACTCAACTACAAAGTTGACACTTTCTTCATTTACATAATCTTAAAAACTAAAAGGCTTTACAATACCTTACTTAGTCAAAAAAAAAAAAAAACCAAATTTTTTATATAAAACAAAGAACCTTTTTTCCCCTTACTATAAGAAATAGGCTTAAAGTACTCAAGCATTTGGTTCAAGTTTTAGTTGAGTCCAATCATATCGTACTCAAGTCATATTAGATTATAAGTTCATTTTAGGATGTGGGTTCGCATGGGTCGCACCTCTAGGTTTCAGGACAATTAGATTCAATTATCTTGAGTTTTGAACTAGCTTGGTTGGGTGTTGTTCAAGTCAGACCCGAGTCGGGGAGGGTCACTTCAAGTTTGAGACATCTCAAATTTTGGGTCTATCAGTTAGTTATTTCCATCTTCGAGCTAGATAGGGCTCGGATCGATTTAGATTAATTCGGGTTCAAGTCATTCAAGTAGGGTCATTTTTTAGTATTGGGTCAAACTTAGGTTGGATCAAGTATTTCAGTTTCATGTCATCTTGGGTTTCGAGTTGCTTGAGTTGATGTCATGATTCAAGATTAGAGGAAGTGAATGTAGTGGCAATTCTTGTAATATTCAATAAGGTCTTGACGGGAAAAGCTTAGAAGTTTGGCATTGATAGTTAAGTTGGTTAAATTCATTGTATTGTTAGATATTTTGGGTTCCATCAACTTAATTAGCTTGTAGTATAAAGATTTGGATTGTCTTGTAAGAAGATTCATTGATGAATGATAATTGATTCTATTTCTCTCTCTTAATCCTAATTCTCTCTACTTCTCATCTTTATTCTCTAATTCTCATTTTGAATCTCTAATTCTTTTCTCATCTCTACTCTAATTCTACATCTATCCTAGGTTATGATTTAAGATTGATCTTGAATCATAACAATTAGTACCAAAGCTTGATAGATTGTCACTGATTGAAGTAAACCACGTTCAAATTGATTGATTCTGCATCCGATCAAGCTTAGAGGTCAACAAATTTAATGGTCTCACACGCATTGATTTTTACTTGTTTGATTTGATTCACACGAAGGGAATAGCTGTTCTAATGGTCGGAGGAGTCACAACTAGAGCTGGTGTAGCTGCAAATGCAGCAGCTACTGGCATTGGGGTAGGAACTTATGCTGGAGTCACGACAGGAGTGAGTTCAAGTCAGCTGAGGTCTGATCAGCAGGGAGAAGGTTATGATCAGCTAAGGTCTGAGATTCAACAACTGGTAGTAGCAATGGGAAGTCTGAATCAGGAAGTAAGAGATGTGTCTCTGAGAGTGGGGGATGTATTCGATTTGAATTAGCAATTGCAGCAACAGATGATTGGATTACAGCAGCAAATTAACCGTCAAACAATGTCTCCAGGAGTTGGATTTTTGACTCCAGTAAGGCAGCAAGATAGGCCTCCTGATCAGATGCATCCTCGGGTATCTAAGGAAACAAATGAAGTTGAAACCGTGATCAGGAGTAGTGGTTTCAGGCAGCCTAAGGTAGAAATTGACACCTTTGATGGATCACAGCCACAGTCTTGGATAAGGATGTGTGAGAGATACTTTCACTTTTTATCGTGTGATGGATGCAGAGAAAGTGGAGCTAGCTGCAGTTCATCTACATGGTGAACATGAGGTATGGTTTCACAGTTTGATTCTCAGTAATCCAAACATATCGTGGTATGAGTTTGTTGATGAGTTTTGTAAAAGATATGGAGATAAGGATCCGGGAGGTGTGGTGGATCACTTTAACAAAGTAACTCAAACCACTACTGTGAGAGAATATATGACACGATTTAAGAACCTTAGAGCAAGAATGATGGCAGTCAATCCGGGTGCTAGTGAAGCATACTATGTCTCAAGCTTCATTAGTGGACTTAAGCCAAAGATCAAGAATTTAATTAAGGCCATTAATCCTTTGACCTTGTCCCGGGCTTATTCCAAGGCAAAGCTGTATGAGGCCACAGTACTTGCTAATTTAAAAGCATCCCGAAGTAAGAATGTATCAGTTAGCTCTTCAACATTAGCTGGCCGCAAGGTGGCTCCTAAAAACTTAAGTCTGGAAGAGAAGAAGGCTCAAAGACTATGCTTTAAGTGCAACCAAAGACACTTCTTTGGCCATAAGTGCAATCCTAAGCTCCTTATGTCGGTGACTAGGGCTGAGGCTAATGACGAATCAGATGAGCAAGAGGAGGAGGATGCCAACTATGAGCAGGAGGAGGAGTTGTTGCAAGAAATGAATAGTGATGAGAATGAAATGGAGATCTCTGTGAAGGCTTTAACTGGCAATGGATCACACAACACTATAAGAATCAAGGGTGAAGCAAATTACAAATCACTTTTGATTTTGATTGATAGTGAGAGCACGCACAGTTTTGTTGATCCTAAGATAGTCAAGAGAGTGGGTCATGAAATGATCAAGATAAGTCCCTTAGCCATGACTATTGCTGATGGGAATTCTATGCTCAACCAAATGAAATGTAATCAATTCAATTAGCAGATGCAAGGCCACTAGTTCTCATATGACTTTAGAGTTTTGAAATTGGGGGGATGTGACATGGTGCTTGGGGTGGATTGGATGAAGACCATCAGTCCTTTGGTGTTTGATTTCAGTCAGCTTTCAGTTTCCTTTGATCTACGTGGTAAAGCAGTCAAGTTGCAAGGAATTGTGGACCAAGGACAACTTAAGTTTGTTAACTGGCAAAAAGGTTAATGGGTTACTCCGGAGGAAGGACTATTAGTGGGTAGGCCATCTATTTTCCATCTCAGCAGAACCAGTTCAGGCTAGGAAGGAACTTCATCCTCCAATTCATAAGTTGATCATGGACTATAGTGATCTGTTTGATCAACCAAATAGTCTTCCTCCCAAGAGATCTTTGGATCATACTGTACCATTGAAAGCCAATTCTGACCCAGTGAATTTAAGACCTTACAAGTATCCACACTCATAGAAAAGTGAGATTGAAAAGCAGGTGGATGAGCAACTGAGAACTGAATTCATCAAACACTCTTACAGTCCATTTGCTTCTTCTGTTATTCTAGTCAAGAAGAAGGATGGTTCATTGAGGATGTGTATGGATTATAGACAGCTTAACTCCCTCACTATCAAAGATAAGTTTTCAATTCCAATCATTGATGATCTTCTAGATGAATTACATGGTTCTTACTTCTTTTCGAAGTTGGATTTGAGGCAGGGATATCATCAGATTTGAGTATTGGAGCAAGATGTTCATAAGACTGCTTTTAGAACTCAGCATGGGCATTATGAGTTTATGGTGATTCCCTTTGGATTTACAAATGCTCCAGCCATATTTTAGGCCCTGATGAATTCAGTCTTCAAGCCCCTGTTAAGGAAGTTTGTCCTGGTCTTCTTTGATGACATCTTGGTGTATAGTTTTTCACTGGATTCACATGTGGATCATCTTAGACAGGTGTTTGAGCTCATGAGGCAGCACAAGTTGTATGCCAAGCTGTCTAAGTGTACTTTGCTCAAGATAAGGTGGAATACTTGGGTCGCATCATCTCTTCTGAGGGTGTAGCCACTGATCTAGCCAAGATTGACGCAATTAGACAATGGCCAACACCTATTTCTCTTAAGCAATTGAGGTATTTTTTGGGGATTAATAGGTTATTACCGGAAGTTTGTAGCTTGTTATGGTATGATTGCTAAACCACTCACCGACCTCCTCAAGAAAGATGCCTTCCAATGGTCTGAGAAAGCTTAAGATGCATTTGAAAGATTGAAGATGGCAATGTGCTGAGCTCCTGTGCTTGTTATGCCTGATTTTAGCATCCCTTTTACATTGAAGACAGATGCAAGTGGTACTGGAGTGGGGGCAGTTCTATCCCAAAGGGGAAGACTAGTGGCTTATTTGAGTCAGGGCCTTAGTCTAAAGCACTTGAGTTCGTCAATTTATGAGGAGTATTTGGCAATTCTCTTAGCAGTCAAGAAGTGGAGGCATTACTTAGAAGGACATCACTTCGTGATTAGAACTGGCCATCAAAGTCTTAAGTACTTATTAGATCAAAAGATCACCACAAGAGTGCAGCAAAGAGGTCTCATGAAGATGTTGGGTCTTGATTATTCAATTGAGTACTTTCGAGGTAGAGAAAACTTAGTTGCTGATGCTTTATCACGTAAGAAGGATGAGACTGAACCAGCTTCATGTTCAGCTATCTCTGTAGCCCTGCCTTCTTGGATGGATGAGGTGCATAAGTATTATGATGGTGATAGCTTTGCTCATGAATGTGTCACGACCTTTAGCATCAAGAACAGTTCTTTTGGTGCAGATTCTGATATAGCTGTTGCTAATGGAATTGTGAGACTTAAAGGGAAGGTGTACATTGGGTCAGTGATTGATGTGAGAAGATGAATTGTTCTAGCTTCCAATGATTCAGCTTGGGGAGGGCACTCTGGCATTGAAGGAACATATCAAAGGGTGAGGGAATACTTCCATTGGCCCGGTATGAGAAGGGAAGTGGTGGAATTTATTCAATCTTGTGATGTTTGTCAGTGTACTAAGTCCAATCATATGGTTGTACAGCCTTGACCCATTTCAGAAAGAGCATGAAAACACATAAGTATGGATTTTATTAAGGGATTGCTCAAGTTTGAAGGGAAGGAGGTAATTTGGGTGGTGGTGGATAGGTTCACCAAGTTTGGACACAAGTCTTAAGTCATCCAATTTCAGCTGAAAAAATTGCCAAGTTGTTCTTGGACAACATCTACAAGCTTCATGGATTGCCTTAGTCCATCAAATTTGATCGAGATAGATTGTTTACAAGCCATTCTTAGCTGGAGTTATTTCTGCTGTTGGGATCTTCATTGGCCTTGAGTTCTTCATATCACCCACAAACCGATGGGCAAACGGAGAGAGTAAATCAATGCCTGGAGCAATACTTGAGGAGCATGACTTTCAGCTATCCCAAGCAATGGCATAGGTGGTTATCTTTAGCTGAATTCTAGTACAATTCACATGCTCATTCTGCTTTAAGAACATCTACTTCAAAGCTCTTTATGACTATGATCCTCCATCTCCAATGAAGATACAAGGAGCTACTTCTTCTGTTAGTGAAGTAAATGATTTGCTGGTTTAAAGGAAGCAACTGGTGCAGCAGCTAAGAGATAATTTGCAGCTGGCACAGGTTAGAATGAAATTCTATGCTAACAGGAAGAGGATTGATAAGTCTTTTCAAGTGGGAGATCTCGTTTACTTGAAGTTGCAGCCATATAGGTAGGCCAGTGTAGTTGTTCGCAAGAATGTGAAGCTTAGTTCTCATTATTTTTGACCTTACAAGGTGTTAGAGAAGGTGGGAAAGGTAGCTTATCGGTTGGAGCTGCCACCAGACTCTTTCGTACATCCTGTTTTCCATGTGTCTCTTTCGAAGTAGCACATTGCAGATGGTACAATTAGCTCAAAGTCACCTCCAAAGATAGCAGCAAATGGGGGACTCAAGCAAGAACCAACAGCCATATTGGGTTTAAGGGAAGTTCAGCAGCAGGGCAATCAAGTTAAGGAAGTATTGGTGCTTTGGACTAATATGGACCATGACGGTGCTACTTGGGAGAGGCTGGGCTTCATCAAGTCCCTCATTCTTAAGACAAGATTGCTGTTAAGGAGGGGGTATTGTCATGACTCAAGATTAAAGGAAGTGAATGTGGTGGCAATTCTTGTAATATTCAATAAAGTCTTAGCGGGAAAAGCTTAGAAGTATGGCATTGGTAGTTAAGTTGGTTAGATTCATTGTATTGTTAGATATTTTGGGTTCCACCGACTTAATTAGCTTGCACTATAAAGATTTGGATTTTCTTGTAAGAAAATCCATTGATGAATGATAATTAATTCTATTTCTCTCTCTTAACCCTAATTCTCTCTACGGCTCATCTATATTCTCTATTCTCATCTTGAATCTCTAGTTCTCTTCTCATCTCTACTCTAATTCTACATCTATTCTAGGTTATGATTTAAGATTGATCTTGAATCATAACAGTTGAATCATTATGAGTCTCATATTACTAAGTAAGTATGGAATTTACAATTCCTTCCTCTCACCCCATAGAATTGGAATGCATAATTTTCAGTTAAAATTTAATTCCTTGGAATTGGATAGCAAAATTATAATTTCCAATATAAGTACAATAACAACAACAACAGCAACAGTCCCGGTGACTCAAAGGGCTCCCTTACAAGTAGAGTTGGGGGGGGGGGGGGGGGGGGGGTGGTAGATGTATGCATCCTTTTCCCTTCTAGGAGCTACCATGAAGAGAGGCTGTTTCCGAGGAGCCCCAACTTGAAAAGCTTGTCATCCGTAAGTAGTATGGTGGCCTGTCAGCAAGAGAGCAACACAACAAATGAGTAGGGCAAAACACAAGATGAGCAAATACGATCAAACTCAAAGCAAGCCAAACTCTAAGCAAATAGAGGCAGATAAAATACCTATTATAGATAAGTAGATAAGCAAATAGCAAGTAGGGAAGTAGCAAATCAGGAGAGCAAATATGCACATAAGTGCGCTAAGGAGGAAATCAGAGGCCTAACATTATTAAGCTGGGCTATCCTATCCTAAACCGCTACATCTATTACCCCTATGCTAGCCCTCCATTGGGCTCTATCTAAGTTCATCTCCTTCCGAAGGTTTAGGTGGATGAGGTCTTGTCTGATCATCTCCAACCATCTCTTCTTTGGCCTGCCTCTCCCTCTCTTGCCTAGCGTAGTATGGAGCTGTTCGCATCTCCTGACTGGAGTGGTGTTCGATCTCCTCCTAACATGTTCGAACCACCTCAGACATTGCTCCCTCTATTTATCTTCAATGGATGCCATGCCCAATTGGCCTTTTATAACGTTGTTCCTGATCCTATTCTTCCTTGTGTGTTTGCACATCCACCGCAACATTCGAATCTTCGCCACCTTCATCTTTTGTGCATGATGTTGTTTCATCGCCCTACACTCTGCCCATAAAATATGGTCGGCCTTACTACCGTCTTATAATATCTTCCCTTTAGCTTTAAGGGAAACTTTATATTGCAAAGTATCGCGGAGGCCATCCCCCATTTATGCCATCCTACTCTAATCTTATTGTTGACATCATCATCAACTTCGCCATTGTGCTGTATCATGGACCCCAGGTGTCTGAAGCTCTCCTTTTTTGGCATGGCCTCAGATCCAATTCTAATGTCTTCTCAACTAGCGCGGTGGAGGGATCGAACTTGAGTTCCATGTACTTGGTCTTCGATCTATTTTGTCGTAAGCCCTTTGACTCCAACACCCTTCTCCACAGCTCCAGCTTCTCATTTACCTCTTCCTGCGACTCCCCTACCAACACTATGTCATCTGCAAAAAGCATGCACCCAGGTATGCCTCCTTGGATGTGCCTAGTGAGCTCGTCCATAATTTCCAATATGAGTAGGTAACTAAACAGTAGAATTGGAATTCTAACCCCATTTCCAATCCAACCCTAATTCCAAACTCCTATTCCATATGTTAAATAGAACCTAGCTATCAAAACTTGAGAAGGTGTTTTCGGGGAGTAAGGGAGGCCATCCTAAGTAAGCCCTAAGCATTTTGGACTTTGACACTAACAAGGGGTAAGAAGCTTTGACACCAAAATTAGTTGTTTCAAAAATTCAGGTACCTATTGGCTATAGTATGAGGGCGGAAAAGAAATGTTTCATATGTATGGTCTCAAAAGAACACCAATAAATTGAGTACCAAGTAAAGAATCTTGGGTGGCCTTAGGTGCATACCTAAGAGGTGTAAGATCACCATAGATGTATCTAATTTTAGGTTGGCTTTTAGAAGCTCTTCAAGATGAAAGGGCAGGCTCGGAGGCCCTTTTAGCCTACCATAGGTTGAATGTGCACATGGAGTGGAATGAATGGCTTGAAGTATTCCAAATTATTTGGCGAATAGACTTGGCTAATATGTCTCTACACCAAGCTTGATCTAGTTCTAGTTTGAAGACCTTGGAACTAAGTATTATTTGCTAGTTAATGGAATTAATATACAATGCGACTTCAAGGTCCAAATTATGCCCCTTGAACCACAAAGCCCCATAGATCCAGTCTTGAAAGAGGGTCCACAATGAGTCCTCTTTGCGGAAGGTAGAATCCATTATTAAATCAAAACATTTTTTGAAGTTCCAATCGGGAGGGATGTGAACCGTCTTTGAGCAAAAAATTCCCCATAAGAGTAGGCACTACCTGGGATGGGTAAATAAGCCCTTTTATCACATAGTTTCAGGAAATAAGCTTGAGCCACAACTAAACAAAAGAGAAGGGGCTTGTGTGGAAAAATTTTAGCTGTTAATTGCAATGTCGTTCAAACATCTACGACTAGACCCAAAAACAAAATGGTCCTATAGCCAAAGGACCATTGCCAGAGGCCAGGCTAATGGCTAACAGCTTTTGCAAAGTGCAAAACGATGTTTTAGGAGTAGCAAAAGAACGATTTATTGAGCCAAAATAAGTGAAAAAAATATTTTCTCTTTCTTCCAATCGTGTAAGTCTATATGAAAATCGCGCAAGTAAATGTTCGTAAAAGAACACCTGTGAGATTTTAAAGTTATAGAATATGGATAGTCCTTTACTTCTTTTAACACATAAAATGTTAAAGAAAGCTCGAGATCTGAGAGGGAAAAGCCTACAAATGCCTCCATGACCTCAATGGTGATGACCAAGAATCCCTCATGCAAGTTAAAAGCGTTGTAACAATGAATCTGGAGCAAGCAAAGTTTCTCATCATTGGATAATTGTATTTAATGAGTAGGTTGAGACCTTGAGAGCCTTATAAATCCTGAGCTTTTTCCACTTTTTTTCAAGCCTTAAGCTTGAGGGACTCAAACAACACAACATAGCTACTACGTGGGATAGCCTGGCTCTTAAAGGATGAATCCTTATAGATTTGTCCTCTACCCACCTCCTTCTACAAGGAGGAGGCCTAAAGTCAAGGTGCCCGACCTGTATGGGGAGAAGTGGGAAATTTGAGATATTTCCTCCCTTAGGTTGAGATTGGATCCACTGTAAGGTCTTAAGATCTTGATGAGGAATCTCCTCATTTAGATGTAGGGGAAGCTCCCTCGAGGGGAGTTAAACTAGCCACAATTTCTAGGTAGTCCACTATAATGGCATTATCGATCTGAATCAAGAGCTAAACTAACTAAAGTGGGCTATATAGTTCAACAACTGAGAGAGCGATGCAATAGAAAATTTGGGCAATTGAGTAACAAGATTGTTTCAAGAAAAGCAAAGAATCCAAGCAAAAAGGTAAGAACATTGTTCCATAAGAAATATGACTATTTGAAAGAGCAAGGGTTTTCAACTGACCGAATCTAGAGCGTTAGGGACTCAAGAGAGAGTCAAAGCAGTGGTAGAATTTACCATTAGAACAGATGGGGGTGTTTATAAAGACTTCGAAAAGACAAAAGAATTACCATTTTTCCATCTCTTGGAGGACTCTTTAGCCATTGGAAGTCAAATCATTTTATTCGTTGAATTTTTAAATTTATCCCAATGTTTAAAGGTAGATCATGTCTTTACCCAATGTACTTGAGGAGCTTCCAACAACACCGTTAATTAATAAGGCACGTACCTAACATGCAATTTAAAATTAATTCAAGAAAAGCAAATAATAGAGGCAGTTACCATGGATACTATTGAAGATTAGCAGCTTAAGCTCGAGGTGGTTATCAAAAATGCTATAAAAGAGACAGGCCTCTATCCCAAGGAAGTTACTTTTAGGCGCCAAATGAAAAGTGGACCTCAAGGATAGTTACAAGGAAATTGGAAGACATGGTGAAGAAGGGTATTGACTATAACATGTGCTTTTGGGGTGGTCTTAGAATGGTGATCCAAATTTTGCTCACTTCATCTAACTTTTATTATGTATGATCTCTTATTAGTATCTTAAATTAAAGTCGCTAAACAAAGACCTAATTGAATTTGGAACAAGGTAGGCGGGCGAGTTCTTAAGCTTATCTCCATCCAAGTTCTTAAATCTTAAGTTTTCGGGATAAGGTGTTTGAGGTTGCTTTTTTCAATTTTGCTTTCACAATAGGGGGCCCATGAACATAGCCTACCTTAAGGGCAGCATTTTGAAGAAGTAAGGCTGTGTACAACTCAACCCCTCCCCCTAACCCTACTTTAGCGGGTTTGAAGTTGCTTTTTTCAATTTTGCTTTCACGATAGGGGCCAATGAACATATCCTACCTTAAGGGCAGCACCTTGAAAGAGTAAGGCTGCGTACAGCTCAACCCCTCCCCCTAACCCTACTTTAGCGGGAACCCTTGTGGCGCTGGTTTTGTTGTTGTTGTGTGTCTATATATGTGTGTGTGTGTGTGTGTGTGAGCATTTGTTGAATCCACGCAAAAAATAGCAAACTAAAGTCAGATTTACCAAAACTATTAACTCACGTAAAGAGCAATTGGTTGAGGTCGATTATTGGCAGTTCAATCTTGATTACCCCCCAGTTTGGTAAATCCTTGAACAAATTCATTCCTTAAACCCACAAAGACCACGGAAACAAATGGCAAACGAAACAGTTTTAGCTAGATCTTGTTTTTTGGAGAAAAGAGTGTTAGGCTTGAGTGGAACTTGATTTTATTTTCTAAATGGGCCATGTCCATAGGGTGGGGGATTGTCGATAAATGAGAAAATTATTTGATGTGATTTTCTATGCATTACTTTACTTGGTATAGTGTTTGTGTATTTGTACACATTTTCTTCCATGGTTGTTTAATTGGTTCCTAATTTGAATCATCTATTGTAATCTTTCCTATAAAGACATATAAAATAATAAAATATTTACACCTCTACTATTAGTAAAACAATTGGACGAACTATTTAAAGCCTATATCCACTAGCTGAGCCATCTTGCAAGCATCTAGGGCAAGCGCCCCCTAGTGAGTTTCCAATAGATATGTTTTGAATGTTATATTTAGTAAATTTATTAGTGTACAAAAATAGATTTTCTCGAGTCACTAGCTTTCTCTGTTTTTATTCTATAGATAAATATATGTTATATAGAGTTATTTAAATTTTAGTACCTCAATATTTTTAAAAATAATAAAAAAAGACCCTAACCTTTTTGAATTAATAGAAAAGTCCATAAGTTTTTGTAGTTTCAATTAAAAAAAAGGCCCTAAAATTTCGTCATTTTAATTAAAAAGCCCCTCTTTAGCTTGATGATGTCATTTTCTATTGACAGAACTGATGTGACAACAACTTTTTGTTGGAATTAGTATCCTAAATAACCCAATTAATCAGTCTAAAATATTAAATAAATAAATTTTATTTATTTATTATTCGAATATATTTTATGAGTCAAAATATATGTGTAATTGTTTTCTAAAAAATGTTCCATGAGATGGATGTAGTCCAAGATGACATGTTAGGTCTGATTTAATTGGTCAATGAGATTGAACTACATATAAACTTAAATCAAATAAGTGATATGTTTTCAAAGTTTATGCTCGTACTCGGTGATGAGTTTGGACAACTTGTCTAATAAGACTATAATATGATACTTTAAATGACTTGTCTTGGTCATGTGGATAGGGATCCAAAATTATTATATTGGTGGTCTATATGATTGGAACACTAAGCAGGATCACCTGAATTATTTGTTTCTTAACTGCTATCAGAAATAATTGATTCTGTAAGATGATGACTCTAAATCCAAGAAACAGTCTGAGCTCGTACATGGATTGTTCGTTGCTTTGATATGCTAAAAGGATTAGCCAAAGTGCGTAGACTTGAATCTTATGTGTGTTGGGCAGCGGTATGAAGCGTAGCGGAAACAGTTGTTTTACGTGGAATCTATTCTCTAACGAGATAAAAATGTCCCTTTAGTTGATTCGCAAGCATACGAACAGATTCTAGAATATTTGGCCAAAATATTCTATATGTTTGACATTTGGGATTAATACGAAAATTGTTTATGTATGATTGAATTGATTGAGAAGGGCGAGTTGGGAACTACGGCTAAAGATGTGAGAAAAATAACTATAGTAGTTACAGTTACTTTTACTTAGGGATATCTTATACAGGGATTAATTGTCGTAATAAAAGTTATTTGGGAAATTCTTGAGTGAATATATTTAATTATAGAGTGCAGTAAAACTTATTTAGTAGAATTAAGTTTTATTAAATGAAATTAATTCTTATCATGAGATGATAATTAGCTTTGACGCATTTAGAGCTAGAGTTAGATTGTCTTTGAGGTCCTTTCGCAAGCCTTAACTTTATCACTGTTTGAAAAATATTTAAATTGAATTCATGGGATGAATTATTTATTCATAAGATAAATAAATTAATTCTGCTAAACATAATTCATGAGATGAATTGTTTATTTATAAGAAGAATAAATTAATTTTACCAAATAATATTCATGAGATGAGTTTTATTCATTTAGTATTTTAAACAAAGCAAAAAATAAAAAAGGGAAAATAGCTCATGATCGACAACCCTAGGTGAGCGCTAACTAGGTGCCGACATGTGTTGCGCATCAGAGGTAGCCTAGGCTTTAGTTGGCTATCAGTGACAACTAGGGTGCGCGAATGAACATGCAACACATGTCGCATCTTATAAGGGCAAGCCGGGATTCATGTGCACACGGGATGTCCAATAGCAAGCTAACACATGGCACACAGCTAGGTTTTGTTTGTTTATAAATAATTGTTTTGCCATGAGAGTTAATTAGTGTTTTGGAACTTGGTTTTCTCTTACGATGAAAACTCTAAAATTATTTTAGGGATTTTTTAAATTATTGTTTAACATATTTATTTTAAAAATATTTTTTCAGATAGATTGAAGGAAAAATTTTGTTATGAAACATTTTCCTAAATTAAATATTTTTGGAGCCTACACTAATGGTACTAGAAGGTCATTGCGAAGAAAACTTTGAGGTGTCAAGATATTCTTCTTCTAATTTTAGATCTTCAAGTCAAAGTTTGGATTTGTATTTCAGGTATATCTAAACTAAGTATTTGATATTTAATTTGCTTTTCTTTATTTCATTTCTTTTTTCTACATACTATATTTACACTTATTTTATTCGATATTTTTTGTTTGTCATATTATGTACCTATTAGAGTAAGATCCAGGTTTGATTAAATAGTTTAATTAGATTAGGGCTTTAGATTTAAAATTAAAAATTCTAAATTGGTATTCCATTACGCCCGTTTAAGCCGATCTAAAAAAATTTTTTGAAGTTTGTCTCCATCACTTTTTAATTAATTTTTTAATAAAATAAAAAAGTACCATTCAATGCTCCTATTCTTACTATATAAGTATGGAATTCAAGATGTTGTATTATGTAGAACTATATATTTCTGCTTAATTTGTTTAAAAAATATGGCATTTGAAGGTATTTTTGTAATTTTATTGTAGCATTAAAAATAGTTGTTGTGTTAGCTCCGTCAACAGAAAATGACGTCATCATGCTAGATAGAGGCATTTTTATTAATATGAATAAATTTTAGGGGCTTCTTTATTTATTCAAAATAGTTAGGGTTCTTTTCGTTATTTCCAAAAATGCTGGAATACTGAAATATAAATAACTCTATTATATATTATATTTAATTTTTTAGATTGTAAGTGTTGTTAATCCAAATGAAAGGGAAAAATCCTTTATAAAATGGTATTATGCTAACTCAAATTTTATTTAATTTTCTTAATTTGTTCTTCATAATTTTTAATACAGATACTACAATTTTTATTTTCTAATTTATGGCACTTAAAACTCTCATTTTTTCCTAATCGTTATAGAAGTTTTCCCCTTCTTTTAATTCATAACTCACAAATGATACTCTAAATATTTAGTTTATCGATCATTCTTGCCCCTAATGAAAATGCACTCTAGATTCTCCACCGCTTGTGTCATGCTTTTACTTTGCTGATTGATTTTCTTTCTTGTGTTTCGTTTTCCTCATGTATCCTTTGTTCATGTGCACCGCATGGTTGTTTCTCTATTAGCAAAGGCATATAAGATGCTTAGAGAAAGGAAGGAGAAGATGCAATGGAAAAGGACCATTAGGGGTGAGTATTCTTATAGAGGCGTAGCTTTGTACTTTGGAGGGTTGTTCCAAGATGCCTGGGGACTGATTAGTTCTACCAAAGAAGAGGAGTTATTTTAGCAAGTAGGTGTGTTCTATGTTATGCTTCCTTCAAATTTGTTCATCATATTTACTTTGGGTGTGACTGGGTTGTGAGAGTCAGGAGGGCTATAGCTGATTCGTGTGGACTTCTTGTATGTGAGACTTTAGATGATTGTTTGAACTAGTTCATAAGGAAGGTTTATAATAGGAAGCCTATGAATAAAATCAGGAGACTTTGCTTTGGTGCTCTGATATATAGAGTTTGGAGAGAAAAGAATAGTAGAAGGCAAGGTGGTGAGGCGTGTTCCAGTGATAAAGTCATTAGAGATATCCAAGTGCTTACTTGGATGAGGATACATTTGTCAAGAATTAATGATCTAGAGTTGTTGTAGATAGTTGTTTGGTTTTTAATATGTTCTAGTTGTTGGAAGTGGTTCTTCTCCTTGAAGGGAATGAGTTGAGTTTTGTTTTGTTCGTGTTTATTTGATGTATCTATAATTTTGTTGGTAGTATATAGAATTCTGCTTGCCTTTTGGCCAAAAAAATAAAAATAAAAATAAAACTATGGCACTTATTAAAATAAGGTAAATAAAACAAATTTAAGATAGTTTAAATAAGAGAAGGAAATTTTTATAAATACATATGTGGAACAGTATGAATATGTAAAACAACACAGTAGAGAGAGAAGCAATACCTTCTCTCAAGAAATCAAAAAGGCAAAAAGGGGGAGAGGGGGAGAGAGAGAGAGAGAGAGAGAGAGAGAGAAGAGAGAAAGGAATGATACAATGAAGAAGAAAATTAAGTGTAGAGGGAGAAGAACAATCCCAACTCAAATACAGAGCTTAAATCTGGTGCATCTAACTCCACCAATCTAGTGTGGAGATTCTTTGTTAGCTTAACTAGCTGTGATAACAATCTAGTGTGGAGATTCTTTGTTAGCTTAACTAGCTGTGATAATGATGGCAAAGGGGAAAACAGTATGTATACAAAGTCGTTTCTTTTTTGGAACCCTAAGTGTAAGATTTTTGGACAATTGCCCCTTAGGACCCCATTGACTCAGAGCCTCACAACACGACTTACCCGTTGGAATTTCAAATCCAAGTGTTTGTGGTACCTCCGCCCAAACTAGAACATCTATTAAATGAGCCCTCCAACATTTCGATCTTGTTTATAGCCTCCACCCGGGGGGTGATTACTTCCCCCTAGAAGGTCACCATAGACCCCTGGGAAGAAATCAACAGGTGAACAAGTTGACCATATCACTGATAGGGTAAATGAGATGTCGGCTCTGTGTTTGATTGGCTAGGTTTAGGGCAAAGATGTTCCATCAATTATTAGGGTGAAAACTAGAGTAGATTGGAAAATAATTAAGGGTTAGGTTAACTCAGTAGAGCTGGGTAATGGGTGGGTCCTTATGAAATTTTCCTCTTTTTTTTTTGTTAAGTCCTCATGAATTTTCTACTACAACTGATAAAGATAATGTGTGGGTGGGAAGGCTTTGGTTTGTGCAAACCCGTAACTTTGTTGTCTATCCTTCGGTGGAAGTGTTTGATCCCTTTGAGGTTGTGATTGAGGAGGTGGACCAATGGATTCGAATCAAGCGTCTCCCCAAGGAATTCTAGGATTTTGACTCTAAGTAGCATCCTTATAAGCTGTAGAATGCCTTATCCGTCTTGATGGGTGTACTGAAAGTTAATCTAACGGGATGTTTTCTAGGACCTGTGTTGAGATTAGAGTTCGTGAGACTTCAATGAGTAAGGTCACGGTTAACTTTCAAGGAGGAGAAAAATGCTACCATGTTAGGTACAAGGGCCTTTATGAGTTCTTACTATTTATAGAATTGAGAACCATGTGGTTGACGACTGCCCAAACTTTAGTAAGTCCACAAAAATTTTGCTTATTGTAGAGCATTTTTGGAGAGGACCTTCCTATTTCTAAGCCTCATGTTAGTTTTGGGGGGGGGGGATGCAATAAAGAGGTGGGTCTATGTTCTTCCTATGGGTCTATGTTCTTCCTAGGAAGTGAATACGTAAGGATCATAAATCATCTTCTTTAGGTAACAAGAATGAATTTCCAAACATTGTGGTCAAGAAGCAAGTAATGATAGGGGAAGAGGAGGAAATGGCAGAAAATAAGGAGTAAGAAGGGGAATGGAGATAGAAATAAGGGCAAGAAGGAGGTTGAGAGTGGGATTCCTGAAGGTAAGATGGGTTCCTCAAAGGTTGGGGGGGGGGGGGGGGGGGGGATTCTCTGTTGTTAAGGAGGTGACTCTAACAAGGAAGAGGCAGTCAAATAAGGACTACGATAGCAAAGAGGGGAAAATATAGATTCTATGTTTAATGAGAATTCAAACTATGTGGGCATGTAACTCGAAAAAGGATAAGGATACCCCTTTGGGATTCGAAGAAGGCAACGGTGAAAAGGATGCGTTAGAAGATGATGAGTTAAAGGACAATCAGAGGAGTATATTGATAGTGTCATCTAACTTAACAAAGAGGTGTAAGATTTCTGTATCAGGTGAGTTCACTATTCGAAGCCCCAAGTCGGATGATAGTAGCCCTACATCAATGAATGGATGATGATGTGTAGGAGGCTCGAGCTATCTTTTCTATTTGTTTGGAGGGCTTGTGATTGCTGTGGATGGGATAGACTGGTTTTTGTTGTTTACCCTATCATTGTTGGTCTTTGGTTCTTTTAGTTCATTTGTGTACAAGTGCATAGTGGGAATTATTAGTGAATCTTGCTAAGTTATGGCTATTAGAAATTTTTATATAGGGTGTTCTGTTGCATCTCTGTTTAGTGCTATATGGATGTTGGGGTGAGTCATGTAATGTTGTTAATAAGATTTGGCAATTATCAGATATGATTATGGTTATTATGCTTTCTAGTTATTCTCTATGCTATTGTAATTTCTGGGTGTATCCGCATTACGTTTACTTTTTTGCTGAATATTTGTGTTTATATGAGTGACTGGATAGTGGATGTTATCTATTTCTTGCACTTCTTCTCTCATGCTAGCCCCTGGGGCATTGTTTCTCAACCCTGCAATATTCAGGGTTTGGCTGGACCTATTGTGTATCATGAGCTTTGGGAGCTTGCTAGAAAATTTAAGCTAGATATTACATTCTAGGGTTTATTCCCTTTTTTCCTCTCTGGGATTTGATGATGGGATGCATGCACCTCTTATTAATCAAACAAGTAAGCTTTTGATTCAATGGGGGAAAAAAAATGACTTTCGACTCAACCATCAACTTCATTTATCATAGAATTGCAAGGTACTATAGCTAAAACATATTAGTTCTTATTTCTCCTTATTAGAGGTTTATGCCCCTACAAGAGAGGATGAGAAAGATGATTTTTGGAAAACCTTACCAGGTATGGTAAAGCAATTCCGTGGTGCTTAATTGGAGATTTTATTGAGCTCTGTCTTTAAGTAGATAAGGTAGGGGGAAACAAGGTTGCGGATTAAAGATTCAAGAGGGTTAATTCCTTTTGTCAAACTTTTGGCCTAGTTGGTATCCCTTGAAATGGCTATAAATATTTCTAAAGCAGCGTGATAAATCCCTTGATTTAGGAGAGACTTAGGAGAGTTATAGTGAAATTGAGTTAGCTTCATCCTTTTCCCTAGTGCTTTGTTCTAAATGGTCAAATGGTTATACCTAATCATAGTCCTTTTGTCCATCATAAAAAGGTACAATCCCTGCTAAAACCTAGACTATTTAGATTTGAAGTTGGGTGGCTTAACTCTGATATTATTAGGCCATAGTAAAGATGATTTAGGCTTTTTTTTTTTTTTGATAAATCAGTGAGAGTTTAATTTATGAAAAAGTGAAAGATGCAGGAATATAAGGGGCATACCCCAGGACATAGCAAAGGCCAACAAAGCAATTACAAAAGAAAGCTAGACAAGCTATAAAACAAACAAGGAGAAAAGCCAAAACAATAGGAAAGAAAGACTACTTTAAGTGTCAATCCCCCACTCCTGAAGAAGATCATCATGATGATGAGAATCACGGAGAGAAGGAGCTGCAAGAAGGCCACTCCGAATAATATTAGTAATCTCCCCACTCATTGTATAAGCAGGTCTATAGTGGTTTCTTTGAATCCTTAGGTTTCGCTCATACTAGAGGATATACACTGTCATTGGTAGAGGTCACAAAGGTAGTCCCAACCATCTGTACAACGGTGGGCACCTTGGCCCCTATAGCTAATTTAGTCACTTTGCACTCAACTAGTGGTGGGCATTGAGAAGAGATAGACGCTTCATTGTCCTTATCAGACAGACAGGCGAACTGGTTCAGTATGCTTGGCACACTAGCCTCCTGGTTCAAAGTACATAGCACGAGCTCAGCGATCCCAACTAAGGCATCCTGGGCCTTATTAACCCCATTGGAAGGGATGATAGAATGACTCAAGTCCTCCCCACTTTAGGTAGACAAATCGGCCTAAACAAGGAAATCAGAAAGATCCAACAAGTCCTTGATATGGGATCCGGAAGTAGAATGGAAAAATCGAGTGATAGAAGAATCAAGTGCGATGACTAGGGCTTGTCATGACCCAGTTGGGCCCACCATTTTAGGACGGCCTTGTACTGCCTTCCCCCCACTCCCCATGGCCGACCCCAGAGGGGTCACATCCGCCCTTGCTCGAGATGTAAGACTCGCTACGTGAAGAGGAGCACGAAACCACACTTTCGTCCCCTCCACCACAACCTGCCCGGACAGTTGGGAGGCCCAGTCCCAAATGCTTGACTTGAGTCGGCCAGGGAGCCCCCAATGACTAGGCAAGCTGCTACCTCAGCCGAGTAAGCCCAAGGGACCCAAATGAAAAGCCCACTATACCTTCGTCACCCTCTAATTGCCCAACGACAGAAATATCGAGCCTAGCAACTACAATAGTAGTACTAGGCCCAGCCAAAGTAGCAACCCAACAACAATAGCTCCCATATTCGGCCCTTCAACAACAGTGGCATGCCCAACAAATTCAGACCAACAGGGAGGGTTGAAGGCCCCTGTCCAACATGCATGGACCGAAAAGATGGGCCAGTCACAAAATCTCCAACCAAAGGCCCAACCCAAGCACCCTTTGGCCTGACATCACTAGCATCCCCTAGCTCAATCTCTACCAAAGCAACACATGGCCTAAGGCAAGGAATCGACCCAAGATGGTTCATAAGCTCGGGATGATAAGGTGCTATTAGAAGGCATCCTGCTTTTATCAAGGGGTCAGTAGGCGTGAATTTGGACAATAACACAACGAGAATTAAGGAGGTTCAAGAGAGACTTCTATTAGACCTTGGTAATGTTGGGTTGAACAAAACGTTGTACCAATTAACAATGCAACACGAGAAGCTTTTGTGTTTAAAATACCATCATGAAGAATGGTTAACAAAGGATGATAGGAATTCCAAATATTTTAAGCTTTCAGTGATTGCAGGGAGAAAGTGTACATCTATTTTATAACGACAACAACAACAACAATAACCGTCCCAGGGCCACAAGGGCTCTCATCGAGGCACGGTTTTTTTTTGGGGGGGGGGGGGGGGGGTGTACGTAACCTCACCCCTTTAGGGTGTGACCCTAAAGAGAGGCTGTATCCGAGTGCCCCCAACTCTAAAAAGAGGTGTCATTCTTCAGGTTACCAGGGATCTTATAAGCCTTTGGAATAATTGAATGCTAGAGTTTTAGTTTAGGACAATGAAGCTGTAATAAAGGATTTTTTTAGACGAATAAATTCGTTGTATGGTTTTTGAGATGAATCCTCATAAAACCTTGGGGCCTAATGGCTTCTGTGCTTTATTTTTTTCCATAGTTTTGAATAACGATTGGCAAAGATGTGTGCAAGGCTATCAAGGCTAGTTTGAAAGGTCGCCAGCTTTTGCGTGAAATTAATCATACGTGTTTTATGCTTATTCCGAAATCTGTCTCCCCGTAGAATGTTAATTCCTTGAGGTCGATTAGCCTCTATAATATCTTGTGTAAAACAATTGTAATGGTTATGACAAATTGTTTGAAACCTATTCTATCTAATGGATTTTTCAGTGGCAAGTTATCCTTGGAAGGTCAATTCAAGATAATATCCTTATCAATCATGAGGGTTTGATGCCATTTAGGAGAAAGCAGGGATGATTAGGTTGGGTGCTATTAAACTGGATGTGAAAAAGGCACACGATGAAGTGGAAGTATCTTTGTCAAGCCTTTATAAAAATTGGGTTTGAACGAAAATGGGTATGTTGGGTGATGGAGTGGGTCATGTTCACATCATTTTCGGTTTTCATTTAGGACGTTTCGATTGGATGATCTGCCCCTAGTAGAATGTTAAGGGAAGGTGATCCTCTCTTTCCTTGCCTTTTTATCCTCTGTTTGGAAGCACTGGCTTCGGACTTGCAGGCCTGGAGCGGAGTGAAGAATTTTGGAATTAGTAATATGATTGCCTAAGATACCCTAAGTGTCCCTTGCCTTTTCTATGCTAATGACTGCTTTCTATTATGCGATGCTCGAATGGAGGCATTGCTAGGCTCCAAAATGTAGTGCAAATTTACTGTAGAGTATCAGGGCAGCTTGTTAGTTTGGAAAGTTTGTTATTTTTTCATCAAATGTTAAGAGATATTTAAGGCAAATGATTAGTGACTTCTTGATATTCCAGGACCCCGATCAGTAGGGAATATCTTGGCTGCCTCTTTGATGTGGGAAGGTTCAGTTCTCGAGTGGCTGCTAACGTCATTGAAAAGCTCCCTTCGAAGATTGGTAATTGGAAAGTGAATCTCTTCTCTAAGATTATGAAATGCTTTCAGATCCCTAAGAAAGGTGAGCGGGACTGGGACAGGGTGTGTAGACAATTATTTCCGAAAGCAAATTCGAAAAGGGATATCCCACTCCCGATCAAGAAGAGCGTGTGGCACTTCGAGGGGAGCCTATTTGCTTGGTATAAGATTTGTAAACCCAAGGGAGCAAGAGGGCTTAGTCTTCATAGAATGGATGTCATCATTATGACACTTCTCTACAAGCTAGGCTGAAAAGTTCTAAATGGTTAGGATAATGTCTGGGTTAAAGTGATTATTGATAAGTATGTAAAGGGGGACGACTTGTTTACTTATGATGGAAAGAAAAATAGATTCCCCAACTTAGAAACGGATACTATTGATTAGGATTGTTTTCAAGCAAGGCATTCGATGGAAAATAGAAAACGGGTCAAAAATATAGCTTTTGATATGTTAGATGGGTGGCAGATAAGCCTCTGGAAGAGTTGGTTAATGAAGAATTGGAAGGTAGATATCCGAATCTCAAGCTATCAGATTTCATTCAAAATGGTGGATGGAATATGAAGAAGATTCACGACGCCCCTCCTAGGCACCTTCACTTGAAAGTTTTAGGAATTTCTCTCCCTAAGAATGATGTTGTTGCTAAAAGATTACAGTGTAAATGAGTCGAGTCGAGCCTAAGCTTGTCAAGTTTGAGGCCCAGGTTGACTTGTCAATATTTAGCTTTGCTCGGGCTTGGCTTAAAGCTCTCTGAGCCTGGAAATTTCAGGCTCAAGCTAAATTCGTTATAAGCTCGGGCCCCGCTCGCTATTGGCTAGAGCTCAGCCCGCCACAAGCCACGGCGCATGCTTGTCCAACTTAAATTCACCGACTATGAGTTATCTTAGCTTGATAACACGATTGAGCCAGTTCTAAATTATAAAACTACAATTTCTATAAGCTTGATAACACGATTGAGCCAATTCTAAATTATAAAACTACAATTTCTATAATAAAGAATTTAAATGTCATTTATATCAATTATATATTACGTAACACTTGTTGATATGTGTCAAGTTGACAACATGCATAATTTTTACATTAATGTTCATGTCACCCAAAAAAATCTTCACAGAAAAAGCAAGCTTATACTCGTTTTATTTTATTTTTTTATTATTCAAAATTTAAAAGCAAGAAGTCATGCATGTTACTAATATGTAATCAACTTTAACTATAATAGCATTTTCAAACTTGAAACAAGCTCAGACCATTATTTAATAGGTAATAGGGAAGGATATTAATGAGGGGGTTAAATTTTTAAATTTACGGTTTTAATTTAAATTAATTAAAGAAATAATACTTGAAATTTAAATAAATATTAAATTTTGCTATTTTTATATTCAGGCTTGGTTAGCCTCGTGAGCTCACAAGCTCAAGCTTTACACTACGGCTCGAGTTCGACTCCTTTAGGATAACGAGCCGGCTTGGGCTCATGGGAACCTAGTTGTACGAGCTTTATGACAAACAGACGAGTTTACACCCTTATAAAGATGTTTGGATTTATAGGATCAGGTGAGTTTAGTGTTAAATCGTCCACATCGCTAGCAAAAAAAAATCTGGAATAGTATGACAGGAACTCATGTGAGTGTGGATATTCATCCAAAGTTGAAAATATTTCTGTGCGGAAATAAATAATTCTCCCGGTATGCAATCGAATCAAATACCACGACAAATCGAGAAATAAATGGACTAAAAGAGAATAGAAACAATGGATACAATGATTTACGTAGAAACCCCTTTACAATCGAAAGGGGAGAAAACCACGGGCGAAGATTGGAGCTTTTATTATTGAATCAAAAGCAGAATTACAATATCTCTCTCACACTCAATTTTATTGGCGGTGCCGCTAGGGAAACAACCTCACGTATGAATTGGATGCTTTGTGACGTAACCCTACGTCGGTATTTATAAAGCTGGGAAAACGCGCTTCCCAATCGATCGGTACTTCACCGATCAATCGGCTCGCTCACTGCAGGTGTCCTTCTTTTACGTAACTTTCCTGATCGATCGGCCTCCTCGCTGCATCCCTACTGAAATACCAAGTAATTTTGAGATTTTTTCCTAACAATTTCCCGTGACAAGCCCAAAGTGACAGGTTGCTATTGGTAATCAGGTCATAAAGCGTGGCATTCACCATGGTGTTCATGGCTCCTAATGCAATTTTGCTCATGAGACTCTTAAACATGTTTTGTTCCTTCGTCCTATGTTCAATCTAATTTGAAGAAGTTCCAAGAATATGAATTAGTTGGGGATGCTTCCAGAGCAACGAGATTCTGTGACAGATCCACAGACACTTGACGATGAGAGGTATGAAGGGGCATGATGCACTTCTTAGGTTCATTGTTTTATGCTGTCAAATTTTGAAAGAGAGGAACAATGTTTGTTTCGTGAAGAACGGTCCAAGCATCATAAGACTATCATTCTTGCTAATCACATGCTCATGGATTGGTCCCGCCGTTGTATCGTAGATGAAGAAGTAGATGGTAAGGATGATGTGTGTTTGCTCCTTTTGTTTGCTTAATGTGTGTGTGTGGGGTCATCATAAAAACAAAATCAAACATAAATGCAACATGGGACTCACAACGACTTGGGAGCAAAGCTAAATTCTGATCCGCACATATTTGACCTCAACTAATCACCTTTGTTTTTTGGAAAAAGGATGGTCTTTTTGTGAATTCAACTTCGGTTTAAAATTTTAATGTGGATTGTACTTTTGCTCCAATTAAGGAGACATTAAAAAAAAAAATTTATGGATTTTTTGGTTACTAATTGACAGAAAATTAAAGGAATATGGACCCGGGTCAATGGCAGTTAAGGTCAGGAGCTAAGCCCGCAGACACTTTTTCTCGAACACATAAAACCTAGGAACTAGGGTGGAGACAAACTCAAGAGCTCATCAGCCTACTTACAAGCTCAAGTCAATCAGATTTTTAGGCCTGGCACCAATGACTTTTAATAACTTGAATGAGTTACAGTTTGACAAGAATAAGATGGAGCAAACCGTATTTGAGTTATTGGATGAGGACCAAGAAATCAAAGTCAGGTCTGGGCTGTCAAAGCCTTTAAACAATAACTCAAACCTAAGTTCACCTGATTATCAAGTAGTGGCAGCGGTGTTCAGACAAATGCAATCAAGGTCAAGCCTTGGCTCATCAAAGCCTTAAACCAACACCTCAATTCTTAACTCGTCGATTGTTGGGAACAGATTAAAATGAAGAGTTCATGCCTGAAACCCGAAATGTTTTATGGCCTTGGAAGAAAGTAAGTACAAAGTATTCTAATCTATGCTAAGCAAAGCTAAGTTACACTACTCTTTAGTAAAAAGCACAAGTGTGCTATAAAGAAACTTGAAGATATTTGTATGGTGGTGCTGAACACTTTACAACTATAATTGTGTCTCTTATTTATAGAAAAGCGAAGTAACTTTTGCATCTTACAATTCCGGCATCTCTTTCTCATTTCTATCTCAATGTTTCTTTGGTGCACTGAATGGGCAATGATCGTACCATGAAAACTTATCCTCAAGCGTCTTTCTGGAAGCCCCATGTCCGTATAAATCGCTGGAGTTTCTTCTTGATGCCCCACATTCCTTTGGATATACTTTGGGCTCATACACCTAGAAATGCGCTTCAAATAACTGCCTTGAGCCTCAAAACCACATGTCTTGTAGCCTTTTGAGAAGTCCCTTGAGCTCGTGCCTTTTACCTTATCAACCGTCTTGAGAAGTTGACATCCCATGAGGGATTTAACTTTTCAAGCAATTGGGCACAAGATGCTACTATCTTAGAATTCAAAGGCCTATCATCCCTCAAGGATGCCCCTACGTGACAAACACATGACCCTTAGTCTCAAAACAGTGTCGTCCCAACTCTCTTGAGTTTGGGGTGTAAACAAATGCCCCTCTTTAGTCGTTGGTAATTTCAGATTTCCAACAGGTAAAAAATCTGCCTGATTTTACCTTTAGTGGCTACAAGGAACCCGAGAGAGTACTGTTTGATGTTTTAAGCTTCCGTCATTTCCACATGTCTATAAATATGATAGTTAGGGCTTCAAAAAGTTTTGTTGTTTGCTATGTGCTCTCTCTGCATTGCAATCAAGTGCTTTAACACTTGCTCTCAGCTTTCGAATCTTCATTCTTGTTGCTGATTACATTCTTAGAGCTTTAGATTTCTTTAAATCATAAAAAATGGCTCAAATCACCCATGCTCTTTCCGTCGCCATCCCTAAGGCTGAGAGCGCTATAGAACTTTTGGCGCTTTTGGTTCAGTTAGATGATACGATGGTCTTAGGCAGCCTCCAAAACCCCATTGACCTTAACTCCTTTGAGGAGGATCTTTTTTAGATATCTGAGAATGATCACTCTTCTTCTTATGAACCATGTTCCCTAGGGCTATTCTTTAACCCTTCTGAACATGTACCTAGCCTCCAAGCATCTTCCTTGATACTGACTATTCCCCTTTACTCTGCTCTATTTCTATAGGTCACTCATGGGGAGGAAGACGTATTTGCAAGGAATCTATCCCCTTAAAGGAATGGACATTCTTAACGAAGCGATATGTAGACTAAGTGGATCACTAAAATGGAGAAACATTCTATCCATGAAGCCATTAGACTCTCCAAAATTTCACCCAAGTATGATTTTCCAATCATGACAACTTGAACCTGCTGTTGGAACATTTGCTATAACGCTTTTGTCCTTCCCGAGGGATTTTATGGTATTACCTTGGTGGATATAGCGGCCTTGATAGGTCTTTCCTCAGGAGGGGTAGAGTTTCCTTTTAGCTCTTTTGTCTCAAATGAGACTGAGCCATTTGCCTCTTCTTTCCCTGTGACTTTCTTGCCCACTAGCTATGAAACCTTTGTCAACTTCTTCTTTGCAGAAGAATATGACTACGAGCAAGGGTTAAAGAAGGAAGAGGTTTTTTTTCACTTATTTTGGTGGAACAAGTTTTTCTTTGCTAATTCATCAACATTGTTCTTAAATCACTTAGGACAGTTGCGACCAAATTAGCCTTTAGTACTGGTCTTTTAGCTCTAGGACCACTGCTTTTGGCACAAGTCTATGGTTGCCTTAGAGGCATCATTGTGAGGAACTATGCTACCCAATTAAGAGGATCCTTATGGCTAGTCCAATTATGGGCCCAAGCCTATTTCCCCCAGCTTTGCCGTAGAGGACCTTTTGTCCCCATAGGTGATGCAATCACTTGCTATGGGGAGCAATTTGCTCATATGGAGGTCTTTTTGCCCCCAGGATGGTCTTCTAACCAGTGTCTTAAGAGACCCTTTTCTCCTCAAGGTAGGTTAGGGATCTAATGGACTCCATTCAAGGAAAGGAGACTTGGTCCTATCTGGTTCAGAAAACTGGACCTCCATCATGATGTCTCTATAGAAATCAACGCTTAGGTTTGGCAAATAGTCTTGTTCCCCTAAGACTTACTTTTTCTATCACCAGACTCATCTTGGTGTAAAGACTTACAAGCTTGGGTTATTTGCCAGGCAATTTAGGGTGGTCCAAGATGTTCCTTTCCTAAGTCCAAGGACCAAGAATCTCTGATGGGCTAATAGGATCCCCATGCATCTCCCTCAGTGTAAGGAGCTTTATGAGACCAACTTAGAGATTAGATCAGCATATAGGTATCTTGTTCTTTATAGGTACGCCCAATGCGCTACACCTTGTTTTTTAGCTTGGCTCCAAGCCTATAGTTCCTCCTTGGTTCAATCACAATCCCCACTCTAGCATGTGATTTGGTCTTTAATCCATCAAAGTATAATTTCCAAGGGACCATTTCAATCACCAAGAGCTTGCCTGGCTCATGAATATATTCAGTTGGAATGTTTGGATGGTCAGCCAAAAAGTCTGCCAGGGCTTGGCCCTTTACTGAATTTTGTTACACATAGATTAACTCAAATTGAAGGAGAACGATACTGTACTTGTTTAGTCTTCCCTTCATTAATGGTCTACTTAGCATATACTTAAGGACATATGTTTGAGTAACCACGTAAATGGTAAATTCTAGGATGTAATGCCTTAGGTTTATAGGTGCGTAATATAATGATAGACACAATCTCTCAATGGAAGAACACTTTATTTCACACTCATTTAAACAAAGGTTGAGATAGAACACAGCTTGTTCAGACCCTTGCTCATTATCTTGTACAAGCAAACAACCAATTGACTTATCAAAAGCAGAGACATAAATCTTCAGTGGTTTGCCTTGCTTAAGTGGAATCAATACTGGTGGCTTAATCAAATTGTCTTTGATGGCCTTGAAAGCTACTTTTTATGGCTTCTCCCATTTGAGGTCCTTTTTAGACCTGAACCTCAGCAATGGAGAGAAGACTTTTAGTCTTTCCTTCGACATTTGAAATAAAACGTCTTAGGAAATTAAACTGACCCAAGAAACATTGGAGTTCCTTTTTGCTCAAGGATGGTTTAGCCTCTTAAATGGCCTTAGCCTTGTTCATATCAACCTCAATTCCTCTCTAGTGTACTAGGAAGACTAGGAAATTCCCAAATCGAACTCCAAAGGCACATTTCAGAGGGTTCATTTTGAGGTTATGGTTCCTCATTCGTAGGAATGCGTTTGTAAGTCCTTCAAGTACTCGACTTGGGTTTTTGATGTTACCATGATGTCATCAATATAGACTTCCATGGTCTTACCAATGAGATCATGAAAGAACGTGTTCATGACTCTTTGATAAGTGGTGCCAACATTCTTTAGTTCAAATGGCATGGCCACCCATTCAAAGGTCCTTATTGACCTAGAACATCTAAATGCGGTTTTGTGGGTATCCTTCGAAGCTATTATGACTTGGTAATACCTGCAATAGCCATCCATAAATGACAATACCTCATGCCGTAAGTTTGAATCAATAAGGACGTCAACTATAGGGATGGGATATTCATCCCTTCGGGGGGGGGGGGGGGGGGGGGGGGGAGGAGCTGCATTTAGATCTTTGAAGTCAATATAGAATCTAATCTTGCAGTTCTTTTTAATCATATGAACGATATTTTCCAGCCATTCAACATACCAGGAAGTCTTGATGAATTTGGCCTACAAGTGTCTCTTAATTTCCTATTTGACCAAATCTATAACCTCTTCTACCATCCTTCTTTGGGCCTAGAAAATGGGCCTCGTGTCTGGCTTAATAGGTGGCCTATGCTCAACCACTTTTCTATCTAGGCTAGGCATCTCATGATGATTCCAGGTCAAGTAGTCCTGGAACTCAAGGAGCAAGTTGTTGTACTGCTTTCTCTGCTCTTCAGAAAGCATAGCACTCATGAAGGTAGGTTTTGGGCTTTCTGCCAAACTTAAGTTAACCTCGAAGAGGGGATGCAGCTCTTAAATCCTCCATCGTGGCTGGTGCTGCTCTTAAGTCAAACAACTCTAGCTTTTTTTTTTAAGAGCATTTAGACTCCAAAGCCATTTCTAGAGAAAAATGGATGCTCAGCCCATAGTTGATCCACAGCATGGTAGGCCATTAGCTTTGCAATGGCTGAGGAGATGGCCCTCTAGGCCTTCATCGGGAAGACTTGGCTTCCCTCCGTAAGGCTTTTTGTGTGCCTTGAAGGTCCCCCTTGTCAAGAAGGGCTCTCATGTATTCCCAAAAGTCAGAGCCATTTGACTCCACCTTAGCCTAATCTACCTTAGTTTTGGTGAGTGGGCTCTCAAGGATGGCTATCACATCTTCTTGTTGGGAATGTTGAGGAGTGGTCCTTCTTACTATCGATGGGAACCACACCATCCTAATAGAACTTTGCCTCAACGAAGTTGGAGCAAGCCATGAATGGCTTGTCAATTGCCGTAACAACCTCATATTTGTCATGGCTTCAGAAGATCAACAACTAGTGAAGAGAAGAAGGGATACAATAATTGGCATGTAGCCAATCTCTTTTAAGCAACATATTGTAGCTTGATATGGTATCTTCTACAAAGAAAACTGCCAGCTTACTCAGATTGCCAATAATTAACTCAATCAGGATGGCCCCTTCAGAATTGGTGGTGGCCCTAGAGAACAAATTGCCACGTCAAAAGTTATCAAGTCATCTTGAAATTTACTTATAAGCCCCAACATATAAAAAGGTAAGATGTTGACGGCCAAGCCATTATCCACTAGGACCTTATTCACCAAAATGCCATCGAATATGGCCTTCATGTAAAGAGGCTTAATGTGTTGGTTGGATGTTATATGCCCATCAAACATCATCTTCATTACGTCAGCTAAGTCATCAGTTGATTTGGATGTTGGAGACTTAACTTTAAAAAACAAAGGATCAGAAATACTTTTGAGGGGTGCTACTTCAGCTACTAGCTCCACTTGGGGATCTTTGTCTGCTGCTATTATGTCCCCTTCAAGACTACCCTACACCTTAGTCGACATGAACTTCAGAGGGAGAAGCAAAGGCAGTCCTAACATCGCTTGCTCGTGGAGTGATCTAGATTGGATGTGGATCCCTTGGTCTGTCTCCTTTCCAGGACTATCATCAACTTGCATGTTCTGGTCTTCAGGCTGATCCTTAGACTTAACCTTAAGAGTATTAGACTCCTTCATTTGCTTCAGGAAGTCTTCCTTGAGGAAGTCATTCTTTATATTAGACCATGTAAGGTTGACATGGTTTAGAGGCTCCACTAAACTAATGCTGAGGGGACTATAATCCTCCTCATAATCAGATGCCTTTTGAGCCCACGAATTATTGGCAAGCTACTCGCGCCAAGACCCTCTTCGTTCTGAACACGAGAGACTGGCCCATCTCTCGAGCTTCTTACATGGCTCGTTCTTAGCCATAGTGGCTATAGATTTTTCCTTTCCTTTTGGATCTCTGAGATCCATTGGTTTGCTGCTCTTGTGCTCATGGCTCGTATCTTACTCAGCGGAATCTTTGGCCAAACAAGTGTCAAGTTGAGCCCTTCTTTTTGCTGCCTTCTTGCGAAGCAGCTTCCTCTTTTGAGTTTGAGTAAGTTTGGAAGAGCTAGCATTTTCTTGCTCAGGCTGGTTTTTCTTCCAAATATTACCAAAACGAATCCCCAAGAGTTGTTGCCCTGGTTGACATGGCCCTCGGTTGGTGTCCACTTTAGTCAGGTGGTATTTTGGCTTTCTTTTAAGATGCCCAGTCCTCATGATCAGTTTAGCCTTCGATGTGAGACCGCTGGTTGATCCTGCAAATGAGGCTTTCTCTGAGAACATTGGTACTTTCCTTAGATATAAGTCCAACTTCTTCATCTCAGACACCAACGTATGACCACAACCTCCAAAAAGAGCATGAGTCAACTACATGAGCCTTCTCATTACCTCTTTCCTAGTCGGAAAACCCGTCTGCTAGTGGTCACTAGTGGACATACCTATGCTTATCTCTTCGTAACTTGAGAGAATAATGGTTCTTTTTTCTTGTTGCTTTTTTAGGAACCTTTTGAAGGTGGCACGATTACAAGTTGTAAAACTTGTCCCCTAATTCAATAGAGGTCATTGGGATTCAGAGTGCCAACCACTCTAGTAGTCTTTCAAATAAGGTGTTGGCTATGGCCATCCTTATCTTATCATCATTTTTCCTGTAAGGAGACTTAACATCAGTTTTCCCAACATAAATGTTTCGAGGCATGACTGCCTCTATTACATTTACTTGTATAGGACTAGGAAAAATGTCTTTGACAACACCCATTTTCTATTCTTTCGGGAAAACGAGTTCCTTGGACTTAATGGCGTCTTGGACCACGTTTCTAAAGATCACACAATTCTTTGTTGAGTGGGTGAAGGAATCATGCCGCTTATAGTACACCTTCCCTTTCAATGAATTGGAGTCAGGTTTCCTATGTTTCCCCCTAATTTTGGGTTTATTATTTGTTTTAAGACAATCAAATATAATGTCAACTCTTGAGAGGTCAAATTAATATTTTTTTCAAGTCTTGGGATTGGTTGGACTACCTAGCTTTGATATCCTTTTTAACCAAAGGATTACAAACCATAGGAGGTTCTTTGACATACTCATTGATGTCGATTTCGTAAAGAGGAATTTCTTCTTCATCAATCAGCTTGTGCATGTATGTTCTATACACCCTATTTTTCTTGATGCTTTCTTCTTTTAAGACAGCCTTGTCCCTAGCGGCAAATTCTGCCAACAGAAAGAGACTAGTGAAATTTGAACCCTCAAATTTCTTCCGAAATTCGATATCCAAGCCATTCAAGGCGAATTTAGCATATTCAGCTTCAGGGAAACCACTGTAAATTTGAACCTGGCTCTCTTGAAGTGGGTAGCATAATTCTCTACATATTCACCTAGCTTTTGTCTCATTTAAGCTAGGTGTGACATAGAGGTTCCTAGTTCCATCCTTAAGAATTGGGCCTGAAATTGGCTAGCCATATCATCCAACAATAGTTGGAGTTAGATTGTAAACTTATATACCATTGAAAGGCAATTCCTGTCAGAGAACTAGGGAATAACCTGCGTTTTCGATATGTATCATCAACCCCTTCTTTGCATTAGCAATTAAACCTTGCCAAATTCGGGGATCTTATATCCTCGAGGGAACATGTAGTCCCTGTAAATAACGTCAGGGTACGGCTTACTGTAGAGAGGCTTATTGATTCTTCCGAGGCCTGGCTCATACATTTGCTCAATAGGGGCAGCCAATTAATCTTGGAGAGGCAGGTTCGATGCTTGATTATGCACCTTCCATTGGTGCTTCTCATATTTACGCATCTTTTATTTGTTATTTTAGCCATTTCGCACATGTTTAATTATTGTTATATCTCACTTTGGCAATTTTAATGTTTTATAGGTTCGAAAATCCCGTAAATTGTCAAATTTGGTGCAAATAAGACAAAATTCGATGCATGGACAATTAAACCAAGACAATCGGAGATCGGGATGAGATCATAAGAGCGAAGACCAACCCGCACCTGCACCGACCTGAACCAGCACTGTCTTCTTTGATCAACAAATCAAGCCCACGCACCACAGCCCAGCACAAGCTCGGGCCTAACCCCACAGTCCACTATGAATACAACGTAGCCCGGCCCTCCACCGTGTTTGTCCCAGCGTCTGCATGTCCAGAAGCTCGCGCGCAGCCTTCAGCCCAGCCCAACACACTGTTAGGCTCGCTATCACCGACAGCCTCATCTCCTTTACAGTAGCCCAGCTTGTAAAATGCACAGGCCCAAACGCATCCCACCTCAGCTAAAGCCCAACGTCCGACCACCATCTCGCATCCAACGGTGTTTAAGGCTTGGTTTTAGGGTTTGGATGGGACTCTGTTTTGAGGAGTTAAGTCGGGGGGGTCATTCTCTGTTTTTATTAGCCTAAGCACCGCTTCAACTCTTTTTTTTTTCCCCCTCTATACTTTGATTTATTTTTGTTTGGTCCTTTAATTTGTAACTTGAGCAATTAGCACGAGATCAACATGGGTTCATTTATCTCTTCTTTCACCAGTTCGTCCTTGATGGAGAGCCAACTTGCTCTCTAGGGTTAGATGAAGTCTTAGCCTTTTTATTTTTGTATTACTTTTAATTTTGGGATAATTTATTTGTTACATAAATTGCTTGATTTTGAGATAAATACTTTGAAGTATTATGTTTTTATTGTTTATTCAATTGAGATGATTATTGAGTTCGTAATCTTTGATCGTTGATGTTGATATTTATAAATTAATTCTTTGTACCTGTAGCCTTAGGATTAATTAATCCTGCAATAGTATTCATCGAATAGTTAATTAAAGCCTGTCTTCCCTATGCTTTAGCTAAATAAGGTCAACACGTGATAATTAACAATACATTAGGTAGAGCATATCTTCCCTATGCTTTAGTTAGATAGGGTCAATACGCGATACTAACAACATCACCTCAGTAGGTTGAAGCTTGTAGCCTAAACCACTACCTATGTGACAATCAATAATCCCAATTTAATAGTTAATGCAAGAATAATTGGCTAATGATGGATTCAAAACCCTAGGTTTCAGTTCCAAGTTCTTTTCCGCGTTTGAAGTAGAATTCTTTAGTTTAACTATCGTTTCCTTGGAATAGTTAACACACAACCTCTCAATTTTATTTGCATCTATTTAGGCCATAAATTAAATTCACGTACTCTTAGTCCCTGTGGTTCGACACCCTCTCGCCTTAGACTTCTATTTAGATATGTTTAGTGAATAAGGTTTAATATTAAATTTTAATAGATGTAGAAAAACACGTCATCCATTATCCCCAAGGGGTTGAGCATCTCAAGGGGGATCAACGGGATATCCTTAGGCTTTCATGACAATTGGATGGGGGAACGGATGCTGTGCCACATACGTAGGATGGTATCCCTCTTGATCATTAGGGATATTTGTTAATTAGCCACAATGTATGGGCGAACAAATCCTTGGGTTTGAGGCATACTTGAGGGCACACATATATTGACAGGCTATTGGGCCGTCCTAGCCTAATTAATCCCTAAGTTATAATCTTAAGGACGCTAGGAAGTTGGGTTGCCCCCAATTCTCATACGTTGAAGAAAGCCTAGGAGGAGGACATTGATCCCTAGTATTGAGAATTTGTCCTTACATATGTACTCCGAGGCTCTAATTAGGCCTCAAAATGGCCTCTCCAACATGAGGAGGATATGTATGACCTTGTCCCCTATTCTCAAGGGTAGGCATGGCCTGAACTTTGGCATTGAGGTCCCTCGAGGTCAAGATATATCCTTGTTTCAAAGGGCCAGCAACCTCATAGGCTACATTATCTTTTCTATGGCTTGGATCCAGGAGGATAACGCTTGGATTAGCCACAATTTGGTTTCCCGTTCTCTCAGGGATGTTTTTAGTACCCTAGACCACTAGCATCTCTGAGCTCAAAAGGAACATCACGAGGATACCCAATAGGAACAGTGGGCGAAGGAATAGGCTTTAGTGGCCTAATATCCTATCTACCAACTTGAACTAAGCAGTTGTGAGTCTCAGCCTTGCTTACCAATATGACTCCACTTCAACTGCCATTTGTCTTATCAGGTCCTTAGCTATAAGGCTAGCGGTGGAAGACAAGGTTGAATTCATCTCAACCAAGACTCTATTGGTTTCTTTGTGAAGTCTCTCATTCATTGAGATCTCAAATTCATTGGTAATGGTTCTCAATGCGGCTATATTTTCACGTTGATATGCTAGAGTACACTCTGCCTCAGCATGTTGCTTCTCTTGAACTTCTTTTAATGCCGACTCAAGTCTTTGATAAACAAGTTCCATCCAGCGTTTGAGCATGGCCATGAAACTCTTTTGAGAATAGCCATCGAGCCGAATATGCTCATCTTCTTGGATGTCTTCATCGCCTCTGCTTTCATTATCATGGTTGTGACTCATTTCATCCACGCGTGATACAGGGCTTTGTTATGAGAGGTGCTCGAGTGGTGGCTCTATCAAGGGCAACCCTTGGGGTTTCTCATGCTTAATAAGACGGGCTCTCCACTATTGGTTAATGGTTTGAGATTTTATTTTGATAATCCACGATGGGATTAAAGATAGTTACGTCTTATATAAAGTCTCCCACTGTGGTCGCCAAAAGGTGTGTTCGCTGTTGTTTGCTTAGTGTGCGTGTGTGGTTGCCATAAATATAAAATTAAATAAACATGCAAAATAAGACTCGCAGTGACATGGGAGCGAGCATAAATTTTGGACTGCACGTGTTTGACCTCAACGAATCATTCTTTTTTAATGTGGATTCTCCTCTTGCTCCAATTAAGGAGACTTTTTAAATATATGTTTTTATGGATTTTTTGGTTAATGATTGACATAAAACTAAAGGGATATGGACCCAGCTTAGGTGGCAGTTACGGTGACGGTGCAAAGACTAAAAAAAAAACTTTTTCTCGAACACTTAGAAGCTGGGAACTGGGTGGAGACAAACTAGAGAGCTCAGAAGTCCACTTACAAGCCCGAGTCAATCAGATTTCGAGGCCTACCATCCTTGACTTCCAATAACTAGAATGAGTTAGAGTTTGACAAGATTTTGGAACAAATCGTACATTGGCTATTGAATGAGGACCAATGCAATCAAGGATAAGCCTTGGTCGTCAAAACCCTTAAACAATCTTAAACCTAAGTTCACCTGACTTATCAAGCAGTGAAACCGATGCTAAGACCAATGCAATCAAGGTCAAGCTTGAAACCAATGCCTTAATTCTTAACCCGTTGATTGTTGGGAACAGATAAAATGAGGAGTTCATACTTGAAACTTGGAATGTTGTATTGCCTTGGAAGAAAGCAAGTACAAAGTAATCTAATTTATGCTAAGCGAAGCTAAGTTAAGCCACTCCTATGTAAAAAGCACACATGTGTTGCAAAGAAACTTGAAAAAGTTTGTTTGTTGGTGTTGGACACTTTATAACTACAATAGCATCTCTTATTTATGAAAGAACAAAATAATTGTTGTATCCTACAATTCTAGCATCTCCTTCCCATGCTTGCCTTAATGCTTCTTTGGCGAGCAAAATGGGCATTGATCATGCCTAAAAAAACATGTGCTCGAATGTCTTTTTGGAAGCCCTACATTCATATAAATCGCTGGAATCCCTTCTAGGTGCCTCACATTCCTTTAGATATACTTGAGGCCCACGCACCTGGAAATGCGCTTTGAATAATAGCCTCGAGCCTCAGAACGACCAATCTTGCAGCCTTTTGGAAAGTCCCTTGAGCTCCAGCCTTTCCCCATCAACCATCTAGAGCGGTTGACATCTCATAAGGGATTTAACTCTTCAAGCAACTAGGCTCGAGATGCTATTATCTTAGATTTAAAGGCCTATCATCCCTTGAGGATAGTCCCATGAGACAGACACGTGACCCTTAGTCTCAAAATGGCATCATTCCAACTTCCTCGAGTTTGGGATGTAAACAATGAGTAAAGGAAGTGTAATTCTAAACAGGACATATGAATTTCTTGGGATACACCTCCTAAGGCTTGGATTAAAACATAGTTCTACCGGAAAAAATAGTTAGATTCTACTTTGTGGGCTTCATTGGCAGGAATCATAAGGGAAGTATGCTTTTAGCTAGTTCGAGAAACTTGGGTAATGTCCAATCATTATGGCTGAAGTATTTTCTTCTTGAGATGCTCTTTTTTATGCAAGTATGGGAGTTCAAAGAATTATTCTAAAAGGTGATAGTGATGATTAAGGCTCTTCTTGGCAAGTATTCAAATCCCGTTGATATTCTCACTATTATTTAGGATATTCATATTTTGTGTTGCCAATTTCTGCATACAGTTATCATACAGTAGTTTAGAGTGGTAAATAGACTAGTGAATTGGATTGCTAATGCTAATCATGAGAGTTCTAGTGTTACAGTGTGGGATTTCATTCCATATAGAGTCCTCCTTCTCTTACTCATGCTGATGCCTTATGAATCTTTATGAAAGAGAGTGTTTGTGAAGGAATATTTCTATGAGCATAGGGATGCTTATGTATCATATATATAGAGAAAACTATGCATGAGAAAATTACAAAAAAGTCCCTAGATAATAGCCTACTAATATCACTTTAGATACAACAATAACAACAACAACAAGCCCAGTGCCTACAAGGGCTCCCGCCAAGTCGGGAGGGGGGGGGGGGGGGGGGGGTAGATGTATGCAGCCTTCCCCCTTTAGGGGCTACCCTGAAGAGAGGCTGTTTCCTAGGACCCCCAACGTGAGAGGCTGGTACTCAGCATAGAGCATGTGACCTGGCAGCAGGAGACTAATATCACTCTAGATATTATACTAATATAGCCTCTCAATCTGAGCTAGGGGGACCAAAATTTAGAGTGGCTTTATTAATGTGGAAGCAATCAGTAGGTAAGCCCTTGGTGAATAGGGGGACCAAAATTTAGAGTGGCTTTATTAATGTGGAAGCAATCAGTAGGTAAGCCCTTGGTGAAGATATTGGTACCTATTTGGTAGTAGGAGTGTACCGAACCTAGATATCACCCTTAATTACCTTCTCACCGGCATAGTGAAAATCAACATCAACATGCTTGTTATGATCATTAGAGATAGGCTGACAACAAGATATGTGGCGGAGATGTTGTCACAATAATTATGAGTGACATCAGAGTGGCGAAGTCTAATATCACGCATAAGATACCTAAGCTAATCACACTCAGCATCCACCCGAGTAAGAGCTCGATACTTAGATTCTTTGGTAGACTTGGCAACAACATGTTGCCTTATGGCACGCCAAGAGATGAGGTTTGGACCAAGAAATAATGCAAAATGGTGGAACAACGACTGTTAGGACACCCACCCCAATAGACGTTAGCATAGGTAGTTATGGTCGTGCAAGAACCCTTGGGGATGGTGAGACCATGGCCAGGCATGTACTTGAGCTACAGAAGGATTTACTTTACCATTTGCCAATGAGAGGGGCTGTAATCATGCATAAACTAGGATACATAGTTAACAATTTTACAAATATCAGGATGAGTCATGTTCAGATATTGGAGAGCACCTATTGCACTTCGATACTCAGTCGGATCATAAAGTAGATCCATCAGTCAATGATGGCTGCACTCGAGCAGGTAGTGGGGTTTGTGCAGGTTTAGCTTGAAGCATGTCATGCTTGCTAAGAAGGTCAGGTGTGTACTTAAGCTGAGTAAGGAAAAGACCATCTTGGGAAGATTTGGCTTCAATGCCTAGAAAGAAGTGAAAAGAGCAAGGTCCTCCATGGAAAATTGAGTGGATAGACAGGCAATAAGGCATTGTATATGAAATGAATTGGACCTAGTAAGGATAATGTCATCGATGTAAAAGAAGAGACACACGATCCCACCAAAGGATCAATAGATGAAGAGAGGGAGTTTAGCGTTATTGCAGTGGAACCTAAGACTATAAAAGAACATACTGAACCTATGAAACTGTTAATAGCCTATAATTGAGTAGCTTGCTACTATAGACGGGCAAGTAGGTTAAACAGATAATTATTTGGACAAAAATTTAAAACAATGCAATTCGCCCAGCACGGGTAAAACAACACAATTCGCCTCGTAGGTGCAATTCGCCCAGTAATGGTAAAATTAACATAATTCGCCCAGTACGAGTAAAGTCAACATAATTCGACCCATAGAGGTAAAAACCAACACAATTCGCCCAGTATGGGTAAAATCAACGCAATTCGTCCAATACGGGTAAAAATCGACACAATTCGCCCAATAAGGGTAAAATCAACACAATTCGCCCAGTAGATGTAAAAACCAACACAATTCGCCCAATACGGGTAAAATCAATGCAATTTACCCAGTAGAGGTAAAATCAACAGAATTTTTCCAATATGGGTAAAATCAACATAATTCGCCCCGTAGAGGTAAAAACCAACACAATTTGCCCAGTACGGGTAAAATCAACACAATTCACCCAATACGGGTAAAATCTATACAATTCGCCCTATAGAGGTAAAAACTAACATAATTCGCCCAATAGGGGTGGAATCAACATAATTTGCCCAATATGGGTGGAATCAACATAATTCGCCTAGTAGAGGTAAAACCAACACAATTCACCCATTAGAGGTAAAACTAACACAATTCACCCAGTAGAGGTAAAAGCAACTCAATTTGCCCATTAGGTCCCACTCAACGTGATTGACCCACCTTAAACTATTTAACATAACCCACATACTTTATCCTTTTGAAACATACCAAAAAGATAGATGAGGATTGAAAAATTAAGATAGCCATGTAAAAAACAAGGGGACACTTGTCCCCTCTTTCATACAAGACAAGGCACCTAAATACACAATAAAAAAGAAATTGAGAGAAGGGAAGGAGGCAAGGAAACAAAGGAAAAAAAGGGAATCTTGATCATCCTTAAGATAGCTTGAGTTTTAACCTATTAAACACCACAAACAGATCAGCTCTTTGGAGCAATAATAGTTCAAACACCTTACTCCTATTAGGCTGAGTATTTTATCTCTATTATTTCATTTATTACTTGCCGTTATTTATTATTTCATAATATTGATACTAACCTGAGTGTCAGAGTTGGGTTGCTCCATGGCCCCCTCTAACCGTTCGTTTGATCTTGCAGGGAATATCAAGTCGGGCATGTAGCTAGAGCTTGAGTTCAGCTCATCCTAACAAGCCCCACCTCGTACAGAATTCCAAAATGATAAATAAGCCCACTGACTAAATTCATCACAAACATAATGGCACCATCTATGGGAAGGATCATAAGCTCATGCATGGCTTGGTGTTTCTCGTAAGATTCAAGCATTTTGAATGTCATTCGAGGTAATTTTCAACATTTTTTTGGGTATTTATCACATTTTTCTAATAAAAATGAGCTTATTCAAGCAAAGTAAGTCAAATAAGCTCCCTACAATTCCTTTAAGCACTTTTAAGCATATTCATACATGCAAAGAGGTATATTTGAGTTAGTTAAGTATTATGACATACTTTTACCTCTTTCTTATCTTTTCTTTGATCAAAAATTTGAAAAACAAATATCATAGCTAAATAGAACTCTTCGATAGCTTCATTTCGATGCACAATTTAATCTATAACTCTTCACGGATTGAAAGTTATGTTTGTTTCAATTTACAAGGTACATTATACAACTACTACCAACGGAATTCACCTGGTTTATCTTTTCACCTCTCTTCCATATTTTCTTTAATCAAAAACTCAAAAACTCATTATAATTACGTATAACTCTTCGAGAACTTTGTTTTGATATATTCAATCCATTACTCTTTACGGATTGAAAGTTATGTTCGTTTTAATTTACAAGGTATGTTATACAATTACCACCAACAGAATTCGCCTGGTTCATGTTCTCATTTCTTTTTCATATTCTTTTTGGTCCAAAGATTTAAAAATCATTATAGTTACATACACCTCTTGAAGAGCTTCATTTTGATATATAATTCAATCCATAACTCTTAATGGATTAAAAGTTATCCTTGTTTTAAGTTATAAGGTAAGTTACGTAACCACTACAATATGTCATGAGCTTCATTTTGACAACTGATTCAGTCCATAACTACTCACGGATTGAAATTTATGCTCATTTTAAGTCAAAAGGTCAAGTAATATAACAATTACAAGAGGAAAACGTCCACTTCATCTTTTCACCTCCTTTTTATGTTTTCTTCGATCAAAAACCTTACAAATCACCATAGTTACATAAAACACTTCAAGAGCTTCACTTTGATAGGTAATGCAATCCATAACTCCTCAGAGATTAAAGGTTATGCCCATCTCAATTAACATGGTCAAGTTACGTAGCCTGGCAAATTCCACCATCCGAGGAATTCCCTACACGATGTTTTCCATAACCCGGCATTATCCACAACCACGCGTCATCCCTAAAGCCTAGCATTATCCCTGACGCTTTGCTTATCACATGACAGCCACCATCCCAAGCCGCCATCGCCATTCTCCCTAACGATCATTTACTTCCGCACCACTTAGGACTCCAACCACCATCTTCTCAAAAGCTTAACACCGCGCGATGCTTCGTTCACCGCGTGTGAAGCTTAAAAATCCACCACCATTGTCAGTATTCCCATCACATGTTAGCATTGGCATAACACCCATATGCACCGCTGCCCTCAGCTACACAATACCCACCACTGGCACATCGGTCGTCACTGGTCGTTCACCACCTACCATGGTCAAACCCTTTCTCTCTCCTTCAAACCCGAATTGGGGTCAATTCTTATTATAATCTAGTTTAATTCGACTTTGGAAGATTTGTTGTCCTTACTATCTTAATTCAATTTATCCCTAAATGGGTCATTTTTTACTACCATCTCGGTTTACTTCAACCCTAAATGAGCCACTTCTAGTTACAATCCTTGTTCAAATCAACCATAAGTGCGTCAATTATTATTATAATCCTAGTTTGATCCAATCTTGATTTATTCCAATTCTCGATACTACATCAAGTCGACTCTAGTTAAGTAAATTTTTTATAGTTCTGGTTCGACTAAGCTACATTTCGCTAGATGTCATGAATCAAGAAGGATCTCGATCATGACCTAGGGTTTATAAAGTTAGATGGAAGAGAAGTGAAAGGGGATAAGAAATAGAGAGAGGATTAAAGATCAGAAAGAGAAATCACAATTATTGAATGAATGATCTAATACAAGATACTCACGACTCATACTAAAGTAAGACAAAAAAACCAATACAATGAATCAAGACAAGCTTTAACCGAAATACAACACTTTAGCCACTAAAAAGCCTAAAAATTGACGTTGGGGTGACAGTCTTCGGCGCAACCCAAGAAATATGAAGGGATGACATCGAAATACCTGTAAGAGCACGGGATAATGTTCCAAGTTAAGGTGGAGGTGGGAAGCCGAGGTAGAAAGTGACAGTGGGTCGTGCTGCAGAGGTGACAAAACAGGGGGAGCCAAGGCGAAGGTGAACAAAGGTTGTGTGGGGGAACTAGGGACAAGGGCTGCAGGGAGAGGATGGGAAGCCATAAAAGCATCAGACCTAGGTCAGGGGTTGATTCACCGATGTAGGGGTGCGCCACCATGGGGGATGTCGGTCACACGCTATAGTAGGGAGGTGTATGGCACAGCGTGAAATTTAGAGGAGGGAGACCTCGTGGGACGCCAAAGAGGGGAAGCGGTGGCTAGGGTTTGGTTGCCCAGAGAGGGCGGTTGTCTTGAGTGCACTGGTGGTGTGCAGCGAGCGAGAGAGAGGAGAGAGGAGAGAGGTGAGGTCACGTCCAGGTGGCGCAGGGAGGGGAGAGTTTAGGGTTAGAGTTTTAGTAGGAAATTAGAGTTTGGTATGCACTAATACCATATGCATGAATATTTTTGTGAGCATACGTTGCAGGGATGCCTATGTATCATATATATAGAGAAAACTATAAACAAGAAAATCACAAAAAAGTCCCTGAAAAATAGCATAATAATATCACTGTTGGAATAAAGCTTCAAAATCCTTGCAACCAGATAACCAAAAGATCTTAGGTGTTGAGGCCGTGTAATCACTTTCCTTAAGCTTTATTTCAGTATATGAAATATCCTCGGAGATACAATAACAACCAAATATGAAGTGAGAGTGTGTAAGAGGACAGATTGAGTGAGATGTAGAGAGATTGAAGTTTCTTAAACTTTCACAAGAACACAACAACACTTGCACTCAATGTTTGAACTTTCTTTCAAAGGAGTTTTTCAATCTTTTTTTTATCAAACTTTGATTTAATTCAAGTGTTTTAAAACAAAGGGAATGTCTTGTATTTATAAAGCCAAGACGTCCCAAAATAATCCAAGAAGAGCTGCTAAAAAAACCGCAAAAATAACGGTCAAAACAGGCCTGTGTGTCGAAGCTGTGTGTCGACACACACTTCGACACACAGCTCTCTGTAAATGGGTGTCGAAGCTGAGTGTTTACATTCACTTCAACACACATCTCTTCTGTAAGCCTATGTGTCGACACATAGAACCTATGTGTCGACACACAGCTACTTCCAGTGCACTTCTGTAAAGGCTGTGTGTCGACACATGGGCCATGTGTGTTGGATTGTGTGTCGAGACACATGGCCCATGTGTCGACACACTTCCCTTACAAGCCTTACACTTAGTACATGTAATGGGACAATCTTAAACACATTTATACATATATTAAACAAACATTTAACATATCATTCTTTACGTATTTTGAAAATATATCCACATTCCCCCACCATTTTCAAAATACAATCAATCTCAAAAATAACATTTCAAATAAAGGATGCCTTATTATGCATCAATGAGGGTGTCTCCCGATTGAACCCAAGCTAGTGAAGAAACCATACAGTTAATCAGATAAAAAATGGTAGACTAAGCTTTGAACCATACAACCCATTTGACTAACTGACTATCTAATCACGCACAAGGCGTACTCCCCGTACATACCCTACAACTTCCAAATCGACACATTTATTGCCTTGTGTCCTATATCCTTTCTGAGTGTTTCACGGCCAAACCTTTAGTTAAAATCACCCCTTTAAAGTGGCTAAAGTTCAACACACACTAGGGAAGACCTCATTAATCATGTCCCTACGACGCGACATTCAATAAGAATTTAAAATCAGGTCCATGAAGAGCTTAGCTCATCCACTTAATATCTTTGACGCAAGTACCAAGTACTTCATCTTCGGGATGGAAATATTCTCATTTGGTGCGTGCAGTCACATAGATGACAAGTCTCTTTCATTGAACCCAAGACCCGGCGTCATACTAATAATGACAGGTTTCAACCCCATCCTTTCACTTGTTTTCAAAACCAAGTCTCTAGCCAGGCTTTTGCAAACGGATCCGCTAGATTCTGACTTGTACTCATGAAGTCCACAGTGATAACACCTTCTCGAATAAGATGTTTCACTATACTATGCCTTATACCAATGTGTCTGGACTTCCATTATATACATCATTGTACGCTCTAGAAAGCGCAGCTTGATTATCATAGTGGATAGATATCGGCGAGATCGGCTTAGGCCACAAAGGTATCTCATACAAGAGATCCTTTAACCACTTGGCCTCTTTAGCCGTGGACGCAAAAGCTATAAACTCCGCCGCCATAGTAGAATCAGATATGCAAGTTTGTTTCTTGGAATCCCAAGAAACCGCAACCCCACCAAGTAGAAATCCCCATCCACTTGTGGATGCATGATCTTCCACATCAGAGATCCAACTCGCATCACAGTACCTCTCCAAAGTGGAAGGATACCCTACATAAGAAATACCATAATCCATTGTTTTCTTAAGATACTTTAATACACGATCCATAACATGCCAATGTATCTTACTTGGATTGCAAGTATACCTACTTAGCTTTCCAACAACAAAGGTTATGTCAGGCCTTGTGCTCATCATGGCGTACATAAGAAAACCAATGACTTGGGTATATCTCAATTGGGACACTGGATCTCCCTCATTTGGTACACATTTCACGCTAGGATCCATTGGAATGGACACCAGTGCACACGCATCAAAGTGGAATCTTTTCAATACATTTTCAACATAGTGAGACTGTGTCAAGGAAATGATATCACCTTTACTTACAATTCTTATACCGAGGATTACCATCACCTCACCCATATCCTTCATAGCAAAGTTTTCCAAGAGAAACTGTTTAGTTTTCTCTACTTGTTCCACATCAGTACCGAATATTAGCATGTCATCGATATATAAACATATAAGGACTCCTTTTTCATTATCAAACTTGCTATAAACACATTTATCTGATTTGTTTATAATGAATCCATTATTTTGAACAACTTGATCAAATTTCTGGTGCCACTGCTTCAGGGCTTGCTTGAGCCCATACAGAGAGCATATGAGTTTACATACTTTTCTCTCTCGACCCGGAACTACAAAACCTTTTGATTGTTCAATGTACGCTTCCTCTTCTACCTCACCATTCAGGAATTCCATTTTGACATCCATTTGGTGAATCGCTAGTTTATACATTGAGGCAAGAGCTATCAAACTTTTATACTTGATATTTCTGCCAGGGTGGCACACGTGTCAAAGAAGTCTAACCCGTGTTTTTGGGTGAACCCTTGAGCCACCAATTGGGCCTTAAACTTGTCAATCGTTCCATTGACTTTCACCTTCTTTTTGAAGATCCATTTACACCAAATGGGCTTACTACTTTGTTGAAGATCCACTAGGATCCAAGTATTATTATCCATGATGGAATCGATCTCATCATTCACCGCCTCTCACCAAAAGGAGGCGTCATGCGACTTCATCGCCTCATCAAACGTCATGGGATCAGCTTCCATGACTCAACAATATGGAGCTACTTGGTCCATATCGTTCCTCGAACCTTCTACCAAAAATGTGTTGAAGTCTGAACCAAAAGATTTATCTTTCCTCGCTCTTTTACTCCTTCAGATTCTAGAGTACTTTCAGGGACATCTTCCCTCTCATGATGAACATCATCATGTGACATTGGAGTGTCATTCTCAACCGGTACATAGGGATAGAGGCAAACCGATTCTCATCAAACATTGCATCTCTCGATTCTATTATTGTATTTATATTGATATAATCATTAGATTCAATTACATAGAACCGATACACCTTGCTATGAGACGCATATCCAACAAAAATGCAATCAATGCCTCTTTCACCCAACTTCTTACGTTTCGGCTCAAGGACTTTAACGACTGCCCTACACCCCCACACCTTTAGGTAATTCAAATTAGGGGCTCTTTTGTTCCATAGTTCATACGAGGTTATTTTATTTCTCTTGTTAGGAACTCAATTCAATATATGACAGGTTGTTAGCATCGCCTCACCCAAAAATCCATCACTGAGACCGAAATAAGATAACATTGAGTTAACCATTTTAGTTATAGTCCGGTTTTTCCTCTTAGCCATGCCATTCTGTTGTGATGTCTAAGGTGCTGTGACCTCATGTACAATACTGGCGGTTTCGAAATACTTGGGATCCCACCACGGTCCGACCTAAGGCATTTGAGGAAGGTCTCACAATGTTGTTCGATTTCTGCTTTATATGCCTTAAATCTATCACTGAGACCGGAATAGGATAACATTGAGTTAACCATTTTAGTGGCGGTTTCGAAATACTTGGGATCCCACCACGGTCCGACATAAGGCGTTTGAGGATGGTCTTACAGTGTAGTTCGGTTTCTGCTTTATATGCTTTAAATCTATCTAGCGAGTCATCTTTGTGATTTATGAGATATACATAACAAAATCTTGAACAATTATCTAGGACCATTATAAAATATCTCTTTCCACCTAAACTTGGTGTGTTCTTTAAATCACATAAAGCGCAATGTACTAGATCAAATAAATTAGTCTTTCTTTGCACCAAAGGAAATGGCAATCTTGTTATTTTTAACGTGCATGTTTTGCATTTATCATCAACCCTATCTATGTGAGTTATTAACGATGAATTTCCATGCAATCTACGAAAATTCACATGACCTAATCTTTGATGTCACAAAAATGATGAGTCAAGAATATAAATAGAACTATCAATTTTATTATCAACGTTCATCTTAAACATCCCATTACATAAGTACCCTTTGCCAACAAAGACTCCCCTTTCGACAGTAAAAATTTGTCGGCCTCGAAGACCAACTTAAACCCAAACCGATTTAATAGGCCACCAGACACGAGATTCTTCTTCACATCTGGAGCGTAACATACATCAGTTAACGTAAAGGTTTTTCCAGAAGTGGAAAGCAAATCAACTTTTCTCTTCCCTTTAACCGGTATAGACGCCCCATTGCCCATGAACAACACAGTTCCATTGCCCACGGGTTCAAAAGTCATGAGGAACCCCTTATCCCTACACACATGCTTCATGGCCCCCGAGTCAACCCACAAAGAGTTATCACTCTCGACTAGGTTAGCTTCCAATATCATTGCCACGAACCTATCGTTCTACGTTTTGGCTCGATGATCAAGCCCCTTGCTTGTTTTTAAGGCGGTAGCAGTCCATACGTAAGTGACCGGGCTTTTGACACTCCCAATAGACCATTTTCGGCCTCTTGCTTGACTAGCCTTCTTATGTGATATTGATTTTCCCAACATTATCAAGGCGGTCCTTGTTGTCATCCTGTACCCTGTAGCCTTCCTCAATATGCAAATGGTTAACCAATTCCTCCATTGACATATCTTCCTTCTTATGTTTGAGACTTGTCTTAACGTTTCTCCATGAAGGCGAAAGTTTGTCAATTAAGGATGAAACAACTATTGTATCGTCCATATTCATGCTATGTTGTTTAAAATTATTCAAGATTCGTTCTAGTTCATAGAATTACTCCATGACAGGATGATTATCTACCATTTTATAATTATTAAATTGACTAACCTGGAACTTTTTGCTTATTACATCCTCAGCCATGTAGAGTGCATCCCGTAGTTCCTTTGCGGTCGGCACGTTTGAGTAGATATTAAACAAGGCGTCAGTCATGCCATTCAAGATGTGCCCTTTGCAGATGTAGTCATCATTCTCCCACTTCAATCAAGCACTCTGCTCGTTCAAAGTCTCCTTCTCCTCAGAAACAAGGGAAGGGAATGGTGTATTCAACACATAAACCATATTCAAAGTTGTAATGAGAAAGTGCATCTTCCTCTGCCATCGGCGAAAATTCCTGCCATCAAATCGGTCCAACTTCACAAAATGGGCTGTCATTTCTCGAAGTGATGAAGCCATATCCCAATACCAGAAAATAAACCTTAAGATTGTTGGAAGAAATCTTCGAAATCTTGCAAAACCCTTGCAACCAGGTAAGCAAAAGGTCTCAAGTGTTGAGGCTGTGTAATCACTTTCCTTAAGCTTTATTTCGGTATATAAATTATATCCTCGGGGATACAACGACAACCAAATATGAAGTGAGAGTGTGTAAGAGAAGAGATTGAGCAAGATGTAGAGAGATTGAAGTTTCTTAAATTTTCACAAGAACACAACAACACTTGCATTCAATGTTTGATTTCTTTCAATGGAGTTTTTCAATCTTTTTTCTCAGACTTTGATTTAATTCATGTGTCTTAAAACAAAGGGAATGTCTTTGTATTTATAAAGCCAAGACGTCCCAAAACATCCCAAGAAGAATAGCCAAAATTGGCAAAAAACCGCACAAGTAACGGTCAAAACAGAACTGTGGGCACGTGGCGAGAGAAACAAGAGAGAGAGGCTCTAAAAAGGCGATTTCTGGGCGGTGGCAAGTGGGGCACGGACGGCGGCTCGTGGGCGGATCCCCTGTTTTCTGCAGGGTGCTTTTTCCGCGCCTGAAGGCGGGTCCGGTGTCGTACAGGCGATATCTTTGCATCTCTGTGCTCCCCGAAGCCTGTAGAATCTCTTCAGCTACCCTAATCACTATTTCGTATCTTTTTTTGAGGGTGTAAACACATATGAGTGAGGGAGTCGAAGGTGTTGTATGATTCACGTAGGACGCACGATCTTGCCATCAAGATCTCATCTATCCTCCTCCTGAGCCTCTCGTTTTAATCCTTGAAGTGGTGGTGGTGGTGCTTGTGGCTAGCGGTGTCAATTTCTCTCTCGGGGAACTCATCTCGAAGTTCAATGCTATGAACTCCTCCATTGATGCAATTATTGGGTAACTTCCTTACTACTCATTAATTTGCTCCTAGTTAGTGCCAATTTACTGCTTTGGTACTTGATTCGTGTTCTGATCCGCGTTTGGGTAGGGGCGCAACTAAGCCCCTGTTTCGGTTGGTATCCGGGCCTCCTTGACTCGGTTTGTGCTGCTCATTTGTCGATCATGACTTGCTTTTCGATCAAGATTTAGGGTTCTTGGATCGGCCACTGCTTATTTCTCTAATCTTTTTGGTGTTTAGACCTCGGTTTTCTCCTTCCGGTCTTGCTCCGGTGTTCCCTTGTTTTTCTACCGGTTGTGGCACCTGCTTTTCGTTTCTCTTGCGTGCTTTTCCATCAAAATTACTTGCATTTTGGTTGTTTTACTTTAACGTGGTGTTGGGTTTGCTCGGTGGAGGTTGGCGTTCGATTTTGGTGGTGATTGTGGATTGTTTTGGTGGTGGTTGGGCTGGGCACGGGTGGTGGTGGCTGTCTGGGGTGGCGTGTCTGGCGCGTGACCTCTGACGGTGGTGGCGCGTGGACTGTGGTGGGGGCTTGTGTCTTGATTTGGTGGTTGGGAGTGGTTGTTAGGTGGATTGGGTTGTTAGGTGGTTGGGGTGTTTGTTGAGGTTGTTAGAGATATTTTTTCTCTCTCTTAGAATTGGTTATGGCTTCGGGGGCTGCACCTCGGGATTGTATGTTACCGGGTTTGTTGATGAATGATTTTTGGGATGAGAGTTCGGGAGAGTCATTTGAGGATTGGCATGCTTGCCTTAATGCCCCTTCAACAAGAAGCCTCTAGTATGTTCCTCCCAAATCTATCGATGACAAAGTCGTTGCAACTATATCTCGTAAGGATGTCGCCTCGGGCTTTGCCAAATGGAACCGTTGCCTTACGGGTCGCTTTATTGGCGCGTGTTGCGTTATCATGTTGTACTGCTATTGCCTCCTCTCTTTGGGGCTCTATGGGTCTTAAATGTGTTATTCCCTCCAAAACGGGGTATTTCTTTCGTTTCCGCTCCTATGACGATGCTCATAGAGTTCTTCAAGGTGGCCCTTGGCACTTTAGGGGCCGTTATCTAGCTGTGCATCATTGGTTTCTAGATGATGTCACACCTCGGGTTGAACCCTCGACCCTTCCAATTTGGGTCCAAATTCACGGGCTTCATCCCCCATTATGGACGAGTAAGGCCTTGAGCTCGATTGCTAGTGGGGTGGGTCGACCCCTCTACGTGGACCAACCAACTCTTGATGGGACTTCCATCCAATATGACCGTGTATGCGTGGAAATTGATGCTCGGAAGCCGCTTCCTAACGATATGGAGGTCCACTTTGAGGATCTTCGAATCCCGTTCACGTTCAAGTATGAAGGGTTGCCCCCTATATGCACTAGGTGCTCGTCTTTTGGTCACTCTTGTCCAGACTCCTATCCTCGTCCCCCGGTCGAAATTGTTTATGGTGCTAAGCCACGTCATCGAGGTCGGCAATGCAAAACAAGGGCAAATAGTGGGCTCGGAAATAATATTGAGGTTGATGAGGTAGATTCTCTTGATATTGGGCTGGAAAAAATTACGCAAAATTTACAAAATGATATTGGGCTAGAGCAAAATATTTTACAGCCCAAAAATAAAACCCCCTTGGCCCTTGCACAGGCCCAGCACGCTGCTGGGCCTGCTACAGTCACTGGGGACACACAGTCCCCAGCCCAAGTGGGCCTAGGAGGCCCACGGCCTCCTGGGCTTTCTTTTTCAACAGGGGGCATGCGGGCCCCTGTTGCTTTGGGCCTGGGAGGCCCACGTGCGGCCCCCTGCTGTCCGTACGTGCCTGGGTGGGGCTGGCCCACCCAGGCCTACTGTTGGGCCGGGAGCAGTTGCGCTTTCGGTCCAACCTGCCCCCACTTCTACCTCCCGGGTCACTGCTTCTGCTCCGGGTTCGGTCCGAGGTCGTCTGGCATCTGGAAGTTCGGGTTCGCAGCATCTGGCTCCCCTTATCTCGGATATAGATCGTTCTCGTGCTTTCGAGCATTTTGACTTGAACCCAGCTGATCCGAGGGGTACTCACCAACTTGATTTGGATGCTTTGGATTCTGTCTCCTTCATTGGGCTCTTGGACTCCCTGGCCTCCCGAGGATCCCCTGCCGAGCCTTGTTCTGCTACCTCTCTTGGTCGACATGGTCGTTTAGTCCCCCCTGGACTCTCTGACTTTTGTGTCTCTTCGGTCTCTCCTGATTCGAGGCCTTTGACTATGCCCCTACAGTGTTCTCTGAACTGTGAGGCTAGTGTTCTGAGTGCTGCTCCTCCCCCTCGAGGCGCTACTGTTGTTTCTTCGAACACTGGATGGACTACTGCCTCCTCTCGTTGTTCGAGGAAAGCTGAGCGTCGGATGACCCGTGCAGCCGCCAAGGCTGCTGCTATTGCTTCTTCTCTTGGGGACTGATCCCCTGTTTTTTTTTTTTCCTTTCTTGTTTATCTTTTTCTTTTCTTTTCTTTGTATTTTATTTGTAGGAGTTTTCTCCTTTCTCTTGGGTTTTTTTTGCCTTGTTTGCCTTTCTTGGCTTGTCTTTGTGAGTTTTTTCCCGCTTTGTTTGTCCCGCCTATCATGTAGGCTGTTGGACTTGTTAGGGGAATGCCCATGTACTCTTGTACTTTGCTCTTTTTGGTAATAAAAAATAAAAACGCTGACTTACCAAAAAAAAAAAAAAAAAGACCTGTGTGTCGAAGCTGTATGTCGACACACACTTCGACATACAGCTCTCTCTGTAAATGGGTGTCGAAGCTGAGTGCCAACACTCACTTCAACTCACATCTCTTTGGTAAACCTGTGTGTCGACACACAGCTACTTCCAATGCGGTTCTATAAAGGCTGTGTGTCGACACACGGGTCATGTGTGTCGACACGCATCTCTTGCAGTTCTGTTGGATTGTGTGTTAACACACATGGCATGTGTCGACACACATCTCTTACAAGCTTTAAACACTTAGTACATGTAATGGGAGAATCTTAAACATATTTATACACATATTAAACAATCATTTAACGTATCATTCTTTACATATTTTGAAAATACATCAGTAATCACTTAGAATATTATACTAATAACATCATTAAGGAGTCTTGATTTTACGTTTTAAATCAAAAAATAATAATGTTGAAATGGTGCATTGATGTGACTTTGCAAGATTGAGAATGTTTAAAAAAAAAAAAATCCCAAAAGCATGTTTAGTACGTTAAAAAAATGTTAATTTATTTTATGTGAACAAGATGATAACTTAAATAAATACATTAAATATACATATGAACGTAATCATTTGGCCAATAACATCAAACATAAAATTTGTTCCCGTAAGAAAGTTCCCAAAGATATAATGCTATCTATGGGAAATTGACCATGCCATAAGTCAAATAAATAAACAAATACAATTGTTAAATGAATTGGTTGAGCTCACTGATTTACAAAAAATTTGAATCCAACATTGAAAATGATTCGAAGAGGGGGAAAAAAAAAAAAAAAAAAAGTGACGTCCAATCTGACATCAAATAAATAAATCAATACAAATTTATACGCTATTGGGAACCATTTGATTAGGACAATATTCATTTAAAAATTATTATTGTTAGGATAAAAAAAAATTATTATAGTTAGTAATAATATGACTTATAAAAAATGAGAACCATAAAATTGCTTTAGAAAGCACGATTTTGCTCCGTGAAAAACAATTTTGTCATGCCATTAATATTACCTTATTTATTAAGGTCGATTTGTTTCAAAGGTTTGTCCTTAAACGATATATTTTAGTAGTTGGAAGTTTACAAAAATATTTATTTTGAAGGAAAGCTTTTTTTATCTTAGTTTTATTCTTTTTACATAATTTTATATCAATAACCATAAGTTTGAAAATTTTTCTTTTTTATTGATGAAAATGGACTTCATCTTATCCGAACAAGATAATATCTTTTTCTTTATTAAGGGGAAAACAATCTTTATGGTAATTTGTGTCAATTTAAACTTAACTTGATTAAATGTGAGTAACATACAAATTTATAGAATAAACTTATTTTATTTAGCTAACAAAAAAATATATTTAAGAATAAAATAATTTTTTATTGAAGATACTATATGAAAAAAAAAACCATAAGGAAAATATTTTGTATAAAGGAAACCTAATGGCCTGTTTGGTAGTAGAAAACAGTTTTTCTTTTTCATTTTTAGTTTTCCTTTTTATCTTTAGTTTTTCTTTTCCAATTTTACAACATTGAAAACTAGAAAATGCGTTCAAGTTATTCCTATTTTCCAATTTTCTGAAAGTTGAGAATGATATATAAGTATACCCGTAAATCTGAAAATTGAATAATACGACTTGAACTCGGTCCCAACAATAATGTCACTGATTTGAAAGTTGAAAATGATAAGTCTAAATAATATCCGTAAGTTAGTCAAACAGTAAGAAAAAAGAATAATTCATTGTCGAAATAAATTATAAATATAGTCTAAACATACAACATTATAACTTCTACTCTACCGATCGGTATAATCGTTCCACGATTGATAGGTAATTGTTTGCCAGACCTCATTTTTTTTGCAATTGTTAGGACATATCCAGCTCTATGCCTCTTATAAAACGAGAGTATATATTGTTCTCATTATGGACGACCACATCTTCTCCACCATACGAAGAAAGTAATGTATCTGCTTTATCTTCCTGTCAAATAAAATTATGTAATGTACAACCTAATATAGGAATCAATTTTTGTTGCATTAATGGATAGCTCGGCATCACTTTTAAAATTGGGAATTTAGCTTTAAGTACCCCAATTCATTTTTTAACATAAGAAGAGGAGGAGAAAACGAGGGTATATAGAAAAATGTTATAAAATAAGTGAGAAATGTGAAAAAAAAAAAAAAAAAGGGATGGGAAGGTCTCTATTTTATGAAGAAAATTTGTAAAACAACTTAATTCAAATTGGTGAAAGACTCGGAAAAACTAAAAAATTATTTTCCAACTTCTTTAATTAGAAAACTGGCTGAATACCTTTTTCAATTTTTTAGGAAAATTTTCATGAAAAACTGAAAAAATTCTTTGTTATCAAATTGCCTCTAAATGTCTTAACCATGTTTTCTTACGACATATATACCAAAAAACCCACGTTAATATATAAATTTTTCTTCACTGGGACATTTGTTGAATCCGCCTAAAAATTGCACAAGCAATCAAACTTACCAACACTCAAAAGAAGAGATTGATTGAGGTGAACCATGTGCAATTCAGACTTGACTTACTTCTAAATCATGATAAACTTTTGAACAAATTTATTTCCTTAAGTTTACTTAAAAAAGATACAACAATATAATTACTATTTGTTATTGAAATTAGAAAAAAAAAAAAAAGGAAAGAGGAACCTCATTAGTAATATATTAAACTCAAGTGAGAGGATGAGATGGTGAGAGTTAATTTTGGGCCCCTCGTTTGATTGAAGAGGTAGGTTGGGGTGATATCAAGTAGAAGAAGGATGACGTTAGCAGGGAAATGAGAAGCCTAGAATTTACTCTCTCCCTATCATTTTCTCATCTGAGTCACGCCATATATGTAGAGCAATGATTGTAATGAAGAGTGAGAGATAAAATGATAAAATAATGACTATTAGATCTAAATTATGGAAATATAGGAAGTTGACTTTAATAAGAGGTGTAAAAGTAATTTTAAAATCTTGGCTCTTGATTTAGATTCAATAGTCATTATTTTCTTCTTCCATTTATCTCTTTATTAGTGTGTATATATATACATATATCTATGTGGGTAGCTACGTGAGTCAGGATTTACCGGGTAATCGAGTTTCTTGTTTGTGAAAAAGAAAATAATTAATTTAATAGTACTTCTAATATACTTAGCAGTTTCCTTTTCAATTAATGGTCACTAATGGTAATTTTATTATCCTCAACACTGTTTGTCCGCATGGAGTGATTAATTTGCATAACGACTATGACATGTAGTTTTTTTTTTTTTTTGGGGATAAACTACCAAATAATTAAGTCCTTTTTCTTAGGAATCTAGGTGTGTTCACACCTATGAATCAAGTTGAGCCTAAGTTGTTTAAGCTCAAGACTCGATCACTACAAATAGCATTTTGAGCTTTGTTAAAGAACCATTTGCCTGATTTGAGCTCCAGTCAAAAGTTCACGAGACTTTGAGATGGGCTTGGTTTCCCGTGAGCACAAGATTTGTTCGCCTTGAGCTTGTACTAGGCTTGATGAGTTTCGTGCAAAGTTTGAATTATGTGGCATTTCTAACCAGACGTGTGTATATTAGTTGTTGGGATTATTTCTTTGATATGGAAAAATTATCTGTTACACTGAAAGACAGTCACAAATTTAAATCACAATTGCCCTTAATTTTTATACTAATAGAATTAAAACATAAGGTAAAAAAGAATACTAAATGAGCTATTGATGAAACACTAAATGAGCTATCGATGAACAACCCCCACCTAGTGCGTTAGCACAAACAATCATCTAGATATGCCAAAGCGATTCTCCTTCAAATTTTACACATCCCTTCCAAAAAATAAAGTGAAATTATGTATTATTGATACTTACTCAAACCACAATAAGCAATTGGGTGAAAAAAATATGTTCACCTAAAATCTTAGGCTTTTTGCATTGCTGTATGTCATGACAACCTTTTTTTTTTTAATAATTGAGTAGAAGTCTACAATAAGGTACGAGGCATTGGAATGAGAGAGCAAAAGCAACATAGAAAACATTACATCATGAGAAAAGAGAACAACAAGAAATGAACAACATTGGAACACTATAAAGCGGCATCACAACAAACGATACCATCGAAAAGTCTTTTGCAGCATCCATAGCTGTCATCGGTCAAAGACTGGGTGAATAGTAGCTGACCTATTTGTTAGCTCACCACTAGACACAATTGATGAACTGTGCTACGTCTTCTAGATATAGAAGAACTTATTACACCAAGTGCCGATCCAATAATCCAATAACACAAAAACATTCCAAAACATGTCCTCTATAGTTGCCTCCTCAATTTGAAAGACAATATTATTACTTTTGTTCCAAACCACCAAACCAACAACAAAAAACTAAGCTTATACCCTCTTTTGGAAGCTTCCTCCCACCTTGCTGTCTATCCATTGTTCGAAAAAATCATTTTGGTTTGCCGAAATTATGAATATTAAACCCTACCAATCTAAGCACCCACACCAAACTCTCCACGTCTAATAGTGAAGGAATAGGTGATTAATGCTTTCTACGCTATACGTGAATAGCACACAGTTGGTTTCCTCGGGAACAATAATCCCAAACCGATATAAGCGATATGCTTACATCCTAAATTCGAGAGGACTGGGACGACGCTGTTTTGAGCAAAGTGCCACGTGTTTAACATGTGAGGCCTCCCTTGAGGAGAATTAAGCCATCAGGTGCTGAAATAACGGTGTCTCAAGCCCAGCATCTTGAAGAAATTATCACCCTAACAAGGGTATCAGCCACTCAAGGACTCGAGATGGTTGAAGGGCGAAGGAGCTCGAGTTCAAGGAACTGCCGAGGAGGCTATAAGACAGGTGGTTTCTAGGGTCGAGACGATTACTTAGAGCGCAATCTCAGATACTTAGGCAGTAAACTTAATTCAAGAGGATGTGGGGCTTCTAGAAGGGACTTCTAACAAGATTACAAACGTAGGCACCAAAGAATTCCCTCCAATATTGAATTAAGGACACATTTGTTGATATTTTGTGCACGCAAGAGGAAGCTTAGTGGTCTAACATGGGAAAAGTTGCTGCAGAATTAGGAGCAACAGTTATTTTTCGTTTTCTATAAATAAAGGACTCTATATCAGTCCAAAATATAACACAATACAAAACTTCATCAAGTTTTCTTTATAGTACACTTATGCTCTTTTCTTAGGAGTAGTGTAACTTAGCATAGCTTAGTTTAACGTAAAACGTATTGTACTTGCTTCATCAGTAATACAATTTCTTTGGCTTCAAGTAGGAACTTTCACTCTTAATCTGTTCCCAAATTTCGGCGAGTTGAGAATGAAGGCTTTAGTGTAAGGCTTTGACGGCCAAGGCTTGACCTTGATTGCATTGGCCTTAACACTACTGTCGCTGCTTGATAAGTCAGGTGAACTTAGGTTCGCGCGATTATTTAGGGTTTTAACAGCCAAGGCTTAACCTTGATGGCTTTAGTTCTCATCCAGTGACCTGAATATGGCTTGCTCTTCCTTAATCTGGTCAAACCTTAGATCATTCGAGTTATTATAAGTCAAGGGTGCCAGGCTTAAAACCTGATTGACTTGGGCTTGTAAGTGGATTGCTAAGCTCTTGGGTTTGTCTCCAACCCAGTTCCAGACTTTTAAATGTATGCTGAAAGGTGTCTGCTGGCCCTGCTCCTTCACTGTAACTAGCATTTGAGTTAGGTCTATATTCTTTTATTTTTCGTCTATATATATATATGTAAATCCATAAAAATACTTAACTAAAGTCTTCTTAATTGAAGCATAAGCTGAACTCATGAAAGTACAGAAGTTAGATACACCAACATACCAAAACCGTTTCTCCAGAAATAGTGAGTAATTGAGATCAAAGACATGCGGTCGTAATTAGACTCACTGCCTGCTCGCGGTGAGTCCCTTTTGCATGTTTGTTTTATTTTCACATTTATGGTGACCACACACACTTAACTACAAAAAAAAAAAATAAAGCAAACATGCCTTTCGGCAACCACAGTGGAAGGCCCAAAACGAGACTTCATAGTCTTTATCCCATCGCGGATTACCAGAACGTAGTTTCAGACCATTCCCTAATGGTCAGAACAAGGAGGTCCAGTGCTCTCAAGCATGAGGATGCGAAGGGCTTAGCCTTGATTGGATCTTTGCTTGGGCATCCTCGTAAACAAAGGCCTATAACACGAAGAGAAGAACTGGGCCATAGCCACAGCGGTGAGAGCGGTGGTGATGATACATCCCAGAGGATGAACGAATAGATGCAAATGGCTATTCTTGCAAGAGTTCCATGGCTATGCTTAAACGCCATTTAGAAATTGTAGACCGAAGAGTCCAACAAACTATGAGAGAGGCCTTAGAGAGAACATGCTAAACTAGAGCGCAATCTAGATTCATGATAGGCTTCATAAGGAGACTGACAGAGTCACAGTTGAAATGAACTCGACATTGTCTTCTACTGCTACCCTTATTGCTAAGGACATGGCAAGATAGACAGTAGTTAAGGTCAAGCCTATCTTGGTTAGACAAGGTGAGCCATTAGAGAGGATATCAAGTAACTTAGGCCTGCACCTCTTCCTTCAGCACCAACTGGATATCTGTCATGACTGTAATAGATGGGTATTTGAAAATGAGTGTGACTAGATCATGGTTGTAATTAGAATAAGTCTTTGATGATATTCTAGTAGCATCAATGTAATAGAGTCATGTATTAGCTATTAGTGAAGTTATGTATTAGCTTAAGGTCAAGTTGTTAGTTAGCTTGAGATTACTATAAGTAGTGGAGCTCATCTATTGTAATGGAAACTTTTAATCAATGCAACTATCACTTTGAGATAACCTCTCTTTCTCATCTAACCTTCTCTCTATTTCTCATCCCCTTCACTTCTCTTCTCATCTGACTCTTTTTGATTCTATCCTTCCCCTAGGTTAAGGTTTGAGATTAGTCTCGATCATAACAATTGGTATCAGAGCCTTGATTTGCTTCCAAATCTAGCTCAATTTGATAGCAAATATCCTTGATTCACATTGCAATTTGATCAAGAATTCAGTTCTGAATTCTGTTTTAAGCTTGAGGTTACTGTTACATTCAATTTCAATTGTGGGTGTTCACGAAGTGCATCAAGGCATTAGTTGAACTTGCTGGATCAGGAATTGAGTTTCACTGAATCAAGTGTGTTGATTCATGTGTATACTTGATTACAATCAGACTTAGTTAGCAGTGATAGGGGAAGTAAGCCGTGGAAGTTATACTGCTGAATCCTACTGATCTAGTTCAAAATTTGTAGAAATTGAGTTGGTAAAACTGAAGTAAGCTGCTGGGTACGTTGATCTTGATCAAAGTCCAGAAGATCAGCTTAGCAAGCTTGCAATTCATATAATTGAGGTGAAGGTACAGTTCTTGAACTTCTGATTTGCTTGTGTTCAGAATCCTCCTTCCTATATTGCTGAAGTGAGTAGTTGATTGTGTGTTGTGAACTTCATGGTGGAATTGTGTTGTATGCAAAATAGTGTATAAGAACTTAACTGATTTCACTTGCCTAAAGAAGAACTAACAAGAACTTAGTGCAAGTTCGTAGAAATCTGACAGTGATCTTGAGAATTGTGGTTAGAAGTGTGTTGAAATCAGTAATTGTAGCTAAGCAAGAATTAATTCAGATTCATAATCTGAATTAATCAAGAAATCACCACGGCTAAGGTTTCTGGTTTGGAACTCTCTCTAATTCGAAGTTTGTCAGTTAGGGTTTGTGTCTGCGGTGTTGTTGAGTAAAGATCAAGTCCAAATCGTACAAGGCAACTGATTTGGAGTTCAATTCAACACTTATAGAGTGGTTGGATTAGAATTCGAATTGTGTTATTGATAAACTCGAACGTATTTGTTGCGAAGTTAGGATTGATTCCAGTAACTTGTCAATCGAACATTGGTGGCGATTCTATATGCAAAATTTCAGGTCTCCTTGGCTGTGAGGGTGCGATTCTTATCCCCAGTGAGCAAGGATCGTGGAACTCAGGGAATCAACCATGTTATCTGGCACGAGCTTCGCAGCAGAACAAGAGATTGTTACAGTTAGTCCGTTGAGCATTCATTTGGAGGAATGGATGGTTCGGTGTCAGCAATTACAAGATCAATGGTTGCGAGAACGGGATCCGAGGTTTTATGAGAGATGGACTTAGAGATCGCAGCGACATGAGGAGAAGCTTAATCAAGAGGGTGAGCTAGATGAAGTGGTTGTTATGCCTATGGTAGGCAAAGACAAAGAAACTGTTCGTGTTGATGGCTTGGGTTCAAGTCAGGTTGGAAATGCAACAAAGAAATTGCAAGTATACATTGAGATCCTATCCATTAGAAAACCGAGGTTTAAGCTCACTTTTCGGAACAAGATTGACATCAATTCGGAAGTCTCCCTTAATCAAAAGAAGTGTTTCTTAAGTAAAAGATTGAGATCATTAGAAAGGCCATTGGTGAGATATAAAGGTAGCATTCCGGACTTCTTACTCCTTGAGAAAAACAAGTTATTTCTCAAAAAACAACATATGTTAGAGGATATTGAAGTGGGAAAAATGAGGATGGTGTTTTGGTATGTGGAAAGACTCGGAGCTTCTTCGCAGATCAAGAGAATGCTTAAGAAAACAAAGAGTAAAGTGATTCCTAGTAGTAGTGATTCACGAGATGAGCATATCGGGATTTTAGCCCACAAACAAGAGAATAGCACTGCAGAACTGAAATGTACGGCTGAAAAATATGATGCTACTGCTGTATTATCAAGGAATACATCACAAAATGTATTAAGTACTTTGCCATGGCACATTGGTACTCAAAATCAAAACTTGAGGTGTGTAAGGAGCTAACGAATGAATGCACTGCCATATTCTTTAGATGAAGAGAAGGTTCATCAAGTTACAAACTCTTATGACAGGCTTCCTCCTGATCCGAGAGAGGAAGATCATGATTACAAGAGATTGAAACATGAGGCTGAGCCAGAGAAAAAGTTTAATCAAGCTTCCAAAGTTTATTCCCAAGTTCAGCTGAGTCTAAGTTGTGTTTTTGGAAAATTATTTGAAGTATTAGATGATCACAAACTAGGTGATGAGCTGAAAATTAAGACTTTTTAGCCAAGATCCAGTAGAATTGAAGGTGATTGGGTTATGTTTGAAGTTGGAAGACCTCCTGATGCGTTGGTGGGGTCTGATTTCTGCGTGGGACTTGGAATGACAGTGCTAGACAGCAAATGGGCAAGTGTATTGAGCTCCAAACTAAGGCTATGTAATAATCAAGCTATGAACAAAGAACATGTCCCAATGGTGCCACTAAACGTGAGGCCTCCTGAATTTGAAGTGGAGGTGCAGTACTTGAGGATTGGAGAAAATTCAGATGTTAAAATTGAGCCATTCAACCAAGATCTCTCAAGCTGGGTTACTACAGAAGTAGAAGCGGATCTGTATGAGCCCTTGGAATGCAGTAAACAACAAGGAATTCAGACTGGAATTAGAGGTTTTGAGAAGGAGTTGAAGTTCATGAGTTGTAAGCTGCAAAATTCAGATGGTTGATGCACGCAAAGAAGTAAAGTTGCTGCTGGGGACTTGAGAAAAGTTCTGAATTCTAGCTTGGTGTTCTGTTGTGACTTATGGCTACAGCATCTGTTGATAGTTCCGCTGGGTTGGTAGCAACAGAGAGTTGAACAAGCTGCTCTTAATCCAGATCAAGCAAGGGAGGTGGAACAAGATACTATTCGGACTTGATCTTTGCTCAAGAACACCGCATACACAAACCCTCATTGACAAACTTCGAATCAGAGAGAGTTCCGAACTAGAAACCTTAACCGTGGTGATTTCTTGATTAATTCAGATTATGAATCTGAATTAATTTGTGCTTAGCTACAATTATTGATTTCAACACACTTCTAACCACAATTCTCAAGATCACTGTCAGATTTCTACGAACTTGCACTGAGTTCTTGTTAGTTCTTCTTTGGGTAAGTGAAATCAGTCAAGTTCTTATACACTCTTTTGCATCAATAAGTGCTTTTCAGCTACAGATTTCATGACCCAGATGTCTTCAGATGCATATTTCAGCAAGTGTCCCTTACTTTCAGCTATTCCTTCTACAAAATAAGTGCTCTTCAAGGTTTCTCATCGTAGATTCTTGAGACAAGAATCATTAAAGGGGGGAGTATTGTCATGACTGTAATAGATGGGTATTTGAAAATGAGTGTGACTAGATCATGGTTGTAATTGGAATAAGTCTTTGATGATATTCTAGTAGCATCAATGTAATACAGTCATGTATTAGCTATTAGTGAAGTTATGTATTAGGTTAAGGTCAAGTTGTTAGTTAGCTTGAGATTACTATAAGTAGTGGAGCTCATCTATTGTAATGGCGACTTTTAATCAATACAACTATCTCTTTGAGATAACCTCTCTTTCTCATCTAACCTTCTCCCTATTTCTCATCCCCTTCACTTCTCTTCTCATCTAACTCTTTTTGATTCTATCCTTCCCCTAGGTTATGGTTTGAGATTAGTCTCGATCATAACAATATCCTCATGAGACTCCTTTGAGTTCACGATTACCAATGATGCAAGTTGACTATAACATCCCTCAGAGAACTGAAAACCTTGTTATGGCTAACCCAAGTGTTACGCACTTGGAAACCGGCCATAGGACCAATGTGCCGCCAGGGGTTGTTGACCATTGGAATTAGAGTTTTTCTCTGGCCTCAAGGGATCTCAATGCTAATGTGCCCGTGTTGCCTATTCCTAAGACAGGGGGAAAAAATGTTCATACCCTCCTCAGATAGTTGAGGTAACCTCGAGGCCAACTCAAGGCCTTGAAATAGGAATGCAGGGACAACTACCCACTCTCTTTGAATTAGCCTCTTTTTCCTAGACCTCTTCATACCTATCATACTGGGGAATAAATTAATCACCCACTTCCTCAAGACCATGACCTAGGCACTAATCAAGCAAGGATGAACCAACATCTTGCTAATATTGGAGTGCTCTCAAGCATGCTTTATAATTAAGGTCCTGCTGGGACATACTCCCTGGCTAACCAAGTGCATGGCCATATTGATCAAGCGGGTTATCCTGGGTTTTGGGGCAACAACCTTTCCCACACCCGATTGTGATGGGTGCTCAGGGGTATCCTACAGATCCCCCTCGAGATTCTCACCCACTTGGAGGGAAATGACAGGCGTATAACCATGTGCCTAACCTACCCCTCCAGGATCAACTGGCTACCCTCATTGAGTAGATGTACGGGCCACGCCTCAGAAGGGTCAATGGACCTTTGTACAGTAAACCTTACCCTGACTACATTGACAGGGACTATCCTTTTCCACAAGGCTATAAAATCCCCGAGTTTACCCTCTTCTCAGGGGAAGGGACTATGTTTGCGCTAAGTACGTAGCAAGATTTAGCTGCCAGTGTAAAGAAGCAGCTGATAATTAGTACCTCAAGCTTAGGCTATTCCCTAGTTCCCAAACTGGGACTACTTTTTAGTGGTACATTGGCCTACCTCCTAACTCCATCTATTGCTGGGATGACATGGTAAGGAAATTCCATGCCCAATTCCCATGAAGCTAGGAACTTCTATATCTGACTTGGCTTGAATGAGATAAAAGCCAGGTGAATATGGAGAAGATTACATTAACCGGTTCAAGAGAGCCAAGTTAAAGTGCACAGTAGGCCTTCCTAAATTGAATAGGCCAAACTATCCTTAAATGGCTTGGATATTGAATTTAAGAAGAAATTTGAAGGCTTTAACTTCATAACACTCCTACAGTTGGTAGAATCTGCCATAAGATATGAGGCCATCTTGAAAGAAGAAAGCCTTTAAAAAAAATAGCGTTTATGGAACCTATGTCCACAACTTAATAAAAGAGGATGATAATCCTCCATATGAGATTGACGTTGTTGAATACATCAAGGGGCACCCTCTGATTTGCAATCCTTTGGTTAAGAAAGATGTCAAAGCCAGGAAGTCTTATCAATCCCAAGACTTGAGAAAGTACTCATAGGACCTCTCAAGAGCTTATGCAATATTTGATTAGCTTGAGGCGAATAACAAACTCAAGGTCATGGGTAAACATAGAGAACCTAACCCCAATTCTAATAAGGGAAAGATATACTATAAATGGCACGATCCGTTGACCCATTCAACAAAGAACGACATCATCTTCATGAACGTGGTTCAGGATGCTATAGAAGCAAGGGAATTAATCTTCCCAAGAAAAGGGTAGATGGGTGTTGAAAAAGACCCCTTCTCTAGTTCTGTCCAAGTTAATATAATCGAGGTATCAAAGCCTTGTGATTCCTATAACAGCCAAGCTAATGGCAGCTCTTTATGCGGGATGGATATGGACAAAGACATGCTGGTCGTGGCCAGTGCTATGTTTGATAGACTGCTGGAATGTCAAACACTTAGGTTCCCCAGAACCGTGTAGAGATTTCCAGAGGATTACTACAAGTGGCACATCACGGTTGAGCAATCAACAACAGTTATGTTACGTTCAGAAGGTTCTTAAAGAAGCAATTAGAAGAAGGTATTATTCTTTTCTCTAAGGAAGAAGAGTCAGCCATGGGTATTCTCGCTGGTGACCATTAGCAGACAGTCTTCGCTTCCAAGAAATAGGGGTCAAGGACGCTCCTGCGCCTCATGCATGACCTTTGTGGAGGTTGTGGTCACAAGTTAGTGTCACAAATGCAGAAGTTGAGTCTTTACCCAAAAAAGAAATTAGCTCTCTAAATAAAAACACCACTAACAAGATCTCCTCATGATCTTACTTCAAAGACCTAGATCATCCCAAGAATTGAGAACTACCAAAGAAATCAGCTCTCTCAATAAAAACACCTACTAATCGTGGACACCAGTCAGGCACCATGACAGTCACGACACCAACTTTTTGGGGTCCGATTTGGTAATGTTTGGAGAAAAATTCACCTTAGACAAGGGGAGATTAGTTCCTCAAGCCTTACCAACCTCTAAAGGGCGAGAGTCTTAGTGGGATCAGCTTACCAAGAATTCCTTAGCTCAAGGAGTAGTTGAGGACAAGGAGGAGTACTCCCTTCTTAGCATCAACTTGGTGGAACCTCTAGGCTGTGTTAACCCAACATGGTCTGATATAGAGAACTATTTCCACGAGGAGGACTTCCCTTAACCAATAGAGGAATCTTAAACCCCATAGGTTGATCCAAAGGACAAGCCTCTAAAGCAGGATACGCCGACGAATGGCAATCCTCAACACCAAGATCAGGACACACCCATGGTTGTCAGCCCAGAAAAGGGAACAGACCAGGGGATCCAGATACAATTTGGGACACTTCCAGAAAAAATTGATGCCAGAACTGCATTGCTCATTGCTTTAGAGTTCATGGCAACTGATAGTCAAGAAGGCCTCGAGGGAGACGTTATAACATCAGACGAGGATCCTCAAGTGAAACTTGTGGCTAAGGTAGCAGCAACCAAAGTTGACCTTGCCCCTTGTCTATTAAAGGTAATGCCCCAACAGTCAAATCACCTGATGAATCACCTGACATAATGAAGATGATGTTTAATGGGCCTAATTCCGCCAATAAGCACATCAAGCCCCTATACAACAAGGCCAAATTTGGTGGCATTTTGGTTAATAGGATCTTGGTGGACAATGGCGCGACCATCAACGTTCTGCCTACATATATGTTGGGGTAATTGGAAAATCTCGAGATAATCTAATTACTTTACATTTTGCAATCTGTGGCTTTTCGGGAGCTACTACTAAATCTAAAGGGGTAATCCCTATTGACTTAACAGTTGGCATCCGAGGGAAGCTGACTACTTTCTTTGTAGTGGATACTACCTCGAACTACAATGCTTTGCTCGAGAAAGATTGGTTACATGCTAATTATTTTATTCCTTCATCACTTCATCAGTTGTTAATCTTCTGGAATCATGAAGTATGATGTTGTTATGGTAGATAACAGGCCATTCATGGCTTACTCTAACTATGTGAGGCAAAATTCTATGAAGATGGCATGGGACCAATTGATGTTAAAAGGACCACTTCATAATCTGCCCAACACCAGGACATGATTGCCATCCTTGATAGCCCACTGACTAAGGCTAAGGTTGGTCAATTGAATGTAGAGTCTGAAGACTCCGATTTTTGGGGATGCATGAAGGCCCTTCTTGAAGAAGGAGATTTCCAAGGCATGCCAGAATCCGAATGTGGAGGGCCAAGACCTCCCATTGATGGCCTAAGAGGCCATTTCCTCAGCACTAATAAGGCTGGTGGCCTGGCATGCTAAGGATCAGCTTTGGGCCAAGCAGCCTTTCAATGGTTTCCAGGTCCACTGCACAAAAAGAGGAGCTTGAACTCTTTGACTTAAGAGCAGCACTAACCAAAATGGAGGATTTGAGGGCTGAAGTCAAAAATCCTCTCCTCTAGGTTAATTTGGGCTTGAAAGAAGACCCAAGACGTACCTATTTGAGTGCTCTACTTTCTCAAGAGCAGAAGGAGCAGTACCTGACTTTGCTTCGCAAATTCAAGGACTGTTTTGCTTGGGATCATCACGAGATGCCTGGCCTATACAAAAAGGTGGTTGAGCATAGGCTTCTTATCAAGCCAGGTTCGAGACCTGTTATTCAGGCCTAGAGGAGAATGTCCCAACAAGTTATTGATTTAGTTAAGGAAGAGATTGAAAGGCCGTTAAAGACCAACTTTATCAGGACTGCTAGGTAAATCGAATGGTTGGCAAATATTGTCCCCGTCATTAAAAATAATGGGAAAATAAAGGTTTGTATTAACTCAAGGATCCGAATGCGGCCACCCCGAAGGACGAATGCCAAATGCCTATTGCTGATATGCTCATTGACTCAGCTTCAAGACATGAAGTCCTATCCTTTATGGATGGCTACTGTAGGAACTACCAAGTTATGATTGCTACAGGGGATACCCACATGACAGAATTTAGGTGTCATGGGTCAATAGGGACGTTTGAGTGGGTGGCCATGCCATTTGGTCCTAAGAACGCTGGCACCCCCAATCAAAGAGCCGTGAACATGATCCTTCATGATCTCATTGGTAAGACCATGGAAGTCTATATAGATGACATCGTGGTCAAATCAAAATCCCAAGTTAAACACGTGGAAGACTTAATGGGCGTATTCCTTAGAACGAGGACCCATAACTTCAAGATGAATCCACTAAAGTGTGGTTTTAGCATGCATGCTGGAAACTTATTGGGTTTTCTGGTGCACCAAAGGGGCATCATGGTGTATATTAATAAGACTAAGGCCATTCAACAGGCCCAACCACCTTCAAATAAGAAGGAGCTTCATCGCTTCCTAGGGCAGGTTAATTTCCTAAGACATTTTATCTCAAATGTCGTAAGAAAAATGAAAGTCTTCTCTCCACTACTGTGGCTAAAGTACGAGAAGGACTTTAAGAGGGAGGACCCACATCAAGCAGCCTTCGCGGCCATGAAGGAGTAGTTGATTAGGCCCCCAGTTCTTATTCCAACAAAGAAAGGGAAACCTTTGAAAATCTGTGTCTTTACTTCTGAGGAATCTGGTTGTTGTTTGCTTATACAAGACAATGAGCAAGGGTTTGAATAGGTTGTGTTCTACCTCAGCCGTTGCTTAAATGAACATGAAATAAAATGGTCTTCAATTGAAAATTTTTGTCCATTGTTCTTCTATGCATAAGTACAATTGGGACATTACTTGTTAGCATTTACTATATATGTAGTTGCTCAGACAGATGTTCTTAAATATATGCTAGATAGACAATTTATAAGGGGAAGGTTGAACGAGTGGACTATAGCTCTACTTCAGTTTGTTGGTTGATGTATTACAAAAGTTAGTAAAGGGCCAAGCCTTGGCATACTTTCTAGCTGACCACCCAATCATTAATACAAGCTTAGTCTATGAGCCAGACCAACTCTTGGTAGCGGAAATGGTCCCTTGGAAGTTATTCTTTGATGGATCAAGAACCAATTTAAGTGCTGGAGTTGGAGTTGTGATAGAATTTCCTATTGGGATCATCACTAAATTGGCCGTTACTTTGGGGTGGCAAATGTTCCAACAACATGGCATAGTATGAAGTAGTGATGATAGGCCTACAAACTCTCCTGGAAATGCAAGTACTCAATGTTATCATCAAAAGGGATTCGCAGCAAGTAATTTGCCAAGTAAAAAGGGAATTTCAATGATTGAGCGATACCTCGAATCGATACTTATCAGTAGTATAAAAGTTGTTGAGTAAATTCAATGGTGGCCAGTTTGAGCATATCCCCAAAGAAGTGAACAAAGTAGCCAATGACTTCGCCCAATTAGAAGCAGGGTATAAATTTCCCAAGACTTGGTGCAAATACAGTATGGTCATCAAAACAAAAGTCTTAGACCATGACATCAAGTTCACTGAGTGTTTCAGTCTTGAGAGCAAAGTAATGCCCAGTGAACACTTCGAATGCTTTGAAACCCATCAAACTATCCTAAGTCAATGCAAGACTACGTTAAGGATAGAAAGATGAAGATGAGGGCTCATAGATTCCATTTTGATGATGAATTTGGAGACTTATATAAAAGAGATGCTAGTGGAGTGCTTCTCGATTGCCTTAAATCAGATGAAACAATGCTAGTGATGGTAGGAGCCCACAAGGGTATACGTGAATCCCATCTAACTGGCAACAAAATGCACTAGCTCATCAGACGTAATGGCCATTACTGGCTATCAATGACAGATGACTTCATAAAGTATGCCAAGGGGTATAGAGCATGCCAATGACATGGTCATGTTCCAAGATTCCCTGCTGCCGAAATGAATGCAATTATCAAACCCTGGCCATTCAGAGGTTGGGTGATGCGTCTTAGATTTACGCATCTTTTAACCGCTATTTTAATTATTTAGCACCTATTTAATTATATTTCTACACTCATTTTGGCAATTTTTATGTTTAACAGGTTTGAAATTATAGTTCTGGAAATTGTCAAATTCTGGTGCAAATAAGACAAATTCGATGAGTAAATAATTAAATCAAGTCAATTGAGATTTGGAACAAGAAAGTACAAGCACGACCCGACCTGACCCATCAAACCCACACCAGCATCACCAGCCGAAACGCAGGCCCATCATCTCCATTACTAAGCAACACCCGCAGACCACTGGCCAAACAACCTTAGGCCCATCATCACCTGCACCCGCACCTCTTTCTTCATCCTCAGGGCCAACAACCCCTGTTCGGCCAAACACCCGCAGCCCAACCTTCGTTCCGCACAGCTCTAACCAACGTCATCAATTCCCGGCCCATTTCCATCTCTGACCAGCACCAGCCCACCTCCAGTCCGACCCAAGTTATAGCTCGATTCAGGGTTTTGTGGCATTGATTATAAGTGGAGGAAGAACACGGCAGAGCGGGGGGTGCTCGGACGGCCTGAGCTCTTTCTCTCTCTCAATTTCTTTTTCTTTTTCTTTTGTTAATTTGGAACGAGAGCGAAATTAGCGTGAGGATCGACATGTGTTCATTCATCTCCTCCTTTATCAGTTCATCCTTGATGGAGAGCTAACTTGCTCTCTAGGGTTAGATGAAGTCTTAGCCTTTTTACTTTTGTATTACTTTTAATTTTGGGATTATTTGTTTGTTGCATGAAGTGCTTGATTGTGAGAAATGCTATAAAGTATTGTGCTTTAATTGTTTATTCAATTAATATGATTATTGAGTTTGTAACCTCTAATTGTTGAGATTGATATTTATAAATTAATTCTTTGTACTTGTAGCCTTAGGATTAATTTATCAAGTAATAGTATTAACCAAATTGTTAATTAAAGGATATCTTCTCTATGCTTTAATAAGATAGGGTCAATACGTAATAATTAACAATACATTACGTTGAGCCGATTTTCCTTACGCTTCAGTTAGATAGGGTCAATACGCGATACTAACAATATCACCTTAGTAGGTTGAAGCTTGCAGCCTAAACCACTACCCGTGTAACAATTAACAATCCCAAGTTAAGAGTTAACGCAAAAATAATTGCCTAATGATGGATTTGAATCCCTAGGTTCCAATTTAATACGCTTTCCGATTAGAAGTAGATTATTTTAGTTTAATTGTTGTTTTCTAGGTTAATTAACACAAAAACCTCTCAATTTTATTCAAATCAATTTAGGTCACAAAATAATTTCACGTACTCTTAGACCCCGTGGTTCGACACTCTCTCGTCCTACACTTCAATTTAGATGTGTTTAGTAGATAGGGTTAAATATTAAATTTTGATAGACGCAGAAAAACACATCAAGATTTTGGCGCCGTTGCAGGGGACTAGGCAACGTTCGTGAGTTTATTTTTGTGATTTCTTTGGTTTTTAATTTTCTTTGATTATTTTTAATTATTATTGTCTCTTTCTTTAAAAAAATAAAAATATAAAAAATATAAAAAAAATATTTTCCTGACTTCGCTTAAAAAGGTTATTTATTTATTTTTTTATTATTTACCTTGTAATTTTCGTGCATAGGTTGATTTTGGGATAGTTTATTAGTTGTTTTTCTTTTTAAGTGTTTGTTTTTTTTTTTGGGTAGTTTTAGTTTTTAGTTTTATTTTCTTCTTGTGATTGTTATTTCATGCACGATCGCTGCTCTTTGTCTCTTGACCTTACTAGATTCGACCCTAAAATTGAATGGACCTTAAGAGACTTTAGAGCCCAACACCGAGCACAAACAGCAATGGCTAACGAACAACAACCACGTCCACTTATGGAGTATTTTACTCCCACCACATACAACTCTCCTTCATGCATTAGGTTGCCACCTATAGCCCATCAGTTCAAGCTTAAGCCACATACCATACAAATGCTTCCTTCATTCCACAGCTGAGGCAATGAGAACCTGTACACACACTTGGACAATTTCATGGAGGTTTATTCAACCTTGAAGATTCCTAACATTAGTGATGACGCCAACTTACTTCGTCTTTTTCCTTTCTACTTGAAGGACAAGGCTAAGTATTGGTTAGGCACCTTACCTAGTGGAACGATTAGTACTTGTACTCAAATGCAACAAGAATTTCTTTAAAAATTCTATCCCATTAGTAAGACTAACACTATTAGGAGAGCCCTTAACACTTTCGCTCAACTTCCTACTGAAGAGTTTCACGAGAGTTGGGATAGGTTTAGGGAACTTTTACGAGCCTGTCCGCATCATGCTATCCCTAATTGGCAACTAGTCCAAAATTTTTATTACGGGTTGAATGAGAAGGGTCAACAGACTGTTGATGCCTCGTGTGGTGGTTTGTTCTTTAGGAAGAATGAGGACGAGGAGTGGGAACTTTTTGAACTTTTAAATGAGAATTCACAACAATCTGTCACACATGCACGTCTAAATGCTACTAGGTTAAATAGATGAGTAAATGAAATAGCTCACACTTCCATCTTAGATAAGAAAGTAGACTCTCGTGCCTCTTCCACAGAGCAGTTAACTTCTCTATTTAAGATGACATTGGCCCCCTCTACTGTACCTAACGTGTTTCGTGTTTCGAATGTACATAGTGCTTGCTCTTCATGTTCTAGTGTCTGTCATTCTATACATGACTGCCCCTCTGCTTCACCTTATATGGAGTGGTCGGAGGAACAAGTCAATGCAACCCAAGGATTCTCACGAAACAACCAATACTCTAACACGTACAATCCGGGCTAAAGAAACCGTCCTAACTTCTCTTAGAGGCAAGGAGGAGAAGGACAATTTGTGCCACAACAATCTCACCCACGACCTCACTCACCTGGTATGACACAACCTGTCGGTTTCCAACCACAAAGGTATACCTCTAACTACTCTCAACCTTCTAATTTGAGCTCCAATTCGAATTTTGAAGAGAAGGACTTGAGTGCACTGAAGGGTTTAGAAGCTAATTCCCAACTCCTTCACTCCCATACACAATTGATCTCAAATATAAGAACACAAATAGGTTAGCTAGCTAACACTGTGAGCAGGAGAGATGAGGGAAGACTCCCTAGCCAAGCTGTAGAAAACCCTAGGAATTGTGTGAGACAAGACAACTACCCTTCCCATCAAGAACAAGCAAAATCCATTACAGTGCTTAAGGAGGTTGACAATGGGTTGAGTGCTAAGAGTGAAGTACCCATAAGTGGTGAGGGAGAAGGAAAGAGCAAGGAAAGAGAGAAGGAGACCGATAAGGTCATGCACCCTCCTCCCATTCCTAAGCCCTCTGATCTCCCTTCCTCATATGTACCAAGAGTGCCCTTCCCCCAAGCTTTAGCTGTACCACATCCAAATGGGAAGGACAAGAAGTGGGAAGACATTTTGGAGACATTGAGGCAAGTAAAGATTAACATTCCCCTTCTTGATGAGATTAAACAGATCCCAGCCTATGCGAAGTTCATTAAGGATCTACTGAACCAAAAGAGGTGATCTGGAGCACATCTGCCTAAGAAAGTTTTTTTAGCCGAGCAAGTGAGCTCTATTCTGAAGTGTAACACTCCAATTAAGTACAAAGACCCTGGTGTCCCCACCATCTCTTGTTCACTGGGAGATTACCAGATCGATAAGGCTCTACTGGACTTAGGAGCGAGTGTCAACATTATTCCGTACTCGATTTATGACAAGTTAGGTTTGGGAGAGTTACAACCGACCATGGTGACCTTGTAGTTAGCAGATAGATCAACTAGAGTCCCCCGTGGTGAGCTCACTAATGTACTGGTGAAGGTAGACAAAGCCATGTTTTTTGGTGATTTTCTTGTCCTTGATAGGGAACCTTCTAGTCATCTGAAAAACCACATCCCTGTTATTCTAGGTCGGCCATTCTTAGCGATGGCCAATGCTACAATTAATTGTAGATCTGGGGTAATGGATGTTAGTTTTGCAAATATGACTATTAGGTCAAACATTTTTAAGACTTCTTTGTCACTCACTAGTAAGGATGAGTTAGAGTGTTTTTGTGTGGATATTGCTGAAGATTTGGGGGACCAAACACTCTTCTCTACCCTAGTTAGTGATTCTCTTGATGAAAATGCAAAACCTTCTATAGAGATGCAACGAAGGTTGAACCCGGACATGAAAGAAGTCTTGGGTTGGGAGAAGAATCACGATGCTATGATTCAGGAGGAAATTGTACTAGGCCACAAGTTGTCTAAGGAGGGTATTAAGGTTGATAGAGCAATGATAGATTTGAATGTGAACTCGCCCCCTCCCTCAAATGTGAAGCAAGTTAGAGCCTCTCTAGGTCAAGTGAGATTCTATAAGAGATTCCTTAAGGACCGTGGAAAGTTGACTAGACCATTGACTAGTGTGCTATCTAAAGACATATCAATTGAGCTCGATGAGTCTTGGTTGGAAGTTGTTCATAAGCTTCGATCTACACTTTTTGCTGCTCCCATTAGACATCCACCCGACTACTCTGTCCCTTCTGAAATCATGTGTGACACTTTTGATTGTGCTATTGATCTTGTTTCAGGTGAGCTCAGTGAAGTTGCTTCTTTGGTTGATGCCATTACTTGATCTTCGCTGGACCCATTGTGCCCGACTGAAGGCGTAAAACTTAGCGCTCCTAGGAGGCAGCCTAGGTTTCATTAATTCTTATTTTAGTTTAGTTTTTAACTAATTAGTTTCTTGGAAACTTGTTTTATCTCTTTTCAGGTTCTTGTCCCGTGTTGAAGGAGTCATATATACATGTTCGCTCTGCCTTGCCAGGTTGTATTGCTCCATCTCACCTATCTCTTGTGCTTTAATGCTTTATGTTGTCGCGTTGAGGACAATGCATGATTTAGGTGTGGGGGTGAGGCTCATTTGCATGTGCTAATTTTTTTGGTCAAATTTTTAAAATTTTGGCATCTTTTGTGCATTGTGAGCGTGCATTATAACCGTTTAACTAACTTTTCCTTGATCGACGTGTACGTTATGATGATAGTGGGATTAGTTATTTATTTCGTTCTCTTAATTTTATGAAGTTAAATGATTCTACTTCATACTTATTAATGAGTATTGTTAATCATTGTTGATATTAATGGTTCTACTCATGCCGCTAACATATTCACTAAGCACAGGACTTTCGTATTGTGGAAAATTTAAAGAATTTGAGTAAATAACCTTATATATCTTGAGTTTTGCAAGCTTGCCCTATTGGCTTATCCTAATCCTTGCCCTTGATATTATGTAAAGTATTGGTTGTGCAAGGTCAATTGTAATGATGAAGCACGTGTTATAAAAAAATAAAGTCCAAAAATGGATAGAAAAGAAAGAGGAAACAAAAAGAAAAAAAGGAAAAGGAAAAAAAAAGGGTTTCCTCCAAAAGAAAAAGGCAAAAGAAAAATAAAAAGTGAAAACTGGTGTACATTCATGATAAGGATGTTCTTTTGTGCTATACTAAGGTCAGAATGTTGTAAAGTGGTCACTCATATGCCACTTAAAATTTCTCTATGTATAGGCATATGTTTAGGTTATTCAATGGTGTGGGTGCACAAAACCTTTATATATTTGGTTGGAAGCGAGAATTTGAGGAGATTCTGTGGCATGAAATCCTATTTACTTTTACTTGTGTGCTTAACTTGCTTGAGCAGTTTCTGTTAGTTGATATAGGGTTAACGAAATTATACGGCGAGTTTTGAAATTTAATTATCTAAATTCATGGATTTGGAGAATGCTCTAGATGACTTAATCTTGTCTTGAATTGTAATTTATGTGTTAATCTCGGAAAACTAGATGAAGGTTGGGGTAGTTGGTCACTTTAGTCTTTATATGTAATCATATGTTTTGCTCGAGGACTAGCAAAAGTTAGGTGTGGGGGGGTTGATGTGTCTCAGATTTACACATCTTTTAACTGCTATTTTAATTATTTTTCACCTATTTAATTATAGCTCTACACTCATTTTGGCAATTTTTATGTTTAACAGGTTTGAAATTATAGTTCCAAAAATTGTCAAATTCTGGTGCAAATAAGACAAATTCGATGAGCAAATAATTAAATCATGTCAATCGATATTTGGAACAAGAAAGTATAAGAGCGACCCAACCTGACCCGTTAGACCCACACTAGCATCACCGACCCAAACGCAAGCGCATCATCTCCATCACCGAGCAACACCCGCAGACCACCGGCCAAACAACCTAAGGCCCATCGTCACCTGCACCTACACCTCCATCTTTGTCCTCAGGCCCAGCAGCCCCTGTTCGGCCAAACACCCGTAGCCTAACCTTCGTTCCGCACATCACCAACCACCGTCATCAACTCCCGGCCCATCTCCATCTCTGACTAGCACCAGCCCACCTCCAGTCCGGCCTAATTTGTAGCTCGATTCAGAGTTTTATAGTGTCGATTATAAGTGGAGGAAGAACACGGCAAAGTGGGGGGTGGTCGGACGACCTTAGCTCTTTCTCTCTCTCTCAATTTCTTTTTCTTTTTATTTTGTTAATTTAGAACGAGAGCGAAATTAGCATGAAGACCGACATGAGTTCATTCATCTCCTCCTTCACCGGTTCATCCTTGATGGAGAGCAAACTTGCTCTCCAGGGTTAGATGAAGTCTTAGCCTTTTTACTTTTGTATTACTTTTAATTTTGGAATAATTTATTTGTTACATGAATTGCTTGATTGTGAGAAATACTATGAAGTATTGTGCTTTAATTATTTTTTCAATTAATATGATTATTGGGTTTGTAATTTTTAATTGTTGAGATTGATATTTATAAATCAATTCTTTGTGCTTGGAACCTTAAGATTAATTAATCAAGTAATAGCATTAACTGAATTGTTAATTAAAGCCTATCTTCTTTATGCTTTAGTTAGATAGAGTGAATACGTAATAATTAACAATATGTTAGGTTGAACCTATTTTCCTTATGCTTTAATTAGATAGGGTCAATACGCGATACTAACAACATCACCTTAGTACGTTGAAACTTGTAGCCTAAACCACTACCCGTGTGATAATTAACAATCCCAAGTTAAGAGTTAACGCAAAAATAATTGGCTAATGATGGATTCGAAACCCTAGGTTCCAATTTAAAATGCTTTCCGACTAGAAGTAGATTATTTTAGTTTAATTGTTGTTTTCTAGATTAATTAACACAAAAACCTCTTAATTTTATTCAAATCAATTTAGGTCGTAGAATAATTTTATGTACTCTTTGTCCCTGTTGTTCGAAACCCTCTCGCCCTATACTTTAATTTAAATGTGTTTAGTATATATGGTTAAATATTAAATTTTGATAGACGCAGAAAAACACATAGGAGAAATTAACCCTCCTTCTAGCAAGCAGCACTCTTACATTCGTGTGGCCATAGATTATTTCACAAAGTGGGTGGAGGCCAAGCCGTAGAGGAACATCAATCAGCAAGATGTGATTGATTTTATCAAAGAATACATCTATATAGGTTTGGTATCCTAGAAACCATTACTGCGGGCCAAGCTAGAGTGCTCAATGGAGCTGAAGTTAAGGAGTTTACCAAGAGTTTCAACATAAAAATCTTGAACTCAACCCCTTACTGTGCTTAAGCCAATGGCCAGGCCGAGTTAACCAATAAGATTCTGAAGGCCAATATTGAAAATATGATTGTGGATAATCCAAGGAAATGGCATGAATTGCTACTAGATGCCCTTTAGGCTTATACAGCATCCAAACAAGATGCAATTGGGAAAACTCCCTTCCATTTGAGGTATGGCCATGATGTCGTGCTCTCAATGGAAGTAACGGTTTAGTCTATTCGACTAGCTCATCATGGGAGGTTTTCTAAACTTAAGTATGAGCAGGCTATGATGGACGAACTGACTGACTTAGACCAATTTAGGCTTGAGGCTCTTTAGAAGTTGGAAATGTAGAAGAAGAGGGTGGCCAAAGCCTACAACAAAGGGTGGAACCTAGGTCTTTTGACTTAGGAGATATAGTTTGGAAAGTGGTTTTACCCATTGGCCAAACGGACCGTGTCTTTGAGAAATGGTCCCCAAACTGGGAGCTCTCATTTAGAGTCATCGAGGTTTTTGGAGGCAATGCTTATTTACTCTAAGATCTAGATGGAAGAACTCACTCCAGAGCTATTAATAGAAGATTCCTAAAGAAATATGTTCCATCAATTTGGGATTTTAACAAGGAAGTCCTTAAGCATAGATTCCCTGAATTATGGGCTTAGTTTCAGTACCAATGTCTTGAGGATCAGCCCCATGATCCTTAAGTTGGAAAAATAGAACAAAAGGAACCACCATTTTAAGAGACGTATTGAACAAAATGGGTATTCCATTAACCTTGAAGAAGAATACATGGCTTACATAGATATTACAAGTGAGTGACTTGTATAGCCCAAAATCCATTTACAAGAGTATAAATTAGAAGAGCTGAGTCCTAATCCTCACTAAGGATTCCTTTATTGAAGATAGCTGGCTGGTTATATCGTTTAGTTCATGATCTAAGGAGAGAGCTTCTTCTTGAAGAGCTTGGCTACTCCTCTGGGCCTTCATAGTAGCTTCCTCGAGCCTTTCAACCATAGTGCCTTGAGAGGAATGTTGTTGTCTTAGGGAAAGCAATTCTCCCCTAAGATGACTCAGTCTTCCCTCTAAGTGGTGAATTTCATCCTCGAGACCTCTAATCTCTTGAGCTTGTTGGCTTTGGGTCTTTTTTTTTTTTTTTTTTTTTTTTTGGTGACAAGGAATTGGATTGCCCCAACCAACCCCGGCCCATGAGAACGGCCCACAAACCCCCATGAGCAGGTAAGTCATGAGTATATCCTCAGCGAGAATGAAACTCTTGACCCCTAGGCGATGACCACATGGGTAGAAGATGCCACCAACTGAAACACCCTCATGATGGGCGGCTTTGGGTCTTCCTAGTTGCCTCGAGTCCTTCCAATAGAAGCTGTAGGCCACTAAAGTCAGCTGAGCGCCCTAAGTCCCATATGGCATTTTGGCAGCGCCACCTCTTCTAAAAAAGGGTTGGGACTTCATGGTTTCAGAAGCACCTCTTCCAGAGCCTTGAGTTCCTTGGCAATAGTAAGAGCCGCCTTTAGATCCTTCTTCAAGTTTCTTATCATGGATATGGCCTCTTGAGAAGTGGTCTCCTCAGCCAAGGTCAAGACAAGGAGATGTGCAATTTCCCTTAACCTTCAGAGTTTGGGAGACTCCTGGTCTAGCTGCTAGAAGGCCAATCTGCCACTTGCTCCTAACTTCTCTAAAGGAGAAGACATTCCCCTAACCTTGAAGAAGGAATGGCTCTTGGAAGTGTGACCTATAAAAGGGTTGATGTCAAAAGGAGTTAAGATAAATCCTAACTTTGGAAAACAACCAAAGTTAGAAGCACTTTCTTTACCTCTGAAACCTTAGCTTGAGGCAAAAGAAAAACTTCAGCTGGCATCTCTGTCATTGGAACTTCTGCTGGTTCTTCAACCACAGGGACGTCTTCTTCAAGGGGAGCCTCTGGTAAACAATGCTTGCACATTATAACTAAATATGGTTTGGAACATCAAGAGTTGGAAGACTAGGTTACAGAATCTTACCTTTAAAGATTTCCTCGATGGAAATTGAGCCTCTAGGGAAGAGGAATGGAGCTTACACAAGGCCCTACTTTCGAGAGACTAAGAAGGAGACCTCTTCAGAGGAATAGCTGATAATGGGCTCCACAGCAAAGGTAGTCATGTCGCCTCCTTCTTCAGTACTTGAGCTCAGCGATTCAGTACTCTAACTGAGCTCTGGTGCAACCTCTTTAGGTGGCGAATCTGGTATCGCCACACTAACTCAAGCTGGCTCTTCCAGTGGCTAGGAAAAAAGGGCCAAGTTAGGAGCTGCTTTGATAAAAATGGATAACACACCAATCAAGAAAGGCCAATACCTCTGGTTTAGGGACCCTGACTCTTCTTTTTCTCACTAACTGAGAGATTGATACTTCTTCATTTTCTTCATCTTTTGCTGCCTGAATGGCTCCAGTAAGAAGGGTTTTGGGAACCTCCTTTTGCTTTCTCTTCCTTGGGCCACCAATCTCGAGCGCTGGTGAATAGGTTCTTAGAGGGGATTACTCTAGCAAAACCTGAGTAAAGCTCCTAGTCCCAGCGCTCTTGGGGTTTGCCTGGATAGTTGCTGTAAAAAGGAAAAGGAAAAAATAGATATCAGTATTTGTTCAAGCCATTAAAATAAGACTAAAGCATATTTCAGAGATAGTTGTTTACCTGGTCTTGCCTTTTGTGGGGTTAGCATAATGCAGATGGGTTGGCTTCTTCTCAAGCTGGGACCTACAAGCTCAGATAAAGGCATAAAATACTGCTTGGTACCTTTGGCCTTCAAGGAGGACCAATAGGCTTGGAATCAAGCTACAAAAGGTGGTGTGGCACATGGGGTGTACCTACAAACAACAGGATACCCATAAGGGGATTTTACTTCTTGGTTCAGCTCACAGAGCTCCCCAAGCTGGATAGGTTGGATGGAGATCCTCTTAGCCCACCAAAGGTTCTTGGTCCTTAGACTAGGAAAAGGGATGCCTTGGACCATACCAAATGGCCTGGCAAACAATCCGGATTTATACATTTCTACACTAGGAAGAGTCTAGTGATGGAAGAATAGATCTTGAGGGCATAAGATTGCTAGCCAGATTTGTGAATTGATGTCCATAAAGATATCGTAATGAAGGTTTAGTTTCTTAAACCAAAGTGGACCAAGATTCTTCTCCCTGAAAGGAATCCATTGAGTCTCCTTCCTACCTCAAGGAGATGTTGATCTCTTAAGACATTGGTCAAAGGACCATCTTGGGGGTAGTTAGACCTCATAATAGGTAATGTACTCTCCAAAGCAGGAAACCCCTTATCTGTCGGAGCGCAGGACAGAGCTCAGAAAAATAGGCTTGGACCAAAATTTAGACGAACAAAAAGGGTCCACCTATTTGGACAGCATAGTTCTTGGCCACGATGTCCCTGTGGCATCCATACACTTGGGCCAAGAATAATGGTCCCAGGGCTAATGGACTAGTGCTAAAGACTAAGTTTACTGCCATGATCTTCAGAAACATCAAGACTAAGTTGGAAGAGTTAGCAAAGAAAAACTTATTTTACTCAAAGAGGTAAAAGCATGCCTCTTCTTCTCTTGAACCTCACCTAAAGTCATGAGCCCCTATTACACACATCTTAACCAAGGACTCATAACCGCTCGAAAAATCGGTTATAGAGAAGGAAGAGGCGAGAGCTTCAACCTCATTAGAAATAAAAGAATCAAGAGGCAAATCCTCCCCTCTTGGCAAAAGACCGATTTAGGCAGCTATGTCCTCTAAGGTAACGTTAAGAAATACCTCGGAGAGGACAAAAGCATTACAACAGGTGTTCCAATAGCAAGGGAGCACTGTCATAATAGAGAAGTCATACATGAGAGCGATGTTGGCGAGCTTGATGGCTTCATAAATACGAAGATTCTAGCATTTCTCTTCATGCGTCACAATTAGATTATCCACCCACTCAATGTATCACTTTATCAAGAAAGTCCATCCTTTAGAAGGTGCCACTTTCTTTAATATGAATCTTCCTCCCCAAGAATAATCTGTAGAAACTGTGTGAAGCAAAGGAGATTTGTCAATATCTGGAAAAAGTCCCTGAAGACTTGGAACGTCTCAAAAAATTAGGACCTAGGGCATAAGACGTGAAGGAAGACGAAGGATCATTCTCTAATAACCAGGAAAGATCCTCATCATGGTGTTAAAATCGATTGAGCTTTGAAGCACATCAGAGACTGTCGAGATGTCTGATTGAAGTAGATGCGTCAATTGCTCAATTGGGCTGTTAGCTTGAGTAACGGGGGCAGAGAAAGCAAATGAAATTTGGGCATCGTCAGATCAAAGGAAGTGAAGGATGTAAAGAATATTGGATCAAGATTCAAAGAACGAAAGCAAGAATTTGCAAGAGCGCTTGAAAGAGAGAACAGAGAATAAAAGTGAACATTTTGAGCCCTAACTGTCATGCTTATAGACACGCAGGAAGGAAGAGCAAGCGATGCACAGTGTTTTCTCGAGCTCCCTGCAGTCGTTGAGGGCCAAATTAGGCAGTTTTTTTACCAGTTGTAAATTTGAATTCACCAACAGCTAAAAGGGTGACATTTGTTTACGCCTTGAATTTGAGGGGACTGGGACGATACCATTTTGAGTAAATTGCCACGTGCTTAACACATGAGGCCTCCCTCGAGGAGAATTAAGGCTTTAGGTACTGAAGTAACGGTGTCTTAATCCTAGCATTCTAAAGGAATGATTACCCTAACAAGGGTATCAACCACTCGAGGACTCGAGATTGTTGAAGGGTAAAGGAACTCGAGTTTAAGGGACTGCCAAGGAGTCTACACGACAGGTGGTTTCTAGGCCCGAGACGGTTACTTGGAGCGTAATCTCAAATACTTGTGCACTAAGCTTAATCCAAGAGGATGTGGGCGCTTCTAGAAGGGACTTCCGCTAAGATTACGAACGTGGGCACCAAGAAATTCCCACAAATACTGAATTAAGGACACGTTCATTGATATTTTGCGTGCACCAGACGGAGCCCAATGGCCGACGTGGGAAAAGTTACCGCAGAATTAGGAGCAGTAGTTATTTTCAGTTTTCTATAAATAAAGGACTAGGCGTCAATCCCAAAAACAACATAATACAAAACATCAAGTTTTCTTTACATTATACTTGTGCTCTTTTCTTAGGAGTAGCGACACTTAGCATAGCTTAGCTTAACATAGAACTTATTGTACTTGCTTCATCAGTAATACAGTTTTTAAGGCTTCAGGTATGAACTTTCAATCTAAATCTATTCCCAAATTTCAACGAGTTGAGAATTGAGGATTTGGTCTGAGGCTTTGACAGCCAAGGCTTGACCTTGGTTGCGTTGGTCTTAATACTACTTTCATTGCTTGCTAAGTTAGGTGAATTTAGGTTCGTGCCATTATTCAAGACTTTGACGGCTAAGGTTGACCTTGATTGCGTTGGTCCTAATCCAGTGACCTGAGTATGGTTTGCTCCACCTTAATCTGATCAAATCTTAACATTCAAGTTATTATAAGTCAAGGGTTCCAAGCTTAAGAACTTGATTGACTTGGGCTTGTAAGTGGATTGCTAAGCTCTTGGGTTTGTCTTCACTCAGCTCTTAACTTTTAAGTGTACAAGAAAAGATGTCTGTGGGCCATGCTCTATCACTGTAACAGTCACTTGAATTAGGTCCATATTCTTTTATTTCTCTGTTAACATGTATATAGGAAAATCCAAAAAAATACTTAACAAAAGTCTTCTTAATTGAAGCAATAAGCTGAACTCACAATAGTACCGAAATCAGATACACCAACATACCACAACCTTTTCTTCGAAAATGGTGAGTGATTGAGGTCAAAGATGTGCGGTTCATATTTAGACTCACTCCCTAATCGCGGTGAGTCTCTTTTGCACGTATGTTTTTTTTTTCCCCACATTTACGGCAATCGTTTCACACTTAACTATAAAAAAATAAAGCAAACACGATCTTTAGTGCTTATTTTCTCTAATAAGATCATCCATACCAGCAGCTCGACCTTTGGAAGGGTAAGGCCCTTCCAAACACCACAAATTAGATTATCCACCTAAGAGGCACAAGGTTGTTTGGACCATATCTCCTTAGTAAGAGATTTAACCGAGTACCTTTTTGTATGATTGAAGTTCCACTACACTGCATCGATTTTCCCGAGTTGTAGCTACCCAACAACATAAGAGTAGCTCTATCACCATTGGTCTACCTCTCAGTAGGAAGTGCCTCCTCCAATTCGAAGTTCGTCCCCAAGAACAATCATTTCCAAAACCCATTTGGTTAACAAAATAGTCTTTTGGATACAGACCCTAAACAAATGATTAAAGTACTCCTTAAGTACTCTATTCCCCAACCATTTGTCATTCTAAAAGCTTATCTTTGGAGATGTCCACAACCTTGGCCACTTTCTTGCACAATCTTGAACATTAGAGATGTCCCTCCTTACTGACCCTCCACCTCTACCGAACGCCGATACTTCACTAAGCTTTGCTTCCCCATGGACTGACCTAATAACACGCTTCCATAATAAATCCCCCTCTGTTGAGAAGTGCCACCATCCCTTGAATAGTAATCCAACCATTTTTTTATGAGAGGACCATTGACCCTAAGCCCATCCTTGTCTTTAGGTCTCCAGATGATTTTCACTTAATTAGGGAAAGTCCACCACTTCTTTCATTTCCATCCCAAACGAAATGAGTTTGGATTTGTATTATTCTCTTTGGAGCCACCTTAGGCATCTTCAAAAGTGACAGGTCGTATGTAGAAAAACTTGATAGTACTGATTTTATGAGCACAAGTCTAACTGCTATCGAGAGTGGGAAACATTTTCCAACTCGCAAGCCTATTCTCAATTTTCTCAATGATCGGGCTCCACTTAGCCACATGCACGAATTTTCCCCAAGAGGTATTCCCAGATACTTCATCGACAGCGAAACGATGTCACACCTAATTAGCTGTGCTTTTTTTTCGTAGCCGTTGTGTAAGTCAAACAAATCCCACTAGTGCTAAATTTTTTTTTGAAATTAATTTGGATACCTGAAAGTAATTCAAAGCAAAGGAGAAGGTTTTTGTACATGATCATTGTTTTGCAGTTTGTCGAACAAAAGTTTAGTGTATCGTCCACGAACTGTGAATTTGTTAGGCTAACACATGAACTTCCAATCTCTAATCTAGACACCTTCCCCTTAGTTAACGTCTGCACAATGATTTTATTGAATGCCTTGGTGACTAGTACAAACAAGAAAGGTAACAACGGGTCCCCTTGTTGAAGTGCCCTTTCCATCTTGAAGGGTTCTATTGGCACCCCATTCATGTGAATGGATGTAGTAGGTGTTGTGATGCATTCCTTAATCCATTGCCCCAGTTCCCAATATTATATGCCTTATGAAAATCAAGTCTTAAGAGGATCCGAGCTTCCTTCATCGTTCGCAGCTAAAAAATTACCTCATTTGCAATTAAGGCCCTATCAAATATTTGTCTTCCTTTAACAAACATCGTCTAAGTTTCACCCTTGATATCAGGCAATACTGCATACAATCTTAAACTTAGGAGCACGGAAATTATTTTATACAATCATGCTACCATGCTAATTGCTCTGTAGTCCTTCTTCAGAGGCTCCATCTATTCTAAATATAAGGGAGACTCACCTCATTATATACATCTTAAAAAGCTCATTATTTCAAGGAAACCACACACAAATGGGTGATGTCCTCACTAATGATACCCTTTGTTTAATAAAGTGGAAATCAAAGCCATCATAACCCAAACTTTACTCGAGTCGCAATCCCACACTTCTTGCTTGATTTCTTCTCTTCTAAATTCCCTTTCCAGTAGCTCTACCTTCGAAATTGTAGTTCTGGGCAGTGAGCTGCATTTGAGCCTTGGTCTTGGTAAAGTGTACCCTGTATGTAACTCTTTGAAATACTTGATAAGGATCCTCTTTATTCTTCCTTTGTGAAGGATCTCTTTCCCACCATAACGAATCATTTGCACTTTATTACTCTTCCTAGTTGTTAAGAGAGTATGGAAATATTTTGCACTTTTGTCACCCTCTCTAATCCAGTTACACTGGCATAATTGTCTCCAATATCGAGCTTTTTTGTAGTACCAATTTTGATGCTCGCTCATTAGCACCTTTAACCTCATCGAAGCTAATTCATCCAGGTTGCTTGACTTGGTTCTTCTCTTAATGCAGTCGATTTCGCTTTCAAAGGTATCGAATTTCCTGTCAATATCACCAAAATTGTCCAAGTTCCATCGTCTGAAAAATCCTTCAAGAATATTCAGTTTGATGGTCACTGCAAATGGTCCAACCACATTTCATTCCTCCTTAATCGATTTCCCAAAGTCTGAATGTGGTAAATAGTCCAAACTTCGGGCCTCGAACCTCACTCCTCCTTTAGCAATGTCAATAATAAGGGACAATGATAAAAAAAACTCTTTTTAGTCCAATAAGCATCAAGTCTTGAAAAATACTGAACCAATTTGGAATGACAAGCATCCTATCAATTCTGCTCATGGAGTGGCCTCTTTGCCATGTATACTTGCAGCCACTCAAAGGGATGTCCATAAGACCCAGTCTATCAATGCAGTCACGGAAATCTATCATAACCGCCATCATCTTACTGTCACCCTTGCGTTCTCCCAAAGCCAAAACCTCGTAAAATCACCTATAATCAATAATAGTTGAGAAATTGAAGCCTTCAAATTCTCCAACTCTTCCCATGCTACCGCTTTTGATTAAGAGCCATAAACTGTACATAAAGTGCATTCAAAGCTAAATTGCTTTATAGAGCTAGTTACACAGATTCATCTTCCAAAATTTACCACATTTCTTGCTTTCAAAAACTCACTATTCTGGGTTGCAATTACACCTCTCACCCCCTCCCCAAAAAAAAAAAATCGACACAATTCACCTTTAACATTGCCCCATATTTGTTTAATTATTCTCTTATCAACAGATTGATGCTTTTTTTTTCCTCTAATCCCTCAAAAAAGGAGTTCGATTTTGAGATCAAGTCCCAAATGGCATACTTCTTCTCCAAATCCCCCAAACATCTAACGTTTCATACACAAATATTTATTTTAAGCATTATCTGGCTACAATTTTCTTGAGTCAAACTTGGAAACTCTCATCTCTTTTTAAGCCAAACTGGAATTCCACTAAACACCTCTTCCTATTCATGATCAATTCCAATCAACATTCGATGAATGAGTCTGGGGCATTGACATGCAGACCAAGCTTTTTCCCCAAAGCTTAGGCATCCTGAGAGACTTCCTTAGGGCTAGGCTGAATTCTATATTAGAGGGGTTGTGTGCGAGAGACAAAGGTGGGGTTTTGTAGGAGGAGTCCCTTAACAAATTTTGACCTTCTTCTAATAGAAGCTAACACAACAAGGTCAGCCTAACTTCTTGAGTGGAGAATAGAGAAAATTGGCTCAACTCAACCCTCTTAGCATCCACTCCCGGTCGGGCCATCCTCTTTTCTTCTAAAGTTTGGAAACAAATTCTCAAACCTTGGGGGGATATCCCAATCCCATTGATTTGTCTCGAGCCTAAACCCAAAGGCAAACCTTGCTTAGGTGGATTAACAGGTGAACCCACCACCGACATTTCTATCACCATGTAACAATTAACCAAGCGGTAATCCACCAACTCTTCTCACTAGTTTCCATACAGGCCAAGTTATGCTGACTATTGGTGTTCTAGAGGTCGGACTGCTAGAGGGGGTAATTCGGTTAAGGCCTCCTTAGGACGCATAAAATTTAGACTCAACTCCAGTTGACTTTGACGCCTTCCCTAAGTTCTATTCACGGAGGTAATTAATGGCAGCCTCTTCCTCTTCCTAGAAAGCCATAGCTGTCTGGGACCCCACGTTAGGAATTTTGTTAGTCACAACTTGAGAAGAACATAAAGCCCCACTGGGTCTTGTTGTCCAATTGTAATCACCATTATCCATGTCATCTCCATTTTTCGACTGCTCTGTATCGCTACTTCTACTAAACCTCTACTCCTTTGACAACCCGTGCTCAGTGTGGTTTTTAGTAGCCGGGGGACCCAATGATTCTGAGATACAAACCTGAAAAATCTAGCTGACTCACCTGAAACATAATATCCCCTGCAATCATCTACCTTTGTGTGGTTTCAATTAAAATTCGTCCCATCCCCATGGAATCCCCTAACTCCATCTAATTTTCAACACAAATCGTATCCCCCCATAAACCTATAATAAGGTGAAAATTTTCATGACACCAGGCTTGTGCTGGTAACCTGTAGATTTCAAACCAGACCTGCGTGGATTGGAAGGCCTCCAAGTCGGACCAATTTTCTACGACATCAAACCATTTCTTTAGCCAATCAAAGCACTCTCTTAGCATATCATCGATCTCTTCCTTGGATTAAAATGTCACGATAAACTTGTAGCGGCCCATGTCCATAATGTGCACCTCGAACACACCCTCCCTAATGAATTGATTCTCCAGCAGAGATGTGCTAAGTGGTTTGGAGGAGATTGCTATCACACTTCATTTGAGCCATTCTATATTTGCCTCTTTCAGTTTTCCTGAAACTATGTGTTTTTTAATGTCAGCCACTCGCTCAGGCCAAAGGGGATCCTCTTTTCCACACACATCTTTCAGTCCACCCGATTCAACTCTTTTGTACTTTGCCTAGTTGACACGTAATATATTTCCTCTGATCCATCTGTTATCCATGTTAAGTAGGGCCTCCCAGGCCTAAATCCAATCGCTAAATCTTACAAAATCAAAAAGTGAAGTTGACCCCCTTCGTCTCTTTTTGCATAAGAAAACATCTAAAACCCATCTGCAATGACTGAAAAGCCTTCTAGTTTAGACTTACAATGTGCACTTTATCAACCTTGCCTTCAAACCCAACTCAACTTGTTTACATCCTAGTATATCGCCTCCCTTTCTTGTGAGGGACAAATTAAGATTTAAAATAATGTTAATTTCTATGGGAGTTATGATCATGCGAATTGTTCATCAAATATTATCAGTGGAGACGGCATTAATCATCAGGCAAGGAAAAACTAAATATTATCTCATGTATCTTTTATGCTATCTTTATTAGTAATTGTATGAGTAATAATACCTTTATGTGATGCAGGACGCACATTTTTTTTAAATAATCATTAAGCCCACACTTTTTTTTACCAAGAAATCTTCAAGGTGCATAATTTCATGAATTTTTGTAAACTTTCAAATTTTAGTGTGATAATGTGGTTAATTAGAGACTGACAATAATTTGCACAGTTTAGGCACCAGACCTCTGTGTGCCAATGGATTAAATTCGATCAATTAGTCCCTGAGTGATCAGTTAATTCGCTTTGTGTTTACAAAATTCATTTTTTGATAAATAGAATGGGCATGGAAGGATTGTTAGTCTTGTTCACTTGACCAATTGTACGGGTCAATTGATTTGATGCACTGATCGATTGATATACACTTTAACCTTACACAGAAAAGGGTTGAGCATTTCATTTCTCCTAGACGGGAAAACAAAATTCTTTACATCAATTTTTGCCAAACGGCAAGCGCATATAGCGATATCTATACAATCACATTCAACCATATACATCAATCCTACTCCTTCTCAAGAGCCTACAGACTCACCACCTATTTACAAGAATTCAATCTATAATCTTATCCTCTAGATATAAAAAATTAATTCGAGCCCAAACTAGTCTTAATCTACCTAACGACTCCCTCTTATGTGGGCTCAGCATCTCGAAATCCTCTAGAATTTCTCTCCTTCCAGATAGTGTAAACCGTTGCAGCCAGAACTATCCTCCTGATCTTGCTTGTAGCTAGCCGATTCTTAACTTTGGATTTGAACCACTTTAGCACGCACTCTAGCGAGCTACAGAACTGGATACCACTCCATATACATATATGCTTCCAAACTTGGCTAACCCATGAGCATGAAAAGAATATGGATGTCCACTCGAGCCTTTTCCACTTGAGCATGGATGCCACCTGGAAACTTGCTTTTAAATGTCTTCAACATCCTCATCACTTCTGAAATTTTTCCCGTAAAACATATTGACTTGTGCCTCTGATATGGGATGCCCACGCTTGAGCAACCCCAGTCAAGAATCCTTCCATCTCGCAAATCCAGTTTTCCATTTTAAAGGGACGATTTGTTGAGGTGAAGTGAGATGCCATTCTGATTAGCTCCGGTGCAAGATCCGACACACCCGGAGGTAAGAATGTAGCCACAGCTTCAAATTTCTCATGCCAAACTTGATTTCCCATCATTCTATCAATATTTGATTGAATGTTGGACCCTTCATTTCTCTGATTCGACCAAGTATAAAACGGACCCACTGCGCGCAAGACACTACAGCCGATGCTTTTAGCACACTGTACAAAATCTCGGTATTCCCCTTCCGTAATTTCAGTACCTCCCTCTCGATCATGAGGCCCCATTACTGCATTAAGTCACCAATAATTACCCATGGAATGTTCGGAATGTCCAACCTACAGAGAGAATCCCACAGACTTTTACGAACTTCAAGTCAATTATCACCATAACACACGGTACACCTCACAGCATCACTATCCCAAGTCCTCACTTGCATCTCCATGTGAATAAACTGTCTATCAATCTTGAGCACCTGTACCTTCACCTCATTTGGATCCCAAAGGATTCTCCGCCCCCTATCCTTCTCATAGTTGTGTCTCCACTCCCAACCCTTGAAAAAACGGTCAAGAATCTTCGAAGCTTTATTCTGTTTAACTCTTGTTTCTAAAATAGCCAAGACTTTTATTCTCCCTTTGGCTATAAAGTTCATAATCAGAGTCCTTATAGCCATTATTCAGACCTCTTATATTCCACGAGCAAAGGTTTTTTCTTTACAACAATTATTAACCATATTTGTGTTGTTCTTTTTGATAACAAAGAGTTGTTGATCACGATAGGTCAATAGGATATGAAGCATTGGAAATTGTGAATGCTTAAATTTTGTTCAAAATTCCTTATCCCACATAGAAAATTAGTGGACGAGAGAGTCACTTTATATACACCTTTATCCTTTCACTTAGTACAGTCTTATGGGCCTAGAGCAGGCCTTGAGGGCTAGGTCCATGCTCACCATCTACAGTCGGGCGGGCTTGTTAATCGTAGCATGGTGTAGACTGGACTTATTGTGACTTGTACTTTTATTTGTTACACTCATTGTTTTTTATATCATTGTAAAAATTTTGGATAAGTGAGGAAATTCATCACTTTATTGACACTCTGTTCGAGATCGAGCTACATACCATTTTCCTAAAGCCACCCATTCCTTCCATATCCACCCTTTCCATAATGGAGCCGGATTTTTTCTCCTCATATTCAATACTCGATCACTACTGCATTTTGTGGGTCACATTTTTCTCCATTGTCTTGACTAGTATTTGATCCAATGGGTGGATTCTTCACCTATGTAATTGGGGCCTTTGAGGCTGGAAAGACATGCATTTAGCATAAAATCATTTCCTTTTCCTCCGATATTTCATGTTCTTCTTCTTTCATTACTTAGCAAATTGGAATATACTATGGTCCATCTCTCCAATGCAAACCATAGAGGTTGGTAATCACGGGAGTAAGAATGCTAGTCGGTCTCGTGTACCGGTGTAAAGGCATAAACGATTTAGAGCAGTGTGAACTCCGTGAAACAATAGTACTTCAGTTTGATCTCTTACTTATAATCTCATTTTTTTCACTAAATTATTACACTTGTTGGTTTGAGCTTCTGTTCAAGGTTTTTGAATTTCAGAGTTCTATTATTTAAATTGGAGGTTAGTTTCTATGTTCTCAAGATTGGTTCTAGCTATAAATACAACATTTTTAAATTCTCGAGTTTACTCTTCTTGATTCTATTGGTTTGTTTTGAGTTCTATTTTCTATTTTCTAAAGTTTGAATTTTGATTACCCATTAGCCTATTTTCCCAATAATTTAAGTTGTTTAGTAAATGAGTAAATGAAACATGGCTAACGTGGGTTTTATCATCACCGATATGTCAAAAACCAAACCTTTAAATGAGAAAAACTATAAAGAGTGTCCTGACAAAATAGAGTTTTTCCTTAGACAAATTGAAATATTATACCCTTTCGAACGATAAAGCATCGACTAGGTCAAATTAAGATTTCAATGTAGATAATAAAACAAATAGGGAATGCTTCTTCATTATATGATTGTTCCATTATATATATTTTAGTTTGGAGGTTCAAAACCAAAATAAAGTGAAATAGAACTATTCAAAACATTCATCTTTCTCCGCTAACCTTGTTTAATTGAGCAGTACTGCGAAAGGTTGTAGGTACGAGAAACAAAGGAACAAGGGGCAACCTAACTGACACATAAATGGCTAGATCATAAGCAAAACAAAAATTGTTATATTTAGAGAGTCCACTGAGGACTAAGTCCCTTTTTGGTCACCAAAGTGACCTAAAATGGACCATTTGGTCGCTCAAGTTAAAATTTGGAAGATTTGGTCACTCTACTCCTAATAAAAGTCTCTTTTAGTCACCCAAGTAGTTTAAAATATATAACTTCATCACCCAAGTCAAATTTTGAAAGTCTTAGTCACTCAACTCTTAATAAATGTCTCATTTAGTCACCCAAGTTGTTTAAAATTGACAAATTGGTCACCTAAGTAATAACTTGGAAAGTTTTATCACTCAACTTTAACCATAAAAAAACTTATTTTGGTTGCTAAATAATTTTAGAAAGATAAAAATAATCATCTAAATAAGGATAACAAATTTAATTATATTTTTGACTTATTTATTTTAGGATTAAATATTAAAAACGTATTAAACTATACCATAAAGAATTTTTTTTGAATTTAACTCTTCAATGGTATAAGAAAATCATTGAACAGCCATGTAAGAATTAATTTGGAACTGTATAATTCAAGAGAATAAATTTAGTATTATAAATATATATTTAATAGATATATTCCATTGTTTAGCAATTAAATATATTTTATGATATATATTATATAATTAAATTAGATTTATTTGCATAAAATATTCTTGTACTTTGCTCAATGTGTCAATGTAGTTCTTTTGATTTTAATTGTACGAGTTTAGTCCTTATATAAGTTAATCACATATTTTTTAATCATTTGATCGTATTTTTTATCCTAATTAAACTCAATTGTGGTTCGATAGATAAAAAATTTTTCACCGCATTGACTTTTTGCTGTAGAGCTACGAGTAAAATAGGCTAAATAAAACTAATTTAGTCTAATTCAACTCACTAGCGACCTAGCAGTTAAAAGAACTTTCATTATGTTGACGTTAATTTTATTGTAGGACTATGAGTAAAATTAGGCTAATTCAAAATTAATTTATCCTAATTAAACTTACTCATGACCGACTGTTGAAATTTTTTTTACCACATTTACATTAATTTTACTATAGGATACGAGTATAATTAGGCTAATTAAAAATTAATTTAGCCTAATTAAACTTACTTATTATAAAAGAAGGAAAGGAACATACCCAATGCCTCAAGGGCTCCCGCCTACGCAGGGTCTGGGGGGGCGGATGTACGCAGCCTTCCCCCTTCAGGGTGTTAACCTGAAGAGAGGTTGTTTCCCAATGCCCCCAACCTGAGGGTGAGGACTTCCCAGGAGGTCACCCATCCTGGTACTACTCTCGCCCAAGCACACTTAACTTCGGAGTTTTAATGGGATCCGGTGACGGCGTGTTGGTGCCCTCTTTGGTCTTAATTCTACTGATTATCCGACCCTTAAAACAATTCTCACAACATTGATCTTAATTCTACTGTAGGACTTCAAGTAAAATTAAGTTAATTAAAAATTAATTTAGCCTAGTTTACTTTTTTCCTAGTATAAAATAAAAGTTAAGGTGGTGATAAAATTTTTTTACGGTTGGGCCACGAGTGAGTTTAATTAGGTGAAAGGATGGGTTTGCATTAGGTTGTACATCTAATGTAACCAAACATTTAAAAAATATGTTATTAACTTGTATGAACACTAAATTGATACAATTAAAATTAAAGGATTAAATTGACATATTAGTCAAAGCATAAGAACATTTTGCATAGATAACCCTAATTTAATTATACGATATATATCATAAAATATACTTAATTATTAAAAAAATAGATTATAGATATTAAATATATCTCTAGAATGCTTAATTTATTCACTTTAATTGTACAAATCCAAAGTAATTCCTATATGGTACTTCAATTCCAAATGAATTCCTAAATAGGTGTTCAATGCTTTTTTATACCATGAAGAGTTAAATACCAAAAAAATTCTTTAAAGTATAGTTCAATACAATTTTAATATTTTTTCTTTATTTTATTAGTACTCATATTTTTTTCAAAATCGTTCTTGATGTTGCAGTTATAACCAAATTGGTCCTCATCTACTTATAGACAATAGAAAAAAATTAAAAGATTATAAACTACCTGCCGGCCCCTTACCTTAATGGTAGAAGGCAAGTGAGAGGATAGAGTATTGCTTTAGGCCAAAAGATCTGGAGTTCGATTCCTCCCTTAAGCCTCTTCCTGAGAAATCTTTGAGTTAATTGGCTTCTATGGTGTGTAGGTCGCCACATGAGCCAAGGTTGACTAGGTAATTGGGTTCCTCGCTAGCAAAATAAAATATTATAAACTAATTTTCACATTGTATAAAAATGTTATAATATTTCAAAAAATGAGAATACGATGAATGTTTTAAAAAAAGAGAATCAATAAATGGTAGGTGCAATAGAAATGATAAAAGATTCATTTTGTTATAAAATAAAATATTTTTTTGAATATTAAATTAATTCTCATTTTTTAAAAATATTTTCACATGTTTTATTTGAGGAAATTATTAGCAAGGTACCCCGAGGTTTGACAATTTTTAACTCATTTTAGTGACCAAAATAAGTTTTTATCTGAAGATGAGGGATAAGATTTTCTAAATTTTTACTTAAGTGACAAACTTGTCCTTTTTAAACCATTTGGGTGACTAAAGGATTTTTATCAAGAGTTGAGTAACTAAGCCTTCCAAACTTTGACTTGGGTGACCAACTTATCCATTTTAAATTACTTAGGTGACTAAAATAGACTTTTGTTATAAGTTGGGTGACTAAATTTTCTAAAATATGACTTAGGTAACTAAATAGTCCTTTTTTTACCACAATGGTGACCAAAGGGAAACTTAATTCGTCCACTAAGCAACCTTGATAACTACTAAAAATAAGTGAAAGGAGCAAGTAGGACTTGTGGCAAGATTAGTCATACTACGACTACAAGAAGGGATTTAAATTGGCAAACGCCTAGAGATCACAAATCCGAGGCTAATCTCACTATGGCATAAGACATTTTTGTTCCCTCAATCTCCAAGGTGAATATGCTTGGGAACGTGGTCGAGTCGATTATAGATACAAGGACCATGAGGCACAAATGCACCTAAGGACCTATTTCAGGGATACAGGAAGGTCAATCTGGGGGAGATTATTTAAATGGGAGATTAGTAGATTGTAGATACAGAGACCATGGGGCGAAAATGCAACAATAAGGACAAATTCTAGGAATATGGGAAGGCCAATACAGGGGAGATTATTACACGAGAGATTCGAAGATCTAGACCTTCTTTGCCTGAATGTCATAGGAGTATGGTTCTTAGCTTTCTCCCAACATTTACATCTCCTCTTAATTGGCTTGGAATCCTTCTAACTTTGAAGTTAGGAGATGGAAGGCTTAATTGTTCATAGAGCCTTCTGTTAGGCTTGTCCACTCTTCAAAAGGATTGGGATTTTTGTGGATGCTTGAATATGTGATGCCTCAATCTCTCGTATCTCCTGTGAAATGGCAGGAGCCATCTGTAGTCATTCAGCAATTCCCTCACTATTGAGATGGCAGTTTGACAAGTGTTCGGTATCGTTAGCTCTTCTTCTGGTAATCTAAGTAGCTTCTTGAGTCTCAAAGCCCTTGGTAAGGACCAAGAATCCATTGGTTGTAGTGGTAACTCCTCAATTGATCCAAGCTACCTCAATCTTGTTAACACCTCATGCAAGAGAATTGAGGAACATGCCACAAGCCACATGGAAGGTTAGTTAGTTTTCACTCTCTATGGCCTAAGGTAAGAAAAAACAAGCAGGAATGCTATTACACCTCTGAAAGAGTGCAACTAGATGATGCAGAAGGGATCAACATAGTATCTTGAAGGGGGCTAAAAACATCTAGCATCCTCCATTAATACCCCCAACTTCTTTGAGGTGCCTGGATTATGTTGATTTAACATTTCGTTCATCATGATCTCAACAAAAGGACTAATGATTTTTCCACATATGTTGGAGGATGAGCAAGAATGTGATAATTTGGAAATAAAACTTACTAGTAAGTTCTTTTATCTAAGCCTCATGCATTGTTTTAAGATCGTGAGTGGACTCAAGAACCTTTCAAGACAATAAAAATGAAGCTTAATGATAAGGGATATAGTTGTAGTATTGTGGTCAATAATATATCCTATTATCTCTTCAAGGACTGAGGAAATAAACTCCTTAGCCTCTTTGGAATGGGCCTCTAGGGGCTTAGCAACCTAAGTAGAGGTTTGACAGCAAACACTTTTTGGTGAGTCCTTTAATGATATTGGAATGACCTTGAGTTCTCTCCTATGTCTAGGATGATTCTTGAATTAAGCAAAGGAAGCTTGAGAGTCAATATTATAGGAGAAAGAAATAAGCAAACTAGGCCCTAAAAGGACATTGTGAGAACATTGGTCGAAGGTGTCATACTTGTCGCTTTATCTAAGTGATTGCCTCTTCCTATTAGAAAGGATAAAATCTCTTATTCTTCCTCTACTTCTAAGGATGTTTGCAAAGCCGGTGTTCTGATGTGGGTTGAGGCAGCACAATGGCTCTTAACCTCTTTCTCGATGTTTCATTTGCTTTTATGTTGTTTGTGATTGGCATACAGAAAGGGAAACAAACGTACTCAAAGGATTTATTGTGACTTCGAAGTAAGTTAATTTCGAAGTACACGTGCGTTCCCCTAAGCAACCTCTCTGGACAATGGTTGATATTTTTGTTGAATCTGACTTTGGTTCACAATTCAATACGCGGACTCAGCCAAAGCTTCAATTAGTAATTTTTTTTTTTTAGCTATTTTATTGGCTTTTTGTCAATAAGATGCAAAAAAGGGGACAAATTCAAATAGTTGGCTGATGAGCTAAACCCCATAGCTACCTTACTTTGTACGCTTAAGTGCTAGAAATTTGTTGGGAGACAAGTTCAGAAGCTCAACAACCTACCTTCAACTTGAGTCAATTAGGTCTATGCCCAGAACCCTTGACTCAAAGTAACTTATTCAAGATTGAACTTCAAGTTCAGGACCAATGCTATCAAGCTCAAGGTTTGGTAATTGAAGCTTTGAAACAACAACTCGAACATAAATTGACTTACCTCATCAAGCCATATCATCAATCAAAGACCAATCCTATCACGTTCGAAGCTTCGCTTTCAAAGCCTTATACTAATGGCGCTAACATACTTTGTCGTAATTGAATACCCATTATATATCTGAAGAACCCAATTACAGTTACGATTATTCATATGAAACTAAAATGATAAAGCACATGTGTATTGTAGAAATAAACTGAATAGATGAACACCTCCGTCGCCATCCTCCACGAACCACCATCTCGGACTTTCCTCTTTTACTGGCCACCATCGGGGCTTCGTTTCACGTGGACCACCGCATCTCCTTTGTTTTGCTTTTCCGTCATTGGCTCTAAAACACCATAGTACCACAATCGCTCAATGGCTTTTTCTTCACTAAAATCCGACAGCGCGTCAAATCTAGCTAAGACCTCCCTCAGGCGCAATACTGTTACCAGCAAATCTTGAATTTTCTCTTCCAAACAAACTTTCTCAACTTGCTTTGATACAACTTGTTGAAAAATCACACAATCAAACAAAGCGGAGCGAAAATCAACAAAAACTAAGCATACATAAGAATTTATGTGGAAACTCTTTCTTAACTAAAGGGAAAAACCACGGACCCAAACGGGTACCTTATCCACTATGAAATCTGGAATTACAATATCTAATCATAACCTCAAACCCCATATACAATCTCAACATCCCAAGTATGACTATTACAAGGTAAGTCACAAACTCTACGTAATGTAACTATTGCACGGCGAGTCATTAACCGTCCTCAGTATAGCTTCTGCATGACGAACCACCAATCTTCCTCAATGTAGCTCTGAATAGCTGAAGATACAAACTCTCACTTGACTCTGAATCATAACAACTTTCAAAACAAATCTCTCCCCCTCACCTGGGTCCCTCGGCCACCCCGTCATTAGAATGCTCCAACTGCTCATATCTTTCTACACTTTCTTCTTTTCTCTCATTTTCGTCTCTTTTTTCTCTCCCTCTTCTCTCTACCCTTCATATAACCCTAATTATTATCAAGTTACCCAGTCTCAATCTCAATTTGATTAAGTAACTAAATTATGTTATCAAAATCTCACATAAATAAAATCCTAAATAATATAAAATTAAATCTCATCAATATCTAAATTTAATATAAATAATTTCCCAACAGCTTCTCCAATAAATAAATAAAAAGAGCTCAAAAAAACAAAAACCTTATGTTCTTTTCTCTTCCTCTCTATTATATGTCATATTTGTTTATTCCATTCAATTGTTGAGTAAATTAGGCATATTTTTGTCCTTTGCTCCTATATACTAAAGGGTGGATAGCATGTTAATCCTAAGAGTTGAAGGGTTCATTGGTCTTGTTGTACCATCTGCAAGGGCATAGATGACTTAGTGCAATATGATAATGCCCTAAAATGGCTAATCTTTTTTTTTTTTTTTTCCTAATAAGTTTGGTTTTACTTGTTACTATTTTTCTGGCAAGCTCAAGCTCGAAAGGAGGAAAGCCTTTTTAGATTTATGACAAGACAGCTTGTAAGAGTTTGCAACCCGAGTCAACTAATTCACACCTCTATGAGTAACCAACAAGATAGCATGAAATCCAATAGGGATCCACTGAGGAGACCTATTAGACACAACATTATCATGGTCACCATTAGTTATAGAATTTGTTGCCATTTACTTTTTTTGAAACGTATTAAACACATAAATATCCTTATTGATGCAGCCCGCGTCTTGACGAGACGAATTACAACCCGCATCTTGGCAAGTCAGTTCAACAGCCCATGTCTAGGAGAGCTTGGCAAGTTGGATCTTGGCTGGATGGAGGATGGACATGCAGGGACATAGCTTGGCGAGATGGAGGACGGGCGTGCAGGGACTTAATCCGGGTGGAGTTTGACTTGTGGAAGGAAGCTTAATATAGATCAGTTGATTTTATTAAGCATCTTTTATTTATCTCTTTTAATTTTAGCCTTTTATTTTAGATACAATAGCTACTTTATTTAAGGAAGAGGGTGATTTGGGTTTTATTCATTCAATTGTTTTAGACCTTCTTTATTTTTTTATTTGTTTTCCTCTATTATCGGGTTGAGAGAATTGTAGTTAAACTTTTCGCTTTGGTTTCTTATTGTGTTAGCAATAATAATCATGGAAGACCGTTGAGTCTTCCGTTTTCAATTTTCTTTTGATTTGTTTTTCTATGTCTATTAAAATTTAATATAAAACCCAATCTATTAAACACACCTAAATTGAAGTGTAGGGCGAGAGGGTGTCGAAACACAGGGACTAAGAGTGCGTGAATTTAATCTATGACCTAAATTGATTTAAGAAAAAGTGATATCTTTGTGTTAATTAATCTAGAAAACGATAATTAAACTAAAGTAATCTACTACTATTCGAGAACGTGTATTAAATTGGAGCCTAGGGTTAGAATCCATCATTAGCCAATTAGTTTTGCGTTAACTCTTAAATTGGGATTATTGAATGTCACAAGGGTAGTGGTTTAGGCTACAAGCTTCAACCTATTAAGATAATGCTGTTAGTATTGTGCATTGACCCTATCTAACTAAAGCATAAGGAAAATAGGCTCTACCTGATGTATTGTTAATTATTACGTATTGACCCTATCTAACTAAAGCATAGGGAATATAGGCTTTAATTAATAATTCGGTTAATACTGTTGTTTGATTAATTAATCCTAAGGCTACAAGCATAAAGAATTAATTTATAAATATCAATATCAACAATTAAAGGTTACAAACTCAATAATCATATTAATTAAATAAACAATAAAAATATAGTACTTTAAAGTATTTATCTCAACCAAGCAATTCATGTAAACAATCAAATTAACCTGAATTAAAAGTAAACAAAAGTAAATGCTAAGATTTCATCTAACCCCAGAGAGCAAGTTAGCTCTCCATCAAGGATGATCCAGTGACGGAGGAGATGAACGAACTCATGTCGGTCTTCACGCTAATTTCGCTCTCGTTCCAATTTAATGACAAAGAAAGAAAAATCAAAATCTGAGAGAGAGAGAGAGAGAGAGAGAGAGCTACGGTGAGGAATCAGAAGCCAAATTCTTCAATTCCCAAAAACTAGTCGAACTATCACCCAAATCCCGATTTATAGCGATGCCTCACAACCCTAGCAAGCTGGGCTTGGTGTTTCGGGTCTGGAGGTGTGGGTTTGGGCCGGGATAGGTGAGGGTCGTGGTTGGGCCAAACTAGTGCAGGTCAGGATAGGGGGTGACGGTCTGCGAACTAGCTAGTGTGGGTTCGGTGATCTGATCGGTGATGTTTGGGCCTATGTTTGTTGGGCCCGGGTTCCGGACTTATATTATCTCGTTCCAATCTCCAATTGACTTGATTTAATTATTTACGCATTGAATTTGTCTTATTTGCACCAACATTTGACAATTTCCGGAACTTTAATTTCAAACCTGCTAAACATAAAAATTGCCAAAATGAGTGTAGAATTATAATTAAATAGGTGTAAAATAATTAAAATAACAATTAAAAGATGCGTAAATCTGAGACACATCAACACCACCACACCTAATCTTTGCTAGTCCTCAAACAAAGCATATGATTTAACATAAAAACTACAATGATCAACTACCCCAACTAACCCAACCTTCGCCAAGTTTTCCAAGATTAACACCTATATTACAATTCAAGACAAGATTAAATCATCTAGAGCATTCTCCAATTCCATGAATTTAGATGATTAAACTTCAAAACTCGTCATAGAATTTCATTAACCTTATATCAACTAATAGGAACTATTCAAGCAATTTAAGCACACAAGTGAAAGTGATTAGGATTTCATGTCACAGAATCTCCTCAAATTCTCGCTTCCAACCAAATACATAAAAGTTTTGTGCGCCCACACCATTGAATCACCTAAACACATGCCTATACTTAGAGAAATTTTAAGTGGCACATGAGTGACCACTTCACAACATTTTGACCTCGATATGGCACCAGAGAAGAACAACTTTATCATGAATGTACATCAACTTTCACTTTATTCTTTTTCTTTTTTTTTTTTCTTTTCTTTGGGGGAAACTTTTTTTCTTTCTTACTTTTCAATTTTTTTCTTTTTTTTTTTTCGTTTCCTCTTCTTTTTCTGTTCAATTTTTGGACTTTCGCATAACAAGTACTTGAACTTTATAATTGACATTGATCAACAAGTACTTTACATCGTATCAAGAGGCAAGGATTAGGATAATCCAATAGCGCAAGCTTGCAAAATTCAAGATATATAGGGTTGTTTACTTAAATTCTTCAGATTTTCCAAAACACGAAAGTCTTATGCTTAGTGAATATGTGAACAGTATGAGTAGAACCCATTCATATCAACAATAATAACAACAACAACAACAACAGTCCCAGTGCCTTGCGGCTCCCGCAGAATGCAGGGTCTGGGGGGTGTGGTGTACGCAGCCTTACCCCTTCCGGTAGAAAAGGAGACTGTTTCCTAGGACCCCCAACCTGAAGTAATAGTTGAGTGCCTGCAAAAACCAACAATTAATAGCCATGCATAAATATATAATTAAAGAGTGGAAGAAGGAGGAGAAGGAGAAAAAGAAGAAGAATAATGAGCAGGAGAAGGCAGGAGAAGGATAATAAGAAGGAGACCATTCATATCAACAATGATCAACAATATTCATTAACAAGTATGAAATAGAATCATTTAACCTCATGGAATTAAGAAAACGAAATAAACAACTAATCCCACTGTCATCATAACATACGCATCGATCAAGAAAAACTTGGCTAAACGATTATAATGCACACTCAAAATGCACAAAAGATATCAAAATTTTAAAATTTTGATCAAAAAAAATGAGCACATGAAAATGAGCCTCACCCCCACACCTAAACCATGCATTGTCCTCAATGCGACAACATAAATCATTAAAGCACAAGAAATAGATGAGATAGAGCAATACAACCAGGCAAGCCTGTGTGAACATTTATATATAACTTCTTCAACCCGGGACAAAAACATGAAAAGCGAGAAAATAAGTCTCCAAGAAACTAATTAGTTTAAAAAAAAACTAAACTAAAAATAAGAATTAACAAAACCTAGCCTGTCTCCTAGGAGCCCTAAGTTTTATGCCTTCAGCCGGGCGCAGTGAATCAAGCGAAGATCAAATATCAGTCATGGTGTCCATCAAAGAGACAACTTCAATAAGCTGTCCATTAGCAATGCCATCCAACTCAACTACAGGTTTAAGCCTTTGACCATTTACAGTGAGCGCACGACCATCTTTAGGGTGGTATATCTCAATAGCACTCGAAGGGTATACCTGCTTAATCACAAAAGGACCATCCCACCTAGACCTTAACTTATCAGGAAAAAGACGCAATTTGGAATTAAAAAGCCAAACCTTTTGATTAGGAACAAATGTTTTTCTCATAATATGTTTATCATGAAAAGCCTTGGTTTTAGCTTTATAAATCTTTGCATTTTCATAAGCTTCATTCCTTAGTTCTTCGAGCTCACTCAATTGAAGCTTTCGGTTAGCACTAGCTTGGTCTAAGTCAAAATTCAAGGCTCTAGTGGCCCAATAAGCACGGTGTTCTAGCTCAACTAGTAAATGACATGCTTTACCAAAGACCAACCTATAGGGTGACATACCAAGCAGGGTCTTATAGGCGGTGTGGTATGCCCAAAGAGCATCATTCAACCTAAGGGACCAATCTTTCCTATCAAGACGAACCGTTTTCTCAAGTATAGACTTGATCTCACGGTTTTAAAGCTCTACTTGACCACTAGTTTGGGGATGATAGGGGGCGGCAATCTTATGATGCACTGAGTACTTCCTAAGAAGTGCCTCAAATGACCTATGAATGAAATGACTACCGCCATCACTAATGAGTGCTCTAGGGGTACTAAAGCGGTTAAAAATGTGGTCTTTGACAAATTGCATGACCACTTTGTGGTCATTGGTCCTAGTAGGTATAGCCTCAACCCATTTAGACACATAGCAAACCCCTAAAAGTATGTAAACAAACCCAAAAGATGGGGGAAATGGTCCCATAAAGTTAATACCCCAAACATCAAATATTTCCACAATTAAAATGGGGTTCAAAGGCATCATGTCTAGACGCGTCATTGAGCCTGTGCGCTGACACCCCTCACATGCAAGACAAAACTTGTGAGCATCCTTGAACAGAGTAGGCCAATAAAAACCACACTGTAGGACTTTTGCAGCAGTCCTACGACCTCCAAAATGTCCTCCACATGCATATGAGTGACAAAAAGATAAAATGCTGTGATACTCACACTCTGGAACACATCTACGAATTACTTGGCCCGAACAATTTTTAAATAAGTCTGGGTCATCCCAATAAAAGTGCTTTACTTGAGAGTAAAACCTATCTTTTTCTTGCTTAAACCAAGTAGATGGCATTGCACCTGTAGCGAGGAAGTTAACAAAATCTGCAAACCAAGGGCTATGTGAATGGGAGACAACAAAAAGTTGTTCATCAGGAAAAAAATCATGCAAAGCAACTGATGGATCATGATGCTCAAAGAAAATCCTAGAGAGATGGTCAGCTACCACATTCTCTGCACCTTTCTTATCTCTAATCTCAATGTCAAACTCTTGAAGTAGGAGAATCCATCTAATGAGCCTAGGTTTCGTTTCTTTCTTTGAGAGCAAATATTTCAATGCAGCGTGGTCAGAATAAATAATGACTTTTGACCTCAAAAGATAGGAACAAAACTTGTCAAGAGCAAACACAACAGCTAGCAACTCCTTTTCAGTGGTGGTGTAATGGCATTGGGAATCATTAAGAGTTTTACTAGCATAGTAAATGACATGAGGCACTTTGTTCACTCTTTGACCTAGGACGGCACCTATAGCAAAATCAGAAGCATCACACATAATTTCAAAAGGTAGAGAATAATCAGGTGGCTGCATAATAAAGGTCGACACAAGTAATGATCTAAGCTTTTGGAAAGCTTCTAAGCAAGACTCATCAAACTCAAATGATATTTCCTTAACTAGCAAGCTAGTCAATGATCTGGCTAACTTCCCAAAGTCCTTAATGAATCTCCTATAGAAACCTGCATGACCTAGAAAGGATCTAACTTGCTTCACGTTTGAGGGAGGGGGTAAGTTTGCAATCAAATCTACCTTAGCCTTATCAACCTCAAAACCCTTCTTAGACACTTTATGACCCAATACAATCCCCTCTTGAACCATAAAGTGACTCTTTTCCCAACTCAAAATAAGATTGGTCTCTTCACATCTCTTTAGCACAAGCCTCAAATTCTGCAAACATTCATCAAATGAAGGTCCAAAAACTGAGAAATGATCCATAAAAACCTCAAGAAATATGTCTACCATGTCAGAGAAGATAGACATCATGCATCTTTGGAATGTAGCGGGCGCATTACATAAACCAAATGGCATCCTACGGTAGGCAAATGTGCCAAAAGGGCACGTAAAAGTCATTTTCTCATGATCCTCTGGGTAGACTGTGACCTGGTTATATCCTGAATATCCATCAAGAAAACAATAAAAGCTCTGACCAGCTGGCCTCTCTAAAACCTGGTCAATGAATGGTAGAGGAAAATGGTCCTTCCTAGTGGCAGAGTTAAACTTCCTATAGTCAATACACACTCTCTAGCCCGCGGTCTCTCTAGTAGGCACTAACTCTCCATCACTACTCCTAACCATAGTAACGCCCAACTTCTTTGGGACTACCTGAATTGGGCTAACCCACCTACTATCAGAAATTGGGTAAATGATGCCCGCATTAAGCAATTTCACAATCTCTTTCTTTACCACTTCCTTCATGTTAGGATTCAACCGCCTTTGCATCTCTCTAGTGGGTCTAGCATTCTCATCAAGAAAAATCCTATGCATATAAATGGAAGGGTCAATACCCTTTAAATCAGCCACAGACCACCCAATGGCACTCTTATGATCACTAAGCACTATCATCAATGAGTCTTCCTGTTCCCTAGACAACTGAGAAGAGATAATCATAGATAAGGTCTCATCAGGTCCTAAGAAGGCACACTTAAGAGTAGATAGCAGAGACTTAAGTTCAAGTGTGGGTGGTGAAACTATGGAAGGCAAAACAGGGGAATCCGAAAGCGTAGGTAAAGCTTATACTTTTGACAACCAATGGCAAGTATCTAAGGGGGCACATGACTCAAGCAAATCATTCATCTCTCTAATGTCAGTTGCAACCTCAAAATCGTCGGATCAGTCATATACTAGCGCTTGCTCAAGGGAATCACTAACTAGGATAGAAGGGAGTGTTTGGTCCACCAAATCATCAATAATATCCACCTAAAAATACTCCAACTCATCCTCACTAGCGGGTGACAATGGCGCTTTAAAAATATTCAACCTAACAGTCATATTGGCAAAGCTGACATCCATTACCCCAGATCTACAATTGATGGTAGGATTGGCCGTCGCTAAGAAAGGCCAACCTAGAATGTCAGGGACATGGTTTTTCGAATGACTAGAAGGTTCCATATCAAGCACGAGGAAATCAGCAGGAAACAAGGCTTTGTCTACTCTCACTAGCACGTTAATCAGCTCACCACGGGGAATCCTAGTTGATCTATCTGCTACTTGCAAGGTCACCGTGATGGGTTGCAACTCTCCCAGGCCTAACTTCTCATAAACCAAGTAAGGAATAATGTTAACACTCACTCCTAAGTCCAGTAAGGCTTTATTGATCGGGTAGTCTCCAAGTGAACAAGAGATGGTGGAGACACCAGGGTCTTTGTACGTAATTGGAGTGCCACACTTCATAATAGAGCTCACTTGCTTGGCTAAAAACACTTTGTTAGGCAGATGTGCTCTAGATCGCCTCTTTTGGTTCGGTAGATCCTTAATGAACTTCGCATAGGCTGGGATCTATTATGCTTGCTAATTGCAAGGTCACCGTGATGGGTTGCAACTCTCCCAGGCCTAACTTCTCATAAGCCGAGTAAGGAATAATGTTGACACTAGCTCCTAAGTCCAGTAAGGCTTTATCGAACGGTTAGTATCCAAGTGAATAAGAGATGGTCGGGACACCAGGGTCTTTGTACTTAATTACAGTGTCAAACTTCATAATAGAGCTCACTTGCTCGGCTAAAAACACTTTTTTAGGCAGATGTGCTCTAGATCGCCTTTTTTGGTTCAGTAGATCCTTAATGAACTTCGCATAGGCTGGGATCTATTTAATCGCATCAAGAAGGGGAATGTTTATCTTTACTTGCCTAAACGTCTCCAAAATGTCTTCCCACTTCTTGTCCTTCCCATATGGATGTGGTGCAACTAAAGCTTAGGGGAAGGGTACTCTAGGTTCATATGACGAGGGAAGATCAGAGGCTTTAGGAATGGGAGAAGGGTGCGTGACCTCATCGGTCTCCTTTTCTCTCTCCTTGGCCTTCTCATCTTCCTCACCACTCATGGATACTTCACTTTCAGCACTCACTCCATTGTCAACCTCCTTCCCATTTCTTGACACTGTAATGGATTTTGCTTGTTCTTGCTGGGAAGGATAGTTGTCTTGTCTTACACAGTTCCTAGGGTTCTCTACAGCCTGGCTGGGGAGTCTTCCCTTATCTCTCCTACTCAGAGTGTTAGCTAGTTGACCTATTTGGGTTTCTAGCTTTGAAATCGATTGTGTATGGGAGTGGAGGAGTTGGAAATTAACTTCTAAACCTTTCAGCGCACTCAAAACCTTCTCTTTAAATTTTGAATTAGAGCTTAAATTATGAGGTTGAGAGTAGTTAGAAGCATACCCTTACGGTTGAAAACCGACAGGCCGGGGCATACCCGTTGTTGAGGTCGTGGGTTCTGTTGTTGTAACTGTCCGTCTCCTCCTTTCCTCTAGGAGAAGTTAGGATGGTTTCTCCAGCCCAGGTTGTACGTGGTAGAGTATGGGTCGTTTCGTGAGAATCCTTGGGCTGCATTGACCTGTTCCTCCTACCACTCCACATAAGGTGAAGCAGAGGAGCAGTCTTGTGTAGAATGAGAGACACTAGAGCATGAAGAGCAAGCACTATGCACATTTGAAACATGAGACATATTAGGTACAGTAGAGGGGGCCAATGTCATCTTAAATGGGGAAGTTAACTGCTCTACGAAAGAGGCAAGAGAGTCTACTTTCTTATCTAATATGGAGGTGTGAGCAATCTCATTTACTTCTCTATTTAACCTAGTAGCATTAAGACGTGCATGCGCGGCAGATTGTTGTGAATTCTCATTCAAAAGTTCGAACAATTCCCACGCCTCATTCTCATTATTTCTAAGGAACTGACCACCACATGAGGCATCAACAGTTTGTTAACCCTTTTTATTCAACTCGTAATAAAAGTTTTGGACTAGTTGCCATTTGGGGATAGAATGATGTGGACAAGCTCGTAAGAGTTCCCTAAACCTATCCCAACTCACATGAAACTCCTCAGTAGGAAGTTAGGCGAAGGTGTTAATGGCTCTCTATTAAGGTTTCGAAGATTAGGTCTTGAAACTTAACCTTGGTTGGGATAGTGAGAGTATGAGATGAGAAAGAATATAGAGTTTAGATGAGACAAAAAAGGGAAAGGAGATGAGAAAATAGAGAAAGAACCAAATGTATCAATTCATTTATCAAAAGTTAAGGATTACATACTAGTACCTCTTATTTATACTACTTACATAATATGAGCTAATACATTGAATCAAGACTCCACTTCTAACCGACTTAAGCTAGGAACAATCTAGAATTATCTAGAACTAAAGCTTAACTAACATTCAATTCCCATTTGGCGCCAAAACATCACTTCCTAACAGAACTACTACCAGCTGCAGCCACTAACACTTCAGCACCCCTTCGGACTTGTTTCACGCCATCCTCTACCGCTTATTACATTTAAACAACTAAAGACAATACAATGCAACTACTAACACATGATTTACTAAACCAATCAACAGCTAACATTTCAACACAGCAGCAGCATACCAACATTTCAGCAGCAGGACAATACGCAACTACCATGATTTCCATGCCTCGGTTTCTCGAATCATAACATTCCCTTCCCCTTAAGAACATTCTTGTCCTCAAGAATAGAAGAGAGTTGCAACAATGAAGACATTTATTGCATAGAAAAATATAGCTGAAGTGATGTAGTTTTGTTGAAATCTGTAGCTGAAGATGATATCTGGTTTTCAACTTAAGATTGCCTTTGAATGCACAATACCACTCAGGAGGTCTGCACTGATCAAACCAAACATCCACAACACCTCATTTTGCAGTTCATACGACTCAAAGTTCTATCTGGCTGCAGAGAATCATAAAACATATCAACAATTCTGAATCTCTGCTTGTGATAAGCTGCACGACAGGTTTTGTATGTCATTAACCACACCAAGATGCATTTGAAATCCTTTAACACCTCGGGAGGTCTTCCAAACTCAAACCAAGAGAACCCAACAACACAATTTGCTTGTAGGCATTCCCACCTGCAGCTCCAACAAACCCAATTCTTGATCGAGGTGGCCAAACACAAGGTAAGTCCATAAGAATGCGACTGTAACCCCAAAGCTTCAATGATTTCTTTGTCCTCGGCTGGAACCTTGGAGACAAACAACTTGCAAATGTCCTCCCAATAGCACAGCTTCATGATAAAGACCTTATTAATCAAAACTCCCTTTAAAAATAGAATTATTTCAACCCGAACTTGCCCATCGGCATGCCGAAACTGCATTTTAACTACTAGAACTTGATTCCTTGCTAAATTAACAAGTCCTGCTGCAATGATTTTCAACAAGTTCAGCTCAAACAACCACCTACCAACCCAACTCATGACATGACCAATAAAACCTTGATGGCTCTCCAATTGCACCATCGTTAATGCAGCATCCAGAAATTCAGCAGTACAAACCTGATGCAGTTCATAACAACATTTTGTAACTCGGTGTATGTCCATGTGGAAGCTACTTAAAGTGAACAAGTCATGACATCTTCCCATGGTCATAATAGCACCAATCACTCTCCATTTGGATAACCCATTCACTGCTGACAATGAAGGAATGGTAATCCTCCCAGCCATAACAGCAACTAACCCGAATTCATGCTGTCCCACTTTGTTCAGTTGAGCTCTTGTGTCATGGGCTTGAATATCTGGACTTTTGCTCCACCAAATCAAATACTCATGGGTCACAATCAAATTTCCAACATTAGACTGAAAGATGAACTTTAAATCAGGATACCAATGACACAACTGAATATCTGAGATTAATTTCAGTGCAAGGGAAAACTTGTCCTGAACTTGGCTGCTGAAATGTAAATTATTTTCAGCTAGAAATGATCTTGTTCCCTTGTTATTCTCCTTCTCCCATTCATTGAGAAAATATTAAAGCTTGTGTATATTATTTTTCCATTCGGAGAAAAAACAGCAGATCACCCAAAGCACAACCTGATTCTGCACCAAAACAGCAGCTTCCGGTTGCATTCTTTTCCGATTTTCAAATGCTATCACCGTTGGCTTTACTTGGCCTTGAACATCAGTTGTGAGGTCATACCCGAGGCCACACATCTCCTCCAAGCGCCCACAATTCATCAAACAACTAACAACAATTACCAACCCTTTAAGTAAAGCCTCAACCACTTTCACACCAATGCTTGCACTGTCTAACGCCATTTTCAACATCAAACAGCAGCACCGAGTGTGTAGCTTCCCCAATACTTGTACTTCATTCTTTCCCGGATCAAAGGGACTTTCAACATCGATTTCATCAGCTAAAGCCTCTGCGATACAGCTTCTGGTCTGATCAGAATTAGGCTTCAACATATTACTGCATTTGTACTCATCCAACAACTTCAATGCTTGTAAAGATACAAGGCTTCTCTTTCGTTGGACTTTGAAACGCACTCTCACAGCTTGATTAATTCTTTTCATCAGAGAATCAAACCTTTTTGACTTCATATAAACTTGAAAATCTTCTCCCGAATCAGGAGGCCAGTCGCCATATGAGTGTACAAGATGCCTTGGGGAAGTGTTCAACAAGTTTTGTGGTGCTTTCAATGTCACTACAGCAGTAACACCAAGTTTTTCAGATGGAATCACAGATTCTGCTGGAACTAATCCTTGTATTCCTGCGTACATAACGGTAAGAGCAACATCTTGAGTTAATTCCGGTTGATCACCAAGCATACTAGGTTGAACCACAACACATGCTTCAATTTTGGCTTGAACAACTTCTTTTTGCCCACAACATCTCCGAATGCTTCACTTAGACGATTCCTCTTCGACTTACTCTTTGCTTTCTTAATCATTCCTCGGACATGTGAATCATATTCCCAATCCGGATGCACGTCATATTGTATCTCAACATCGTCAAGAGACTCTAACTCTCGCATAGAGTCTTCATAAGAATCATCTTGTTCAAACTCAGGTTCTTCTGGCTTGTGTTCTTCGATTTCGGCATTGTCGTGGTCAAGTTCATCTTCAACAACAACAGATTGTACCTCCTCGTTTTGCTCAACAACGAACTCTTGCCGTAGAACTACTTCCGTTGGTGGAACAATCTGGCTAGAAGGCTCAATTTGTTGCACCCGATCTTCTTTGTTCACATCCTCACCCAACAGCTTCTTCAACATTTGTTGAATACTGTCAAGCTGGCGGTTATACTCGATTTTCTGCTCAATAAGCTCAGCATTCCTCTGCTCAACTTTGACACAACACTCCCGGAACTGATCGTTAATGGAACACTGAGGTTTGATGGTAACATTTGTGCCAACTTCCGATCGCATCATAAATTCATCAGCCATATTTGCAAATGAACGACAACATCGATCTAAATCAGCACAATCGCAATGTACAATTCCGAAATCGCAGAAATGTAGAACTCGTTTCGCAACTCTTCAACAAATTGCTTAATAAAATTCTACTCCTTAGTTTGCAAAAACACACACTTGCTATCGGTTCTATGCTCGTCAATGATTATAATCCCTAACTGGTAAATTTCGAACAGAACTTCGAACAAACCCTAACCTCGCGCGACTTCTGACAGGAGCGTTTTGTCGAGTAATTTGACTCACACTTCTGAATTAGGCTCGACTCTACTCAAAATCAAGTTCTTAACACCGCACTCAAGCGATCTTAACGAACGAAATCGGATTTCAACACTTTCGAACCTACTGTCAGATTTTCGCCTATACTGTCAGCGTTTCGCCTAATCAATTCTCGACTCAATAGCATGTAATTCTCAAAGATCACCGTAGATATTGATGAATTCTCACTACTCTTATGCTTAGCAACACAATATCGACATTACCCAACAACAAATACGAATTCTCAATGAATTGCAACTTGAAGTTTCAGTAGACCATTACCTCAATCTTCAACCTCCGAATTGCAACATCTGTAATCACCTCCATTCCGATTCTCTCTGCTATTTTGATGATGATCAAGTATAATGTGGATCATATAGCTCAAATCAAACTTCTTTCTCAACCGATCAATGGATGATCGATCAAGTTAGCTCAGCATCAATTTCAGCACTGCAACTACTTCATTTCTCCACTTCTGGAGCAATTGCTTGATCGATGCTATTGAATTTCATTCTAAATAAGCTTGATGTTGATTGTCCTCAACAATTACTGATAATGGGGCTTACTTCAATGTAATTTGATCACTTAAAGTACCAACCGAAAGCAATCTGCCCAGGCTGATGCAATACCGCCAAAACTCTTCAATCAATTCAGATTTGAATTTCTGATCACCAAATCTGAATTAAATCAGTATCCAACCTTCTTTTGTTGATTAATTGCAACACAATTAATCATATTTTATAATTTTTTTTTAGATATGAGCTTGATTCGGAAGCCAAATCAAGGCTCTGATACCAATTGTTAAGGTATCGAAGATTAGGTCTTGAAACTTAACCTTGGTTGGGATAGTGAGAGTATGAGATGAGAAAGAATATAGAGTTCAGATGAGAGAAAGAAGGGAAAGGAGATGAGAAAATAGAGAAAGAACCAAATGTATCAATTCATTTATCAAAAGTTAAGGATTACATACTAATACCTCTTATTTATACTACTTACATAATATAAGCTAATACATTGAATCAGGACCCCACTTCTAACCGACTTAAGCTAGGAACAATCTAGAATTATCTAGAACTAAAGCTTAACTAACATTCAATTCCCATTTGGCTCCAAAACATCACTTCCTAACAGAACTACTACCAGCTGCAGCCACTAACACTTCAGCACCCCTTTGGACCCCTTGTTTCACGCCATCCTCTACCCCTTATTACATTTAAACAACTAAAGACAATACAATGCAACTACTAACACATGATTTACTAAACCAATCAACTCTAATCAGCCTTATAACAGCCAAAATTTCAACACAGCAGCAGCATACCAACATTTCAACAGCAGGACAATACGCAACTACCATGATTTCCATGCCTCGGTTTCTCGAATCATAACACTCTCCTAGCAGTGTTAGTCTTACTAATGGGATAGAATTTCTGAAGAAATTCTTGCTGCATTTGAGACCAAGTACTAATCGTCCCACTAAATAAGGTGCCTAACCAATACTTAGCCTTATCTTTCAAAGAGAAAGTAAAAAGGCGAAGTAAGATGTCGTCATCACTAACATTAAGAATCCTAAAGGTTGAGCGAACCTCCATAAAACTGTCCAAGTGACTATACGGGTTCTCAATGCTTAAGCCATGAAACGAAGGAAGCATCTGTATAGTATGTGGCTTAAGCTCGAACTGATGGGCTACGGGTGGCAACCTAATGCAAGACGGTGAGGCGTATGTAGTGGGAGTAAAATACACCATGAGAGCACGTGGTTGTTGTTCGTCAACCATTACTAAATCAGAGTTCGCACTAGCGGATTTTACTCGGTGTTGAGCTCTAAGGTCTCTTAAAGTTCTTTCAATTTCAGGGTCGAATATGGTAAGGTTAAGAGACAAAGAGCGATGACCGTGCATGAATAATTAACCACACGAGCAAGTAAATTAAAAATTAAATAAGCAAAACAAATAAAACAGACAAAACTAATACTAAAAAAAAAAAGACAAATAACAAGATACCCTAAAATCTACTTATGCATAAAAATCACAAGAAAAACAATGCTAATAAAAAGAAAATATTTTTTTTTTTTTTTAGAAAACAAACAATAACAATTAAAGAGAATTAAAAATTAAAAATTCTAAATTAAGAATCAAATTAAGATTTCAAATTCTGGGGTTGAAAAACAAAATAAATTAATTTAAAACTAAATAGAAAGTTAAAAATAAAAGAAAATCACAAAAATAAAATCACGAACATTGCCTAGCCCCCGGCAACGGCGCCAAAATCTTGATTTGTTTTTCTACGTCTATCAAAATTCAATATAAAATCCAGTCTAGTAAACACACCTAAATTGAAGTGTAGGGCGAGAAGGTGTCAAACCACAGGGACTAAGAGTGCATGAATTTAATCTATGACCTAAATTAATTTAAGGAAAAGTGATATCTTTGTGTTAATTGATCTAGAAAATGACAATTAAACTAAAGTAATCTATTACTAATCGGGAGCGTGTATTAAATTGGAGCCTGGGGTTTCGAATCCATCATGAGCCAATTAATTTTGCTTTAACTTTTAAATTGGGATTATTGATTGTCACACGAGTAGTGGTTTAGGCTACAAGTTTTAACCTACTAAGATAATGTTGTTAGTATTGCGTATTGACCCAATCTAACTAAAGCATATAGAAAATAGGCTCTACCTGACTTATTTTTAATTATTACGTATTGACCCTATCTAACTAAAGCATAGGGAAGATAGGCTTTAATTAACAATTTGGTTAATACTATTGTTTGATTAATTAATCCTAAGGCTACAAGCACAAAGAATTAATTTATAAATATCAATATAAGCAATTAAAGGTTACAAACTCAATAATCATATCAATTGAATAAACAATAAAAATATAATACTTCAAAGTATTTATCTCAACCAAGCAATTCATGTAAACTATCAAATTAACCCGAATTAAAAGTAAATAAAAGTAAATGCTAAGATTTCATCTAACTCCAGAGAGCAAGTTAGCTCTCCATCAAGGATGATCCGGTGAAGGAGGAGATGAACGAACTCATATCGGTCTTCACGCTAATTTCACTCTCGTTCCAATTTAACAACAAAGAAAGAAAAATCAAAATCTGAGAGAGAGAGAGAGAGAGAGAGAGAGGGAGAGAGAGAAAGAGCTGCGGTGAGGAATCAGAAGCCCAAAACAGAGAGCCAAATTCTCCAAATCCCAAAAATCGAGTCGAACTATCACCCAAATCCCGATTTAAAGCGATGCCTCACAACCCTAGCGAGCTGGGCTTGGTGTTTCGGGTTTGGTGGTGTGGGTCTGGTCCAAGATAGGTGCGGGTCGTGGTTAGGTCGAACTAGTGTGGGTCGGGATAGGGGGTGACGGTTCTGCGGGCTGGCTGGTGTGGGTTCAGTGATCTGGTCAATGATGTTTGGGCCTGCGTTTGTTGGGCCTGGGTTCCAGACTTATATTATCTCGTTCCAATCTCCAATTGACTTGATTTAATTATTTACGCATCGAATTTGACTTATTTGCACCAACATTTGACAATTTCCGGAACTTTAATTTCAAACCTGCTAAATATAAAAATTGACAAATGAGTATAGAATTATAATTAAATAGGTGTAAAATAATTAAAATAACAATTAAAATTTGCGTAAATCTGAGACGCATCATCTTCCTTTCTGCGCGGCATCACTTATTAGTTGCTAGATTTTTTTTCTCTTTCTTTTTGGGTATATTAGTCGCTATATAGTGTCTGGCATTCATGGCGTCATTATAAATTTTTATGATATTTGAATTTCTCCTAGAAAAACCTGAATAATAACAATGCCTTTTAATAGTTCAACAAATTCTATGTCTAGTGGTTGTTTGCTTCACCAATAATGGCATATGTACATACACATTATCCAAACAATAAAAAATTACAAAAAAGGTAAAAAGAAATTTCACAATGTCAACCAAGTTGACTATCACTATGACCTCAAGAAACATGCTGAAACTTCTGTAGCCAAAAAAACAAAAAAAGAAAAAAAAAAAGGCTCTTGTTGTCTATTGGAACTTGCTAGTTTAGAAGTAATGGGGGTGTAAACGAGCCGAGCCGAGCTGTGCACCCCCTTATTCGAACTCGAGTTCGATAAGGCTTATCGAGCTCGAGTTTGAGCAGAGCTCTTATCGAGCATTTCTAACTCTTGTTCGAACTCGGTTCAATAAGAATATAGTGTATTCGATACTCGGCTCGGCTCGTTAGACTTATCGAGCCGAGTCGAGCTTGTTATCGAGTCAAGTCGAGCTTGTTATCAAATCAAGTCGAGCTCATTATCGAGCCCAATCGAGTTTGAAACCAAGCCAAGCTTGTAATCGGATCGAGCTAATTAACTAGCCGAGCTTTTTAAGTTATTATCGAACCATTTTTGAGCTAATACCAACTGTTATAGAGCTCATAACGACCCTTTAACGAGCTGATATCGAGCCCTTTAATGAGCTCTTATTGAGCCCTTATCAAACTATTCGTGATCATTAGCGAGCCGAGTACCCCCTTGTTCGAACTCGGCTCATTAAGCTTATCGAGCCTACTCAAACTCGGTTCAATAAGCTATCGAGCCCTCCTAATGAACATGAACGAGCCCTAATCGATTTCGAACACGAGTAGTTCATCGAACGCTGATGTGATTTTAAAGTGTGTTTTAAAACCGTGTACTCGCAAGCGTACAAGATCATCGTAGCTAAATCGGGTATACGGGTCGTATCCGCAAGGAATCGGAGTTAAGTTGGATTTTGTTATTAAAAAGCGGTTGAAATCGAGTTTTGGGTTGGTTTAAATGATATGTTAACTAAAAAAGCAAAACTGACGATAAACTAAAACTGCCAATTCAATTAAGGTTAGTTTAGGGAGTGAATTTAGGGTAGTTTAACACATATCCCATCATTATATTTTACTTAGGATGTTGATTTGAAGGACTTAGGCTACAAGCTCTAAGCCTGGGTAAATATATAAATTAGGGCTTAGGGTAATGAACTAGTCTAAAGGCATAACCTATCTTAGCACCTTAAGTGTAGCATAGGTTATCTCATTAGTACTACTTAATTTCTTTGTTACTCCTAATTCAATATTAAGTTATATAAAAGATTGGGTTCAGGATTGGGTACAACCTCAACCTTGACCACGCGTGAAATCCTGTTATGTTATGATCTAGGCTACAAGCACAAAACTAATCGCTGCAAAGTAGGAGATCTAGTCATGGCTACAAGCACACATACAAAAATATCCAACAATCATGAAGAACTCCCCACAGGGGTGCGAATATAACATAACTAAACCAATCGTCAAAAGTATAATATAAATCTGGGATACGGGCGGCTATCCGCCCTTCATCCCTAAACTAAAAGAATCTACTCCTCCATGGGAGTTTTATACATCATTAACATCTAAAAAAAGTGAAAACAATGAGTAAACAACTAGGAATTGAAAACTCCCTCAATTGACGTTGACGTTGATCCTTGCTTTGATCCTTCCGGTACTCCAACCACCTGCACTTCGGCGCTTGAGAACCCCTTGGATCTCGTAGCGGCTTGGGAGGAGAGGAGGAGATGTGGTGTGGCAAAAGATGTGAAACTAGGTGTCCCCCTCCATATTTATACATGGGGCGTGCTTAGGGTTGGTCCCGTGCCATTCCCGGTCGATCGGTGGTCAAACCGATCAATTGGCGCCCCCCTTAACAGCTTGCGCAGTTAACTTAAAATGAGCGTCACTTTTGAGCCGTAAAGAGTTATGGGCCAAATTATATACCAAATTGAAGCTCTCAAAGAGATCTACGTGACCCAAGTCGTTTCATAAGTATATTAGCCAAATATTGGGTCATAAATACTCTTTTTTGAAGCATTTTACTCGTTTTAAGCTCGACCGATTGCCAAAATGGATGGTCAATCAATCCACGCGCCCAAGGAATGACTCTTTTTGGCTGAATTTTGACCCTATGGGTACTTATTTTGCACACGTGGTCGGGTTTCTCAAGTAGTCTTCAATTATGCCTCGATTACGTTAAAATCTTCCACTTTTCAGCCTTTGTTTGCTCTGTTGCGCTCTAAGCCAAAATGTACCTAGATTACAATAAAAACACACATGTAGAGGCCGAATATATGGCAGGAATAGGAAATAAAATTTGTAAAAATCAAGTGCATCAACATGCCCAAACCCACACCTTGCTTGTCCTCAAGCAAGATTCGATTTAAGCTAGATACTGGCGGAAAAGTCAATTCAGGCATTAAATCGCAAAGGTCACTTGTGAAAATTATTGTTCAATCATATTTGAAAGTGTACTTGAGAGTAGAGAATCTTTATGTGACGTTACTATTGCACTAGTTCAACTTAAGTCGCCGTCATTAAGGTCTTTTTACTAATGAGTGATCTTATAACTTCTCTCCCCTTCGTCTTACTTCAAAACCCTCCGACTTTAAGAAGACATAAAGGTAATAAGTAAAGGAACAAGTTATCCTAACCCTTCACCGCTAATCAATAGTGAAATCAAAAGGCTTCTCTTTTCTCTCTTGTTTTCCCCCCTTCTTTTTTTCTTTTTCTTTTTTTTTTCTTTTTTCACTCGATTAGGTGTGTCTCCCTCAGACCCATGTAGCGAGTTTTCGGCCGGCAGCTCTTGATCCAGTTGGCTCAAGGTACCAGGTTTTAAGAGACCCTTACGGACCTAATGGCTCGAGTCTTAAAGATCCACAAACTATTCCGTTAGCACATACCTTTTTTTTTTAATGCTTATTTTAGTAACTATAAAGTTGATGCTTCTTAAGCTTTCCCTGTGGTCCATGTAGTGAGCTTTCGACCGGCAGCTCCCGACCTAGTAGGCTCAAGGTACCAGGTTTTAAGATACCCCTACGGGCTTACTTGCTCGAGACACAGGGGCTACAAGAACCAACCAGTCACTTTTTTTTTTCAGGGGTTACTCAAGATAAAGAAATGTACAATTGATTTCAACATTGTTAGAAGTAGAATAGTGGATTCCTATTCCTAAAGTTATTACCATTATTTCAACCCAACAGTAGGATATGTGATAAGATTAAGGGTGAAAAGTAATAATCTCACTAACTAGTTAAAAGACAAAAATATGGATTCAAAAGTCTGATCCAGCAATAATTTCATCTCATAAACATTCTAATCATCAAAGTAAATCTCAGAATTAGTCGACAATAAGAGTCACAAACAACCTTATACTCATTTATGCCTTCAAAAATGTTGCTAATTTGAGCCAAATGAAGCTTTAAAGGACAAATAGAAGTTCGCTCCCATCTGCATAAATTTGATGTGATTTAAATGTGTGTTTTAAAACCATTTACTCGCAAGCGTACGAGATCATCGTAGCTTTGTCGGGTATACGGGTCGTATCCATAGGGAATCGTGTCAAGTTAGATTTACTAATTAACGAGCGGCTTGAATTTTTGGTTTTTTTTGTTGTTTGAATAAGTTGTAAGCTAAATTACTAAAACTGAAAATAAAGTGAGTGCGACAATTCAATTGAGGTTAGTATAGGGAGTGAATTCAGGGTAGCTTAACACGTATCCCGTCATTATATTCTACTTAGGACGATGATTTGAAAGACTTAGGCTACAAGCTCTAAGCCTGGGCTAATATATAAATTAAAGCTTAGGGTAATGAACTAGTCTAAAGGCATAACCTATCTTAGCACCCTAGATGTAGCATAGGTTATCTCATTAGCACTACTTAACTCTTTTGTTACTCCTAATTCAATATTAACTCATATAAAAGATTGGGTTCAGGGTGGGGTACAACCTCAACCCTGACCACGCGTGAATTCCTGTTATGTTATGGTCTAGGCTATAAGCACAAGACTAATCACTGCAAAGTTGGAGACCCAATCATGGCTACAAGCACACATACAATGAATATCCAACAATCATGAAAAACTCCTCACAAGGGTGCAAATATAACATAACTAAATCAATCATCAAAAGCATAATATAAATATGGGATACAAGGGTTCTCAAACGCTGAAGCGCAGGTGGTCAGAGTACTGGGGGAATTAAAGCAAGGATCAACGTCAACATCAATTGGGGGAGTCTTCAAATCCTTAGTTTTATCATTATTGTTTTCTTTCTTGGATTTCGTAATGTTCAGAACTCATATAGAGGAGTAGACTTTTAGTTTAGGGATGAAGGGCGGGTAGTAGTCCGTATCCCTGATTTATATTATACTTTTGACGATTGGTTTAGTTATGTTATATTCACACCCCTGTGGGCAGTTCTTCATAATTGTTAGATATTTTTGTATGTGTGCTTGTAGCCATAACTAGATCTCCAACTTTGCAGCGATTAATCTTGCGCTTGTAGACTAGATCATAACATAGCAGGATTTGACGCGTGGTCATGGTTGAGGTTGGACCCAACCCTGAACCCAATCTTTTATATAAATTAATATTAAATTAGGAGTAACAAAGAAATTAAGTAGTGCTAATGAGATAACCTTTGCTACACTTAGGGTGCTAAGATAGGTTATGCCTTTAGACTAGTTCATTACCCTAAGCCCTAATTTATATATTAATTCAGGCTTAAAGCTTGTAGCCTAAGTCCTTCAAATCAACGTCCTAAGTAAAATATAATAACGAGATACGTGTTAAGCTTCCCTAAATTCATTCCCTAAACTAACCTTAATTGAATTGACACTTTTAGTTTATCGTCAATTTTACTATTTTAGTTAACAAATCATTTAAATCAACTCAAAACTCGATTTCGACCGCTCGTTAATAACAAAATCTAACTTAACTCTGATTCCCAGCAGATTTGACCCATATACCCGATTTAGCTACAAAGATCTCGTACGCTTGCGAGTAGACGGTTTTAAAACACACTTTAAAATCACAAAATCATTGATAATAACAAATTTGCTTTGAAAATAACAATTTTTTCTAACAATAATGTTACATATACAAATATAGGTAAATTACATATGATTGATTAATTTTTTAGTTCACAAACTTTCTAAAATAATAATTTAGTCCAAAAGTTATACGTAATTAATAAAATAATCCAAATAATAGTTTGGTAGGGTGTAAAACTTGTCATTATCCATCTCCTAAGCATTCCTCTTATCTCACAAAGAAACACATTGTTGGGGCTCTTTGGATGAGAATCCTATATCATACCCCTACACATTGTCGTTTTAATTATTTTATTAAATATATATAATTTATATATTATTTTACAAAATTTGTGAATTAAAAATTTTAATACATCAAATTTTAGGATACTCATATGAGAGTCGGTTCCGGAAATAATGCTGAAAAATAAAAAAATAAAAAAATAATGCTGAAAAAAAAATAATTTCAAATCTACTGTTGAACCGCGTTTACAAAATACGGTTATAGTAAACCGCATTAATAAAACGCGTTTCAGATGAATAAAAACCGCGTTTCGGTTTACCATTAAAAAAACCGCGTCTTGATAAAGCGGTTTACAATAATAAAAACCGCGTCATATGAACGCGGTTTAATATGGTCAAACGTAATGAGTCGAGCCGAGCCCTTAACAAGCTCGTATCGATCCCCTTAACGAGCTCTTATCGAGCCCTTATCAAACTGTTCGATAGCGAGCTGAGCACCCCCTGTTCGAACTTGGCTCGTTAAGCTATCGAGCTCTCCTAATGAATACGAACGAGCTCTAATCGATTTTGAACACGAGTAGTTCATTGAACGCTCAGTTCGTTTATACCCCTACTCACCGCCGGTCATGTCATCCGCTGTCGCCCTTCTTCTGCTTTATACGCCGGAGATCTTTAAGTATTATTGTCGTAGCTATTTGATCACTACTGAATTAATAGCCTTTTATTGATAACTTTTCCTGATTTCTTACTACCTCCACTTGTAATGTTGGAGCTTCATTGAGAGGAACATGGGATCAATGTGACGATCATCACGAATTGCGGCATAATGGCGACTATAAGTGATAAAAACGGTGTTTGTGTGTACTGCGAATAAACCGCGTTTAGTAAACGCGGTTTATAGTTAAATCGCGTTCCTATAACGCGGTTTATTACTCTATGAACCGCGTTTTAGTAATGCGTTTTATATAAATATAAAACGCATTTTATAGACGCGGTTTTTATGCATTTTAAACGCATCACCTTGACGCGGTTTTGTATAGCCACGTTTTGTAAACGCGGTTCAACAATAGATTTGGAATTATTTTTTTTTCAACATTATTTTTTTTATATTTTTATTTTTTAGCATTATTTCCGGAACCGACTCCTCATATGAAAGGATGAGAGATGAGAGGAAAGAATTAAGAAAATCTAGACTATTGACTCTAATGAGAGGTATAAAAGTAACTTTAAAATTTAGTCTCTTGATATAAATGTAAGGGTAAATTACATATTAGCACCTGAGTTTTGGTAATTAATTTTTCAGTCCATAAACTTTATTAAATAATTTTTTTCTTCACAAGTTTGGGTGAAATAATATTTTAGTCTAACTACCAGTAGATTTTTAGTAGGAACAAACAAAATGACCAAACTACTCTTACTAAAAATATTTTTACACTAAACAAAAAAAAAAGAAAAATTCCCTCTTCTTCTCTTTCCTCCCCTTTTCTATCTTATCCACCGTCGTTACTGCAGTTGCAGGCGGTAACTCCATCTATATGCCACCCTCTTTGGCTATTATCGTACTTTCTAACTCTTCTCCCTAACCCCCACCTTCCTCACTTCTACTTAGCCATCTCTTATGCTTCTTTTTCTACCCTCACCTGCATTTGGGTCGTCAACCTCCTATTCCTAGTTTTTGACCCCTTTTCTACCGTCCACCTTCGGAGACAGCGGCGGCTGCAGAGAGGAGGAGGAGAGAGAAGGAGAAGGGGGGATTTTTTTAATTATTTTTTTAGAGTAAAAATATTTGGATATTTTAGTAATTTTATAAATTTTTGTTAAAAATTTAACAGCATTTGAACTATAATATTCTTTCATCCAAATATATAAATCAAAAAATTACCTAACAAAATTTGCGAATCAAAAATTATTTGACTAAATTTTAAAGTATTAATATATAAATTATCCTAAATCTAATGGTATATATTCTTGCATTTCAACTCTCTACATTTCGTATGGGTCCCACCTTTTATATATATATATATATATATATATATATATATAACACGCAGGCACAGAGAAGCCGAAAACTCTGATTGGTATCCTATATCCTCATCTCTAAAGGAATAGCAGTGGAAAGTTGAAGAAAATAGAAAGAAAAGAGGGAGAGGGAGAGAGAGTGAATGAGAAGGAAGAGAATGAGAGAAGAGATGGAGAGAGACAGGACGGAGATAAGGGCAGCCATTGATGAGCTCTCTCTTCTTCTCAAGCTCCGCCCTCCTCCTCCACCATCCACCGCCACCGCCGCCGCCGCCGCTGTCACCGTGGTTGATTACTTTCCCACGCAGCCTTTCCTTTCTGTTTGCCACTTGATTCTTCCTGTTCTTGGTATCCCTCTACCTGTCTCTTACACCCTTTTTGTTGTTTTTTAGGGTTCTTTTACATTTTAATATCTTGATATGTTTTATTAAAAGAGTCCTACGTTTCTTACGCATTAATAAAAAGATCATTATCGGCGTGATGATGTTAATTTTTTTAATAGAGTTAACATACCAACTTTTTTTTTTATGTTAATACTATAGTAAAGTAATAAAAATATTTTTTAATTACCATATTTTTAAATAAATTACGGGAAAATAAATAGTTTCTACAAACTATAATGTTTCAAATTTTGTACTTATAAAGTAATAATAATAATTGTATTAATGGTACTTTTGTCTTACTTCAGCATTATTAAAAAAGTAGTTAACATATCAGCTTTATCAAGGAAAAGTGATGTCACTACGTTGGAAAGTAGCCTTTTTATTAATACAATAAAAACTTAAGAGCCTTTTTAATTAGTTTTAAAAATATCGGATATTAAAATATAAATAATTTCTTATGTTCGGTTTTTCCTACGAGTGTCCAAATAGCACATGATAAAATATAATAAATAGATATATTTATCTATATTTAATAACAATTACAAATTTTATTATTACAGTTTTGTAAAAGTATACGCAACATTATTCAATCAAAATGCATCATATTAATTATGGGCACAATGTTTGATAATAATGAATTAATCTATTAAGGAAAACAAATAATTAATGTATATTTATTACGTCTTATAATAGATAATATTCTTGTGAGGATAAAATCATTATTATCGGAACATAAGCTATTTTTAAAACAATTTTGTACCTCTTGTTTTCAGTAAGTCTGATGATTATTTTAATAATAAGAATTTCGTCCAAATGTTGACAGTTACTTTATAACTTGAAAGTTGACTTTTCTGAAAAAATTATTATCAAAACAGGTAAAGATTATGAGCTGATTAAATAACTCAGTACTCTATGGAACAACAAAAATCAATTGTTTTATTAGGTTTAACTCTTTGGTCTTTGTTAAATCTAAAATTGCATTTTCAAAACAAATTTTCTAATTTTTAACTTTTTTAAAGTTTTTTCTATTTTGATTGACAACTAAAAATTAAAAATAAAAAATAAGAAATTATTTTTTTCAAAAGCCTATTTTCAATTTACCATAAAGCAAAACTACTGAATGAAAATCATAATAAATAGGGCCTTAATTTTTATATTGATTAACCAGCAGTAAAAAAATTGATAAAGAGTACTTTCGGGGTTGAAAAACACTTTTTTCTCTTTTATCGTAAGGCCAAATAGTAAGGGCGCTGCTTTTATTTTGCAGATAATCTTTGCTTTGCTTGGGTGCACTGTGTTGGATGGTTTTTTTTTTTTTTCCCCCCCCCTCGTTTGTATGTGTCCGTATTTTGTATCGGCTTTTGGCTTATTGAAATGAACAACCAAAATGAAACAAAGTACAAAATTAAGGTTTATTTACCGGACAATAATGTACCGGATTTCATTAGAACTCCGAAATTAAGCGTGCTTGGGAGAGAGTAGTACCAAGATGTGTGACCTTCTGGAAGTCCTCGTGTTGCCAACCTTATAATGTTGGGAGTATTCGGAAACAACATCTCGACATTGTTAACCCTTAAGGGTAAGGCTGCATACATCCACCCTCTCAGACCTCGCTTAGGCGGGATCCCTTGAGGCACTAGGTCTATTGTTGTTGTTGTAAACAGAGTACACAATTATAACTCAGTCTTATCATAAATAAAATACTAAGGCTTTGTTTGTTTTAACTGAAAACATTTTTTGTTTCGATTCAAATATTTCTTTGCATAATATAATGGTAATAACTATAAATGTAGAAAATATTTTCCTAAATTGAAGGGGAAATTGACTTCGTCTAGACTAAAGCAGAAAACATTATCCTTTATAGAGGGAGAAATGTTTCTAGTTATAATCTCACGTCATGTGTCTTATTATTTTGGCCAAGCGTAACCTTGTATAAATTTATGGACTAAAACAATTTTCTTTAACTAAAAACATGAAAAATATATAAGAAAAGTATTAATTTTTAATTTAAATATCTTATAAAATAAATTTTATTATAAAAAAATATTTTCTGTTGAACGGAATGAATTGTAACATGTTTATTTGCCTACAATGTTGTATGGGTTACTGGCAATACAATCTAAGTTTAGAGGAACAAGTATGTCACTATTGTCGCCCTTTCCCATTTGACGTTGGAAAATGGTAAATTTTTATGTAATTAGTTATATGGTAATAATTAGACAAGAAAAATATTATTATATGGTCTATAATTTTATAGATTAATAATTAATACTATAAATTAATCAATATAAATTAGAGGTATTAATTTTTTTTTTTTGATTATTTAAAGGTATTATTTGGATATAAATGATTGTGTGTTTTTACTTTTTTTTTTTTCATGGTAATGTAATTGTGGGGGCAAGGGAACTAACGAGTATAAACCGTTGAATAAACTGATTATTTTAACATCCATATTATAGAATATAAATATTTTTTTATAAATTTCTTATGCTAAATATTATCATATGTTGGAGTTATTGATGTTTATATAATACTAAAGCTACCCTGCTAAACTAAAGGCATCAATGTAAAGCTCATCATTCTCATACATCGCTATGATCCTTTCTAATCTAGAAAGATATTATCATATCTTAGAACTAACTTTTTATTTAATTAACCTACCTAAAATATATAATAAAACTCCCAGATATTTTATTGATAATAATAACTTATTTATTGAAGATACTTCTTTTTAAAGCATAAAATTATTTTTGACTTTTAATTAACATTAAAAATCTTTGGTATATTTATGTCTTTGACATGGTATCAACATCCTTTAAGGAGTGTCATTGCAAATATTTTTTATATCAATATAATTCTACTATAATATATAAATTGTAATTTTATATTTATTTAAGCTTCAAATTTGTATAGCAGTCGGTTATTTAATAATTCAATAGTTCTCTCATATTTATTTTCTAGAGTAAAAAAAAAACACACACACATCTTTACCTCTGTGGATTCTAAAGAAAAAATCCAAGCAATTTGTTTAGAGTTTTTAAATTTTATGGATTTTGATTTTTTTTAAGCACTAATTTTTAATATTAATAATTTATTAATTAAAATTTTTATTATTTATTATATTAATATTATAGTATTAAAAAAAAATGTTTTTATATACGAAATACCACATTTAAAACTTTTACTGGGGCCCGATGTCAAAATAGACCCTGACAATAATTGAATTCTAGGGGACCTTGTAGATAAAGATTAGGCTGAGAAGGTTACACTTACAACAATAAACTTTTTTTTTTTTTTTTTTTTTTTGATCGCCTACAATAATTGAGTTACCAGTTAATTACCAAAGCATATTGTTATTATCAAACCTAATGTTTTGGAAATGTCAAATTATGTTAATGTTACAACAATAATATTAGAGATATGCAGTTATTGAAGTCAAAATTGATTTTGTTAACGCGAAAACAAAAAGAGTATTCCTATAAGTAACAAAAAGTGAAATTATTTGGATATAGTAAAATCGGTCCTGAAAATAATATTTACTTAGGACATTCATATTATTAATGTATTCATATTACTCTGTTATAATAGAAATGTCATGTCAATAATTTCATCCCTAGGAAATAGTTTGGAGTTACTAATAATCTAGGAAACATAGTACATGTACATAATTTTGTGCATCTAATTTATGAATATACGTAGGCTCCGTTTGACATATAAAATTGGAATTAGATTGTGTAATAATTAATTCAAGCCTAATTCTGATATAATTGAAATTTTGATAGAATTAAAATTCCAATGTTTGGTTTCTTAAAAGAATTGAAGGTCAAAATTATAATTCCATAATAATTCGAGTCATCATGGGTTTTTGGTCGATCAAATTAGAATATTTCACATTTTAAACCAGCTACAATAAAGTTTTGGTCGAAGCGGTTAACATTGAGTTCAGAGTTATCATGGTAGAAGTGATTCATTTTGAGTTCCAATTATTCAAGTTTCAAGTTAAATCGGGTCGAGTATCACGTCAGATAATTTGGTGTTCGAGTTATCTCAGATTTTTCATTTAATCGGGTTAGGTCTTTTCAGGATTCAGGCTAGAATTGATTAGATTTGAGTTGATTTAGCTTATTTTGAGCTCGAGTCATCTTAGTTTTGAAACAAACGAATTATATCATTTCAAATTTCGAGTTATCTTGGGCCAAGTTTGAGATGAGTCGGGTCATTTTAGGTTTGGATTATATTAAGTTTGGGTCAATTTGTTCGGGTCATTTCTACTTCTGTTCAACTTGTTTCCATTACATTCAGGTCGAGTAGTTTTTATTTGAGTAATCTCGAGTTTTGGGTCACTCGGATTGGGTCTCTACGGAATTTGAGTTAAGTTAATTTCAGTTATTTCAAGTTCAAGTCATTTGAGTTGGGAGATTTCAAGGTTTGGGTCAAATTTTAGTTTAGTCTAAATCCTTTGATTTTGAATCATCTCGGGTTTGGGTTAATCAAGTGGGGTCATTTGAATTTTAGTTCAATAGAGTTAATATAAAATTACAATTCCTTATCTCCATACCAAAGAATTAGAAAACTTAATTTGCAGTTAAAATTTAATTTTTATAGAATTAAGTAGTAAAATTAAAATTTTAATTTTAATTAATAAATCAAACAACAACAACAACAAAAACAATAAACGCAATGCATGTAAAGACTCCCACAAAAGTAGGATCTGAAAATAAATCAAATAATAAAATTAAAATTACGAACTCTAATTAAATGTTTCAAACATGACCTTAAAAAAAAGACCTCTTAAATAAATAAAAATAACATTAATATTAATAAATAAAAAAGGGGTCATGGTCGGACTCGTGGCTAGCTCATGTCATATCCCAAAGAAAGTAGCGTATTGAAAAAAAATTAATAATAATAATAATAAAAAAATAAAGAAGCTGGGTTGGGTCTGTTAATGTATCTTTTTCACTGGAATTTATTATTATAAGAAAGACAAAGAAAGAAAGCATGATTTTAACTGGGGAAGCTGTCATTTGTCAATGCAGATAAGATAGGCCCAACCATGGCTGTTCTTAGACAAGACATTTTTCGTAATATTCAGGTATTACCTTTTTACTACTTTGTTCTCTCTCTTTTTTTCCTTAACAATTTCACTACCTACTTCTAGGTTACAACCTGGTTTCTATTCCAGCAATTAAAAAAAAAAATATGACTTTTATATATATATTTGGGAGTCGTTATTATATAGACAATAAATATTATCAGTAGGATCATTACATCACGTGTTCAAAAAAAAAAAGGGATTATTATATCACTTGTAGTGAATTAGCCACAAAATTATTTATATATCCTTAAATTGTAACATTTGTCTTATAATAAATTTGACATTTCAATATATGTAATTCTATTAAGACAATCTATATAATGAAATTTTTTTTTTTGTCAATTTTCATTAAAAAATGTCGATTTATCATTAAGACAATCTATATGATTTATATTATTGTTTTCTACTGAAATTAGGCAAATCAAGATTGGACTAATAAAAAGTAGAGTGTTAAAATAACAATTTATGCTAGAATCAAACTAAGTCAAGAAATTTCGTTCAGGAATTGATTAGTTCAACTACCGTGTGGTTCGGTCTTCAACTAGGTTCAGTTTAGGTTCAACTAAATAAACATAAACCACAACGAAACAAAATCTTAAAACTCGGTCTAATAATATACCAATTGATTGTTGTTTACACCCCAAACTAAAGTGAGTTGGGAATACTGTTTTGGGATCAAAGGACATGTGTTTGCCACGTTGGACTATCCTTGAGGGATGTTTGGCCTTTAGATATAAAGATAACGGTGTCTCGAGCCCAGTTGCCTAATGAGTTAAATCCCTTGTGGGACAACAACCTCTCAAGACGGTTGAATACCGTAAAGAAGGCTCGAGTTTGAGGACTTCCCAAAAGGTGATGCAGTGCTTAAAAGTGGGAGTTGTGGGACCAGGAAGGATTCAATAGCCGTCCCTTTTATTTTATTATTCACTAATAAAAGTCAAGAGAAAAATATGCTCGCTTGAGGATCAGCATGATCGTTGTCACCAAAGTAGGGAACAAGGTGCTTGACGTTGAGCATATTAGAAGTCCTCATGCCGGGTGGAAGCTGCAAGTGGTAGGCATTGTCGTTGATCCTTTCCAATACTGCCAATGGTCCTATCTTGCGAGCTGTCAACTTGTTATACTCCCATGCCAGAAAGCGCTCCCGGTGAAGACTGCCTAAACTTTGTCGCCTACCTGGAATTGAACCGCTCGGTGTCATCTGTCACTTGCCTTCTTGTACTTGGCAGTGGTTTCTAGCAACCGAGCTCTGGTTTGCTCATGGATGTCCTTAAGGGAGGAGATGAAGTCCTCCACCTTTCCATGAGGACGTGTCAAATCCAGAACAGGTGCCAAATCAGTCGAAGACCATGGAACAAAGCCATAAACGACCTTGAATGGTGCGAACCCTGTACTTCTATTAACGGAGCTGTTATAGGCAAACTCAACTTGGTGCAGCTTCATCTCCCATCCCTTGGCGTTATCAGCAACAAGGCATCGGAGAAGGTTGCCCAATGATCGGTTAGTGACTTCGGTTTGTCCATTTCTTTGAGGATGATGAACGGTGCTAAAGACGAGAGATGTGTTCGCCATCCGCCATAACGTCTTCTAGAAGTAGTTCACGAACATGACATCCATATCAGAGATGATGCTAGCCGGTAACCCCTGCAGCTTGTAAACCTTCCCGAAGTATAAAACCGCCACATGTATTGCGTCAACAGCCTTCTTGCATCCGATGAAGTGAGCCATCTTAGAGAAGCGATCCATGACGACGAAGATTGAATCAATGCCGCCTGTTGTTCTCGGTAAGCCTAGCACAAAGTCCATGCTAACATCCGTCCATGGCTAACTCAGAACCGGTAGTGGCAAATAAAGACCAGCGCTGGTCACCCCGCCCTTTGACACCTGATAGACCCGGCAACGTTGAACATATCTCTCAACCTCCTTGCGTATGGTTGGCTAGAAATAGTTGGCGGGAATGAGCTGTAGTGTCTTGTGTCAACCCACATGCCCCGCGTTGTGCTTCGCCTCAATGAATGGAGTAACTGGGAACAGAACTTGACTGTGCTTCCCGCCATATCTTGCCAAAAGTGGGATCGTCATAATATTGACTTGCCAACTGATCGAATCCGGTCACGATAACCCTGTGCTGTAAAAGAAGGAGACTCCGCCTACTCAGGGCATCCGCCACCTTGTTCAATACGCCTAACTTATGCTTGATGACGAAGTGGAAGAGCTGCATGTAGCTAGCCCACTTGGCGTGTCGGTCTGAGAGTTTGTCTTGGCTATTAATGTACTTGAGGGCCATGTTATCCGAATATAAAATGAACTCCCGGTTGGCTAAGTACAACTTCCAATGCCTCAATGCTCTAACCAACGCGTAGACTTCCAAATTGTAGGTTGAGTAGTTCAACCTACTCCCATCGACCTTCTCACTGAAGTATGCAATAGGCCTCCCGTCTTGTCTAAGCACAGCGCCAATGCCAGTTTTTGAGGCATCCGTGTGCAACTCAAACATCCTCTGGAAATCCGGAAGGGCTAACACCGGTGTCGTGGTTAATTTCTTCTTTACCTCATCGAAGGCAGAAGTTTCTTGAGGAGTCCAAATGAAGGGACCTTCTTCAGGCAGTCAATGATAGGCGCCATGATGGAACTGAAGTTCGGAACAAAGTGCCTGCAGAATGACGCCAACCCATGGAAACTCTGGACTTCGCCAATTGTTCTTAGTTGATGCCAGTCACGTATGGCTACCGTCTTCCCCTCATTAGCTGATATACCATCCTTGGATACGAAAAAACCAAGGAAGGTCACCTCGTCCCTCATAAACTTTCACTTCTTGAAGGCAGCAAACAGACTCTGTGCTATCAAGGTACTCAGCACTTCCTCAAGATGTCGGATATGCGTAGCTCGATCCCTGCTATAAATCAATATGTCATCAAAATAGACAACAACGAACTTCCCAATGGAAGGGCATAAAACCTGGTTAATAAATCTCATGAAGGTGCTTGGCGCATTGGACAACCCGAATGGTATCACCAGCCACTCATAAAGCCCCTCTCGTGTCTTGAAGGCGGTTTTCCACTCGTCTCCAGGCGAGATCCTAATATGATGGTATCCGCTCTTGAAGTCTAACTTTGTGAACAAACGTCAAGTTCTGTATTGACATCCAATCTCGGAATAGGGAAAATCGATAGCGTACCGTGATCTTGTTGATTGCCCCACTATTAATATACACCAGCCAACTTCTGTCTTTTTTGGCGTCAATAGAGCTGGCACTGCGCAAGGACTCAAGCTCTCTCTGATAAAGCCTCTGCGACTAGCTCTTCCACTTGGCATCTCAACTCCTCATGCTCTAATGGACCCATTTGGTAGTGGGGTCTGTTCGGCAATGAAGCATCCGACATTAGATCAATACGATGTCAGATGTCTCGTAATGGCGGTAGTGCATTCGGCAGCTCTTCCGGGAATATGTCAGTGTACTCCTCCAACAATGCGGTAGTCTCCCTCGGTACTTCCCTTGGACTTCTCTTGCTTTCCTTCCCATTCAACACAAATCCTGGCGTCGCCAACCTCCTTGGCCAACATGGCTTGTCCTTATATGTTCGAGTGTTGAGCTTCTAAAGCTCACGGTGCCTCCTCCTTCTTGGGTAACAAGATGATCTTGGTCCCCTTAAAGATGAAGCTATAGGTGTTTTTCCTTTCGTTGTGAATGACACTCTCATCTTATTGCCATGGGCGCCCCAATGATAGATGGCAAGCGTCCATGGTGACGATGTCACACCAAACCCCGTCCTTGCACTTCGTCCCAATCGAAAAGTTAACCAAGCAACGCTTAGAAACGGTTACCTGATTTCCCTTCTTGAGCCTTGACAACATGTAGGGACTTGGATGGGCCTCCATCTTCAACCCCAACTTGGCGATTGCCTCTTCAGAGATGACATTCTCACAACTTGTGGGACTGATGCAACACATAAAGTAGAATTTGGAAACGGAAAGGTTCAACGGCCTTCCCTTTCAATTTTATTACGAAAATAATAAAAATAAGGGGAACAATGTTACTCAATTTTTCACAACCCGAGAAAGAGAGAAAACCCTAGAAAATTGATAATCAATCTGAAAATTATGAAAGCTAAATTAATCCTAGTTTTCCTCTTGCTTAAATAGAGGAACTAATTCATCTAAAATAAAAGACTTAAAAAATAAAAGATAAATACAAAAACAACTATTAATTATCTAAACAACTAATAATTATCTCTTGATCTAATCTAAGCTAAAGTCTCCTAATTGATGTTAACTTTCTCAGTCTGGTTCACCCTTTCGCGTCTCTCCCCTCTATCAGCGTCTCTTTTATCCCGCCAAGTTACCTATCTCATCAAGAATTCAATCGGCCAAGATACATGCTGCTTCAGAAGGCTGCAAGAAACTTTCTAAAGCTCGAGACATTTACTTGGAGTGCATATCAGGAAGCGTGGGCCTTAAGTATATCCAGACGAATGTGGGGCATTTAGAAGAGTCTAAGGCGAAACACACAAATGTGGGGCTTCTAGAAAGAGGCTCGAGCACACATTTTAGGGTACAATCAACGCCCATTTAGCATGAAAAAGAAGAATTGAGGTAGACGTGGAGCAGATATGCCAAAATTGTAGGATGCAACAATTATTTCCTTTTCCAATAAATAAGAGGCACTATTGTCGTTGTAAAGCGTCCGACACCACTATACAAAACTTCTTCAAGTTTGTTTTACAGCACACTTGTGCTTTTATCCTAGAAGTCTTGTAGCTTAGCCTAGTCTAGTATAGTATAACATAGCATAGTACTTGCTTTCCTTTAAGGGAATACAAATTTCATGTTTCATGTATGAACTCTTTGTTTTAATCTATTCCCAACTATCAACAAGTTGAGATTTGGGGCATTAGTTTAAGGCTTTGATAGTCAAGCCTTGAGCTTGATTTGCGTTGGTCGTAACAATCGCTATCACTGCTTGATAAGTAAGGTGAATTTAGGTTTGAGTCATTATTTAAGGACTTTGACGGCTAAGGCTTGACCTTGATTTCATTGGTTTTAATCCAGTGACCCAAATACGGTTCGCCTCACCTGAATCTTATCAAAGTCTGACTCATTTGAGTTTAGTAGTGTAAATGATCTGAGCCGCTCGTGACTAGCTTGCCAATGGGTCGAATTAAACTCGATTCGAACTTGAATTAACCGAGTTTGAGTATCAAAACATACTCAATTAATAAACGAGTACGAGTTGAGTAGTTCAATACTTGGCTCAATACTTGATTAATTACTCGACTCAATATTTGGTTTCATTTAGTATACTCGAGTTGCACTTGATAATTCTAGTTGATGTACTGAAATTTAGTTTGTATTAATTAAAAAGGAATTAGGTATCAGTGATTTATATTCTTTTTTGGTTGAAATGTAGTGTAATTATAATCAGGTAACTGAGTTGAGTATAAATAGTGGTCAAGAATACGGAAAATATTATGATGGAGCGAACATATCTGATCTTAATGTACGTAATAAATGAATACTTAAGTTGAGTAGAGTACTCAAATAGTTATTCGAGTACGAGTTCGAGTATGAATATAGTTAATCAAGTTTGAGCTGAGTATTGAGATACTCGAATTGACTCCACTTCGATTACACCCCTTTTCGAGTTATTGCAAATAAAGAGTGCCAGGCTTAAAAACCTAATTGACTCAGGCTTGCAAGTAAATGCTTAGCTCTTGAATTTGTCTCCATCCCAGTTCCTATCTTTCAAGTGTAAGAGGTAAGGTGTCTGAGACTTCAGCTTTGTCACCCCAACTGCCACTTGAGCCGTGTCCATATCCATTGACATTTTTGTTGAAATATTAAACCCAAAAGTACCACAAAAATATAATTAAAGTCTCCTTAAGTAGAGCATCGAATTCACCAAAAACACCAACCCGTTTCCCAGGTGATTGGTTGAGGTCAAACACATGCAGTTCGGAATTTAGGCTCGCTCCCAAGTTGTTGTGAGTCCCATTTGTGCGTGTTTGTTTGATTTTGTATTATGGCGACTATACACACACTAAACAAACAAAAGGAGAAAACAATTATTATCTAGTATAATGTTTGGTCCTTAGTTTTTACATTGTTTTACGCATGTACTTAGGTGTGTTCATCATTTAAGCTCAAATCAAGTCAGGACAATGATTAATAGAAGTATATGAGTGAGTACCAAACGAAATTATACTAGTCTAGTCAAAATTTGGACCAAATTATCCGATATTGTCTAGGTTTCAGTATGAACAAACATAGTAAAAGTTGTTGCTTACTCTAAACCTAGATAAGTTTCGAGTATCCCGTGAGCTCCAAATCAAAGGCTTGAATACGATGCTGAATAATAACTAGTTTGATCGGGTCTTACCACAGATGTTTTTGATACTTTAAGAAATTATTATCGTAGAACTTGCCAAGTACTTTGCTAGTTCGCCCTTAGTGGTATCTTGCTCTACATCATGCTCATCGAGCTGGATATTCAGCCTCGAATTTGCAACAACTTCTTCTTCTTCACTGTCACCAAAGTAAGGAATAAGATGCCTGACGTTGAAGGCTTCTAGAGTTCGCACATCACTTAGTGACTAAGGCAACATGCAATGGGGTTAATTTCCTTGATTACTCGCAAAGGACTATCTTCGATGCTAATAACTCATTGTAACCCATTGTTGTGTACGTTTCTTGTGTCAGAACCACTCATACTTAATCTCCCATATTGGATTCCCCTAATCTTTGTTTCTTATTTGTTTTCGTCTCATAGTTTGAACTTGCTTGTTGAAGTTGTTTATGAGTGTTGGATATGGTAGAGATTGACAAGGAAGTCTTTAACTCTTCCCTCTGTGCGTGTGCGATCTAGAATCGGAGCAACATCGAGTGGTGAACCAGGCACAAACTTGTTCACAATGAGGAAAGTTAGGGACCTAACGTTGTGGTTGATGAAGCAACTATAGGCAAAATCCACTTGGAATATCTTCTAGTCCCATTTCTTTACACTCTTGACTATCAAATGTATTAGCAAGTTTTCTAGGACTGGTCAATCACCTCCATTGTCGTCCTTCTAAGAATGGTCAATAGTTATGAAGTCTAAAGATGTATTCACAAGGCACCATAAGCATCTCCATAAGAAGTTTGCGAATTTAGCATCCTTATCGGGAATAATGGAGGTGGGGAAAACGTGAAGGTCGTAGACCTCTTAGAAGTACGGTTAAGCAACATAGACTGCATCGGTGACCTTCCTATAAGGTAGGAAATGCAACATCTTGGAGAACATGACAACTACCACGAGTATGGAATCAGCTCCTTTCCGCTTCCTAGGCAAGTTGAGTACAAAGTACATGTTGATAACAGTCTGAGGTTGACTAGGAATAAGTCATGGCATGTGAAGTCCTACGTTGGTTTGACAAATGAACGGAGTGACTTGCAAACCAATTAACCTCTTTTCTAAGACCCAACCATTAATAGGTACTCACCATAATCCATATGTCCTTCATTGTGCTTCTCTTAGATGACTTTTAGGAAAAACTAGAATCTAGTATGCACATTTCCCCTAAAGAGGAATCCCTCATGTATTGAATAATCAGGTGCTTCTCCATTGGTTCCTTCTTGCCAAATATCTCCTATCATAGGATTTGTTGGGTATTGATATGTAAACAAGTTAAGATTGAGTACTGTGGCACAGTTGCTAACTCGTATCATCTACATTGAGCTTAAGGCATCAACTATATGAGCTCTTAACTTGTGCTTAAAGAAAAAGGGGACCAATTGGATGAATCTCGCCCACCTCTCAAGTCACTTGAAAATCTTGTCTTGATTGTTGGTTTATTTGAGGGTGGCAATGCTAAGATGGGTGTAGTGATCAACTTATTGTATAATGGGGCCCCCCTTGTGACTGAGCATAGTGCCAACTCCAATCTTTGATGCTTTAGTATGAAGCTCAAACGTCTTCTGGAAATTTTGCAATGCTAAGACGGGTGCAATTTTCAGGTTTTGCTTGATCAAATCAAAGGCTTCCGATGCCTGTGGCATCCACCAAAAATCCGTTCATTTATGTAGTTAGTGATTTGCGCAATAATTTTGCTAAAGGTTAATGTTGTGTTGAATAACCCTTAATTGTGGTAAGGAATTTCATAGCTTTGAACAACATCAAAAAATTCCTCAAATAGCACACTTAATTCATCTGTCATCTCCCCTTGGCCTTTTGAACTCTCCTTTCCAATTAAGGCATGGATAACTCAGCTAACACTGATCTCCTATGCAAACATGGCTTTGGATAGGGGGTTAGGATTTTCTTTTGGTAACAACACAATCTCTTCCCTTAAAACAAGAAGCTATAAGTATATTACAATGCTTATCATGGGCCGCCCTTGGTCGTGTTGGGAACGTATTTAAAAAATTTTTCCCGAATTGACTAGAGTGGGTGCAACGGAAAAATGATTTAAAATTCTTAATTTTAAATTTTAAGCCCTTACATAATTAAACTATTTAATCAGATCTAGATCTTACTCTAAAAGGTTCATAATATAACAAACAAAAATATTGAATAAAACAAGTCTAAATATAGTATGTAGAATAAATGAAAATAACGAAAAAACAAACTAAATATCAAATACTCAATTTAGACATACCTGAATTTAAGATCTGCAACTAGAAGAAGAATTCTCGACACCTTAAGATTTTCTTCGCAATGACCTCTTCTAGTACCAGGAGTGTAGGCTCCCAAAAATATTTACTAGGAGAAATCTCAAAGAGAAATTCCACCTTTTTAATTTTTCGAGATATCATATTTTTTAGAGAATTATTCAGATGCTAAACTCAATAACCAAGACCCCTATTTATAATATACAATTTGGTTAAAATTTTACCTTTTTCTCAATGTGTGATTTTCAAATATCATAAACTCGTTTTTCCAAAAACTCATTAAATGACGTTGTATCAAACGCTCAAATACATGCTCGGTTTTTTTTTTTTTTTTTTGGGTAAGGAATTGCCAGGTGGCGAAACTCCTATTTGCTTGTGTATAATGAAGCGTATAGCGCACGTGTCGCATGCCCAATAGACGTGGGCTGTTGCCGCGGATCCTGGGCTGTTTTACACGCTTTTTTCCTTTTTTTTTTTTTTTGGAAATTGTCACATGTATATATTTATCTTATGATTATTATTTGGTAAAATAAATTTATGCATCTTATGAATAAATATTTCATTTCATGAATTATATTTAACAAAAATAATTTATTCATCTCATGAACAAATAATTCATCTCATGAACTCATTTTAAATATTTTTGAAACAACGCCTAAGTTGAAGCTTGCAAAGTGACCTCAGGGATAATCTAACTCTAGCTCCAAATGGGTCAAATCTCATTATCGTCTCATGATAACAATTGATTACTAACTATTTAGTAAAACTTAATTCCACTAAATAGGTTTTACTGAACTCTAGAATTAAATATATTCACTCAAGAATTTTTCAAATAACTTTTTATTACGACAATTAACCCCTACATTAGATATCCGTGAGCAATAGTAACTTTAACTATTATCGTTACTGTTCTCACATCTTTCACCATAGTTCTCGACTCCCTGTTCTCGAATAATTCAATAATACAAAAATAATTTCCGGATTAATTCCAACTATCAAACATATGGAATACTTTGGCCAAAGATTTTGGAATATATTTTGAATTAACTAAGGGGACATCTTTATCTCGTTAGAAACTATGGACTCCACGTAAAACAATTGTTCCCGCCACACTTCATGCCATTACCCATCGTACGTAAGATTCAAGTCAACGCACTTTCATAATCCTTTTTGCACATCAAATCAATGAATAACCCATGCACGAGTTCAGATTGTTTCCTGGATTTAGAGTTCTCGTTTTACAGAATTAATTATTTCTGATAGCAGTTAAAAAATAATTAATTAAGATAGTCCTGCTCAGTGTTCCAATCTTATTGACAACACCAAAAAGATACTCTTGGATCCCTATCCACACGACCAAGACAAGTCATCAAAAGTATCATATTATAATTTTATCAGACAAGTTATCCAAACTTATCACCGACTGCGAACATAATTTGATAATATATCATTAGTTTGATATAAGTCTATCCGTGGTTCAATCTCATTGACTATTTAAACCAAACATGACATGTCATCTTGGACTACGTCCATTTCATGGAACGTTTTAGAAAACAATCACACGCCTGTTTGACTCGTAAAATATAATCATATAATACAACAACAACAACAACAACAACAACAACAGTCTCAGTGCCTTGCGGCTCCCGCAGAAAGCAGGGTCTGGGGAGGGTGGTGTACGCAACCTTACCCCTTTCGGGTGGAAAGGAGTCTGTTTCCGAGGACCCCCAACCTGAAGTAATCGAGTGCCTGCAAATAAACCACCAATTAATTACCCATGAATTATGATGAAGAAGAAGAAGAAGAAAAAGAAAAAAGAGAAAGAAGAAGAAGAAGAGGAAGAAGACGAAGCATGAATGGAGACTAAACTAGCCTAAGGGTCTTAAACTACCAGTCCCTCCCCGCACTAATCTACTCTGCCACCTCTGCTACCCTTATGCTAGCCCTCCATTGTGCCCTATCTGAGGCCATCTCCTCTCTCAAGTTTAGGTGGGTTAGGTCGTGACGGATCGTCTCCAGCCAACTCTTGTTTGGTCTGCCCCTCCCTCTTCTGCCTAGCGTCGTGTGAAGCTGTTCACACCTCCTAACTGGGGCTGTAGTCGGTCTCCTTCTAATCAGATAACAAATAAATAAAATAATTTTATTTATTTAATATTTTGAAGTAACTAATTGGGCTTTCCAACTAACAAATTTTAACAATCTCCCACTTGTGCTAAATTCAATTTAACTGTACATTGCATAACTATCCCTTAGACATCTATCAACTCTTTAACTGTAAACTTTAATCAATACCGATCTATCACTGTCTGATTCTTTTGCTCACAATCTTTGATCTACTAGGAACCTTCTAAGTCAACTAGTCTATTCAACAACTTCATAGTTGTCAAGTGTCCGACTTCCATAGTGAAGTAAGCACTACAAGACTGCTTTGCTCTTCACCATCCAATGACTCCCACTAAAAGGGTAAAAATGGATTTAAGACATCAAACGTCTAAATTCCCCTTTAAAACAAGCGAACCATGATAAACTCAACCTTCTTTCTTTGAATCTTGCAAAAGCTTAACTTAAAGAACATAGTGTGCTCATCTTGGTTCTTTCATTTTAAACTAACTGGACAATTGAATCTCAACAGCTTATGACAAATCTACACCATTCTTAATGAGCAAAACACCACTTGTATTTCCAACTCATAGAAAGTCTCTACTTTCTTATCATGTCACTCATATGCTCAAGGTTCGCTAACCAGAGATTCAAGTCCCTAGGACTTGATTAAATTTCATCGAATCTACTATTTAATGAATAAAATGCTTATTTTAGTCTACAAATAGACTTCCTCAGTTTGCATAATATATGCTCGTGACTCTTGGAACCAAACTTATCTGGTTGTATCATATACGTAAGCTTATCGAGATGAACATTCAGAGAATATAGCCTTGATTTCCATTTCCAGACCTCATCACAATGAGATACTATGGATAAAAGCGGCCTTTTGTATTTAATTATAGCATCTGGCTAGAAGGTCTCATCAAAGTCGATCCCTTCCTATAGGGTATTAACCCACTGCCATCAATCTAGTGTAGAAGGTCTCTACCTTCTTGTCCAATGAACTCTTTATACTCACAGATCCATTTAGATCCAATCTAATGGACTTTATGTCTTTCGATGCCTCTACAAGCTCTAGACTTAGTTAGAATACAATTACTTTAACTCAGCTTTTATTGCGCTAACCCATTGTTCTGCATCTTTATACTTAAGAATCTCATTTTAGTCTAAAGGATCAGGTTCACCATCATGCTTAACCATTAAGACTGTAGACATGAATCCGTCAGGTGACCCTGACCATCATCCAACTGCACCAAAGCTCTCATGCTCTTAGTGTGACAATAACGTGGTTGAAGATATATCTTATATATCAACTACACTATAAGTTGTATCAAGCTGTAGTGTCAAAGTATCTCATACCATCAATTCATCTAACACAAGCCATCTGCTGTACTTTTAGAGCACTTTCTAAAACATCTTACATAGCGAACCTTTTAATATGTAAACGTGATTGATTATATGAATCTTTCCATATTAAATAACACATTAATCCTTTCTACTTCGCTTTCTAATGAGGAAAACTAAGAATTCTCCTAACACTGCCACTTTGATCTAATCAAAGTGACTTTATACAATTACCTAACTGATTAAAACTTTAATCTTTAATTCTTTGTACTTTTCAAAGGATTGAAAAAACTTAAATCTTCATTGGTACATCCATATATCAACTTATTGAGTAGTTATTCATAAACACTTTATGAAATACTGTTCGCTTTCGCTCACTTGAACTTTTAGCAGTCCATAAACGCTTTATGAACAAGTTCTAGCAGCTTAGTGGCTCTTCTGTCTTTATTGTTAATGACTATTTTAGTCACCATTAATTCGAACTTGATTACATATTAGTTATCGTTTAGTACTTAATGATCCCATACGACATGTCAAACCATTTTTTGCATCATACTAGACTAATAAATTGCCATTAACGTAGTTTTGATTAAAATAAGTCAACTATCTACCAATGTACCTTTTAAATAAATATTTTATTTATATAACTATAGTCTATTTTTCAGAAAAATAATCGAGAGACTATTTGAAAACGAATAGTGGGTAGAAATTAAATTTCTAAAGTACATTAAGATAGTTACTCAAATTTAGAACTATATTCCCTGATTTAAACTACTATCTCTTGAAACCCTTATTGAAAACCCATTGACCAGAATACTAGTGAACTACCTACTAGTCACAACCAAAGGAGATAGATATCAAATGCCCTACCATGTTGGCTTTCAGACTGAGCAACAATAGTATTTAAGTACCTAGGCAATTCCTTTCAAAGTCTAGTGCTATTATATAAGAGACAAACCTATTTTGACTCATGTTTTATTTTACCCTCTTAAGGTTCCTAATTTCTGAGATAGATACTTGCACTAAGTAGGCTCCTCCCTTAATTCTTATGACACCTTTTATCTAAAACTGTACCTTCATTAGTACAGATATTGGGCAATCTCTGTTACTTAATGTATGCAGTCTGACCCAATTGAAAGACCTTGATAGGCAATTAGGATCATATCCTGTTGAGATTGACTATCAATGTTTGCATTAAGAATTCCAATTCAATTTAACAAGCCATCATCATATGACATGCTCTTGAACTGAACTTTCCTAATATCTCTCATCTTTCTCATTAGCTGTTCTCATCCTTCTAGTTCTATAATCAAACACTTCTTTCAAATATATGATCATCTCTACTACAGTTGAGTTTTCAAGTATCTAATACTAGAAAATGTTCAACATCTAATGTTTGAATCTTCCAACTGACTAACTCTTTAGTCTAGTCTAACGCTCCCAATGTTCTTTTCAAATTAGTAGATATACTAATAGCAATCTAGAGAACTTTGAGCATCCCCTCGTACTCTACATGTACTAAAACATATCATATTATAGTGAGCATTACAGAACAGACAAGTAAAACATACCAATAATGATCATGATGCAAAAGTATAACAACTAGTTTGAAATTAAAAACTGTAAACAAGTCATATAACATACATAATTACTTTTTTTACTTTTAGCAAATAATCAAAATTCATAGTTCACAATCCGACTCTTACATGTATGCCGTAGCCACCCAATTGAACTACCCAAAACGCGCCGTCGGCGAGGCCGAATTGAGATATTAGAAGTGTGAGAACATTTCTCAATAAATATGTTCTCTTGTAAACTCTTTACTAAACATATTTAACACACCACTTTTCCCTCAGCCTTTAAGGTCCTACAACAGAGCTCCTCGAGGTGGCTAATGTAGATCCTAGTCAAGTGTCTACTATTACTTGAACATCCATACAAGGTCTCAATATACTCCACATCGGCGTGGCCGTACTCAATTGCTTGGACTTCAGCTCATCCTAACAGAACTCTAACCTTGTATTCCGCTGACTAACATCCTCCTCGAGGAGTAATTCAACCCACTACACTGTTAGACCAGTAATGGAGGCCATGAGCATTCACCTAGAAGCTTGCTCTCACTTGATATTTTAAGTCTTGTGAATCTTTTAATAATTTTAGCAAACAAACAAAGCATGGAATCCACCTTACCATTCTCTTTGTGTATGCAACGATGAGCTAACCAATCTATCCGTTACTATGAGAGAGGTAACAAGTAATTAGTCAAGTGAGAATTATTCTTAATTAATATGTTTCCTAAACATATTTAACTCACTGTTTCTTCCTTGATCTCTAAGACAATATCACAATGCTCTCTAGGAAACTATCATACTATTCTAGTCAAGTGTATACCATTACCTAGATATTAGTACAAGTAAACAAGATACTTCACGTCAGTGTGGCCACATAAGTTTTTCCCGTCCTCTATTTATCATTTAAGAAGTATAATCCTGTATTTCGTGAACAAATGCTCTCCTTGGGGAGTAACGTCTATCCACAATACTATCAGGCTGGCAATGGAGATCGCGAGGAATCAACTCCTGATCCTCGCTCCCACTTAAAATTTACAATAGCAAATCTTTCTTTTAAATTTGATTATCTCATAATTAATATTAGAATCACATTCTAAATTTTATTTAACCACTAAATAAAATCCTAATCAAATTAGGTTCCTTTAATTATCCAATCTATTTAATATAATTTCATTTAACTCATTTAAATAATATCAAGCATGTGAACAAAATCTAATAAGTATCCTATTATCTTACAATTTGAATAACAACTCTAAACACCTAAAGGTTGGAACAATTAAAGATTTTTCTATACACTTTTAGAAAAGATTGTCGTATAATCCTAGTTAGAATCTCATTCTATTTAGTTATTTATTTATTTAAATTATTTAAATAATATTTGTATTTTTTAATTTTTATTATCATTTAGATAAACAAATAAATAATCAAATCTGATCTAAATTTCATTAGACCATAAACCAAACATCTAATCCTATTAGACATTCATTGTTTTGAATTATCATAAAATATTCAACAATTGAATATTTCACACCTTGATTCAAAATCTAATAAGTTTAGATTAATAATCTAAATCGTTCAACTCCTTGAACATCTAATCTCATTATATCTGATTTAGAATTATGCTTCTTGATTGAAACATGACTCATAAAATTTTAAACAATTTAGAACTTTAATGAACCTTCGATCTTGTTATTAAATTTTTTAACAACAAACTTCAGGTTTACCTTTTTCCTTTGAATTTCATATTTTCGTAATTCTACATACCCCAATTTTATCAAACCTGATATTTTTAATGTCAATCATGAATGTATTGAGAATTGGCTCTACTACTAATTGTTAGGAAACGTTTTAAAAAAATTTTCAAGAAATTGGCTAGAGCATGTGTAGCGGAAAAATAATTTAAAATTTATAATTTTAAATCTAAAGCCCTTACCTAATTAAACTATTTAATCACATTTAGATCTTACTCTAATAGATTCATAATATAGCAAACAAAAACATTGAATAAAACAAGTATAAATATAATATGTAGAATAATTTAAAATAAATGAAAAATAAATTAAATATCAAATACTTAATTTAGACATACCTAAAGTGCGAATCCCAACTTCAACTTGAAGATTTGCAATTAGAAGAAGAGTTCTCAATACCTCGAGATCTTCTTCGCAACGATCTCTTCTAACACCGGGGAGTATGGACTCCCAAAAATATCTTCGTAACTTTAACTACTATTATTACTTTTCTCAAATCTTTTGCGTTAGTTCCCCACTCGCCCTTCTCGAATAGTTCAATAATACAAAATCAATTTTTGTATTAATTCCAAATGTCAAACATATGGGATACTTTGGACAAAGATTTTGGAATTTGTACGTATATTTGCGAATCAACTAAGGGGACATCTTTATCTCATTAAAGACTATAGATTTTACGGAAAATAACTGTTCCCGCCACACTTCACGCCCTTACCTAACGTATATAAGATTTAAGTCAACACACTTTGAGTAATCCTTTTAGCATATCAAAGTAACGAACAATCCATGTACGAGTTCAGATTGTTTTCTGGATGTAGAGTTATTGTCCTACATAATTAATATTATTTCTGATAGCAGTTAAGGAAACAACTAATTCAGATGGTCTTGCTCAATGTTTCAATCTTATTGACAACACCAACAAGATACTCTTGGATCCCTATCCACACGACCAAGATAAGTCATTAAAAGTATCATATTATAGTCTTATCAGACAAGTTGTCCAAACTTATCACTGACTGCGAACATATTTCGACAACATATCATTACTTTGATCTAAGTCTATATGTGGTTCAATCTCATTGACCACTTAAACCAAACATGACATGTCATCTTGGACTATGTCTATCTTATTGAACGTTTTAGAAAACAATCAGACACATGTTTTCCTCATAAAACATAATCATTCAATAAATAAATAAAAAAACAATTTCATTTATTTAATATTCAAAACTAACTAATTGGGTTTTCCATGATACCAATTCCAATAGGTTGAATTATCATGGATGTCTGCGTAGAAGATTGCAAGCGTCCATGGTAGCACTGTTGCATATCCCAGTACTTCACTTCAGTGGAGAAGTTAACTAGATAACATTGGGAAACTATCAACTCATTTCATATAGTTGAGAAAGCTTGTGTGGGGTTGGGTGTACTTCAAACTTCAATCTTCAATCATAGCTTCTTGACAGCTTCTTCATATATCAGGTTCACACAAATCCCTAAATCTATCCCTAGGCGGTGTAATTTCCTACAAATCATGTAGGTTGTTTACAAGATGTTGTTCCTCAACTATGCATCTCCCTTAGTGTGACGAGGAGCAAGGCATACTCGCCTTATCACTTGCACATGACCCTCATCCCGAGCTACTTCCTCCTCGCCTACTTATTCTTCTACTACCTTTACCTCTTTAATGGCGAAGTCGCCTTCATAAGCTTCAATGCCTACATTATAAATCTCCATGTCATACTTCTATCTTCATAGGATTTGACAACACAATATTTGGTTTGGCTTCACCAAAAGCATCGTGTCTTAGAACTGTTGGCTTGAGCCTAGTTATTCGGGCTGTTGGTACTCCGATACGCTTTCTGACATGTCCCCACACTGTAGATCTAGCTTAAGTGGGTTCTTGATTGCACAGTTCACCGCCAACTAATGTTTTAACATGCCTTTGCTTCCTTTCGACCTTAAGGACTCTCTAGTAAGCCTTGAAAAAGAAAAGATACCAAACATGTTCAATACCTCTTGAAAAGACTCTCGCAGTCCACAAATATTCCTATCTGCTAACTATTCCTCTGTCTTCCCAAGTAATTCCTATACACTGACGTGTAAAACTCTGCAGTTTAATCTTCAACAGATTGAGAGCCTTAATGCAAATTGTGGATCTTTTGGCACATCAACCTGGCATAATTATAGGATAAGAAGTGCTTTTTCATCTTTTTAAAGACCTGTTTGGGATTGGTTATGCCTTTTTCTGAAAAAAAAAAAAAAACTTTTCTGGAATGGATGGTGTTTGGCAAACATCAAAAAGCAGTTTTTATTAAAAGGAGAAGCTATTTTTTTGCTTTTAAGTAGATGCAGAAATTTGGTGCTTCTAATTTTAAGCATAAGTAGAATCCAAAACTTAAAATTTTCTAAATAAAAATACCCCTACTCAAACATTAAAATTGCATCATATCCTTACACAAATATCCTGTTTCAAAACCCTATTACTTATATTATATATATACAAGTTTGAAATGTACGAGTTTGTTATATTACTTGTATTACATTTCTTTTCTTCCATAATAACAATAGTCATTTTAGGTTTTTAAGTTTTACAGAAATAATAGTAAATTATAAATAACATAAATGAAAATATTATTTTTGTACTTACCATTCATTATTATTTTATAAAAGTTTAAAAACCTAAAATGATTAGTATATACTAAAAAAATATTTAAAATCAATTCTACATCCAAACACTATTGACTACAAAAGTACTTCTGCCCACGTCCTTTTAGTAATTTAACAGAAAAAAAAACACTTTTCTTAAACACTGGCCAAACATTAATAATAATAAACTAAGCGCTTATGATTGGTTGAGCCAAGCACAAACTGCTTCTTCAAAACAACACTTTTATATAAGTGCTTTTACAAAAAGTGCTTTTAAAATAAGCAGTTTTTTCACAACAATCCCAAACAGGTCCTAAATGTCTCGATATTACTCTTGCCTTCTCATAACCTCAAGTGCTTGTTGTCACCATGAAACAACCTTTTCTCGAAGCCTTTGTTGTTTGCTTGAGCTTGGTTACCTTCTTGAACTCAATTACCTCCTCAATTGATACCAGCCAATCCAAGAACTTCTGAGGTCGCCTTTGACCTTAAAATTCCAGGATTTCTATCCGGATTTCGTGCTCCTAGCATTTGTCTTCCGAATGCTCGGTCGGTTGATAGGAGAGTTTCTCTCTCCTATAGTTGCACCCATGAATTCTAGCTCCGCTTAAGGGATTGTTGAAGCTTGCCTTTGTGTCTTAATCTTTACCCACGATTGTGGATTAATTCTAAGGTTGAACTGATTGACAGAAAATCATGGTAAGCTGCTCCACTACCAACTCTAATCATTGGAATCATGCCTCCATCTCATAGAATCGCCTATTTGTTTGGCGAGCATTGTCCGTCACATAGATCTCACCAACGAGAACATACCTCTGCTTCTCTTGAGCCATGCTAGGAACCTTTTAGTTATGATACCAAGCTTATGCATACACCTAATCTGAGTAGTGTTTATCCATGTCTTGATTTGCATCAGTGCATCTCCAAAATGACAACAAAAAGGCATATAGTATATATACCACATGATTCACAGCAAACCATGAAGAATCGAAAAAGTTCACCATGGATGAGAATTAATTCGAACGATAAAGAAAGTATTATCTATCATGTTAGACTCATATATTATGTTGAAACTATACTTTCCAATGGAGTATGTGTGAAAACTCTGAAAGTATAGTAGAAGTCTCGCATTGAAATTATTAGACAGAAAAAATTGATTTACTTAATTCTAGCACAGGTATAATGTTATGTAATATTGATCAATGATGAAAAATATACCTCAATTTCAAATATATAAGGACTAATAGTGTCCAGATCCTCGTGAATTTGATATTATTGACATACAATAAACATAACGAAACAAGATTTTTAAGATAATTAAAAGCATTATTCATCCATTAAAAAGAGATACGAAATCCTATATATATATTTTTATTGCATATAGAAAGTCAATGGAGAAAAGTAAACAGCTAGCCTTACAAAGCAAAACACACCAAAATGAAACTAACATATATGAAGGCTGAAGCTTTCCACTGACATTTCTTCATTATATATTTTATCTATTGTTTTAATTTATTTCTTGTATTTTCAACTGTGCTCATTGAGTCCTGAGATTATTTAAACTGTAATTATATAACGTTACGGTGAAATTCTTGCTGAGTTCAAGATAAAATTTTAACTCAACGTTACACCGTTGCTTACCCATCCCTTAATTAGATCATAGGACCGTAAAAATTTATGTCACTAAATTGATATCAATTAGTTTCACTCAATAAACTATATTTCTACATGTGCTTGGATAAAACAGACACAACTAAAAGCGTAGAGATTAGATTGACATAATAAACAACGCAAGTCGATTTTTTGGTGTAAATAACCCTTTCTTTTACTATTACCTTCATTTTTACTTTCAACTTTTATGCAGTTTTCTCAACCAATAATGAATTTAATTCAATTATAAATTAAAAAAAATGGATTCATAATAGAGAGTGGAGATGCTATGGGATTCAAATCCGGCAAAATATTCAAATTTGGTGGAGATGTTGAAAGTAGAAGCTGGTGAAGGCAAGGCCAAGAAGGGTGACAGTTGCAGTAAAGCTCTTGTTTGGCTATCCAGGTACTTACTCTTTATTAGGGTAATATTATTCAGTGCAAAATTATTATTGTTTTTTAAGAAAATTTCTGGTTCTCAGTTTTGTAAGTGACATCATTGTCTCTTCAATAATAATTTTTGCCAAGACAATTACCACTCCATTTAATTATTATTAATTCTTTACTCATAATATGTTTAGTATCGTTTTCTATTTCCACTTCTAATTTTTGAGAAGCGGAAAAATAGACTTTAAATATAATTTTGTGTTTCTTTTGTTTGTGGTTTCCCTTTTTTCCAAATTTGAATGAAAATAGAAAAATAAGTAACAAAAAATTACAGAAAAATTATTTTTTAAACCTTATTTTTATTTTTCCAAACCTGAATTAGTAAAATTCGAGTATAATACACATTTTGAATACATATATATACATACTATCCCATTTAGTAATATTTAGCTTGTTAAACTATTGATTGTACCATATCATTTATTATGTATTATTTTTCTGTTGCCACTATTGTGACTAACATTATTTTTTACCTTTATATGCCAACGAAATATTGACCAACGTTTTCGTACATATAGCCGAATAATGCATGTATACATTAGATCCTATTTGATTCCTGTACTATATTTTTCTAACAGAGCTCGAAACCACCTAGCACACCCTTACATATTATGAAATTTTATTGTTTATCATATAACAACAACAGCAACAACAACAAACCCAGTGCCTCCAAGGGCTCCCGCCTAAGCAGGGTCTGGGGGGTAGATGTAAGCAGCCTTCCCCCTCCAGGGGGCTACCCTGAAGAGAGGCTGTTTCCGAGGACCCTCAACCTGGAAATTGGTCCGCAGCAAATGGCATGCGGATACATTTATTGTTTATCATATAGATACGTTTATATCTAAATATATTGGAATTTTATGGGTAATTTTTCAATATATATTACAACACTTCACAAGAATGCTAAATAAAAATAAGGTAAACTCATCCTATATATTAAGCATAGACAAATTACTTTTTATTTTTTGTAATGGATGTAACTCGACCCATTTCTTCAACGTAATTAACAAAAGTAAGACAAAGGTAATTTTTAGTATTAAAAAAAATAAGATTAATGTAATCAATAAATAAATTGGCTAGGATCTTCACAAAGATCTACTCTATCATTTAGCCAAAGTACTGCATAAATAAATTCACTTTATCAGCAAACTGACATATATTAATCATTTTTCTAAATAAACATATGAGCTTCAGAAAAAAAAAATTCAAAAGATTTATTATCTTGCACATCGATAGAGATTAAGGCGAGATGCATGTGGTCAACGGGACACAGTATTTTGTCAGCTGGCGAGTTGACAAATCTATTGATAAATATATGTTAGCTAAAACTTTTGAAATTAATTTATTAAAAGAGATAAAATAGACTTTTGAGGGCTTAAATGACTTAACCTTTGAGTTTCATTGATATTTATATAAGATACAACTTTGTTTAAGTAAAATACATGATATACATAATTTGATGTAGCGCGTAAAATGGAAAAATTTGGGAATGAGAAGGTTCAATGACATTCCCTTTAATTTTATTACGAAAATAACAAAATAAGGAGAAAAATGTGCTTGATTTCTCACAACTCGAGAAAGAGAGAAAATCCTAGAAAATTCTTGGAACTAAATCTGAAATTGAATGCCTAAGCCCTAGATTTCCTCTAGCTTAAATAGAGAAGCTAATTGACTAATAATAAAACACTAAGAGATAATTATAAGACAATTACAAATAAATAAACTAATCCTATGTTAAGTTTCAAGATCAAACTTGAACTTAACCTAATGGAAGTATAGAATAGAAGAGAGTTTAGATGAGAAGAGAAGGGAAAGAGATGAGAAATTAGATAGAGAATCAGGTGAGAGAGAGAAACAAGATATTTTGTATTTCATTGAATGAATCTCTTACAAGAACATCTAAGATATTTAAACTAACCAATTCATTACCACCGACTTAAGCATAAGCAGCCGCCACAATTGACTAGAAGCAAGACCAACCAAGCTCTAATCGACTACCTAACTAATATTTGAATTTTGGCGCCTTAAAGCCTTAACACTCTTATGCTAAGAAATACAATAAAACGTAGCACTCAATTAAGCTATATGGAAGCTTATTACAATTGGACTCAAAACCAACGAGACATAAAAGATGAATCATAACAATTCCCTCCCCCCCTGAAAGCATTCTTGTCTCAAGAATGAAAGGTTGGCAATTGACTCTTCAAGAACCTCATGTCCTCCCAAGAAACATCACCTTCTCCCAAGTTAACCTATTGCACGAGAACTTCTTCTACTGATCTTCCTGAAGCCTGTTGCACCCTTGAATCTAGAATTGTTGCAGGTACCTGCAATAAAGCATCACTGGACCCAACTTTTGGAGGGTTAATAGAACAAGTTTTGCCTTTCTTCATTTGTTTCTTTAAGAGGGAAACATGGAACACCGGATGCACATAAGAATCAGGGGGTAATTCTAGCTTGTAGGCCACTTTTCCCAGCTTCTCAATGATTCTGTAAGGACCAAAGTAACGGGCACAAAGCTTAATGCTCTTGCGTACTACCACGGTTGCCTGCCTATGGGGTTGAAGCTTCAAATATAACATATCCCCTACTTCAAATGACTTGTCCACACGCGTCTTATCAGCATAGTCTTCATCCTTGCTTATGCTTGTTGGAGATTGTCCTAAAGAAGTTGCACCCTCTGCCTTCTCTAAAGTACTAAATCAGATACTTCTGAAACTGAGGAAGTAACCTTTTGCAAAACTAAGGGCGTGGGTGGCTCATATCCATATAGAGCCTTGAAGGGAGCAGTACCAATTGAAGAATGGAAGTGAGTATTGTACCAATACTCTGATAAAGATAACCATTTACCCCATACTCCTGGATTGTTGAAAACTATGCTCCTTAAATATTGCTCAATACTCTGGTTTACACACTCAATTTGTCCATCAATCTGAGGATGGTAGGATGAGCTTAAGGCCAATGTGGTACTACCAGATTGAACAATTCTCTCCAGAAGTGACTTGTGAAAAGCTTGTCCTGATCCGAAGTAATGGATTGGGGTAATCCATGAAGTTTGTAGACATTATCAAGGAACACTCTTGCTAGTTTTTCAGCTGTAATTGGTCGAGCCAAGGCAATAAATTGGCTGAACTTGGTAAAGCGATCCACAACCACCCAAATAACCTCTTTACCCTCTGACTTCGATAAGCTTTCAATTCCATACTTACATGCTGCCAAGCACCATCCGGAATAGGTAAAGGCTGGAGAAGACCTTGGTACTTATTGTCACCACTCTTAGTTTGTTGGCAAATCTCGCAGGTTTGAATAAATTCCTTCACATCTTTCTTCATACCCGACCAGCTGAAGTACCCTTTAAGCCTTTGGTAAGTTCCTTCTATGCCAGAATGGCCTCCCTAAGCAGAGTCATGAGATGCACTAATGACATGCTGTCTCAAATCCGAAGAAGAACCAACGTACAACTTGCCAGTCAATCTGATAAATCCCTTGACAACAGACAATTCAGCATTAGGAGCAAGGGTGTTGGATCTGTTAATGCTGAAGGGAGTAACACATTCTTGTGCAAAGTTGTCATTCTCATGTGACTTGTACACTTCTTCCATCCAGGCTGGAAGCACCAATGATACAGCTCCACAAGAACCATATTCAGCTTCTTCCATTCTTCGAGATAAAATATCTGCTGCTTGGTTCTCTTTCCCCTTCTTGTACTCAACTGCGTAATCAAGACCCAACATCTTCTTTTAACTTTTCTTCTGAATCCTGGTAATGATCTTTTGTTCTAACAGATACTTCAAACTTTGATGATCTGTTCTAATGATAAATCGATGGCCTTCCAAATAGTGTCTCCACTTATAAACTGCTAGAAGAATTGCAAGATATTCCTTTTCATATGTGGACAACTCCTTATGCTTAAGACTTAAAGCTTGGCTAAGGTAGGCTATCGGTCTTCCTTTCTAAGATAACACAGCCTCAATACCACTTCCACAAGCATCCGTTTCTAACACAAATTTCTCCTTAAAGTCAGGCATTACCAGGACTGGAGCTGCACACAAGGCTATCCACAAGGCTTCAAAAGCATCTTGAGCGTTATCTAATCATTTGAAGGCATCTTTCTTCCAGAGATCAGTTAGTGGCTTAGTAATTGCTCCATAACCAGCCACGAACTTCCTGTAGTAACCTATCAATCCCAAAAAACCTCTTAACTGCTTGAGTGTAACTGGAGTTGGCCACTCTTTTATAGCCTGAACTTTAGAAGGGTCTGTAGAAACACCTCCATGAGAAATCACATGTCCTAAGTACTCTATTTGTGATTGAGCAAAAGAGCACTTAGTCAATTTGGCATAACGCTTGTGACTGCGTATCACTAAGAACACTTCTCTCAGGTGTCCCAAATGTTCCTCCAAGGTTGGGCTGTAAATCAAGATGTCATCAAAGAACACCAACACAAATCTCCTTAAGAACTGTTTGAAGACATCATTCATCACTGCCTGAAAATTAGCTGGAGCATTAGTTAATCCAAAAGGCGTAACGACGAACTCATAATGCCCATGATGAGTTCTAAAGGTAGCCTTATAAATGTCTTGCTCCTTCACCCTGATCTGATGATAGCCCTGCCTCAAGTCCATCTTGGAGAGGAAATGTGCACCATGAAGCTCATCTAAAAGATCATCAATAACTAGTATAGGAAATTTGTCCTTGACTGTAAGCGAGCTAAGATGCTTATAGTCAATGAACATCCTGGCCGCGCAATGCTTATTCTTAACCAAGATAATGGGGGAAGCAAAAGGATTGCAGCTTTGTCGAATGAAGCAAGTCTTGAGTAATTCTTCAACCTGCCTTTCTATCTCAGTTTTCTAAGAATGTGGACATTTGTAAGGCCTGAACTTCACAAGTTCTGAATTTGGTTTAAGAGGGATTGCATGACCCAAGTTCCTTGTTGGAGGCAATGAATCTGGTTGCTCAAACAGATCATTGAACTCCTTAATCAAAGCTTGCATTTCAAGATAAGATTGCTTTCCCAATTCAGTATGTGAGATTGCAAACAACTATCCAACCCATTGATAAGCCTTTCCTGATTCGTCCACTAAAATTCTTGCCACTTAACAGCTGAAGTTGAGCCTGATCAACCATGCCCTGCAATTTCACAGTAGATCCTTGCCTCTCAAAGGACACAATTAATTGGGCAAAATCAAGGACAACAGGACTGAAGGATCTCATCTAATCCACATTAAGAACCATGTCACAACCTCCCAATGGCAAGATCAATTGAACCCTAGACATTTAGTCTGAGTAAGGATGGACTTCCCATCTGCCATAGTTACGGCTAAAGGATGAGTCTTGATCATTTCATCTCCATCCTTCCTAACCACCTTTGGATCAATGAAGCTGTGAGTACTACCACTATCTATCAAGATCACAATGGCTTTCTTGCCTGCTTGCCCTTTGATTCTTATGGTGTTATGAGCTCCATTTCTAGTTAATGCCTTCATTGAAATCTCCACTTCATCATCTAGAGACTCATTAGGTGAATCTTGTTCAGAACTATCCATTTCAACCTCTATTTTTTCATCTTCAGATTCATCATCTGCAACAGCTCCTCTTGCTGACATAAAAAACCTAGGATTGCATTTGTGTTCAAAGTAATAACGCTGATTACATTTGAAACACAATTTTTAGGCCTTCTTCTCATCAGAACGAACAGACCTTGACCTCACTAATCGCTTCTGTTGTTGATGAAAACTACTGCCTCTGTTCCTTGGCCCCTCATTGGATGCAAGAACCGTAGCTTCAGACAATTTAGCCTTAGCATAGGATTTTGATAAAGTTCTTGGACCAATTGCCTTGACAAGGTTCTTAATCTTTGGCGTTAAGCCACTAATGAACCTGGACACATAATATGATTCAGTGTTTGTGTTCTCTGCGGTTCTATCGACGAGACTCATGCGCACCTTTTCTTCGCCTGTTCCTTTTCTACCTCGGTCTGGAGCTCTGTCACTCCGAGTACATCTATTGCTTGGCCTACCCATTCTTGGGACGATCTTGTCACTTGGGCTGCTCAGCATCTCAGGGGGCGAGAGATTGGCAGTATCATTGCTCGACTCTGCCTCTCTGTGACTGTGTATACTATCTGGTACGAGCGCAACCTTCGGGTTCAGGGATCTCAGTCCAGATCAGTTGCGGCCATACGAGAGGAGATTACGGGTTTGGTCAGGAGCCGCTTACTTGCTGCTCCTTCGTTCAGAGGAGCTCATCGTCACACCTCCTTGTTTCGGCACTGGGGTTTTGCGTCTTAGTTTCCTCTTTGTTCCCTTAGTTGTACTTTGGTTGTTTTTGTATGGACTTTGTCTGGAATTTTTTGACGTTTCATATTTGTAGGCTTCGGCCGTGTCCTGGGTTATGCCCCTTGTAGTTTGTACTATTTTTCATTTCATCTATATATTTCGTTGACCTACCAAAAAAAAAATGATTTAGTGGCCTGAGGATAAGTAGAGATCATACGAGCCCTTAGGTTCTCGAATCTTGTCATATACTCTCTCACAGAGGTAACTTACACTACCTTGTTGAAGTTATCCACTATGTCACTGAAGTCCTCATCTCCATAACGCTCATAGAGTTCTTCCACAAATTCAGCCTAAGACAATGAAGGATTACTTTTCAAAAGGCTATAAAACCATACCTCGTGATCTCCTTAGAGGTAAATAGTAGCTAGTTCAACCTTCTCGGCTTCGTTGATGTGATAAAAATGAAAGTCCTGATCACATCTTCTAATCCATGACTGAGGCTATTTACCATCGAAAGGTTCTATTTGAATCCTTGGCTGCCTAACACTGCCACTTCTATTATTGGCTGAAGCATCGTTTGTTCCAGAATTCAGATGTTGCATCTTATCTGGTGGACGATCAGATTGTCTAAGAGTCACACTTGTAGCTCGAGATAGTACTGGATCAAGAGGTTGATCCTGTTTGTTCCGCTGCCACACTGGCTGCCTGAGGTTGCACATGATCCTATTGTGCAGTTGCCACACTAGCTGCCTGAGGTTACACCACCTCTGGAGGTCGAGCCCGTTGGCTCGCAGCTAACAAAATTCCAACACCTGAAGACGCATTCTGTCTATTGATCTGAGTCCGCAGTTCAACAAACTTCTCCTCAAAATGTTGTGATTGCTGAATCAATTGATCAAGATTCTTTTGATCCTACTCTAGCTATAATTGCTGCATTCCAGTGAACATTTCCTCCATTCGATTGCTCAATTGATCAGTTGTAACAAACTTAGCTCTTGCTGCAGCATTGGCACCAGCAACCGAAGCATAAGATAGATTCGTAGCAGCATTTGCATTTCCTGATTGAGTTGTAACACCACCAGCCATTGATTCTTTCTCCTTGCACTTTGCCAGCTCCAATCCACCACAAATTTGCTCGATCGGCAGCACCTAGGCTCTGATACCAATTGTTAAGTTTCAAGATTAAATTTGGACTTAACCCAGTGGAAGTATAGGATAGAATAGAGTTTAGATGAGAAGAGAAGGGAAAGAGATGAGAAATTAGAGAGACAATTAGGGGAGAGAGAGAAACAAGATATTTTGTATTTCATTGAATGAATCTCTTACAAGAAGATCTAAGCTATTTAAACTAACCAATTCATTACAACTGACTTAAGCATAAGCAGCCGCCCCAATTGACTAGAAGCAAGACCAACCAAGCTCTAACCGACTACCTAACTAATATTTGAATTTTGGTGCCTTCAAGCCTTAAGACTCTTATGCTGAGAAATACAATAAAACTTAGCACTCAATTAAGCTATATGGAAGCTTATTACAATTGGACTCAAAACCAACAAGACATAGAAGATGAATCATAAAATCCTACTAAAACTCAAATTTCCCATCAGCCGCGTCTTCGTATTTGCCAACCCTGTACCCGCCAACCCTTGTACCCTCCAATCATTCCATGCCGCTTAATGGGCTGCATAATCCTCCATGTGTGGGAAAAAATTCACCCTTAAAGTCGCTAAAAGGTCAGCAGGAGTGTCGTCACCAAAATAAGGAACAAGGTGCTTGACATTGAACACGTCGGAAGTCCTCATACATGTTGGAAATTGAAGACGGTAAGCATTGTCATTGCCTTTCTCAAGGACTGCCAAGGGACCTATCTTCCGAGCCGTTAGCTTGTTGTACTCCCATGTCGGGGGCTGCTCTCGTGTCAATATGGCCCAGACTTTGTCGCCAACTTGGAATTGGACTGCGCGGTGTCTCTTGTCACTTGCCGTCTTGTACTTGGTGTAGCTTCTAGAAGCCGAGCTCTGGTTTGCTTGTGAATGTCTTAAAGGCTGGAGATCAAGTCTTCTGCCTTCCCATTTGGGTGAGTCAGATCTGGTATAGGCGCCAAGTCTATCGGGCAAACGTGGTACAAAGCCGTAAACAACTCTAAATGGTGAGAAACTCGTGCTCCTGCTAACCGAACTATTGTAGGAAAAATGCTCCTGGTATAGCTTTGACTTGCATTTCCTAGTGTTGTCGGCAACAAGACATCGGAGAAGGTTGCCTAGTGAACGGTTGGTGACCTCGGTTTGTCCATCCGTTTGATGATGATGGACTGTGCTAAAGGCGAGCGAAGTGTTCGCCAACCTCCACAACGTCTTCCGGAAGTAGTTGACGAACTTGACATCCCTATCGGAAACAATACTAGTCGGCAACCCATATAGCTTGTATACCTCTTAGAAATATAGACCCGCCACATGTATGGCATCAGCAGCCTTCTTGCACCCGATGAAGTGTGCCATCTTAGAAAAACAATCCATTACCACAAAGATTGAGTCAACTCCTTTTTTCCTCTGTAATCCCAGCACGAAATCCATGCTCACGTCTATCCACGGCTGACTTGGAATCGGTAAAAGTGGGTTTAAAGGCGCCTGCGTTGGTCACTCTGCCCTTCGATACCGGACATATACGGCTATGCTTGACAAACCTCTCAACTTCCCTGTGCAAAGTTGGCCTGAAATAGTTAGCGGTAATGAGCTGTAGCTTCTTATCTCATCCCACATGCCCTGCGATGTGTTTCTCCTTGACAATCTCAAGCCGTAGACTCGAATCCGGAACACAAAGTTAATTTCTCCTGAAAAGGAATCCATCATGAATAGAATAACCGGGAGCAGAACTGGATTGTTCCTCTCGCCATATCTCGCCAAAAGTTGGATAATCCTGGTACTGATCCGCCAACTGATCAAATTCGGTCATGGTAACTCAGTGTTGAGAAAGAAGGAGACTCCGCCTACTCAGAGCATCCGCCACTTTGTTCAACATGTTGACTTGTGCTTGATGACGAAGTGGAAGAGCTGTATGTAACTTGCCCACGAACTTCTAAGACTTGTTCCACTTTTGGAAGACTTGCATTATATCACCGGACCTCGATTTTTCATATATAAATGTAACTAATGTATCCCCTTCGTAAACGATTTCCCCATAATGCCCATGAACAGTTGCTCCTGGGGTGGCCAAATAGGACTTAGCTAATCTTATTACTACAGAGTCAATCTGAACAACTAGAACTTGACCCAATTTTAAGCGTAGTCTATTTTGGGCTATACATACATTTTCACAAACAAATTGTCCAAGACTAATTTTTGTAGATGTCTCATCACAAAAATTGTACTGAAAATACCAATTCAATTTGAATGGATTCAAAATAATGTTACTGCATGGATTCAGATTATAAATTCTCCACTTTTCATCCATTAAATAATATTTAAGTACTTGAAAAGTTTGTTTGAAATTATCAAGTTGCAAATAGTTAGTTACCAAGATCTGATTATGAGTTATTAAACGGAAAAATGAAAAAAAATTCGCAATTGGAAGGATTGTTCTTAAAGGGCCCAACAAATTTATAATTGGAATCGGGGGATTTTCTTTAATTGATTCTTTGTGATATGTTACACCGTTGAATAGACCCATTCGAAAACAATTGGATGATGACAAAATTAGAAAAGATTGGCATTCCTTATTTCTATTCAACAATGTACGGGCAGTTCCTTGATTTTGTGTAAATGATTGTTGAAGTCTTGCCTTTGAATAAATGGAATAAAAGGGATTCATATCGGTACGATCTGATCCATTATCATAAAAGAATCCTGAACCTAATGGATCATTCCTTTTTCCAGTATACAAAATTGCGGATTTCACTAAATCGATCCTTAGAAAATCTCGAATCATACCATTTGTCTTACTTCAACAAAAGAAGCACGGGCCTCTTTGATAGAAGAACTTTTTTTGTCTTGGTCCCAATTCAATACTAAACAAGTCCGAACTAATTGAATACTTGTGTCATAAATTTCCCGACTGGGTTTGCCATTTCCATAAAGGATATAATTGACAACTTGAAGTTGCGCATTATCCCTTTCCTGCAACAGATCCTGAGGGAACAGTGTTGCTAAATTTATAACGTCCATTATTTCATATGTGACTACGGGTCGAACCAAAATAAAATACTTTTTCTTGGTAGGTGTGATCCGTTGGACATAGATCCAATTTTTCGAATTTTTGGATTCCTTGGGATTTGTTTTTCCCCTTCTGGGTGGTATCAAAATTCCGCTGTGTCGGGATACCTTATCTGTCTCTCCAGGAAAATGGATATCTCCTGAAAAAAATTTTAAGTTCAATCTTTTTTTTTTCCCCTCTCCACTCGGACAACTCTGCCTACTCGACTTCTTGTATTTAAAGTGATTTGTGTATCTACTCCAATAATACTATCGTTTCGTACCATTATGGAAGAAGATTCGGGTAAGATATGCACTTCCTCGGGAATGAAAAAAAAACCGATCTACTTTCATTTGCATTTGAGAGCTTATCCTAGGTACTGATGTACTTGAGGGCCACATTGTCGGAGTATAAGATGAACTCCTGATTGGCTAAGTATGAATTCCAGTGCTTCAGTGCTCTTACCAATATGTACAACTCAAGGTTGTAAGTTGAGTAGTTCAACCTACTCCCATCAAGTTTCTCACTAAAGTATGCGACAGGACTCCCGTCTTGACTAAGCATAGCGCCAATGCCTGTTTTGAAGGCATCCATGTGCAGTTCAAACCTCTTGTGGAAATTCGGTAAGGCTAATACTCGGGCTGTCGTCAACCTTCTCTTTACCTCTTCAAAGGCGACATCTGCTGGTGGAGTCCAGACAGAGGAACTCTTCTTCATGTAATCAGTAATTGGCGTCATGATGGAGCTGAAGTTTTGAATAAAGCGTCTATAGAATGACGCCAAGCCGTAAAACTCCTGACTTCCCCAATGGTCCTCGGCTGAGGCCAAACTCGAGTTGCCGCTATCTTTCTTTCATCAGCTGATATACCGTCCTTGGACACAACAAACCCAAAGAAGGTGACCTTGTCCCTCATGAACTCACACTTCTTTAAGGCGATGAATAGGTATTGCTCTCATAAGGTACTTAAGATGTCTTTGAGATGCGCCAAGTGCTCATTTCTGCTCTGATTCTAGATCAAGATATCGTCAAAGTAGATGACGACATACTTCCCAATGAACGATCGAAGGACTTGGTTCATAAACCGCATGAAGGTACTAGGTGCGTTTGACAGACGGAATGGCATCACAAGCCATTCATACAATCCCTCTCGAGTCTTGAAGGCGGTTTTCCACTCATCTCCAGGTGAGATTCAAATCTGATGGCACCTGCTCTTTAAATCCAGCTTTGTGAATAACGTTGAATTCTGCAATTGATCAAGCAAGTCATTCGGCCTGGGAATGGGCACCTCTATTGTCAACATACATCCGCCAACTACCATCCTTCTTTAGCATCAACAGAGCCGGCACTGCACAAGGGCTCAAGCTCCCCTTGATAAACCCTTTCGTGAGAAGCTCCTTCACTTGGTGTCTCTACTCCTCATGCTTTGATTGGACTCATTCAGTAGCCAGGTCTATCCGGCACAGCTGCACCCAACATCAGATCAATGCGGTGCTGTATGTCTCGCAATGGCAATAGCGGATCCGGTAACTCCTCTGGAAATACATTAGTGTACTCACTCAACCTCACTCGGTATCTCGCCTAGGCTTACCTTACCCTCCTTCCCAATCAACACAAAGACCATCTTGGTGTCGCCAACCTCCTTGGCGAACATAGCTCGTCCATGTATACTACGGGTGTTGAGCTGTTAAGGCTCTCGGCACCTCATCCTTCTTGGGTAACAAGATAATCTTCGTCCCCTTGAAGATGATGCTATACGTGTTCTTCCTTTCTTCATGGATGGAACTCCTATCATATTGCCATGGGCACCTCAATAATAGGTGGTAAACATCAATGGTGTCTATGTCACACCAAACTCCATCCTTGTACTTCGACCCAATCAAAAAATTGACCAAGCATCGTTTAGACACGGTTACGTGGTTTCCCTTCTTGAGCCATGAGAGCTTGTATGGGCTTGGATGTGATTCAGTCCTCAACCCCAGCTTGGCGACTGCTTCCTCGAAAATTACGTTCTCACAACTCCCCGAGTCTATCATCATGCAGCACACTCTACTACCAATGATGCAGGTAGTTTGGAAAATGTTATTCCGCAACCATTTATCTCCCGATTCTTTTCTTGGCGCAAAGCAAGCGCACTTGACCACAAGTAGGCGTCCTTCGTCACCTACCACAACATCCTTTTCCGGTGGCGCCAACTCAATTTGGGTTTCTACCTCTCTAACCCCACCATCCTCTCTGTGGAGCTCCTCAATATAAAGTCCCTTGCTGGGTCTATCAACCTTATGACACTCAGCAGCATGGTGCCCTATCTCTCCACACTTGAAGCAATAGGTCCTTGACGTACCTGCCAAGTCCTGAGTAACCGGCTTATCGGTATTGGCGACTGCTGGCCTATTCTATGCACTCTGAATTGGTGGTGCTCTCGCTTGGTCTCTTCCGTCAACCTGTGCTCCCCAGGCTCCACCAACTTGGCGACGCCTTTGCTGCCGCTCAACGTTCACGGCTCTCTAGCTTGCCTCCGACACGAAAAAGATGTTGAACATATTCAATACCTCCTGTATAGACTTCTTCGATCCGCCAATTGGTCTCCTGTCTGTGTCAAGTCATTCTTGGCGACTTGTGAGAGGGACTCCTCCTTATACTCCCCTACGGATCTAGAGCCCCGATGCAACCCTTACAGTCATTGGTACATCACCTTGGCGTGATTGTGAGGTAAAAGGACGCCTCTCATATGCTTCTTAATCTTCTCTCATGACTCTATCTTCGCCTTCCCCTAACGAAGCCATGTATGTTTGAACTGTTGCCACTAGGCGGTGGCTCTACCCCATAACCAGGTAGCAACCAATGGTGCCTGCTTCCTCTCTGGCACCTCCTTAAACTCAAGAACCTCTTCTACCGCAGCAAGCCAATCCCAGAAATCCTCCTGGCGTCCTCCTCCGTTAAACTCCGGGATCTCAATCCAGAGATTGGATTCCCACCTCCGATCATCGAAATCGTTTAGTGTTGCCTATATTGGGTTGATGCCTCCTCAGCCTCCGATCCGGTAACTCAGCGTCATAGAATGGGTTTTGGAAGTTCTCTCGTCCTCATCACCCCCTCTTGGCGGGTGTTGGGGCTGGGTTCCCGGCTCCTACTTTGGATTTGCCCCTAATTAAATTAAGCAATGCTTGATTCACCGGAATTTCTCCTCCTAGTCCTCTATTCTCCTCTTGGTTTGCCGTTGTATGTCTCCCTTGTAAATGTCTCCGACGGTGGCGTACCTCAGTCACCCACGGGCCATCTCAAAAATCATTCTGATCTCTGATACCAACTGATGCAGCACGTAAGGTGGAAAAATTTGAAAACGGGAAGGTTGAGCGGCCTTCCCTTTAATCTTATTACAAAAATTATAAAATAAGGGGAAAAAGGTGTTCAATTTCTCACAACCTAAGAAAGAGAGAAAACCCTAGAAAATTTTTGAAATTAAATCTAAAATTGAATGCCTAAACCTAGATTTCTTCTAGCTTAAATAGAGAAGCTAATTGACTAAAAATAAAACACTAAGAGATAATTATAAGATAATTACAAATAAATAAACTAATTCTACTAAAACTCAAATTCCCCATTAGCCGTGTCTCCGTATCCGCCAACCCTTGTACCCACCAATCATGCCATGACGCTTAATAGGTTGCATCATAATTACTCTTAATCAAAATCAATAAATAAAAAGGAAGTCAGCTCTAGCTCTTTCATATATTTAAGAGATCTAAGATCTTGAGATAAATAATGAAAGTTAAGATATTGGAGGATATTCTCTATTATCCCTCCGCAAGCTTGGCAGTGGGTCGCCATGATTGGAGTGCAAAAGCTGAAACCGATTAGACGAGCACCTTTAGTAAGAATATCTGCAACTTGAGCTACTGAGGGTAAATAACTTACATGCAAATTACCATGTTCCACTTTCTCACGAACAAAGTGATAATCAATGGATATATGTTCAGACTTTTTGTGAAATACCAGGTTAGCAATCATAGCATTGACATTGTCATAGAATAACTGATGCGGTTGTGAAAGAGGGATATGAAGTTCTCGTAGAATCTATTGTATCCAAGTTATCTCTGCAATTGCAAAAGCAAGACCTCGATATTTTTCCTCAATGCTAGATTCAGCTACCGCACTCTGTTACGCGAAGACCAATTGATCAAACTTCTACCAAGAAAGATAGTGTAGCCATGTGTGCAATGATAGAAATCAGGATCATCGGTCCAAGCAGCATCTAAATTAGCAAAAATAATAAGAGTTGGTGTGCAACAAAGAACTAAGCCATGAGATATAGTACTTTTAAGATAATGGAGAATTTTTTTCACGCTTGCCAATGAAGTTGTGCGGGAGAGGACATGAACTGGCACGCTCGATTCACAACAAAGGAAATCTCAGGTCTTGTGATAGTTGCATATTAAAGAGATCAGACCACACTGCGATAGCGACTTGGATCATCCATATGATCACCATTTCAGCAGAGCAAAGGTGACGCTTTTGCGGGCTTGGAGATGGTTTTGGCACCACCCATCTTGGTTTGAACCAATATATTTTTAATATACTTCTTTTGAGAGAGAAAAAACCCATCAGAATTGCGGACAACTTGAATGCTAAGGAAGAAGTTCAAAGGGTCGAGATCCTTGAGAGCAAAAGTGTGACGCAAATCATAAATGAAATTATTAATAAATTCAGAGTTGTTGCCAATAATGATAATAGCATCAATATAAACCAAGAGGTATGTTAGTTGTGACCCCGTTTTATGATCAAATAATGAAGAATCCGAGTAAAAACCACAAAAATCACGTTGTAGTAAGAAATCCTTGAGTTTGTTAAACCATGCACGAGGTGCCTATTTAAGGCCATATGACGCCTTCTTAAGACAACACAAATGATTAGGAAAACGTGCACCACAATATCCCGGTGGTTCGCGCAAGAAAACGGTTTTAGAAAGTTCACCATTAAGAAAAGCGTTGTCTAAGTTGGCGTGTACTAAATGTAGCTGTAAGTGTTTAAACACTATAAATGGTAGTCGGTTTAACCGCAGGATTGAATGTTTCAAAGAAATCAATGCTCTCTTCTTGATTATATCCCTTAGCTACAAGTCAAGCCTTATAGTGTTCAATTGAACCATCAGCATGATTTTTTAACTGGAACACCCACTTGCAACCCACTATATTTTTTTTGGGGGGGGGGGGGGGGGGGGGGGGGGGGGGGGGGGGGGGGGCCCATGTGGAGGTTCGATGTAGGGTAGCCGCCTCGGCATCCATGATTTGACGCCAATGAGATAATTTTGAAGCCTCTGTATAGATGGAAGGTTCATTTTCAGTGGAGGTAATAGACATCGCAAGTGGACCCGAGGCAGGAGAAGCAAGTAACAATGGTAGGGACGAAGGAGGGAGAGTAGTGGGAGGTGGAGTTTCGGTTTCCAAGGGAAGCGAGCCAGAAGGAGGTGATGCTACTATTTGAAGAAGTGACATAAGAGGAGGGAAGGAAGCATGTGAGTTATGATTAGTGTTGTCATGAGATAGAGAAATAATAGACTCATACGGAAACATAGATTCATCAAACACAACATGTTGTGCAATATAGACCTAATGAGAGGGAATATGAAGACATATATAACCCTTGTGTGTTGTACTATATCCCCAAAACAAACATGATTGAGATCAAAAATCAAGTTTATTATTACTATAAGGGCAAAGGAAAGGATAACATAGGCATCCAAATGTTTAAAAAAATCGTATTTAGGTGTACTATTATACAATTTTCTATAGGGTGACTGATAGTTTAAAATTGGAGTGAGGACTCTATTCATGAAGTAAACAACAGTTCTAAAAGCATTTTCCCAAAATTTAATACGGAGAGATGCATGGGCAAGTAAAGAGAGCCCTTTTTCAACAATATCTAGTTTTCGTCTTGCAATTGCCCCATTTTGTTCTTGAGTATGTGGGCACGAGACTCTATGATTAATTCCTAGAGAATAAAGGAATTGAGAAACATGTCGATACCCTCCCCCCCCCCCCCAAAAAAAAAAGTCCGTTTGAACATTTCTAATTATGGCATTAAAATTTGTTTTGACCATGGTATGAAAATGATGAAAAATATAAAAAACATGAGATTTCATAGTCATAAAATAAATCCATACATATTTGGAATAATCATCGATAAAACTGAACAAAATAAAAATTACCATTAAGTAAAGAAATTGGGGCGGGGAGCCATGCATCGGAATAGACTAAGTCAAAAGGCAAGGTAGATGGGATATGAGAAGAGGGTAAATGTTGACGGTGGCTTTTACTTGGTTGACATGTCCCACATACCGCCATAACCTTATTGGAAGACAAGGGTAAACTGAAGCTAGAGACTAATGTACGAACCACTTTCTCATTCTGATGGAACAAATGATTGTGCCATGCTTGGAGAGAAGTGCATTAACCTAAAAATGCAATAATTGGTTTTGATGAGGATGAGGAGGTGTTGCCTGCCACCCTGTAGAGCTCGTGATCAAGCATGCCTCGAAGAAGTAGCTACCCCTACATATTCTTACAAGACAATAGTTAGGATGAAATTCCATAAACACATTATTGTCTTTGGTTAGTTGTGAAACACTGAGTAAATTTTTGATTAATTTAGGAACATAAAGAGTTTGTGGTAAAGGTAAAACAATGCCGATAGTGGGAATAAGTGCAGTGTCGGTATGAGAAATAGGGCGAAGCGTACCATTACCAACTTGAACCTTATCAGTGCTTTGGTACTCGGTATGAGTGGAGAGGTTTTTGAGATCGGTAGTCAAGTGGTTTGAGGCACCCAAGTCCACATACCATCCTGGATCAACTGAAGGGTTGGGAGAGGCAATCATTGTAGATACCTTGGAAGCCTTATCTGAAGAATAAGCGTGATTGAACTGATTGTAGTAGTCATTGGCATAGTGACCCGGTTTTTGACAAATTTGGCATTGAGGGCGTGGCTTGGTTTAGTTGTTACCACAATTGATCGCATTACGGTTAGAAGAGCGATTTTTGTTGTTTTGGTGTTGGACCGAGGGGTTCGGTTGGGCTATGTGGTGGGACCGGTGGTTATTGTGATTGGGTGGGTATTGAGGTTGGCGTTGGGCGGCATTGGCACTGAGAATTTGGTTTCGGATAAGTCGATCAAGTCATTCCTCCTCCTGTAATAACATACCAAAGATAATATCCACAGTGAGTTGATCAGAACAGGTGTTGATGGACGTAACAAAGGGCCCAAACTCAACATCAAGACCACAAAGAATATATCGGATTAAGTATTTTTCAAGGATAGGATGAAGTGCAGCAGTAAGCTGATCTGCAAGAAGACATTTCTTCTCTACATAATCGAAAATGGAGAGGGTACCTTGTAATAGGGTTTGAAGTTGCCACCTAGTTTGCATAACCCTGGCACGAGATTGAGAATGGAAAATTTGTTCAAGAATCATCCAAGCTTCACGTGCTATGGTGGCTCTAGTGACATGCCCTGAGATCCTCTCACTAATAGTAGATTTCAACCACAGTAGGACAAGTTTGCCCTTCTTCTTCCAAGCCAAATATTCCACAGCAAGAGACTGGAAGCATTAGTCTTAGTAGTAGAACTCGAATTGTTGTTGAGGTCGGTTTGGAAGAAGGCTCATTGATCACAAAATGTTCAAGATCCAAAGCTTCTTGTGCGTAGATGACTAAGTTTCACCACAAAAAATAATTCTCTATCAGGCTTTATACCTAAGACTAGTACGGTGTTGTTTCCGGTGGTAGGTTTTATGCGGAAAGGAGTAGGGTTGTGTTTTGGGATGCCATAACAAGATCTTCTAGACAAGTCTTTTAGAAGCTCTGATACCATAAAAGAGAATAAACAATAAAGTGGAATTTGAGGGCTTAAATGACTTAGCCCCTAAGTTTCATTGATATATATAGAAATACAAGGAATGTTTAGATAAAATACATAATATACAAAATTACTCTTAATCTGAAAGAATAAATGAAAAGGAAGTCAACTCGGGCTCTTTGATATATTTAAGAGATCTTAGATCTTGAGATAAATAATGAAAGTTAAGATATATGAGGATATTCTCTATATTCCTTGCTGTGGAGCGCACATTGGAGATGAGGAAAAGAATAGGGCTGGGTTTTGACGGTTATGATCCGCTTATGCTGAGTGCTTTGCATCTATAGATTAGGGTTTGACTGTCAGATATTCCTGCCTTTTGGTTTGTCCTATTTTCTAGTCCACCCTAGTGATGTTTGAGGCTCTTAGTATTTGCCTTTTTTGCTTGTACTCCTGTTTGTATTATTTCTATTATTTTGCTCCCTGTCCTTATACGGGTTGACTCAGGGCTCATTTGTTCGAGTTGCCTATTATGTATTGCGACTCCGTCGCTAATTATTGGAAAAAAAAAGTGAGGATATTCTCTATTATTTATTAAGACATTATCAGTTTTGTTGATCAAGATGTCACGAGTTTGAATCCCTACAACCCTACTCTTTTTATAATTTGAGTAAAATGTAGAGGTAAGTTTACGTATACCCATGCTCAAGCTTAATACAATGTGGCATTTGTGTGAGATGGTATGCCTAGGCATAAAACTAATTATACATCGTAACACAGTAGCTTAAATTTTGGGATATATAGTTGATTTCTGGACATTAGTTTTTCATATTTTGTGCCGTAACTAATTTAAGTATTTATTTGAGCACAAAAGATGTCTTCATAAATATTTTTAATAGAAAATATATTCTTACAAATGTTGCTGTCTAATTAAAAAATAGTTAGAATTTCCATTTGACCCAAATTATGAATATGAGATTTAGACTGAGAAAGAGTTATTTTAAATGAAAAATGCCTTCGCCTCATCTTGAAAGAAAGCAGTCAACTTAAATATTTTCTTTTAACATCGTTGTTTTTCTTAACATATTTTTTGCTCGTAATTGATACTCATTTATAGTATGGGATAAAATTTTCGATTCTGGTTAGAGTAGCGTGCGTCACTAAAGGTAAAGTATGTATCAAGTAATTGTCTTTTCTATTGTTTTCTCATGTATGCATGGATTTACAGACTATTCATATTCTCATTTTGCAACTTTGTCCAAACAGGATGGGTTACATAAAATAAATCGTACTCTATTATGAATTATGTCCTCATCACTCTAACAAGATCAAAGTAAATTCTATACTCTATCATGAAATGTGACGTTGGGTTCATTTACCAGGCATTAAGGCACCGGATCCCATTAGAACTTCGAAGTTAAGCATGCTTAGGCGAGAGTAGTACCAAGATGGGTGACCTCATGGGAAGTCCTCGTGTTGCCAACCCTATAAGGTTGGGGGTCTTTGGAAATAGCCTCCCGGCAAGGTTGCAACCTTAAAGGGTAAGGCTGCGTACATCCACCCTCCAGACCCCACTTATGTGGGAGCCGTTGAGGCACTAGGTCTGTTGTTGTTGTTGTTGTATTTGTATCACGAAACGTGCCGTCATTATTTAGATTTGTGAAGTAAGTTAATTTTTTAAAAAGTTTAGGGTTAATATAAGGTATTGACATAATATAAATGACATACAGGTGCATGGATTTCACAGCGGCATTGCTTGAGAAAATGGTAACAAATCCAGGGCTAAGCATGGAGCAAGTTGTAGACGAGGCATACAGCCTGACCTTGAAGCCATGGCATGGATGGATCTCAGCTGCTGCTTATAAAGTATTTAACAACATTTCCTTTACTGTTTGAGTATAAAATTCTTCATGAATCTTCACTTAATAACTCAAAATTTGTCACGAACCTAGATCTGTGACCTCGATCTGGAACTGAATTGAGTTGGGGAAAGAAATAATTGTGAATTAAGATGAGAAAAGAGAGAGAGAATTGAAGATGAGAGAGAAATTGAGACGGTAAAAAGAATTAAGTGTTTGATTAAATTTGTTTGGATGATCCTTACAATTCCTTATATTCTCCTATTTATAGACCAATTATAAACATTCAAAATTATTTGAACATAAGCGGGAAATAACCATATGCTAAAAAAAGGCGAGAAATTTAGTTAAGTGAAGCTTCTAGAATTAACTCCAGCAATGCGCGCGTGTTCGGGCCTTCGGGCGCTACCAGCCGAGGCCAAGACAACTGAATGACACGGACCTGGTTGCGAACCTCTGCGAACCTTGACACCCGGAAATGTCATGTACGTGACATTGCCCCATCGTTCAGCGAATCCTTGTCCCTAAAGATTAAAATCAGAATACTGCTTTTTGATGAATGACCAGTCCTCCCAAGTGGCTGAGTCCTTGGGCAAGTTCACCCATTGTACCAGAATTTGTGCAACCCTCTTCCCATTGCGTGTGACGGTGCGTTTCTTGATAATAGCCTGCGGTATCACTTTTGGCTGGCCCTCGTTGTCACAATGTGGTAGATCGGTGCTGAAATGCATGTTCTCTCCCAGCTTCTTCTTAAGATGTGATACGTCAAAGACAAGGTATATTTTGGAGTCTTCCGGCAAATCAAGTCTGTAAGCTACCTCCCCAATTCTGGCCAAGTCCCGGTATGGCCCATAGTATCGTGCTGCCAATTTCAAGTTCCTCCTCACAGAAGTCTGGCGGTATAGTTGTAACTTGAGATAGGCCTAGTCCCTACCTCAAACTTCCTCTCGGTTCTCTGCATGTCTGCTTGTTGTTTGTAACGTTGCTGGGCCTCCTTGAGGTTGTCCTTCAATAGATTAAGCATGATCTGTCATTCATTGGTGAAGTCCTCCACAGCCACGGATGAAGAGATGCAAGGAAAGTCTATTGCAAATAGGCGTGGCTCGTACCCATAAAGCACATGGAAGAGAGTGGTCTTAAGTGATGAGCGGTGGTTCGTGTTCTACCAAAATTCCAGACATTGATTCACCCTTTCGGTTTGCCCATCGGAGTGGGGATGATAGGCTCTGGTCATGATCAACTCTATCCCTGTTAGGCACATCAGTTCCTTCCAAAACAAACTCTGAAAGGACCCATCTCTGTTTGAAATGATGATCCTCGATAGCCCATGCAAACGATATACATTGTCAAGGAATATATGTGCTACATTGGTAGCGGTGTATGGATGTGTCAATGTCATGAAATGCGCGTACTATGTGAGCCTATCCACCACTACCAAAATCGTGTCCTTGCCCAATGACTTCGAAAGCCCCTCAATGAAATCGAGGCTAATGCTCTCCCGTGCTTGGTTCGGCACGGGTAGCGACTATAATAACCCCAGGTATGTCACATTTTCTCCCTTAGTGCGCCAGCATATGTCAGAGTTCCTTACCCATTCTTGAACACCGTTCTTCAGCTGCGGCCAATAGAATAAGTGTTTGACGGGCATAAGTGTGCCATGAACTCCTAAATGTCCCCCAAAAAAAGAATCATGCAAGGCTTGTAAGATCCTACCCCTCATCTCAATGTCATTCCCCACGAAGATCCTCCCCTTGTAGCATAGGATGCCCTCATTCATAAAAGTAAGGGCTATGTCCGGTAGGGTCAATCACTAGTTGCGCAATAAGCTTGAAGGCTTACGCATCATGCTTATAGCTCTCCGCCACCTCGCGCACCCACTATGGCACCACTGCGGACATCAGTGCACAAACTACACCAACCTCATCTTCATCGCTCCTCTAGAGCGCATCGGCTGCCTTACTCTTCGCGCCCTTCAGGTAAAAGATGTTGTAGCTCAAACCCATGAGTCTGGACAGCCCTTTCTGCTAAAGCTGAGTGGTCACACGTTGCTCTAGCAAGAAACGCAAGCTGGCATGATCTGGCTTTATGATGAAGTGATGGTCCATCAAACAATGTCTCCATTTTTCCACTGCCATCAACACTGCCATGAGCTACTTCTCATAGGCTGAGAGGCCTAGGTGGCGCGGACGGAGGGCTTTACTTAGGTAGGCTAGGGGCCTGCCTTCTTTAGACAAAACAGCTTCGATTCCCACTCTAAAAGCATCGGTTTCTAAAAACACGGGCGCTGACATCATTGCTTCCTTCAACGCCTCAAATGCGCACTGCTCTTCTTCGCTCCAACTGAATTCCCCCCTCATTGAGGAGGTTTGTCAAGGGCTTGCTCACTGCTCCGTAGCCTCTTATGAACTTTCGATAGTACTCGGTGAGTCCAAGGAACCCTTAAAAGCTCTTCACATTCTTAGGTATGGGCTAGTCCCTCATTGCTACTAGTTTTCTTGCATTCGTAGCCACCCCTTCTTGAGAGATCACGTGGCCCAAGTACTCAACATGGTCTTAGCCAAACGCACACTTGCTGCGCTTAGCATACAAACGGTGCGCATGGAGAGTGTCAAGGACTGCGCTCAAGTGCGCGAGGTACGCATGCAAGCTAGGGCTATATACCCATATATCATTGAAGAACACAAGGACAAACTTGCGTAGGAATGGACCAAACACGTTGTTCATCAGGGCCTGAAAGGTTGCGGGGGCATTTTGTCATGATCCGAGTTTAATCTTGAATCATGAACTAAGGATCAAGATCAATTAGGATCTTAACCTAGGAGGAAGAGAGGTAAGATGAGAAAAGAAGGGAAGGGAGATGAGAGAGAGAGAAATATCCAAAAGATATTTTGTATTTATCAAAGTTGTGCATTACAAGAACACAACTACTTATAACCACCTAATGCTAATGACGGCTAAGACACTTACATTGCACCTAGTCCACCTCTTCAACCGACTTACCCAACTTCTAACAAGCTAGCCGCCACTATTGACCAGAACACTAACTACCTCGGCCAACGGTAATAACACTACTACATGACTTATTCCACTTATTACAATAGAATACTATTAAAGACTCAATCCTTTAGTATATCCTTTTACAATCATGACAATACTCCCCCCCCCTTAAGAGATTCTTGTCCTCAAGAATCTAAAGAGAGAATGGAGAACTTGAAGAACACTTATTGTTGTAGAAGGAAGAGCTTGAAGACTCTTATTGGCATTGCTTCCTTTGCATACTCTGATAACTTGGTGAATACAACCGGAGTCCTGCTTTTCCCTATTGTTGTTACTTCTGCGGCTGTAATTTGAAGAAATGACTCATCCGGAGGTCGACCGCTGTCAAACCAAATCAACCAGCTTCGAACGCAGACAATATCCATCTGAGTTAAATTCTTGTAGCAATGAATACAGCCCAACAACAATGACTTGTAATTGAAACACACAGAACTCCAAGAGCACTACAGCTGCCACCCATCAATCTTGGTTCTGAACCAGAATTTGTCATGTTTGAGCTTCCCTTTACCAAACCATATGATACCCAACTCGACATTGCCTTGAATGTCTTCCAATTTCACATGCTTTTCTGCAGAGCTCAATGATTCGGTAGTGCAGAACTTAAGCAAGACGTAGCAGCTACTCAAACAAAATCCAACTCTTGTCATGTTCAGGAGGTCGCTTTCAGTTGTCAACAGGTTCTTAAGACTTCTCAAGGCCATATTTGCACAAACCGTAGTTCCATTAATCATCTGATACGCTGCAGACAGGGAAGGAATTGAGATTTTCCAACAATTTTCAGCAGCTTCTTTGAATTTTGTTGCTTTCACCTTGATTTTGAATTTGTGTGATCCGAGAGTCTCAACCTGTCTATTCCAAACTCTTGCATATTCCACACAATATACTTTCATTCTCTTAACTTGACAAGGCTTAAATTTGTTCTGCGCTGTCCAACTGATGTACAAACTGATTTCAGCTAGAGTCATTTGAAATTTATTGTTAATCTTCTTCACCCAAGCCTTCAGAAGACCCTGGAGCTTGCGTTTGATTCTTCCATTCAGAATTAACACCATAGATCTCCAAATACAGATTCAGACTCTGCCTCAATTCTGCAACCACCTAGCTCGAATAATCTTGGCTGAACTGCTCAGCTTGAATTGCTAAATTTGCTCCATTCTTTATGTACTGCACCTCCTCTTCAAATTCAGGTGACCTAACATTTGGTTGCACCATTGGAGCAAGTTCTTTGATCATAGCTCGATTATTACACAGCCTAAGTTTAGAGCCCAATTCACTTGCGAATCTGCTGTCCAACACTGTCATTTTAGACCCTATGCAGAAACCAAACCTCACCCAAGCATCAGGGGGTCTTCCAACTTTAATCATATTCCAATGACCTTCAACTCTACTGGATTTTGTCTGAACCAGCCTAAGTTTTAGCTCATTACCTGGCTTGTGAACTACTAACACTTCAATTACTTTTTCAGAAACAAAACTTTGCCTCTACTGAGCTTGCGAGTAAACTTGGGCCGCTTGATTAATGTTTTTCTCCAACTCAGCCACTTGTTTCAGCTCCATATAACCCTGATCTTCTTCTCCCGGATCAGGAGGAAGGTTGTCATAAGAGATTGTGCTTTGATAAGTCACATTTCTACTTGAAGAAGGACACAGATCATCCCGATCTTGCAAATGCCTCAAATGACAATGCGATTTAGCTGGCTTAAGTTCAAAACCACCTTCTTCCGGTTCAGGAGGAGGTCTTGTGCTTGGATAAGCATTCATTCCACACAAGGAACCTTGCAAAGCGCTCAAGGTATTGTTTGCCTTCTTCTAATTTGCTGCTGCAGCTATCAATTCCAAATTGATTCTTGAGCTGTCAAATTAATTCTCATCAGTGTGCTGCAGCAGTTGTTGGCTACCAACCCCAATTACATTTAATCCACCTCCTCCAGGATCAAATGGTCTCAAATTAGCCAGGCTAGACACCCTATTATTCTCTTGAGTGTTCCTTGCTTGAGGTTCTCTATCATAAGTCTGTGATAACACATGATTATGCTGTACCACATTCTCTTTCGGTGCTGCAATTGCATTCTCCTGAGCAATTGCATTCTTCCCCTTTTCTCTTGCCCTAGAGCTTATAACAGAATTTCCATCAACCTTTAGCACCTTAACCTGCTCATCTTGCTGCTGAACGCCCTCAACTTGATCTAATGAATACACTGATGCCTCATTCCATTGATGTGCTGCTGCATTTATACATGGATTCAATGCTGAATGTGGTAGGTAAGGAGCTTCTCTTGATACTTGATCAATGTCCTTACATGGCACTTCCCCTTGAGGACTCAATTCCACTTGAGAACTTTGTCCATTGAGCTGTTCAAATAAGCCATCGAGCTGCTGATGCATTTTTTTGAAATGCTGATCCAAACTTTCCTCCCATGAATGTTGTATTGCTGTAAACACCTCCTGCATTCGAAGCCAAAATTGCTCAAGCTGATTTGCTTTGGTTTTAACTCCCGCTTCAGCAATACACCCTGCAGTAGCACTAGCAACAGAATCAACAGCAACTTGTTCTGCATTTGGTAGCTTTGAAGTGTAATTTCCATGATTTAAGGCTGAACTTGTATCATGGCTGCCAAACTTGGATCCGCTCCTAGCCCTCTTGATACTTCTTTGGATCCAAGAAAATGCTCCAAGCCTATCAATAGACATCAATAACACCCTAGGCTGCTTCAATCCCAACCTATTGTACTCATAAAGCCTTCTAAGAACTTCTTCATTTGCCTCAAGTTGTAAAAAATCTGGAGCAATGCCTTTGTAGCTCAAAATTGGCCTTTCCAAGGCCCTCAACCTCTTACTTGAGTAGCACTTCTTTTGGTTGAGGTGAAGTATCAAGCTAATTTCAATATCTTGCTGCAATTTGAGCTTAAGTCTCAACTTTCTTGTACTCAATATTCCAATGTGCACTTGAGACTTAATTTCAGCACCAAAATGTGGTTCCATAGCTTGTACTTCTAGCTGTATTGCTACGATTTCAGATTGTTCCGCACTAATTCGTGGTCCACATTCACCAAATACATCCTCATTTGAAGTATTACTCGAATTACGTGACCATCCAACAGCAATTGGTTCGATTTCAGTCAGATTCCAGTTCAAGCTCGATTGTTCTTGATTCATTTCAGACATAGCCACTTTACCTCCATAATTTCCAACCAATGCATTTACTGGCTTTACACTAAGCTGATTCACCTTTGCCACATTGAAGCTCAAATTGAATTCATATCTGGCAGAATTAGTTGAATCTTGTGCTGCTAACTTATGTTGCTTACAATGCGGCAACTCTACGAATTGTATACTCCTTGCATTCCTATTGATTTGTTCCTCAATTTGGAGATGCTTTTGCACATATTGCTGCTGCGATCTCGGCAAGGTCATCTTGAATTTTTGTGTGAGCTGCTGCTTCTGCTGCTGAAGTTTTGCACTTTATTCTTGTTGAATTGAACTAACAGCAACCTCACCAACTCCAATTGCTAAGCTCCTTCTGTAAATCATGATTGATTCAACAACTCAACTTAATTGAAGGAAGTTCAATTAAATCGAATTCGAATGCTCAAGTTTCAGCGAAGAAGTAGCTGATTTTCCGAGATAACCGCAAGCTTATCAATCAAGAATCCAAAAAATTGATCTCCTAATCAATTCGCAATGCGATCAAGAATATTTGATATCAAATCACCTTGATCCAAGCATATACAACAAATTGAAGAATTTTAACTTAATTGATAGCCTAAAACGAGGCTCTGATACCAATTGTCATGATCCAAGTTTAATCTCGAATCATGAACTAAGGATCAAGATCAATTAAGATCTCAACCTAGGAGGAAGAGAAGTAAGATGAGAAAAGAAGGGAAGGGAGATGAGAAAGAGAGAAATATCCAAAAGATATTTTGTATTTATCAAAGTTATGCATTACAATGAAGAACACAACTACTTATAACCACCTAATGCTAATGACGGCTAAGACACTTACATTGCACCTAGTCCACCTCTTCAATCGACTTACCCAACTTCTAACAAGCTCGCCGCCACTATTGACCAGAACACTAACTACCTTGACCAACGGTAATAACACTAATACATGACTTATTCCACTTATTACAATAGAATACTATCAAAGACTCAATCCTTTAGCATATCCTTTTACAATCATGACACATTTGTCAACCCGAAGAGGCATGACATGGAACTCGTAGTGCCCTTGATGCGTTTTAAAGGCTGTTTTATGACGGTTCTCCTCTCGGATGCGGATCTAATGATACCCTGCCCTTAGATCAATCATCGAAAATACTGCAACACCTCTCAGCTCATCCAGTAGGTGATCAATCACCGGAATTGGGAACTTGTCCGTCACCGTGATGCTGTTCAACTGGCGGTAGTCCACGCAAAATTTGTTTATTCCATCCTTCTTCCATACCAACAGTACCAGGGAGGCAAAAGGACTTCGGCTTAGTTGAATGATGGAGGCAGCCATCATCTCTTTCACTTGCTTCTTAATCTCATTTTTCTGGCCGTGAGGGCAACGGTAGGGCCGAATATTGACAGACTTAGCGTCTAGCAACATGGGAATGCCATGGTCATGGCTGTGCGCCGGGTGGAAGAGCATTGGGGATGTCAAAGACGTCCTAGTACTGGCGCAGTTAGCGCGCTATCTCTGGATGGACCTGTGCCTCCGGTTCCTCAAATGCCATGGCCATGAACAAGTGGCCCATCACACATCCTGCCTTCTTCCTCAAAAACCTCGTGATTCCCTCCTCTAAGATGGATTGCAAAGAGGCTTGCTCCGCTGTGCCTTTGAAATTAATTGCTTTTCCATCCTTTAAGCAAGAAAACTTCAAGTTGGTGAAATCTATTGTCACCAGCCCGTGATGTTGCAGCCAATCCACTCCGAGCACCATGTCGCTGCCCCGCAGCTCCAAGACCCTCAGATCATCGGCAAAAATAGTACCCTGCACTTTCCACTTGACCTTCGAGCACTTTTGATAACTCATCAGACTCTCCCTATTTGCTATGGTGGCTGTCATTACCATTATTGGCACTATCTCGAGCTTGAGTTCCTAGATCACGCTTGCATCCAAGAAACTATTGGTGCTGCCACTCTTTATTCATCTAGACAAAGCATTCAATGGAATCTCCATAACTCCATTCTCCTCTTCCTCTTCTTGTCTTTTCATGCTTTGCAATTGCTTACTCTTGCAAACATGGCCTGGAAAGTAACGTTCGTGGCACTTCTAGCACTGTCCAAGCTCGCGTCTCGGTGCGTAGGACCCGGCGGACACATTGGACTCTGTCCTAGCTCCTCTTGGCTTGGACACTGACCCCTAGGACTGCGATCCACTCTGGAATGACACCGAAGGTCCAGATCTGTAACTAGATTGTGGTTTGGACCTATAGCTCTGCTTGCTGGGAGCTAGCCGCTTTCCCGTGATGCTCCTGATCTAAGCAACTACCATTTCTTGCAGTTTGGCTTGCTCAAATGCCAAACTTAAGTCTATGGGATGGCTAGCTTTCACTGATGCACCTATGGCAGGCTTGAGCCCACTAATAAAACTCGAAACAAAGAAGGCCTCGATCAGCGTGGGGAGATAAAGCAGCATCCAACTTTTTAACTCCTCAAATCAAATCTCGTACTCCTCTATTGATTCGATTTGAGTCATTTTACTAAATCCATCAACCACATCCTGAAGGGATCGGTCACCGAACCTTTTGCGCAGCTCATCTATGAAAAACTGCCAAGTCATGTTCGGATGTCTCAACGCCAAAGCATGATACCACGTATCTCCATAATCATGTAAGCAATTCGAGGCTAGATCCACCCATTCTTCAACCAGAACTTGATACCGTCGGAAATACTTGAGGCATTTCCTGATCCATGCTCTCGGATTGGATGCATTGAACCTCTGAAGATCCAGCTTCGGATTTGAATGAACTGACCACAATCGGGTGCTTCCATTGTGCCGGCTTTACTCACCTTCCTTGATTGTGCAGGTGTGGCCCATGGTGCTCCTCGGATCATGTGGTGGTGGTGGCCACCTAATCTCACATAATTTCCAGCTCCACCAGTCTCCCCGTGGTGAGCAACCTCCGGAACCACCTCCAGATTCAGCTTAAGCCTCTTCTCCTGATTTCTCAGCGTCCGATTAATGGATTCAGTCAGCGAATCAATCGAGGACTTCAATCCTTCATTTATCTTGGCTTGATCGCGTGTCACAACATCCAAATTGTCCAATCTCCTCTCAATTTCCAGAATTCGTTCCTGAGGACCGGATGTTTCCTCCGATGAAGACATGTTCGCAGCGGATCGATTACTCCTTGTAATGGCCAATTTGATCGAAACAGGGCTTTGATACCACTTTGTCACGAACCTAGATCCGTGACCTCGATCTAGAACCGAATCGAGTTGAGGGAAAGAAATAATTGTGAATTAAGATGAGAAAAGAGAGAGAAATTGAAACGGGAAAAAGAATTAAGTGTTTGATTAAATTTGTTTGGATGATCCTAACAATTCCTTACATTCTCCTATTTATAGACTAACTACAGATATTCAAAAATATTTGAAAATAAGTGGGAAATAGCCGTATGCTAAAAAAAGGCGGGAAACTTAGTTAAGTGAAGCTTCTAGAATAAACTCTAGCAACGCGCGCGTGTTTGGGCCTTCGGGTGCTACCGGTTGAGACCCAGACAGCTGAATGACTCGGACCCGGCTACGAACCTTGGCATCCGGGATTGTCATGCACATGACAAATATTTGGGATAATTGGTTCGTCAACATGCTATAGAGCCTTTTTGACCGAGATGCTTCCAACAATTTCCATACTCTATATTAATATTATTTAAGCAAGAGGTATGAGATGGACCGGTGCACTTTTTGTGCTTCAAGTAAAATGGATATTTGTGTGCCGGGGCATTTCAGAATATAAAATCATCCGTAGTGTTAGGGGGAACTAAAAATGGAAGCGTAAAACCTGGCAACTTGATTCGATTCAAATAATATAACTCACGCAAAACGAGAAGTAGACAAATATGGAGAAAGAAAGAACAAAACAAGAACACACAATATTTACGTGGAAACCCCTCTACAATCGAGAGGGGAGAAAACCACGGGCGGAGATGGAGATTCTTTATTCACTGAACGGAAGAATTACAACGACACTTCCCAAATGAGATATATGGAAGAATTACAATCACTCCCTCTAAACTCTCGTAGCACTCAAATATCTTGGAGGAATTACGAAGTCACCTCTTTTCTGAATGGCGGCTCACACGCTCTTTGATTGGATACAAATTACGTAAATCCTACATCCCTATTTATAAAAAATAATTAGGGCCGGAGCAATAGGCTCCCGATCGATCGGGTGATCGATCGGAACCCACCGATCTATCGGCACTCTTAATTTCCAAAAAAACTCCGAATCTTTCTTTAAATCACCCAATCGATCGGCATTCCCTCCCGATCGATCGGTGACCACACGGCAGCCCTATATAAAAATAAAACAAGTAATTTGAGACATAACCTAACAAATCTCCACCTTGGCTCAAATTACATACATAAAAGAATTACCTCCACCTTCTCCACAAAACCCCCCACACACGGGGTTAACACAACGAAGTACGAAACCTAACCGTGCGAAGCTTGAACTTCCTGTTAGGTAGAAACTGAGTGAACATATCTGAGAGGTTATCAGCAATGCCAATCTTCTTCTCTGAATTGGCTCTTGACACATCAACTGAAACAGCCACCCGCTGCTGAACTGTGTTATTGAACTGAACTCCCTCTGGCTTACTCACCTGACCTGAATCACAAACAACTGATGATATCTTCTGTGGAGATAACAATAATGAAGACTCACCAAACGTGACACGTCTCGTCAGGAATTGTTTGAAGAGAAAACCTTTCTGCTTCACATAAAGCCCTTGTTCACATACCAGCAGTCCTCTGGACTGACCACACAAAGAGCCCCTTACACAGTGCTCAGACAGACACCTATCACCCGAACGATCCAATCTCAAACGTCCTAAATTTGTGATCTCTGGTTCTATCAACAACAAGGATGATGAAGATACTGCAACATATCTAACAAATGTGGAACCGACAAGTTCAGACAACGTACCTGACCTTCTGCCCTTCATAACTGTCAATGCACCCTTAAAGACCTTCAAAACTCCACCTTTAGCTGTGTACCTGTACCCTTTAGATTCAAGAGTACCCAAAGAGATGATATTCTTCTTCAAATCAGAAACATGACGAACATCGCCCAAAACCCTGATAATGCCATCGAACATCCTAAAACGAATTGTTCCTATACCCAGAACTTTGCATGGATTATCATTACCCATCAAGGCAACTCCACCTCGAACGGACTCGTATGTGGAAAACCAATCCCGATTGGGACAGACATGATAGGAGCAACCCGAATCCAAAAACCAACTATCTTTCAAGTTGAACTGAGGTTCAGACACGGACAAAAGAAAATCTTCATTCTCAACACTAGCTGCTATGGATCTCTGGTTAGACTTATTATCTGCTTCTAATTTTCTCTTAAGCTTGTAACAGTCTTTCTTAATGTGCCCTTTCTTATGACAGTAGTTACAGGTTAGGTCTAGATACCTAGACTTAGACTTGTTTTCACTATAATCATACTCGGTTCTCCCTCTCACAAATAAACCACTACCTGAGTTATACACAGAGTCAGATAATTCCCTATCTACTCGTTCTTTACTCAGTAGGTTTCTCTTAACTTCATCAACAGATATGGTTTGTCTACCCCCATAAATCATGTTTTCGACAAAACCCTTATATGAAGTAGAGAGAGAACATAACAATAACGTTGCATGATCTTTATCCTTAGGAACATCATCCAATTCTTTCAAATCTTGAATAATTGAATTAAATTCATTGACGTGGTTCTTAAGTGACATACCTTCTGACATACGAAACGTGAACAACCGGCGCTTAACTGCGAGTTTGTTGGAGACAGACTTGAAACAGAACATATCCTGCAATTTCTCCCACAACTCCTTAGCGGTCTTCACTTCCAGAACTTCTATCAAAACGTCATCGGTAAGACACATTTGAATAGCTGTGAGCGCCTTCTCATCCAACTCCTCCCATTGTGCTTCTGTAAGATTCTCTGATTTCTTCTCTTTCCCATCTAAAGCTTTCTTCAAGCCATTCTGAGTCAAGAGGCCCTTAACGCGAACCTGCCATAAGCTGAAGCTCCCTTGACCACCAAACTTCTCAATTTCGGATCTAATTACGGACGTCATATTATCAAATCGAAATAAACAGGGCTATGATACCAATTTGTTAGGGGGAACTAAAAGCGGAAGCGTAAAACCTGGCAACTTGATTCGATTCAAGTAATATAACTCACGCAAAACGAGAAGTAGACAAATATGGAGAAAGAAAGAGCAAAACAAGAACACACAATATTTACGTGGAAACCCCTCTACAATCGAGAGGGGAGAAAACCACGGGCGGAGATGGAGATTCTTTATTCACTGAACGGAAGAATTACAACGACACTTCCCAAACGAGATATATGGAAGAATTACAATCACTCCCTCTAAACTGTCGTAGCACTCAAATATCTTGGAGGAACTACGAAGTCACCTCTTTTCTGAATTGCGGCTCACACGCTCTTTGATTGGATACAAATTACGTAAACCCTACGTCCCTATTTATAGAAAATAATTAGGGCCGGGGCAATAGGCTCCCGATCGATCAGGAACACCCGATCGATCGGTACTCTTAATTTCCAAAAAAACTCCGAATATTTCCTTAAATCAGCCGATCGATCGGCATTCCCTCCCGATCGATCGGTGACCACACGGCAGCCCCATATAAAAATAAAACATGTAATTTGAGACATAACCTAACACGTAGTGTTGGAAAAAATCACAAAAACATAGCACGGCGGAAAAACCTCTCTTCTCGACTAGAGGGGAAAAAACCAAGAGTCTAAATGAGTGCCTCATCCATTGTGAAGTTCCTCAATTACAATATCGTACTATAACCCTATATCCTATCTCAACATCTCTTAACCCACTTCATATCTTTGAAAAGAACAAGTTAAGAACTCTTTCAAAATGCAATTTTGCAAGTTCAAATTACAAATCTTTGATTAAAGCACCTGAGCAAGAAAAAAAAATTTTTTTTTTCTTGCCCGAACAAACCATATGTTTTATTTCACAAAACTCTCGACGTAAAAAAAGGGGTCGACATATTTTATCTTACTCTTCCGTACCCGAGTCACCTTAAAATACCTCACCCATCCTCGCATATATCGCTTCTTATCCTCTATTCCTTCCTCTTCTCTAGCAACTCAATCTATTCGAAATTCTCAACCCAAATATATTTGGCAATAAAATCTCCAACTTTTTGTTTCTTTCATTTTTTCTTCTCTCCTTTTTCATATATATATATATATATATTACTTTTTTCTGATTTTCATCTTTTTCTTTTTTTTTTTCTTTTTTTTTTTCTTTCATTGCTCATTTTTCTTTTTATCTTTTTCTGATTTATTTTTAATATATTAATTTTGAGATGGTAAATGCACGATACCTAGGCTTCCACCTAATGACTTAAGCTTTTGAAATTATTGCTTGGTGTCCATGCCTTGTTGATGTTGAGCTGTTGTCGAATTCCAACAACCCCAATATTGTTGATCACGAATATAATTTAAGTGCAAGACATGAGGTAGATTGATGCATTATCCATGTTTCAAGCCAATAAACATTTGCCCCAAGGGCATGTTATAGTAAGAAATCGGTAGGTATAGGTTTTCATAATCATCCATTTGCTTAAATTTTTGGAATAACTAGTAATTTGACATGGTGACAATACCTTGTTGGTTGAGACGTTGCAAATTCAGATCCCGTACCCTTTGGTGTGCTCTTGGAAAATCATTCCCTTCTTATGTATTCCCGGTTTGCTAGCCGATTGGATATCAATTTGTTACCTTATAATGGTTCATCAAAAACATTCATACAGGTGGCTCTAAAACTAGTACCAGACAGCACCACATTTATGAGTCTCCTCGTAGCTAAAGATGAAAGCTTTGACTCCCTTAAAGAAGAAATCCAAGCTTTGCTCTCAGTACTCCTTCCAACTCTCAAAGATATGCACTCCATTCTAGTAAGTCCGCTCTATATTCTCAGCTGATAAAATTTGACATGACATAACAAAATGATTCTAACATGCATGAGAAATTGGCGGGGGGGAAACCTACATTTTGTTTGATTTCATGGAAAAATATTTTCCTTATGAAAATGTGTTTCTGCCTAAATATTTACGATTAAAAATATTTATTCCTCAAATTTTTTGTTATTTAATTTAGAAAATCAGTATAATTATATAAAGTTGTATTAGATTCTCATGTAATCCCTAGGAGATTGTTAAATTATGATGCAAAAAGTTTTCTCCTTAGAGAAAGAAAATGACTTCCCTTCTTCTTGAAATAAGATCAATTGTGTCATATAAGAATGTTCCTCTAACTATTTATGCATATAAAGAAATTAGTTTCTGACATAGTTTTAGAGTCCATTGGACAAATGGGTATCAAGTTTTAATCCCAAGTAAACTTTTTCGGTTGTGACCTTATACAGATTGATTTCAAATGTGTCAAACATGATTTATATAATGAAAATACTTTACGTCAAACAAAATGGAACCTAAATTAAAGAAATGGCCTTATAATTATTAGGTTTGATGATAAAAACTATCGCTGTACATAGGCAATGAGATGAAATGCATGGTTAGGAATTCCCCTAGCTAATTATGGAATAAAAATGCATGGTTAAATGTGGTTCAACATCACGAGTAAAAGCATGGGTATTCATTTATTAGTATTAGATATTGATTCTAAAATTTATAATAGTAGTTTGATACCGTATTTAGTCTCATAGTTTTTCTCTCTTATAAACAGATTTGTCCTATAAAATTAGGATGTTGTTTTCATTTGTGCGTATTGTTTTCGATAATCAATATTTTTGTTGTCCCTATTGCAATGTTTGTTGCATTTGCAGAGTTCCTATGGGCTTGACAGGTTAAAGTCTACTTGAAAGCAAAGATGTGGAGCAACTCACAAATACGTGTATATATATACAGAAAGAGCTTACTTGTATATAGCTTTCTTTTTCCTTGGAGGCTATACTTCACGTTTTCTCTAATTTTCCTGTAACATGGGACTATGAATTATACAAATTTTGTTTTTAGAGCACTTCTTGTGTAATATTTCTGATTTTAATCTAATACTAAAAAGTGGAAAACGTTTTTATGTACACTATTCAAGTAAGTATTTATTATACAAGTCAGTTAGACGCACAACACTTTGCTCAATCTCTGAATCTCTCATAAATCAATGACTTCTAAGCACATCGACAACCACTAATGAAGCCCTTTCACTCTGACCTACTAGAACTCAAAATTCAAACCGCCAGAATAGGCCGATAGCATCCACGCCCATCACACGTGTCACTATGGCAAGTGAATTCTTTACATCAAAAGTTATTTCGCTTGCAACATCAGCTGCCAACTCAGCTCCCAATGCAACTCCCTGGCACAGTTTTTTTTTCACGTTAACAGTGACCTCATTTGTTGCATCATTGCCTCATCATTTGGCGTGTCATTGCCATGTCAGTTTCACGTCGCCGGGATTGCCATGTCAACTGTCCACAGCAAAATCTTGTTAGATAATTTCAGTGTGTTGATTCCAACTTTGCCCCATCTTTCCTAATCATATTCCTATTTGTAAATTCTGTTGCAACAACAGCCCTCTAAGACATGTTCTTTTGCTAAATTAATAGATCTCATTGACATAAAATTGATAGATTTGCGCTGCTAAGTGCAAGTACTGTAAGGACAACTAAATATTCAACAACAAAACCAAGTTCAACCTGGAGCTACCAACTTTGGTAGTAATGGTTTAAGTGATGAAAGTTACAAGTGGAATCCATTTCGTGCTAGCGATTCTTCATTTGAAGAAGAAGCACCTCAATATTGTACTCATCAGATTCCTCCCCATAAATCCTCTAGCTAGAACATGAAATTCGACATCCTTGAATTTGAAGGACTGACACCTTTCGACAGCCTTTATGTCGACAATGGCATGAAGGGGCTCTTCGAGGATGAAAGAATAAACATCTTGGATTTTTTCATCCGAAGATGGAATACCAGCTGGAAGGTGATGCCATGGCGGGAGGATTGGCTGGATTGTATAAACGGGTCAATGCTACCTCGCGTCCAAGATTGGTGGATTGCTTGGCAGGATAAGGGTTGACAGCAACGGCAGTTGGCGGCAAGGATGGTATGCGGTGAAGATTAGAGTTTGAATTTGATTAGAAATTTAAGTTTAGGAAAGTATTTCAGATTAGGAAAGATTTTATTTTGATTTATCTTGATTTTATTCCTGATTTTATTTTCATTTTCTAGATATCTCCAACCTCTATTTAAGGAGGGATGAGCTAGGGTTTTGAGGCATTCAATGATTTAGATTTATTTTGATGATTTTTGGTTCTTTCTATTCTCGGGTGTAAGAATTAGAAGTGAATTTATGTTTTCGCTTGTTTTTATTAGTTACTAATAAAATAGAAAGGGAAGGTTGTTTGAATCCTTCCCATTCCCCAGAATCTTCTCCTACGCACTACATCATGCGGGCGGTATAGTTTGGATTCACATCGTTGAGAAAGAGTTTTAATTCAAGGACATTCCTGATGAACACCATGTCCAACTTGATTCCGTCAAACTTAAGAAATAAGCATCCATGTGGCAGAGGAATCCCAAGAGACAACCAAAAACAAAACGGAGTAGCAAAATCAAATCTTGGAGCAAAATGCGTTGAGATTTGACTCGAATACTTATTCTAGGGATTATCACCCAAAAACGTTTATTAAGTGCCACATATGGTAATACTTGGTACATAGCAAATATGGACGTTCTAATTCACTGATACCTTTGTTTAATTCGGTGTTAAATCTCTATCATATTTTAAACTTTAATCTTACGTGTGGTATCAGAGCCATCATAAATAGAGATTATGACCCGATTCTCTATAATTATTGACTTGCATGTATTTTGAATTTGTAATAATTGAAAAACACATACATGATCATATGTCATTATGTAACAACAATTATAAACGTTAAAGCGGTCAATGAGGAAAATTTTTATTTTGAATGGTTGTTGAAACCAAGCGCTAATTTAAAGGTGACCAAAATGGAAAATCCTTATTTGGGTGGTTGTTGAAACCAAACGCAAATGTGACTAAAATGAAAAATCTTTATTTTGGGTGGTTGTTGAAACCGGGCGCTGATGCAATGCCAAAGAGGATTTGAGATAAAAGAATCATTTAACTCAGTATTGATGCATAATTATGGAATTAAATAATATTTTTAATTATTACAAAATTAAATTATGTTTTAGTGTTAATATGATGAACAATAGCAAAATAATGATGATGATGATAATAATAATAATAATAATAATAATAATAATAATAATAATAAAAAATATAATGAGGAGGTTATTAAAAAAAAAAAAAAAAAAGAAAGTAAACTCGTGCATTTAACCGAATTCGAACCTGCGCGGTTACATTCATGGGTAATGCATTAACCACTTTGGATGGACAGTCATCTTGTCATCCTTACAAAAATAATAACATTTAAATACAGTATTTTGTGGTTTATTTTAAAATTGTACATGGCAAAGATCTTTTTTTTAATATTATTATTAATTTTATGCTTAAGATGTAATATAAATTATTTCTTTCTTCAAATTATAAAATTATAATTTTGGTTGATAAATAATTATCCACCCAAAAGGGTTAATTATTTATTTTAACCAAGTTATGAATTTCCTAATATTAAGTGGATTAGTCCACCCAAAGGGGACTGATATTTTGACATTGAAATAATATTTTATTGTTATAATGAGAGGAACTATTACACTTTTCACCCAAAGGAAAAACTGTAATGGAATGTATTAGACTCTCATTGATGAATCTATGAGAGGAGATGTTTCATTTTCCACCCAAAGGGGAAAATGTAATGTTCGTCTTAGACTCTTATGTTGAAGTGAACTTATATTTGTTGTTGAGATGTTTTTGTTTGTCCTAATATGTCTTTGTTATTCCCTTATTTTTCTCTCTTTTTCAGTTGTCATTCAGTTGACCAATCAATTAAACTCGATTGAAACCTTGACTGGTACTGATTACAAAAAATGGAAATGGGATGTGGAGATAGTCCTTGGTTTGATGGATTTGGATATAGCGCTAACTGAAGAAAAACCTGATGACCTTATCTTTGAAAGTACAACTAAAGAAAAAATTAAGTATGAAAAATGGGTGAAGGCTAATAAGTTAAGTTTCATAATAATGAAAAGGTCTGTGTCTGATCATATTCTAGGTGCAATTAAAGATGATGGCAGTGCTAAGCAGTTCTTAGATGCCATAGGATAGAAATACCTAGAGTCCAACAAAGCCGAAATAGGAGAATTGATTGAAAAACTTACTACAATGAAATATGATCTTGTAGGTAGTGTTAGGGAGCATATTATGAAAATTGTCAACATTGCCTCCAAACTCAACAACTTAGGAGTGACTATAGTTGATGACTTTCTTGTTCACCATGCCCTTAAATCTTTTTCTGAACAATTTGGTCAATTAAAAACCACTTACACTGCACAAAAGAATAAGTGCAGTGTAAATGAACTTATCTTTGTGTGTGTTCAAGAGGAAGAGAGACTTTGTCGTGAGAAGGATGGAAATAATGTAAATCTTGTTAATTTTTCAAAACATGGAAGAGGAAAATTTCACTACAAATATAACAAGAAACATGGTCAAAACTATAAACCAGATGGTCATCGAGGGCATTTTAACAAGCCTGGTGGTAGTCATGTTCAATCTCACGACTTTGTCAGTCCCCGTGCTGTAATTAAGAAGAAAATCAAGTGCTGGAATTGTGGGGAAAACCACATGAAGGTTGATTGCCCTAAACCAAGAATTGAAAAAAGAGGTAATTCTTTTGTGTTTTTTTGCTTTGAAATGAGTCTTATAGATGTTCCTTTTAATTCTTGGTAGTTGGATAGTGGTGCATCTATTCACATTGCCAATATTTTGTAGGACTTCGTAAGCAAGCGGAAACCAAATCAGGATGAGGTCAATGTTTATGTGGGCAATGGAATTAAAGTCAAGGTTGACTTTGTAGGTGTTGTTAAATTATTTTTTAAGAATGGTAATTATGTACTCTTGAAAATTACTGCTTTTGTACCGTCTATGAGGTTTCTATAGGACTTTTAGATAAGCGTGGATATCGTTTTGAATTTGAAAGTGATGGTGTTAAATTAATTTATAATTCTCGTATTATTGGCGATGGTTTTTTAACTGATGGTTTATATCGTTTAAATCTACAACCTTTCCAAAATTTTTCCTCAATGAACGTTAAGGGTGTTGCCCACAAAAGGTCCACAATGAATAAGAAATCTTGCTCTTTATGGCATAGGCGTCTTGGTCACATGTCTAAAGAAAGAATTGAAAGATTGATAAGAGATAATATTTTGTCACAACTTAGTTTTGAAGGGTTTGAAACTTGCATTGATTGTATTAAAGGAAAAATGACCAAGACAAAAAAAAAAAAAAAGGCCTCAAATCGAAGTTCGAATCTTTTAGAAATAATTCACACTAATATAAGTGCGCCATATATAACATCCTTGAATGGACATAAGTATTTTAAATCCTTCATTGATGATTTTTCTCGGCATGGTTATGTGTACCTCATTAAAGAAAAGTCTGAAGCACTTGACAAATTTAAGATATATAAGACCGAGGTTGAAAAACAACTTGGAAAATTAATTAAAGTTGTGAAGTCTGACCGTGGTGGTGAACATTATGAAAAATATGATGATTCTTGTCAATGTAAGGGTCCTTTTGCTAAGTATTTAGAGGAATGTGGGATAATTGGTCAATACACTATGCCAGGTATACCTGAGCAGAATGGTGTGACAGAAAGACGAAATCGCACTCACATGGACATGGTGAGGTGCATGATGTCTAGGACTAATCTTCCTAAATTTTTATGGACTGAGGCTTTAAAAACTGCTACATATATTCTTAACAGGGTTCTTTCTAAATCTGTTCCTAAAACTCCTTTTGAACTTTGGACAGGTAGAAAACCTAGTTTGATTTTCATATTTGGGGTTGTCGAGCTGAAGTCAAAATTTACAATCCTATTGAAAAGAAAACTGACCCTAGAACTACAAGTTGTTATTTCATTGGTTACCCAGACAACTCTAGAGGCTATAGGTTTTTCTGTCTTGGACGTGGCACTAGAATTATTGAGTCCATTAATGCTAAATTCCTTGAATATAATGTGTGTGATTGTGATTGCTCTTGTAAGAATGAAGTGCTATTGGAAGAAAAGGAAGTTATAGTTCCTGTGCCTATTATTCATTAAAAGGTTATTGGTCAACATTTTCATGGAAATGGGGGGAAAGTCCAACATGAACAACCTATACACGGACAAGTTCAAGAGAGTCAACAAAGACCGATAAAAAATTAGCCTCAACTCTCAAGTAATCCTATTGATCCTAGGCTACGTCGTTCACATAGAGAGCGTAGGTCCGATATTTCTGATGATTATGTTGTATACTTGACTGACAATGGTGATATAGGAGATTTTGATGATCCAATTTGTTATAGTAATGCTATTTCTTCATTACATGCTGAAAAGTGGCATGAAGCAATGAAAGATGAAATGCTATCCACGTCATTAAATAAGGTGTGGGCTTTGGTAGAATTACTTAGTAGATGTGGACCCATTGGATGTAAGTGGGTATTTAAGACTAAAAAAGATCCTAAAGAAAATATAGATCGTTTTAAGGCGAGACTAGTTTTAAAGGGTTATACTTATGAAAAAGGGAATTGATTATAAGGAAACCTTTTCCCCGGTTTCTTCAAAAGATGCTTTTAGAATTGTTATGGGTCTTGCTGCACATTTTGATTTAGAGTTACATCAAATGGATGTTAAAACAGCATTTTTTAAATGCGAGTTTAGAAGAAGAAGTATACATGAATCAGCCATAGGGTTTCATAGAAAAAAGAAAAGAACATTTAGTGTGCAAACTTAAGAAATCGATATATGGCTTAAAGCAAGCTTCCCGTTAGTGGTATTTAAAATTTGATGAAGTTATAACTAATCTTGGGTTTATGGAAAATAAGGTTGATGAATGCATATACATTAAGATTAGTGGGAGTAGATTCATCATTTTGGTGCTGTATGTTGATGACATTTTACTTGCTAGTTATGACTTGGGCATGTTGCATGAGACAAAGAAACTTTGTCTAAACACTTTGACATGAAAGATTTGGGGGTTGCTTCTTTTGTACTTGGAATAGAGATACATGGAGACAGGACACGTAAATTGTTGGGTTTATCTCAAAGTGTTTATGTTGAACGACTTTTAAAAGCTTTTGGGATGCAAAATTGTAAATCGGAAGAATCACCAGTTGTTAAAGGTAATAAATTTAACAAAGACCAATGCCCAAAAAATGGGATTGAGAGAAAATCCATGAGAAATGTGCCTTATTCCAATATTGTGGGATGTTTGATGTACATACAAACTTGCACTAGGCCAGATATTGCTTATGCAGTAAATATGCTTGGGAGATTTTCTTCAAATTCAAGTTGGGCACACTGTGTGGCAGTGAAAAAGGTTATGAGATACCTCCAAAGAACTAAAGATTTCATGTTAGTTTATAAAAATGTTAAAAATCTTGAAATAGTTGGAAATTTGGATTCAAATTTTGCGGGTTGTCAAGATAGCATGAAGTCTACTTCAGGGCATATATTCGCATTAGTTGGCAGTGCGGTGTCATGGAAGAGTGAAAAACAGGGTTTAACCCCTACTTCTACAATGGAAGCAGAATTTGTGGCATGTTTTATGGCTGCATCACATACAATTTGGTTAAGGAACTTCCTTTCCAATTTAGAGATGGTTGATTTTATCTCTAAGCCACAATAATTGAATTTGGTAGAAATTGATCTAAATTTAAGGGAAGGCAAGAGCAATGTGGAAGAAAAAGAATTTCGTTTTATTGATTTGCGTCCCTCCGAAGTTAAGCGTACTTGGGCAAGAATAGTACCAGGATGGATGACCTCCTGGGAAGTCCTCGTGTTACCAACCATATAAGGTTAAGGGTCCTCGAAAATAGCCTCAAGGTCGGGTTACACCCTAAAGGTGTAAGGCTACATACATCCACTCTCCCAGACCCTGCTTATACCCCTTGAGGCACTAGGTCTGTTGTTATTGTTGTTGTTGTTGTCATCCCTACAAAACCCCCCATTACATATATATGGATATTTATAGCCAAATTTTGTCAATGAAAATCTCAATTCAAATAAAAGAAAATTAAACTAATTATAGATATTTGTTAGGGAAGAAATTGATTTTGGTACAGGGCATCAATTAGGGTGCAACAACTACATGACCGAGCATTTATTTTATTTGTTCGGGTTTTATTACATGCATATGAGATGTGCGCATCTTCCTCGATAGGCTTCAACTAAGGCAGGTTGGAAAAAAGCCCACACACAAGCCCACAACTGTAGTGCATTTTAACCAAGCACTTAGGTCGGGACCAAAATCGAATAATGGGCCAATGCAATGACTAGAAATTTTTTTTTTTTTTTTGAACACAAAGAAGCCTGTGGGCAAGCGATGACTAGATTGGTATGGGTTGTTTTAGCTATTGGAAAAAATATAATTTCTAAAACAAAAATTTTCCTAAATTGGCTAGATCTAGCGCAGTGGAAACAATTTTTAAAATTCTTTAATTTTATATATAAAGGATTCCTAATCTAATATATTCATAACGACATAGAACATCTAAGCATAATAAACAAGAAATTAAAAATATAATGATGCAGTGCATAGTGGGATAAAAGGAGGACGGAAAGATTCAACGGCCTTTCCTTTGATTTTTATTTAACTGAAAAATAAAAATGACAAAGAGGGGGCAAATAGCTTGCTCACTCACAATCCTGAGGAGTCAAGGAATCTCTAAAAAACAATAACAATTTTCTCAAAATCTAATCTATCTAATAACCTAACCTAGCCTCCTTTATATGAAGGAGGGATTTGAAATTCAAATTCAAAATTCAAATTCAAAAAACAAATTCAGAAAATAAAGTAAAAGATGCAAAGAAAACAAAACTGGCTCCTAAAATCACAGCTAAGATCATGCCCTCAATCCGAGCTGCATTGCCTCCCCATTGAACCCTTCGTCACCCGAAGTCCCTCTCCAAGCCTAGGCGGCGCCAAAAACGGTTGTGCCCTCTACTTCCCGCGTTCCTCTTCCTCTTCTAAACCCGCCAATGCCATACTCCTCTAGTGCTTCATGCCAAGGGACCCGCCATCATGGTTCACATTTTGTTATAGTTCAAGATCAACTTGAATTATAACTTGAATTGAGAGTTTAGGGATGAGAAAAAAATTACATAAGAAATTGGGATGAGAGGAGAAGAATTAGTTTGATTTTCTTTGGATAATCCTCATTACAAGCTAAGTACCATATTTATACTAAACGAAGCATAGCTAAAACAATCAAAGAGCAATTACGCTACTTATGCATTTTCCTACCAAAAAACATCAAAAGCAGCTAACAAAACCGCTAAAACCTTTATTTGAATTTCAATAAGAAAATTACATCAAAGTTCACTAAGATCAATATAAGAATCCTTCACAGTAATGACAATACCTTCCCCTCAAGATCATTCTTGCCCCAAGAATGATGAAGAACAGAACTGGCAGTGTAAAAACCCCAAATCTTCCCAATTGACTTAAGTTGGCTCCAAATTAACCATAGCACCATAACTTCTTTCCATCCTTTGCCTTACTGCTGCACTCTTCTAGATTCTAGAATAGCTGCAGGGGCTTGAATTAAGGTTCCATTTGACATTGCTACAGGAGAATCATTAGAGCAAGCTTTTCCCTTAGCCTTGTGTTTCTTCAAAAGGGAAACATGAAATACAGGATGAACCAGTGAATTGGGAGGTCATTCCAGTCTGTAAGCTAAATTACCAATCCTCTCTAGTATTTTATAAGGTCCAAAGAACTGAGCTCCCAACTTGACATTCCTACGCACAGCCATAAGAAGATTGCCTATAGGGCTAAAGCTTGAGGTACACCATATCTCCCACATCATAGGATCTGTCAATTCTCTTCCTGCCAATATAAAATTTCATTCTTGCTTGAGCTCGCTGCAAATTATCTTCAATTGTAACATCAACTGTCTTCTTTGTGAAATGAGCTCATTAACTTCAGACACATGAGAAGCCACTCCTTGTGGCACCAAGGGAGCAGGCGGATCGTAACCATACAAGACCTTGAAGGGAGTTGTGTTGATAGTTGAATGGAAATGGGTATTGTACCAATATTCTGCTAAATCCAACCATCAGGACCAGTGCTTGGGATAAGTGAAAGTCATGCTGCGAAGATATTGCTCTACACATTGGTTCACCCTCTCAGTTTGTCCATCGGACTGAGGGTGATAAGAAGAGCTGAGAGCCAGATTAGAGCCCATCAACAGGAAAAACTCACGCCAGAACTGACTAATAAACATCCTGTCCTGGTTTGAAACAATGGATTGAGGCAACCCATGTAACTTGTAGATGTTTTCATGGCACAACTTAGCCAATTTCTCAGTAGAGATTGGATGGCTTAACGCAACAAAGTGGCTAAACTTTGTGAATCTATCCACAATCACCCAAATTACTTATTTCCCCTTAGCCTTAGGCAATCCTTCCACAAAGTCCAGACTTATATGCTGCCAAGCTCTATTAGGTACAGGGAGAGGTTGCAAGAGACCTGGATATTGGACATGTTCAGTCTTTGTTCTTTGACATACATCACAGCTCTACACAAAGTCCTCCATAGCCTTCTTAGCTCCTCCCTAACTTAAATACTATTTGAACCTCCTGTAAGTGCCATCTATACCAAAATGACCACCCCAAGCTGAAGAAAGAAAGGCCTAAATGATTTTCTTCCTCAGATTGGAAGAAGTGCCCACATAGATCTTCCCCTTAATTCTCACAATTCCATTCAAGACTAAAATCTCTCCTTCTTGGGTAGAAGGATTGTTGATTACATAGGCAGTAATACAATCTGAAGCAAACTTGTCTCCTTCATAGCTTTTGTAAATCTCATCCATCCATTTAGGCAGAGCATAAGAAATAGCTGAACAAGATCCTCCAGTCTCTTCTCCAACTCTTCGAGAGAGAGCATCTGCTACAATGTTTTCCTTCCCTTTATGATATTCAATGGAATAGCTGAGTCCAAGCATTCTCATTAGCTCTTTTCTATGGACTCTCGTGGTGATCTTTTGTTCAAGGAGGTATTTGAGGTTCTGGTGATCTGTCTTGATAATTGAAATGATGCCCTTGAGGTAATGCCTTCATTTCTGCACAGCTAATAGTATTTCCAAATACTCCTTTTCATAAATGGAGAGCTGTTGATTCCTGATGCTAGGGCAGTGGCTGATGAAAGCTATTGGCCTTCCCTGTTAAGACAAGACTACTCCAATTCCTGAGTTGCTAGCATCTGTCTCTAGGATAAACGGCTGCTCAAAGTCTGGCATGTTGAGCACAGGGGCAGAACACATAGCAAGTTTGAGCCCTTTAAAAGCTTCCTGAGTAGCTTCTGACCACACAAAAGCATCCTTCTTCAATAGATTGGTGTGCGGTTTAACTAATACTCCATATCCAGTAATACACTTTCAGTAGTAGCCTTTTAATCCAAGAAATCCCCTTAATTGCTTGAGATTTTGGGGAACAGGCCATTCTTTCATTGCCTACACCTTGCTAGGATCAATAGCAACTACATCCTTTGAGACAATGTGTCCTAAATACTCCACTTGTGTTTGAGCAAAGGACCACTTAGCAAGCTTGGCAAATAATTGATTCCTGCTCATGATTTGAAAAACTAGCCTCAGGTGACTAATATGAGCTTCCAATGAGGGATTGTAAACCAGTATATCATTGAAGAAGGCCAGCACAAATCTCCTAAGATGAGCCTTGAACACCAAATTCATCATAGCTTGGAATGTAGAAGGGGCGTTGGCCAAGCTAAAGGGCATGACCATAAATTCATAGTGCCCATGGTGAGTTCTAAAAGTTGTCTTATGAATATCTTCATCCATCACCCTAATCTGATGATAGCCTTGCCTCCAGACCAAGCTTAGAAAAGTATTGAGATCCCTTCAACTCGTCAAGCAGGTCGTCAGTGACTGGTATGGGGAACTTATCCTTGATTGTGAGGGAATTCAGGTGCCTGTAGTCCACAACCATTCGAGCCGAGCCATCTTTCTTCTTATTAAAGATTACAGGAGAAGCAAAGAGGTTGTGGTTGTGTCTGATGAAACTTGTCTTTAACAACTCTTCCACCTATCGCTCAATTTCACTCTTTTGTGAGTGAGGATACTTAAAAGGCCTCAAATTCAAAGGATTAGACTGAGCTTTGAGTGGAATAGAATGGTCCAGGGCCTCTATGGAGGCAAGGAGCTTGGCTGACCAAATACATCCTCAAATTCTAACAGCAGCTGCTCGATGCAAGGATCTGTGACCTCTGACTTTGCTTTTGTATCAGCTGTAATGGAAAACAAATGGCCCATCCACTGGCACTTTCCTTTCTTCAACAGCTTCTCAAACTTCCTCCCATTCATTAACTGTAAATGTCCCTTTTCCATGATCCCTTGCAGCACTACTCTTTGTCCTTTCCTCTCAAAAGAAGCAAAGAGTTGTGCAAAATCGAAGACTAGGGGACTAATCATCTTCATCCAGTCAACACCTAACACCATATCATAGCCTCCTAACTTTAAGTCATACTCGAATTAATGTCCTTGCATACTCTAACTGAACCCTTTACACTTCATCTGTGTGATCATCGAATTGCCCTCAGCCACAGTGACAGCTAAGGGACTGGTCTTGATCATCTCATATCCCACTTGCTTCACAACCTTCGGATCAACAAAGCCATGTGTATTAACGCTATCAATTAAGATCAACATGTGTTTGTGTCCAGCTTCCCCTTTAATTCTAATGGTACTGTGAGAGCCACTGCCAGTAAGAGCCCCGACTGAAATCTCCACCTCCTCATTCTCCATATCTCCAGGATCATCCTCCTCTTGCTCCTCTAATTCTTCTTCATCAATTTGAACCTCAACACCCTCACCAGAATTAGTTCTAGTGACAGCCATCAACAATTTAGGATTGCATTTGTGGCCAAAGAAGTATTTTTGGTTGCACTGGAAGCACAACCTCTGATTCTTCTTTCATCTATATTCGAAGACCTCGAGGCACTGCTAAGGGTCCCATGCTGCACAGAAGAAACAGGCACTAATCTTGTTTTTGGAGCATCTGAACCAACTAAGACTGTGGCCTTCATTAACTTAGCCTTGGAGAAGGTTTGAGTTAAGGTACTAGGATTCAGAGCCTTATCCAAGTTTTTGATTCTTGGTTTAAGACCACTAATAAAACTCGATATATAATAGGATTCACTAGCACCCGGGGACACAGTTAGCATTTTAGCATGCAAATTCTCAAATCGTGTCATATAATCCCTCACAGAAGCAGTTTGAATAAGCTTACTGAAGTGATCAATCACCTCTCCTAGATCCTCTTCACCATACCTTTCGTAAAGTTCACTAACAAACTCATCCCATGATAGATCAGGATTACTACGAATCAGACTATAATACCAAACCTCAAGATCACCTTGAAGGTAAACTGCAGGTAATCCTACCTTTTCCACATCTTCTACGTGATAGAATCAAAAATACTTTTCACATCTTCTGATCCATGACTGCGGTTGCTTTCCATCAAAGGTATCTATCTCCACACGAGGATGCCTGGATCCATGAGTTCTCCCTCCAGCTGATCCTTGCTCACTAGTTCCAGAAGAGTGAAGAGAAACAGGATCTGGTGGCCGATCATGTTGGCTAGCGGCAAATAACACTCCAGCTCCCATAGGTTGATGTTGGCAATCAATTTGCTGCTGTAATCCACGAGTCTGAGCTTCAATTGCTGAGAATGCTAATCAAACTTCTCAGCTAATTTCAGATCCTGAGTCTGCTGCATTCTTCCGAAAATTTCTTGCATTTGTAACTTGAATTGCTTAAATTGATTGATCTCACCACCATCACGAGGATTAGCTCCCACAATGACAGCATATCTGGGATTGGCAGCCGCATCAGCAGCAGCAGCGCTGGTAGTTAGACCAGCCATTGGAACTGCTTTCTTACATCTAGCTAGATCAATCATATAGCAACCAGTACTGGCTCTGATACCAAATGTTATAAATCAAGATCAACTTGAATTAAGAGTTAGGGGATGGGAAAAGAAGGGAAGGAGATGAGAATTATAGAAGAAATTGAGATGAGAGGAGAAGAATTAGTTTGATTTTCATTGGATAATCCTAATTACAAGCTGAGTACCATATTTATACTAAATGAAGCATAGCTAAAACAATCAAAGAGCAATTACACTACTTATGCATTTTCCCGCCCAAAAAAAAAAATCAAAAGCAACTAACAAAATTGCTAAAACCCTTATTTGAATTTCAATATGAAAATTACATCAAAGTTCACTAAGATTAATATAAGAATCATGCACGGTCATGACACGTTTCCATTTGGACTTGCCCCGCCTCGGCCCTTGCCATAGGGACGTAGACCCGATTCTGTTGACTCTCCAAAGGTGGGTTTCCCTCTACATCATCCTCTCCGGACTGGAGAGAATTCACCCTCGAATTCTTAGTGGCGTCGCTAGTGGCATCCTCTTGATCAACTGTGTCATGTGGAAGCTATTTACATCATCTTAATGCCTCTCTGAGTTCTCAGCCGCCAAGCTCACCTCGGTGCTTGGTCCTTCGTTGCCGCCTTCTTTTTGATGTGCATCCTTTGCCGCCAAGCTTACAGCCTTGTCTCCACTGACGCCTTTGACCAATAATGTAGTCGTTGATGGATTCATTGCCTGACCCTTTGCGGGTTGAGGCGCTACATCCTTTTTTGGAAGGAAAACGATCTTTGTATTCCCAAAATAGGAAACTATAGGTGTTTTTTCTTTCGTCATGATTGGCGCCTCAGTCAAATTTCCATGGTCTACCCAATAGTAGGTGACAGGCGTCCATTGCTAGCACATCAGACCATAAGTTGTCTTCATACTTGCCCCCAATCAAAAAATGAACTAGACATCGCTTGGAGACTATTACCTGATTCTTCTCCTTGATCCAAGATAAGTTATACGGTTGAGGATGGTCTTATATCCTTAAACCAAGTTTCTGCACGGCCTCCTCGAAGATGACATTCTCGCAGTTACCCGAGTCAATTACCACACGGCAAATCTTTCCGCCAATAGTGCAAGTGGCTGAAAGATGCTTCTTCGAAGCCAATTGTCACCGTGCTCTTCTTTTGGCATCAAGAATGTGCGCCTTACCACTAGCAAAGGGCCTTCTTCCCCCGTCAGGCGCACCTTGTGTCCTGGGGCCAACTCTTCACCCATCTCTTCTATAATGGTGTTGCCATCTTCCCCTTATGCTCCTTCAATGAGGAGGTTCTTTCCTGGTTGGTCTTATTTATGGCACTCAGCAGCTCGGTACCCTACCTCCCCACACTTGAAGCAACGAATGTTAGAACTGCTCACCAAGTTTGCTTCATTGATGATGGTAACTGGTTTTGCAAATGGAGATAGTTTGGGTCGCGATTGAACTTGGTCATGGCTAGTTTCTAGATTGTTGACGGTGCCACCAACATTACGACGCCGTTACTGCCTCTCTACGGCCAAGGCTTTCTAGCTTGCCTCTTCCACGGTAAAGATGTCAAACATGTTAAGGACATCTTGGATTGACTCCCTCAGCCCCCCGATGTATCTGTCAGTTATTTGCTCTTGGGCCTCCACCATATCATTTCTAGCAATTAAGGCATAGTAGCCAGCGGAGTATTCCTCCATGGTCCTTGAGCCTTGCTGCAAACTCCGAAGCCTTCGGTACAAGATCTTGGTATGGTTATGAGCCAAGAAGGCACCTCATAGTTGCTTTCTTAACGTCTTCCAAGTCTCGATCCTAGACTTCCCTTGGCGAAGCCGTGAGTGCTTCTTCTGTTGTCACCGGGCGGCAGCTCTCCCCCGTAAATGTGCTGCCACCAGTGACGCATGCTTGTGCACGGGGACCCTCTTGAACTCTAGGATCTCTTCCACTGATGCCAACCAGTCCCACACCTCATTTGGTATCCTCCTGTGATCAAACTCCGGTATGTCCACCCCAAGTCTTGACTCCCACCTCTGATCATCCCGATCTTCAATGTAGTCGGTAATGACATTCCTCTACCTAGGTCGAAGATCTAGATTCTCCTTGTCCAAGAGTGGATCTTGAGCGCCTTCCTCCATTTTTTCTTGGATAACGCCCGGTGCTAATGGGCGTAGTGGTAGGGATCCCAGTGTAAGGTCGAGATTTGCCCCAAGTTGAATCAAGCAACGCTCGATTCGCCGGAATTTCTCTTCCAGAGCCTTGAATCTCCTCTCGTGCTATTGATGTCGGTCAAGATCAATAGCATCCTCAGCGGTGGCGTTTCTCTGGCGTCTCGGGGCCATCATGGGAAGCATTCTGTGCTCTGATACCAACTCATGTAGCGCGTAGTGGGATAAAAGGGGGACGGGAAACGGCCTTCCCTTTGATTTTTATTTAACTCGAAAATAAAAATGACAAAGAGGGAGTAGATAGCTTGCTCACTCACAAGCCCGAGGAGTCAAGGAATCTCCATAAAACAATAACAATTTTCTCAAAATCTACTCTACCTAATAACCTAACCTAGCCCCCTTTATATAAAGGAGGGATTTGAAATTCAAATTCAAACTTAAAAAGTAAATTCAAAAAATAAATTCAAAGATGGAAAGAAATCAAAACTTGCTGCTAAAATCATGGCTAAGATCACGCTCTCAATTCCAGCTGTATTGCCTTCGTGTTGAACCCTTAGTCGTGCCAAGTCCCTCTCCAAGCCCAGCCAGCCCCAAGAACGGTTCTGCCCTCTACTTCCCGCGTCCCTCTTTCTCTTTTGAACCTGCCAACACCATACTTCTCCAGTGCTTCACGCCAAGGGACTCGCCAAGACGGTTCACGTTTCCTTTTGGACTTGCCTTGCTTGGGCCCTTGCCATGGGGACGTCGATCCGATTCTGTTAACCCGCCAAAGGTGAGTTGCCCGCTACATGACATAAACAGAAATGCAAAAAATTAAAGGAAATCTTAAAAGAAAAGAAGTCAAAAATACCTGGATTATAGACCACAATTGTCTCCCAGGAGGAATAACTGAAATCGCAAGACCTTCTCTGCAATGACCCCTTAACATCTAAAGTGTGGACTCAAAAATATTATTAGGAAAATTTAAAAAAAAAAAAAAAATTCTTCTTTTTTAAGTTTTTTAAAAAAATCAAATTTTTTAAAGAATTATTAGAGACTAAATTAAGCCCTTAAGACCCCTATTTATAATACAATACGGGGTAGAGTTTTCTTGGAACTCTGGATGTGGGATTGACTAAAACAAGAGATGCGTTTAAAACGACGATGCATTAGCAAAAAATTGCGCGATGCTAATTTGTAGTTTCCCTACCACGTGTCAATCTTCTATTTGTCTGCACCATTAGGCACGGAAAGCCAACATCAGAAAAATTATACGCAGACATGGGGTCACCACAATGACGTGGTGACCCCATTTCAATTTCATTCTTTTATTTTTTTTTTATTCTTTTTAGCATATTTTTTCTTATTTGTTAATGAAAATTAAGTTATTTTCAACCTTTTAAAAAATTTAAGTAAAAATATATGAAATTAATTTTTAATTTTTTTTATAATTTGACACTATTTCTCAAAAATTGTATTTTTAAAATTTTAATATTTTGTTTAAAATTTTATTTGGGTATCACTTTTTAAAATTTTAATATTTGGTCATAATTTAAGTCATTAAAAACCTAGATGTAAATATATTACCTTTGTCCATTCTTGAATAAAATCTACCACCTATGCCCCTACATATTTATTACCTCGTGGACAAGCATCTAATCAAGGCTAGGTGAAAAATGTACTTCCAAGAGCTGTTCAGCGAACAAGGAGGGACAGAGATATCCTTAGGTGATCTTCAAACATCTGAGGTATATCAAAACCACTGCGACTGTAGGCAAATTAGCCTCAACGAAGTCAAGGAATCCCTGAGATCCATGGAAAGGGATAAAGCAGTTGGCCCAGATGGCATACCTATAGAAGCTTGGAAATGTCTTGGATGACTAACTAAACTATTTAACCAAATCCTCCAGGGGGACAGGATGCCTGAGGAACAGAGGAAGAGAATATTAATTCCGATATATAAGAACAAAGGAAACATTCAGAGTTGCGCCAATTATCGGGGTATCAAACTAATGTGCCACACTCTGAAGTTGTGGGAACGGGTCATAGAGAGGAGGTTAAGGCAACAGACTGAGGTGACCGAGAACCAGTTCGGATTTATGCCCGGGAGATCAACAATAAAAGCCATCCACATCCTAAGGCGGACGATAGAGCAATATAGAGAGAGACAAAAGGACTTTCATATGGTTTTCATTGATTTAGAGAAGGCATATGATAGAGTACCAAGGGAGTTCCTTTGGAGAGTTTTGGACAGGAAAGGCATCCCCGTACCATACATACGATATGTATGAAGAGGCACAGACTATGGTGCGTATAGTGGATGGGGAGACAGATGCTTTCCCGATAACAGTAGTGGTTCACCAAGGGTCTGCTTTGAGCCCCTATCTGTTCATTCTGGTTATGGACGAGCTCACTAGGCACATCCAGGGATGTGTACCTTGGTGCATGCTTTTTGTAGATGACATAGTACTGGTGGGGGAGTCGCGGGAAGAGATAAATGAGAAGCTGGAACTGTGGAGAGGAGCTCTAGAGTCGAAGGGTTTATGACTAAGCAGAGCCAAGATCGAGCATGTGGAACTCAAGTTCGATCCCTCTACCACGCCTAGCCGAGAAGAAGTCAAGATTGGACATGAGGCCATATCGAAGAAGGAGAGATTCAGGTACTTGGGGTCCACGATACAGCACAACGGCGAAGTGGATGAGGATGTCAGCTATAGGATCAAAGCGGGATGGCATAAGTGGAGGATGGACTCCGCGGTACTTTGTGATAGGAAGTTTCCCTTGAAGCTAAAGGGAAGATACTATAAGACGGTTGTGAGGCCAGCCATGGCATATGGGACGGAGTGCAGGGCGATGAAACAACAACACACAAAGAAGATGAAGGTGGCGGAGATGCGAATGCTGAGGTAGATGTGCAGACACACGAGGAAGGATAGGATCAGAAACGACATCATAAGAGGCAAATTGGGCATAGCCTCCATTGAAGATAACTTAAGGGAGCAACGTCTAAGGGGTTCGGGCATGTCAGAAGGAGACCGGACAACGCTCCAGTCAGGAGATGCGAACAGTCCCTTACTACATTAGGCAGAAGAGGCAGAGGCAGAGACAGACCAAAGAAGAGATGGCTTGAGACAATCCGACAAGACCTCACCCACCTAAACGTCGGGAGGAGATGGCCTTAGATAGGGCCCTATGGAGGCCTAACATAGGGGTATTAGATGATCCGGATGGAGTAGGGTAGTCTTGGTCTCTACCTTATCTTTGTCTCTATCTTATCTATCCCTATCTCTTTCTCACTCTCTTTCTTTATCTCTTCTACTTCTATCTCTATCCTCTATCTATAGCCCTTTTTTTATATCCTTTTCTTTATCTCACCTTATCTGTGTTCGGTGCCTGTGCAACACTCTTTAAGTCTAGTTTTTTTTTTTCTTTTTTTTTTTTGCCATACTTATGCATTTTTTATGCTTCTCTTGTTGCCTGATCTTTGGCTAATTGATGAGGACAAACTTTTTAGGCTGGGGGTCCTCGGAAATAACCTGACTTTAGGGTAGCCCCTTGAAGGGGGAAGGCTGCGTATATCTACCCTCCCCAGACCCTGCTTTTGCGGGAGCTCTTGGAGACACTGGGTTTGTTGTTGTTGTTGTTGAAGATATAGTAAAAAGAAATTTAAAAGCTAAGTGGGTATCGTAATTTTGGCCTTCCTGGTTAGTTTTCCAAAAGTTAAACTAAATCAATTTTGAGTGAGGTGACTGCCTTTATTTTGAAGAACCTCTTTTCATATAATTTCTTCTTCTTTGAATATAGTTTTCTTCTTCTTTAAACTTACTTTGTTTTTTTAAAATTTAAAATAGAATGTTTAATAAATTAAAAATAATTTAATTTAAATAATATTTTTTTGATTTTGAGGAATAACTTCCCCAATAACAATAAAAGTAGAAAATGGGGTCAAATGTCCTAACAAATTAAAATTAAAAAAAAAGTTAAAAAAATGAAAATGGGGTCACCACGTGGTGACCAGGGGTCGTGGTATAATTTCTCCCGACATAGCAGCTTTACTTTATGCATTGACAAGTATGGTTTCCTGATTGGCTGGCTCGCCTACACAAGGATCGTTACTCGTTAAGAGATTTTTTTTTTTTTTTAATCCTAGATGTATAAATTTATCTTTTGAATTTATATTTAGTAAAAATAAATTTATTTATAATAGGAATAAATAATTCATTACATGAATTCAGTTTTTTCGACTGGTATACTTATAGAGGCTTGCAAAGGGACATTAGGGACAATTTAATTCTAACTCCAAATGAGTTAAATCTAACTATCAACACTTTGATAATATTGATTACCATTTAATAATATTTAATTCTATTAAATAAATATTACTGCATATAGAATTAAATGTTAGCCCACATTGCTGATATTTATTAAAGATTATATATTATGGGTCTGCCTTAAATTATTATAGATAGATCAATACAAACCTAACTATATGTTTGCAAATTTTAAGTGGGCTCAAAGTAATGATATCTAGAGTGTAGTTTAAATGGGTTTAGCATTACACTCATGTTATGATAAAGCCTAAAGTAAGATTGATCCACTTGATAGGCCTATTTATGCTGGCTCACGTATCCAATCCAAAAAAATATATACAATTAAAAAGAATTTAAAAAAAAAAGGCCTCATATCACATCCCCCTTATTGCCCACATCTAAGTAGCAGATGGGGGGAGGTTAGAGCCTTTATAAAGGCTCTTGAGAAGTCAGTGAAAGGAGGTGGGCAAGAAAAAGAAAAACAAAAATAAAAATTTAAAACTTGGAGAGAGGGAAAGAGCAACTAACGTGTAAGTGGGGAAAAAAACCCAGAGGGAGAAAAACAAAAAGGGTGACAAGAGGGCAGTGACTTGAATTGAGGAAGAACAGAGAAACCAAAGAGAAAAAAATTAAATCAATTGTTTGTATCAATTGGCAAGTAAACGAAAATTGTTGGTATACTGGTGTATAAATTCTCCTTTTTATTGTTTCTTCTACTATCTTCCCTCTTTTCTATCCCCAAGTAGATCTTTTACTTGTTATGGAATCCAAAATATCCAAATTGAGTAAAATTGATTTTAAAATTCTTATGATGGAATTCAAAAGATCCAAGTTAGGTAAATTTGTTTTATATAAATTCCCCTACTAATTTCTCTCTTTCCTACCCCTAAATTAAAATTTTACTCATTATGGAATAAAAAGAACCAACATCAATATCAACATACCCAGTGCCTCAAGGGCTCCCGCTTGTGTAGGGTCTGGGAGGGGTAGGATGTACGCAGCCTTACCCCATCCGAGTGAGACCTAGACGAGAGACTATTTCTAAGGACCCCCAACCTGATATTTGATGGTTATGATAGTTATTATAGATATGAAGTGCCTGTATGAAGAGCATGTGAAGTATAGATATCATGTTAGGCAAGTAAGCACGGAAGCATATAAGCAAGTAAACAAATAAACATGCAAGTAAGCATGTACGCATGGAGGCATGGAAGCATGGGAGCAAAGAAGCATTGAGACAGAGGAGCCAGAGTAGAATGTAAAAGGTAAAAGCAAAAAAGCATGTGGAGAGAGTAGAGAGTGTAGAGAGAGTGTGTAGAGCATCTGGAGCATATAAGTAACGAGGGAAAGAGAAAGAGAGGAAGTAGAGAGAGAGAGAGAGAGAGAGAGAGAGAGAATGGGCGTGTCAGCAGCATCACTATCCCCATGATAATACATCCTAGAAGCACTAAGCAACTAATGTACGCCAGTGCTGCGTATACACAAACGATCATACAAGTAACCTCATGGTACTAGGACTATCTTATGGGTATTCGATACATTGGTTTATGCAGGGCCATTTCTTCATTAAGGTTAGGGTAGGCAGGGTCCTGTCTATTTGTCTTCTTCGAACTCTTCTTTAGCCAACCTCGTCTTCTCTTCCCGTTTGTATTATGGAGTTGTTCGCATCACCTTACAGGGGCAGTGGTGGGTCTCCATCCAACTCTTCTTCGGTCAGCTTCTTCCTCTCCTCACATCCATCGGATTGTGTCATAACCAGGCATATGAGCATCCTCTTGGTATTTGGATGACCTTACAATTGATCGATGCTTCTACACTGCTATATCTGTTATACCTATACTAATCCTCCACTGTGTTTTGTCTAATTCCATCTCCTCGTTTAAATTGGGAAAGGCGAGGTCATGTCGAATCGTCTCGTCCCAACGATTCATTGGCCAGCCTCTCATTCGTTTCCCATTTGTTACAAGGAGTTGTTTGCATTTCCTGACAAAGGCAGTGATGGGTCTCCTCCTAACATGCCCAAACCACCGCAGACGTTACTCTCTCAACTTATCCTCAATCAGAGTGACACCTAATTTGCTTCTTATAACGTCATTTCTAATCCTGTCCTTCCTTGCGTGTCCACACATCCGTCTCAGCATCCTCATCTCGGCTACCTTTGGCTTCTGCATATGCTGACACTTAACTGGCCAGCACTCTGCTCCGTAGGACATAGCTGGTCTGACAACTGTCTTATAATATTTGCCCTTTAGCTTTAATGGGAACTTCTTATCGCACAGTATCGCAGAGGCCATCCTCCATTTGTGCCACCCCACTTTAATCCTATTGTTGATATCTGCGTCCACTTCACCGTCTTGTTGGACCACGGAACCCAATTATTTAAAGCATGTTTTTTGTGGTATAGACTCTGATCCAATCTTGACTACTTTTGTGCTTGGCATGGTGGAGGTGTAGAACTTGAGTTCTATATACTCAATCTTAGATCTACTGAGTCTTAGACTTTTCAATTCTAAAGTCTTCCTCCGAAATTCAAGTTTCGCATTCACCTCCTCCCTAGACTCTCCCAGTAGGACAATGTCATCCGCGAAGAGCATGCACCAGGGCACGTCCCCTTGGATGTGCCCTATAAGCTCGTCCATTACCAAAATGAACAGAAAGGGGCTCAAGGCTGATCCTTGGTGTACTCCAACTATAATGGAAAAGCGTCCGTATCCCCTTCCATTGTGCACACATTGGTTTGGGGGTCTTTGTACATGTCTTTGATGACTCGTATATAGGGGTGGGGGATGCCTCTCCAAGACCCCCATAGGAGCTGCCTTAGTACTCTATCATATGTCTTTTCCAAATCAATGAAAACCATGGAGGTCTTTTTGTCTATCTCTGTAATATTCTATCGACCTCCCACTACAAAAAAATAGTCGATTTCCGACGGCGACATCTGTCGAAAACTAGGAAAAATCGGTCGGAAATGTGCACTTCCAACCGAATTTCCGACCGAATATTTACGTCGGAAATATGTTGGTCGGAAACCTATTTCCGACGACTTCCAAAATTCGGCTAGAAATTTTTGACCGACTTTCCAACTGAGTGTTTCAGTTAGAAATTTCTAACCGGATTTCCGACTAAAATTTCAATCGGAAATTTCCGACCGATTGAGAGTTTCAGTCGGAAACTTCCAATCGACTTATTGGTCAAAGATTTCCAACGGAAGTACCGGTCGCAAACTACCGACCGAATTATCGGTCGGAAATTACAGACCAAATTCTCCGTCGGCAACTACCAACTGAAATTCAGTCGGAAACTTGGCCGGCAAGATAAATAATCAGCCAAACATTTTTAATTTTTTTTAAATGCTTGTTTAGTAGAAAAATATGTTTAATCCTATTATAAATTAATTTTCTTGTACATATACGATACTACCAAAAACATAACATATACGATACTACTAATACCAAAAACATAACATAAGTTTCAATTATCAAAAATATCACAACGTAATTTAAGCTTACACCAAAAAAGTTGAACAAAACAATTATCAAATTTACTACACATCATCATCATCTCCACCATCATCTTCATCTCCATCTTCATCTTCGTCTTCATCTCCATCTCCACCTTCATCTTCATCATCATCACTATTAAAAATTGGTTGGACTAGAGGATCAACATTCAATTTCATGAACAATTGTTTCATCAAACTCATCTACATCACGCAAAAATTTAATTGTACATCCTCCACGACCGGGAAGAAGCCTATTAATCATCCACCTACGATGTTCTGGGATTTCCATAATCTGAAAAAAGGTCGGAAAATTTTACACTCAAGAAATTTTCAGGATTGTATAAGAAATCAAACCAGATTCACACTAAGTTATGAAAATTGTAAACAAAAATAATGAATACAAACCTAAAATATGTACCAAAAAAAAATACTAAAATAAAAAAATCATAACTACCGCACACAATCTAAACCCGAGAATTGATAAAACCTTCTAAATATCGAAACCCGACAACCTCCCGCCACAAAACTACCCAACAACTAGCAGTGACCAACATAAATTGCAGCAAAATTCATCTCTCATATAACAAATTATAAGGGTTAAAGCACAATATAAAACCAATTTCACACTAAATTATGAAAGTTTTAAACAAAAGTAATAAGTACAAACCTGAAATATGTACAAAAAATGACTAAAATCAGAAAAATCAGAAGTACCACCATAATCCAAACCTGAGAGTTGATAGAACCTCCTCAATATCCAAACCCAACAACCTCCTACCACAAAACTACCCAACAACTAGCAACGATAATAAAAATTTGAACAATGTCTCATACAACAAGTATAAGAGTTGAAACACAATATAAAACCAATTTTACACTCAAATATGAAAGTTTTAAACCAAATTAATGAGTACAAACCTGAAATATGTACAAAAAATAGACTAAAATCAGAAATATTAGAAGTACCACAACAATCCAAACTTGAAAGTTGATAGAACCTCCTCAATAACCAAACCCAACAATCTCCTACCACAAAACTACGCAACAACTAGTAACGACAACAAAAATTTCAACAATACCTCATACAACAAGTATAAGAGTTGAAACATAATATAAAACCAATTTTACACTAAAATATGAAAGTTGTAAACAAAAGTAGTGAGTATAAATCTGAAATATGTATAAAAAATAGATAAAAATCAAAAAATTGAAAGTACTACCACAATCCAAACCTGAAAATTGATAGAACCTCCTCAATATTCAAATCCGACAACCTCCTACCAGAAAACTACGCAACAACTAGCAACGACAACAAAAATTTCAGCAATGTCTCATACTACAATTATAAGAGTTGAAACACAATATAAAACCAATTTTACACTAAAATATGAAAGTTTTAAACCAAAGTAATGAGTACAAATCTGAAATATGTATAAAAAATAGACTACAATCAGAAAAATCAGAAATACCACAACAATCCAAACCGGAGAGTTGATAGAACCTCCTCAATATCCAAACCCAACAACCTCCTACCACAAAACTACCCAACAACTAGCAACGATAATAAAAATTTCAACAATGTCTCATAAAACAAGTATAAGAGTTGAAACACAATATAAAACCAATTTTACACTCAAATATGAAAGTTTTAAATCAAATTAATGAGTACAAACCTGAAATATGTACAAAAAATAGACTAAAATCAAAAATATTAGAAGTACCACCACAATCCAAACCTGAGAGTTGATAGAACCTCCTCAATATCCAAACCCAACAACCTCCTACCACAAAACTACGCAACAACTAGCAACGACAGCAAAAATTTCAGCAATGTCTCGTACAACAAGTATAAGAGTTGAAACACAATATAAAACCAATTTTACACTCAAATATGAAAGTTTTAAATCAAATTAATGAGTACAAACCTAAAATATGTACAAAAAATAGACTAAAATCAGAAATTTTAGAAGTACCACCACAATCCAAACCTGAGAGTGGATAGAACCTCGTCAATATCCAAACCCAACAACCTCCTACCACAAAACTACGCAACAACTAGCAACGACAACAAAAATTTCAGCAATGTCTCATATAACAAGTATAAGAGTTGAAACACAATATAAAACCAATTTTGCACTAAAATATGAAAGTTATAAACAAAAGTAGTGAGTATAAACCTGAAATATGTATAAAAAATAGATAAAAATCAGAAAAATTGGAAGTACTACCACAATCCAAACCTGAAAATTGATAGAACCTCCTCAATATCCAAACCTGACAACCTCCTACCACAAAACTATGCAACAACTAGCAACGACAACAAAAATTTCAGCAATGTCTCATACAACAAGTATAAGAGTTGAAACATAATATAAAACCAATTTTACACTAAAATATGAAAGTTGCAAACAAAAGTAGTGAGTATAAACCTGAAATATGTATAAAAAATAGATAAAAATAGAAAAATTGGAAGTACTACCACAATCCAAACCTGAAAATTGATAGAACCTCCTCAATATCCACACCCGACAACCTCCCGCCACAAAACTACGCAACAACTAGCAACGACAACAAAAATTTCAGCAATGTCTAATACAACAAGTATAAGAGTTGAAACACAATAAAAAACCAATTTTACACTAAACTATGAAAGTTGTAAACAAAAGTAGTGAGTATAAACCTGAAATATGTATAAAAAATAGATAAAAATCAAAAAAATTAGAAGTAAATCAAAAAAATTAGAAGTACTACCACAATTCAAACCTGAAAATTGATAGAACCTCCTCAATATCCAAACCCGACAACCTCCCGCCACAAAACTACTCAAAAACTAGCAACAACCAACATTAATTTCAGCAAAATTTATCTCTGATATAATAAGTTGTAAGGGTTGAAACACAATATAAAAACTAATTTCACAATAAATTATGAAAGTTGTGAACAAAAGTAGTGAGTATAAACCTGAAATATATATAAAAAATAGATAAAAATCAGAAAAATTGGAAGTCCTATCACAATCCAAACCTGAAAATTGATAGAACCTCCTCAATATCCAAACCCGACAATTTTCCCCCACAAAACTACTCAAAAACTAGCAACAACTAACATAAATTTCAGCAAAATTTATCTCTCATATAACAAGTTGTAAGGGTTGAAACACAATATGAAAACTAATTTCATAATAAATTATGAAAGTTGTAAAAAAAAATATTAAGTACAAACCTAAAATATGTACCAAAAATAAGCTGTTATGGGACGAGAATCCGTGACCGGTGCCGGTGTGGTGGCTGTCCGGCGGCGTGGCGAGGGACGGGGCGGGGCGGCGCTGTTCTGCGCAGTGCTGGTCTGGGCTGGGCAGTGAGAATGAAGAGTCTTTGGGTGGGATGGGTACTTGGTTACATAATTTAGTATTTTTAATTAGAATATAAATATTAATTTTAGGTCAAAATTGTAAGTGTTGGGGGGGGGGGGGGGGGGGGGGGAGTGAAATTTGAGAGGGAAAATGAAAGTTTGGGAGAAAAAGTAAAAAAATTAAAGAGGGAAATAAAAATTAAGGGGGAAAATAAAAATTGAGTAAAAATTTAAGTACTATTTTTTTAGATTTAAAACTAATAATTTTGTTTGTTCGTAATTATTCTTTTAATATTATTAATATTAGTAATAAATTTGTATGTTGGTAAATGTCTCTATTAGAATTGGCTTAATAATAATAATTTATTTGTTGGTAATATAATTTTACCTGTTGATGACAGCTAATTCACAATACTAAATTGGTTAAATTGAGTTAATTAATTGATTTGTAATGTATTAAATTTCATCTTATATAACTGTGTGCTTATGGCCATGATAAGGTCTCCAAATTGTTAGCATTCATCTACGAGCTTGTAGTCTGCACCGTAACATAACTAAATTTTGATGCATGGTCAAGTTTGATGCTGTATAAATTCTGAATACAATCTTTTATATAAATCAATACTTAATTATGACTGATGGAGGAATTCGTTAGTACTATTGAGATAATCCGTGCTACTCCAATGGTGATATAATAGATTATGTTTTTAGACTAGTTTATGCTTGAACTTAAGTATTAATTCATGTTTAATATTGAATTAGGAGCAACAAATGAATTAAGTAGTGCTAATGAAATAACATATGCTACACCTAGGTTAAATTTAGAGGAGAATAAAAATTGAGTAAAAAAATTAAGTACTCTTTTTTAAAATTTAAAACTAATAACTTTATTTGTTGGTGATTATTCTAATAATATTGTAAAAATAATATTAGTAACAAATTTATACATTGGTCAATGTCTTTGTTACAATTGGCTTAATACTAACAATTTATTTATTGGTAATATGATTTTACCTGTTGGTAATAGCTACTTGATAAAACTAACGGACTTGCTTATTGGTAATGATTCTGTTAGTAATACAAAGATAATATTATCAACACATCTGTTTATTGGTAATGACCTTATTATTTCATTTGAAAAATAAAAAATTGTGATATTTTAGGTCCACTTAAAATTAAAACATTCTTGAGGATTAATTTGAAATAACTTACAGTTTAGCACAATTTTTTTTAAAAAAATTTGTTTCTTACAAAATTAAAAGAAAATTTTTGATTAATTATGTTGATTTAGAGTTAATTTATGCTAAATTATTGATAAAATTGCCAATCTTTTGACTTCAAGTTGAATTAATTGAGATAATTAATTGACTTGTAGTGCATTAAATTGCATCTTATATAATTGTGCGCTTTTAGCCATGATAAGATCTTCAAACTATTAGCGTTCATCTATGAGTTTGTAGCCTATACCATAATATAACTAGTTTTTCATGCATGGTCAGGGTTGAGGTTATACACAACTTTGAACACAATCTTTTGTATAAATTAATACTTCATTATGAGTGATAAAGGAATTTGTTAGTACTATTGAGATAATCAATTCTACACCTAGGGTAATACAATGAGTTATGCTCTTAAATTAGTTCATTATCCTAAGCTCTAACTTAAGTATTAATTCAAGTTTAATATTGAATTAGGAGCAAAAAAGGAATTAAGTAGTGCTAATGAGATAACCTATGCTACACCTAAGATGATATAATAGGTTATGTCCTAAGACTAGTTCATTGTCTTCAGCCTTAACTAGTTTAAATATAACCTACGCTTAGTACTTATAGCCTAAACCTCCTAGATCATTGTCATAATAGAGCATAATGACAGTATACGAGTAAAGTTATCCTGAATTCATTCCTTGAACTAACGTTTATTTAATTTGACAACCTTTTTTACTACTTTAATTGCTTTAGTTTAGTTAACCACTTAATTCATAAACAAAAAAACCAAAATTCCAACCAGCCATTAATCGCTAGATTCAATTTAAAACCGATTCCCTATGGATAGGACTCATATACCCGATAAAGTTACGACGATCTTGTACGCATACAAGTACACGGTTTTAAAACACCTTTTAAAATCACATCAATAGGCAAAGTACAAGACCTTTGTATGTAAATAACCCTAACTTAAATTTTACTCCCAAGGACCAAATTGACACAACTTTAATTATATATGGACTAATTTAACATAATTAAATATTAAATAAATTAATTGGATGTGGTCGGAAAAACAGTTGGAAATTTCCGACCGAAATCAACATATTTAATTTAATTTATTTTAAATTTAAAAAATAAAATAAACGGTTGGAAATCGGTCGGAACTTTCCGACAGCTTTAGTTGCTGTCGGAGATTTGCGACCGCCGCATTATCGGTTGGAAATTTTCCACCGATTTTGCGACCTAATTTAATTTAATTTTTTTACTTTTTTTTTCAAAATTTAATGGTAGGAAAGCGGTCGGATATTTCTGAACGAAAACATGACTGTCGGAGATCCGTCGGACATTTCCAACCGATTTCCGACCTATTTATATATGGTCGGAAATGTACGACCGAAGCAACTTCGGTCGGAAAAGCGGTTGAATTTTTTCGATTGAAATTGATTCGGTCAGAAAAAAGGTTGGAAATTACAGTTTTTCTTGTAGTGTCCTCAATAGATGGATGGCTTCTGTCGTCGACCTCCCCAGCATAAATCCAAATTGATTCTTTGAAACCCTTGCTCTGTGTCGCAGTCTTCTTTCTATGACCCGCTCCCAGAGTTTCAGGGTGTGGCTCATTAGTTTGATTCCCCTGTAGTTGGCACAACTTTTAATGCCGCATTTGTTCTTATACACAGGAACTAATGTGCTCTTCCACCATTCATCTGGCATCTTCTTCCCTTAGAGGATTTGGTTAAATAATTTGGTCAGCCACTTGACACCCGTTTCTCCAATGCATTTCCATGCCTCAATCGGTATTTCGTCTAGGCCGACTACTTTATCCCTGCCCATCTTCTTCAATGCCTCCCTAACTTCCTCTTGTCTAATTTTTGTGCAGTAGCAATCTGACCATTGCTCCGCTGGTGCTTGTAGTTCTCCCGGGGATGCATTTGTATCTCCATTTTCATTGAACATATCGTGGAAATAGGATTTCCACCTAACTTTAATTTGTTGCTCGTCTACGAGTAGTCCTCCATCTGCCTCCTTTATGCGCCTTACTTGGTCCATATCTCTAGTCCTCCTCTCTCTTGCTTTTGCAATTCTATAGAGGTCCCTAGCTCCCTTAATTGTGCCCAACCTTTTATAGAAATCTTCAAAGGCTTTAGATTGTGCATCTCTTGCTGTTATCTTAGATTTCTTCTTGGCTTGCTTGTATTTTTGTCTCTTTTCCTCATCTCCACTTCGATGTCTCTTTTCCTCATCTCCACTTCGATCCCACTCTCTGAAGCGATCTTGTTTTTCCTTAATCCTTTGTTGGACCTCCCTGCTCCACCACCGAGCCTCTCTGTTGTT